>JAIXMN010000018.1:0-600000 GCA_025716815.1 Dichotomocladium elegans
AGCATCTCGGCGCGCAGATGGTCGGCACCAGGGGCTTTGCGGGGAGGTAGTCGGCCGAGTGCGTCTTCAACAGCAGGGATCGTGAACGGGCAATCGTCGGTAAAAGGTGGGGTCGCGGCAGCGGGCAAGAGATCTTCATCAATCGGCGGACCGAGAAGATGACCAGCATAGACCTGATCAAGATGGTCGGCCATCCGATCGGCAGCCACCTGCGGACCATGAGGATCCACAAAGGTGGGATTGAGCCGTCCGTTACGTCTGATTTTGGAGATGGTCGTGGTAGCTTTGCTGAAATCACCAGCAGCTAACCGGTCACAGAACTCACGCCACGTCTGACAACGACGCTGCTGGAGGGCGCGACGGGCAAGGGCAGCAGCTTCTTGATAGGCAACCCATCGTGAGAGCTTACTAACACCATCCCGAGCACGACGCCATTGGCGATAGCATTTCTCGCGGCGGTCCATGGCTTCTTCGAAGGCAGGGGACCAGAACCACCTGCAGGAGCGGCGGGAAGGCGGGCGGGATCCGAGGCAGCTATCCAAGGCTTGGTAGATCGCCTCACACAGCTGGTCATGGAGTTGATCAAAATCGGGACGAAGATGATCTTCTCTAACTAGGTCCGTTAGGGAATCAAGCAGAGGCTAGTTGAGCTCGGTGAAGAGCTGCACATAATGCGGTCTTCTTTGAGTCTTCCAGCTTGCTTAAATTCCATAGACGTCTAGTGTGCTGATTAGAGCGGGGTGGCTCGGTGGCAGGTGCTGCAAAGGTGAGATGCACCATCTTGTGGTCGGATCCAAGCAAGAGGTCGTCCCAGAAGTCGAGATGCGGGTAGACAAGAGGTGCAGTGCTCAGGAACCAGTCGATGATGCTGGATCCCCGGAGTCGTAGGTAGGTGGGCGTACCAAAGGCGAGGGAGGCATTCCAATGGTAGAGGCTGTTAGCTTGGATCCACTCTAGGAAGAGGGTGCCGCGTCGGGTGAGTACGTGGTCACCAACAAAGCGGCCAATGCGTGCCTTGAAGTCGCCGCAGAAGATGGTGTTGGAAGTTTTGAGCCATGTGAGCGGGAGGCTGGCAAGGACGTCGAGGGCTGCGTTATCTGGGAGGGAGGGCGGGAGGTAGAGACAATGGATGAGAGTATCACAAAAATGACAGGAGAGTACATAAGGGGAGTCGGAAGGGATGGAAGTTACTTGGTAGGGGCACTCGGGATTTACTAAAAGCGAAATACCATGCTGCCTACGAATGCGTTTTCAAGGCGGCGACCATAGACATGGTGCTGTTGCCAGGATGTGGGATATGAATGAGGGGAAAGGAGCCAAGTTTCGGTGATAAAGAGAAGGGATGTAGAAGGAGTGTATGTTAGGATGTTTTCAATAAGATGCCGTTGTAAGCCATTGGCATTCCAAATAGTAATAGTTATGTTTTTTAACATAATTTTTGACTATCGGGGTTGGGGGTGGTGCGAGATGAAGATGAGCCAGAGACAGACATGAGTTCGTCGTCAATGGGTGTGGAGCTGTTTTGTGTGCCCTCGACGTCAACGTTCATCGGGCTTCGGTGACAAAAGGATTGGCGGTGGTCGCGGCAGTGGTGCGTTTTGTGTTGGGGGCGGACAGGATTTCTTGAAGATCTACATGGGTAAACCATCCGTTAGCAGTGAAGGCTCTGGCAACGGCGTACTTAACTGGCGCGCGAATGAAATCGACGGACTTAAGAAGCCGTTGCTTGTGTAGTTCGGCGGCCTTTTCGCGACGCTCCTCCTCAGAGAGTGCCGCGAATTTGGGTCACGGAGGTGCTTTGGATCACGAGGATCAAAGTCCTCTATCACCGGGATCCGGTGCTTGGCCAGCAAGGCAATAAACTCCTCCACATAATCATTGTGGAGAAGGATAGCCACTACCTGTCGGTCAGGGTAATGCACATCCAAAAGACGTGCATTATCACATCCAAGTTGACGTAGACGTGCGCGGCGGGGGGTCAGGATCCGTTTGGACTTTTTCGTGGGGGAGGGCGAGCCGTTCTGCACACGGTCTGCCCATGTGAGTGGCGTGGGTGCGGCGGTGGCGTACTTTGAGACGGCGGTGCCAGTGGGAGCATCTAAGGGCACTTTAACGTGCAGGCCGTCCTCATCTTGAGACTGCACGCCTAATTGGCGCTGCAGAGGAGCGATCGTGTTCTCCGCAGCAGCGAGCTTGTCCTTTATTGCTGATTTTCAGCAAGGAGCGACTCGAGCTGGTCGACGCGGTGGCGGGTGGCATTGAGCTCTTCCATGATTTTATGCATAAAGTCTGGAAGGGCTTCATGGTGTTCGAAAACAAGAGGGGCAGACACGGCCGCAGGTGGTACCATGGTGGGATCGTCCATGGCCATTTGGTTACTGGAAGGCGTGTGGACAGGCACAGGAGCAGGCAAAGGGGCGGGCACAGGGGCGGGCACGGGCTCCAGTGGGTCACTGGGAGCTTCAGCAGCTACATGCGCAGCGAGTAGCTTTTCCATGGCAGAGAAAGTGTAAGTGGTTGCAATGGTTTGGGAGCTGGATTGAGACAGGACAAGAAGGGTGTTAGGTGCTTTCCAACAAGACAAGACAAGACAGGACAAGACCAATAGGACAGGACAGGACAGGACAGGACAGGACCGAAGCACAGAGGCCACGAGAAGAGTTGAACCAGAAGGAATCGTATGGAAACGAAGAAACAAGATAACTGATTGCTCTTTACTAATGATAATGCTATGGCTATATATATATAATACGTGTGTGTAAGATTATGGTGAGAAAAGTACTGATAACAACAATTACGAAAAAAGGGGATTTGGATGGCTGGCTATGGACTTCGCTGACGATCGATATAGGAGATGTTGAGTTTGGTCGTTACAGTGGTGCCGCACTTACACTTGTATTGTGGCCGAGGGGGGGTTGCCTTGTTACTGCCGTTCTTGCAAATCCCATTGGGGAGCCGGCACGTGGGGCAGACGAGTTCCTTGCGCACTTTTCGGAAAAGTGCCTCATGTTCAGCAACCATAGTTGCGGCTGGGGAAAAATTTTTTGTTTTTTGTATGGCCGTTGCCATCAGTTTTTCTTTTGATGCGGCTCCCATTTCGAAGGTAAACTGGAACTCGGTCGGGGAGTGCAATGTCGGGGATCGAGTAGCCGAGATGCGGTTCTTTTTAATCTCGGGGAGATGTGATGGGCGGACTGAGGTGTTCGATAAACGGCGTTTACTGATTCCGCTGGAGATTGGGATGCGCGATGTTCGGGAGTTGTGCAAAGTCGATGGGGCGGCCGATTGGACTTGGGGTGTTCCTTCTGGGGATCGCGGTGGGGGTTCCTGCGCTATGGGGTGCACGTTTGGAGGTGTTGGTGGTGGAGTTTGAGATGTTATTATTGTTGTCGTCAGGGGTAACTATTAGCCGCCGTAGAAAAGTGTACGGCGAGTGAAAGAGAAGCGATTCCTTGGTGTAGACAAAACAGTTTATTTTGAAAGAGAAGGTGGTATGGAACGTGTGCTCAATAAAGCGGTCGCTCTCGCCAGATCGACAAGGTGGCTGCGGCATGAAAAACCCAGAGTGGCTGGGAAAAATGAGGGGGCAAGAAGAAAAAAGAAAAGAGAAAGAGATAAAAATGGGAACAATGGGGTCGACAAAAGTGGAGAAGAAACTATCTAAAGGGGGAATGGGAGGGACAACAAGAAAAGAGAGGGTTAGGGCTCATGAACGGATTCCTTGGTGTAGTTGGTTATCACGTCTGTCTAACACACAGACGGTCGCCAGTTCGAGTCTGGCAGGAATCAATGGGTCGATGGTGTAGTGGCTATCATTCTCCGTTTGGGTCGGAGAGGTCCCGGGTTCAAATCCCGGTCGACCCCTTTTGTGTTACATAAATTTGCTTGTGTAACCTTTGTCATTCTTTTTTTTGGCATCCACACAGGATAATAGACGTTCAAGAGGGAGATAATATAACCACGAAGGAGTAAATAGTCGCACACCAAATACAACGAGAATAAAGAGAACGTAAGTCGATGTTTTGTTCTATGTTGTGTTCCACTCTTTATAACTGTTGGATGGGGCTAAGTAATGATGGAGGGCGCAGCGTAAAAGACATAGAGGTTACAATCATACAAAAGATAATACCGATCAAGAAGATCTGATATATTGCTGCGATACCTTTTCCCGTCGCATAGTGTTGGCTGACAAATTGAATGCTAGCAGCACCAGCTATGCTCACCGTCAAATGTCACGGACATCACATCCTTCCTTCGTGAGGTTTATGGATGTCCCTTTTACTAGTATTACGACATCAGTTGTCTGTTCTCTAAATACTATTTGCATACTTGTATTCACACATGTTATATTATTATTATTATCCTCCCCTACCTGAGCTTTAGTAATTCTCAAGGGTATTAGTACCAACTCATAAAATTGAAAAGACCTCTCTCTTCTCCAATTCAGTTATTCCTACATTTGACCAAGGGCTATCCCACCAAAAGTAACTGACTTGCTCTCGCATGGTTTGATTCATGGAGCCAGGAAAATATTTTCTCCTATCTCTTGTGATAGCAGTGTACCCGCAACTATTTTCAATGCTATCCAAACATATAGAATATTCTCATTTTAGTAGTTATAATTGGTTGATGCTGACAGCTACAGTACAACAGTCAATATATAGACACCACACTTTTTAAGTGATGTGTCAGTTATTTTGGTAGAAACCTTGATCAACTGTGGACGACTGGGTTGAAGAGAAATGTCCTCATTATTTAATAATTCGCAGAACATATACAGTATATACCGATATTATTGAAAGACGCATAAAGGAGTATAATATTAACAGAAAACTAACAACAGATCCCGCTTTGCTCGATCGTTGCATCAACTGAGACCTTCGCCACTCAATAACTCAATGTAATAGGGAACATGCATATTCATCACATCATAACCTTTCGCAGAATAGATGTATTCGTATGATAATGTAAATATGTTTGTGATATATATATTATTCAGAAGATGAATAGAAAATGTATCTTTAAGGATTGCTCTTTTGGCAAACTTATGTAGGAACTATTTCGATTTGGAAGAGGACACGCGTGCAGTAATATCAAGCCGATCTGGCATTGCTTGCTTTCGGAGGAAAATCATTTTGAACTTCAGGCCAATGTGAGTTCCTGGCGTATAGGACAAAAAAAAAAGAACCAGATTTACCAAAGTGATACATACTGAACATTTACGTTTTGATAGAGCTATTGCATACGTTGAAGTCCGACATAGGTAATGAAGGCAAAGGTATCTTCATTCCGATGTTTCTCACGTCAGTACTATGACCGAGATGCGCGGCATTCAATAACGGGGCTGTAAAGTATTTGCGAGTAGTCTACTTTGGTTGAGGCAGATAGAGCCAAAGCGACAGGACTCTATCTTTTCATGTGTGTCGATAATGACTTGCTGAAGCAGCTGCCAAAACGATGAATAGCATGTCTGTTAGCGTCATCATCATCGCCGCGAATTAGGAGACGGTAACTGCATCGACTCCTATCGCCTTTAAGAACAGTGCTGAGCGAACCTTCAGGACATATGTGCGCATAGTAAAGCACATAATATAAGCGATGGATGTTTGAAATTTGGTGCAACTTATTGCTAAATGTTCTTCACAGTATGGCGATTTATCAATGTTTTGATGATCAATATGATGACGATTCAGCATTGGGTGGTCGATTATACTGACGTTTATCAGTGATATATTCCGTGCTGATAATCATGCTGCGTGTGGAATCCCACTATCGTTAACATGCGGTCTCAGTTATACTTTGGAAAGATTGCACCAAAGGGCTCAAGAGGCGCATATTATCCTATACTTCTTTGAGCATCTTACAACGTAAACCTATGTTAGTAATGTTTTCACGCCTATTGGATAAGCGTATATGCTCAATCCAACTAAGCAGCTTTCATCAGCTGTCATGAGCAAAGTAAAATGCTATAGATTATTCGAAAGAGGGAGGTTGAGGAAGCACCGAATATACATTCTGCAAATGTTTCAAGAGAATAAAATCTCATAACGAACAGCATCAACCAGTAACGAACACTGCGTGGTGAAAGGATGATGTAATCAGCTATAAATTAACGGCAGCCGCGAAATCTGACCTCGCGATGAATTCCATGATGATTGTCTTCTCCAAGATCTTAGCTGTTATATTCACTATATCATTTAATTGTTAACTACAGCCTAACCACTACCCTCCTTTATACGTTGACCTATCACTCCCCTGCCCGATGAGCGACGGAACAGAAAAGATCCTGAACCTTTCCACTCTTTTGCTATTTTCGTCAGCCGCCGCTCTTTTATTCTCTGCCTCTCTGCCCGGTTGCCCTCTGGCCTACGCAAATTCATTATCGGGCTCCTCGAGGGGCGAACGTATTGTAATTTAAAACATGTGGGGTTAAATCTTTTCCTATGCGACCTTTTTTAAAAATAAAGTATACCGCCGAAACACACTGGGAGCCATAACAGGTATTGCGAAACACGGGAACGTCAGCATGGGTTAGATTATTTCGATTTATGTGTACGCCTTCAAGCGTTGAAAGCAGCCTTAATTTGGCAATACACGAGTCAAATGGAATGGAATGACATTGTGTCGTACGAGCACTTGCCTATTATATATATATATAGCCTTTTCTTTTCAAATCTGAACAAGTGCTTCGTGCTTTATGCAAAAGAGAGATGACGTCCAAACAAAGATAGCTTGTCAATGTTAAAGAGTTAGTGAAAGGTTGGAGAACTCGCTTGCAGGTACCCAACCCACGAGAGGGGTTTCGCCTTCCGTGTACAACAATTCCCGGTGATAAAACATGAGTCCATCAATATTGAAGTTGTCGCCACGCGCCTGCAAATACTCGGATGGATGTTGAAGCATTTGCTTAACATCCTCTGCTGGAATCGGTCGCAAATGCTTAAATTTGTAGAAGCTATTTGTCGACGTTGAAGGGTCCATCTCGTCTACGACCAACCGTGTTTCCAACCAGAACTGACTAGTAACCACACCACCTAATTAATAACAGAGAGCTCTATGCATGAACGACAGATGCGAGATGTACCGAAAGTTGGTTTCACAGTCGCCTACCGCGTAATCCTTCCAGCTCAATATGTCTAGCACATAGTACGTCCAATGTACAGAGTCATACACGCAATCAAGTAAACAATAATCTCGATGATGTTGCTTGCTGTTTGGACAGAGACATAAGGCTTCAGTATGCATCATCAAATCTTGAATAGTATGTAACCCTGTTCCTAATTCGTACCCATACACTTTTGATCCATTTGGCAGAGTCGATTCGAATCTCTTTAGCACGTTACCTATTGAATACGAGCAACACACTTAGGCTCACGGGCTTTTTACGCTCTTTCAAGGACTTACCAAACTTGTTATATGCGACAGTTTTCCCTGATAAAATTCCAAAAATATCAGCCATTCTGAAGGTACTCTGCATTGTTCAGACTGTTTCAATGTAGTACCATTGCCGGACGACACAAGAGACCTCTTGCCCTCAGGATAAGGCACCACAATCCAATTTTCCTGCCAGTCACTCGGGACATCCTCCAAAAGCTCTCCGTACATCAGTCGAGTATCAGTGCTATATGACCCGTGTATTAGTCACCTATTTTTCTAGACTTACGATCTCTCGCAAATGATGGCCCTACCTCTTTTGTTTTCTTTTTCCATTGGCGTGTTTGGGCGGTGTAGGTTCAAAACAGGCGATCTTCATTTTGCTGTCGCCGTCATCATCAACATCCCGGCCTCGTTTCTTCCCGCCTTGAACGCTGCTTCCTGTCCCACTGTCGCGGATATCGTGCTCCTCCTCCTCGAGATTAAATTTGCGTCGTTGATGAACTTGTTCTTGGCGTTTCTAGCATACTTACGGGTTCAACGAGTCATGCCACAACATGAGCACAATAGATGCAATTTGACCTACCTTTCTCTGAATTTCCAGCGCTCTTTCTCGGCGCAGTGCTTGGAGCTTTTTCTCAGATTGGTTATGGTAGTTAAAGAGATCACGAACATCTCGTTTATTTTGACTGAGGGTTAAGCTGCCCAACGAATGGACGAGATCCTGCGTCGTGGTGCTACTCTGTTCTGTCGCCTGAATATTCGATTTTTGATCGCGTTCTCTTTTGCTCAATTGCTTGCTCAAGGATGGCGCCGTTGGTTCAAGCGAGGAATCGCAGGCGTGATGACTAGCTTCGTGGGCGTCTTGACGTTCTTTTTGCAATAGACCATCGTTTGCGTAAGTGAAAACAAAGTCAGCATATGGAGACGGAGACGGATCGTCGGCGGCCATTGGGAATATGGAGTAGTTATGAGTATATAGGAGAGGCTGAATGCGCGCCCCCCCCCACCCAAAAAAAGTTAGAATTTCATGCGGCAGCCTGAAACGATGCAGCTAACCACAGGTGCTAACGAATCTATCAAGGGCTCTAGCCGATGGAAAACATCATACAGGGAGCCAGCCGTTTCTGCATACTTTTTGGTACTCTGAATTTTTGCCTTGAATCAGGCAAGGTAACGGTCCCTTGCAGAAGTCTTCTCGAAGGTTGGCCCTCCAAGTGTGTCACGCTGGTCCGGTATTGTGTCTTCTGGCTTTCCTTGGAGGTAAGAAGCTCATTATTGTCTTATACACGGATATCTGATATGTCCATGTGTTGTAGTGCATAAAAAGGATCTGCTTCAAACTTTCGATATCCAAGATCACTCTTGTAAGGGTTTTAGAAGTAGTACATATGGGAAGACCATTTAAGCCCGCGATCTGCAGATACAATAATAAGCGCTTGACGCAAGATCATCTGCATAGTTTACCAGAGCACACACACATACACACTATATAAGAACATTCAATTTTTTCTAGGGCAGATATTATTTATACAAAGACATTATGTCCTTTAGGAATGCAAAGAATTGGAGGAATAGCTTATTTCTTGCCAGCCTTCTGGGCAGCCTTGGTGACCTTGCCACCCTTCTCGACCTTCTCAACGGACTTGATGACACCGACAGCGACGGTCTGACGCATATCACGGACAGCGAAACGGCCAAGAGGGGGGTACTCAGTGTATGACTCAACGCACATGGGCTTGGAGGGAATCATCTTGACGATGGCGGAGTCACCAGACTTGATGAACTTGGGAGAGTCCTCAAGCTTCTTGCCGGAACGACGATCGATCTTCTCGAGAAGCTCGGCGAACTTGCAGGCAATGTGAGCGGTGTGGCAATCCAAGACGGGAGAGTAACCAGCACCGATCTGACCAGGGTGGTTCAAGACGATAACCTGGGCGGTGAAAGAGCCAGCCTCCTTGGCGGGGTCGTTCTTGGAGTCAGAGCAGACGTTACCACGGCGGATATCCTTGACGGAGACGTTCTTGACGTTGAAACCGACGTTGTCACCGGGAACACCCTCAGCGAGCTGCTCGTGGTGCATTTCGACGGACTTGACTTCAGTGGTGACGTTGGCAGGGGCGAAGGTAACGATCATACCAGCCTTGATGACACCGGTCTCAACACGACCGACGGGGACGGTACCGATACCACCGATCTTGTAGACATCCTGAAGGGGAAGACGGAGGGGCTTGTCCGAGGGGCGGACAGGGGGCTCGATGGCATCAATAGCCTCAAGAAGAGTCTTGCCAGTCTTGGAGCCAGCCTTGGTCTCCTTGTTCCATCCCTTGAACCAGGGCATGTTGGAGGACTCCTCCAACATGTTATCACCGTTCCAGCCAGAGATGGGGACGAAGGGAACAGACTTGGGGTTGAAACCGATCTTCTTGATGAAGCCAGAAACTTCCTTGACGATTTCGTTGTAACGGGCCTCGGAGTACTTGGTCGAGTCCATCTTGTTGATGGCGACGATCAACTGACGGACACCAAGGGTGAAAGCAAGAAGAGCGTGCTCACGGGTCTGACCATCCTTGGAGATACCAGCCTCGAACTCACCGGTACCGGCAGCAATGATCAAGATACCGCAGTCAGCCTGGGAAGTACCAGTAATCATGTTCTTGATGAAATCACGATGGCCAGGGGCATCAATGACAGTGACGAAGTACTTGGGAGTCTCGAACTTCCACAAGGCAATATCGATGGTGATACCACGCTCACGCTCGGCCTTGAGCTTATCAAGAACCCAAGCGTACTTGAAGGAACCCTTGCCAAGTTCAGCGGCCTCCTTCTCGAACTTCTCGATGGTACGCTTGTCAATACCACCGCACTTGTAGATCAAGTGACCAGTGGTGGTGGACTTGCCCTATATATTGAAGAGATACAATTAGTAATGCAGATTCACCACATTTATGCCAGTGCCATTCGCCTGGAAATTACTTACGGAATCGACGTGACCAATGACAACAACGTTAACGTGAGTCTTTTCCTTACCCATGGCGACTAGGATTAATGAGTTCGATGAGTTTGAAGGCGTTTAGGGATACGGATGGATGGTATAGAGGGTGGATGTAGGCTATCTTACCTTTTAGTTAGAAGAAGAAAGGGGACAGCTCCCATTTTTGCCCTCCCACGGGTCCTTTTTTGGACGAGTGAGCCGTGACTGCTTTCAAGGCCGGATCGATTTTCTTTGATCAGAGTCGGCTCCGAAAAAATTACTTCAACTTGAATAGCCGTTGCTTGATCCAGAACCAGCAAAAATGGCATATCCATCTTTGGATTGCCGACCCCGTGCATGGAATAGAGAAGATAATCTTTAGGAAACATTCCTTTTTAATGTGTTTTGATATAAGGCTTATTCAATGTGCTTTATTGTTTGGGTCACAAGTTAGAAAAGGGAATCCGATTATATCGTTTATGCGCCGTATCCGCGTATATTTTCGGCGAAGGCCCATTCAGTATCAACGCTATAAGGCTCGGAGACCTCGACTCCGCCATCTGTAATCTTGGCTCTTTGGAACTATGTGTTGTCAAGCAGGAAAGATAAGCATTGATCCTCCAAAGGAGCGCTTGCTTTCCCCTTTCTTACCTTGTTAATCGACCGCGCATCGCGGTAGAATAAGACACGCATACATTCGTTGATGATTTTAATGGCCTCCTCCTCTGTGAGATCGTTCTCTCGCCCTTCAACATATTTTCTCAGGATAGGCTGTGCGAGGTGTGCGCCGAACCCTGTGGCGATCGTCGACGATTGGTAAGTAGTGCCACGCAGATCGACGTAGCCCAGAAATCTTGGAAATGTCGTTGAGGATCATTGTCGCTTTATCTGCAAGCGTCCCATCTCCCACTCTCCATCTGCCCATTTCTGTAATATTACCTTTCACCCTTGTGCATACCACCGACAACTAACGAATTCCAGAGAGGATTGAACTTTGATCGTCGGTTATACATAATTCTCCACAAGTATTCATAAATGTGTGGGGCAGCGAGAATGTGACCATCGTTATGGCAGTGCTCTTTGACCCTATATACACGTATGCATGAGGAAGACGTTCCCGGTTTATAGGTGTAAAAGAGAGATGTGTCCTGTTACATGATGGAGTCCAACAAGTGTTGAATATACTGGTAGTCTGAAATGTCGCCGGAGCAGCCTACGACCGTGAATTCGCCGACAGGATGTAATCGTTCAACGTCGCGGAATCGAGAAAGCGAACCATACGAGCCTACAGCAATAGAAAACATATGAATATGGAGTTTAAGTATGGTGGCCATTACGTTCTTATTGTTATTTCGTACCGAGCATGTCTGCAGCCATCATGATACCATCACGGTACTTCAGGGCAATAACCGAGGTACCTGTTACAATGGGCTGCCTAGAGAAAGGTAATTTGAGTCCATTTTGTGTTTACCGGAGTCTATCCGCTTTCATTAGCCCTAAGGCACAGCTAGTTGCCAACTTACTGAGTGTGAGTTATAGGGCCGTAAGCTGCTTGTGACAATCCGTCCGGCAGGTTTTTATAAAGAGGAACAGTGTTATATTCGTCGATGTTTTCATTACGGGGTTTTCCCCAGCGCGATGGGAAATGGTCCATATTCAACTGTCAAGAGAGTAACAAAAAAAAAGGGAGAACGATATTACTCTTACGCGTTCTGAGGTGACGTGAATAGGTAATCATTTGAAGCCCAGCTGGCATGCAGCCAAATGGCTCCCAGCGCTTGCTTCTTCGACCTCGGATTTCTCCGTACCCATTCCCCAACTATATTCATGAGGTCGTGAAGCCTTACGGCGTCAATAACGAGAAAATTGGCATGATTCCCTAAAAGAAGCGCACAGAAATTCTTTGGTGGGGCAAAAGGATGTCATCAATAGCGGCCTGAAGCCTAGTTTTATTTGCATTCCGGAGAAAGGCTACTGCTGATACTGCTATTACTGACAGATTCCTTGCCTCTGATTCACTCGGGAAACATAGACTGAGTTAAGACCTCCATGGCCACCGTAACTAGTAGAGATTCAGTTACTTGTTCGCGACTATCTTTGTGGGAAGATGCCGAGTTCATCCTGGAGTCAGTGACACAGACGACCGAGAAGGCAAACCATGATGCAACGCCTATATTCCTCAAACTAAGAAGAAAGAATATACCTGTTTGTGGAAGAGCGCGCACCTGATTTGACCTTGGAGATTCATTTATTCCATTTACCAGCATCGATCATGCTGGTTGTTAAACAGACGTTTATGACAGTTGAACAGGTATCGATCAGGACCTTTTCCGATTCGACTAAACTTGTCTCACATATAGAGAAATGTCATGACTGATGCTTTATGAGAGGTGCTTAGGAAGGGTGTGAATAAAGACGAATAAAAAGAGTGTGGGTCTCTGATGCTTTTCTCTTGGGTAGGCTTCCAATTCACAATATGATATCATCTGAGTGTAGATCTCTATTGTTGAACTACGATAAAACAACTGATGGTCCTGATATCCATGTTTTCGATCTTTCATTCCAAAAGGGGGGCAAGACAAGTGTCTCGGCCATTATTGAATCTCTTTACAAAATAAAACCCATTTGTTTGTTTGTTTGTCTGGCTTTTTTCCCCTTCCTATCTCACCATGACAGATCTCCGCTCTCCGCTCGACCAGCTGTATGCCTGGGGTGCCATCCCTCAAGATCAAGCCCAGCGCGATATCGACAATATGGTGGCGCAAGACCACCAGAAAACAATAGCAGAACTGGCCAACACTTGTCATCAGCAGTATTGGATCAACGAAAGTGTCCCATTAAAGGCCATTACAGCCCCATTCTTTGATGCTAGGCGTCGCACGTCTGTGCCATTGGAGGTCTTCTTGTTGATCCTCCACAACCTGCCTTTTCCGTCACTCATTCGTTGTTTGCGTGTCAGCAATTCCTGGCGATCCGTTATCCTACGATCGGCCGAACTATGGAAAAATATTGTCTTTGAGAAAGACGATATTATTCCTGAGTCAGTCGGATCCTATTGTGTCCAACAGTTCCTCGACAGGGCTCAGCGGGAAGTGGAGTATCTTAAGATACATTCTGTTGCAATGATAGAGAGTCTTTGCAAGACCCTGCAACGCGTTCATCATTTGGGTAAGCCTATTCTCACTCTTCGTCCCGCTGTATATTTCATTTCTCTACAACTGTTTCTTATGCAAGTGAATGGATCATTTTGGAAGATTTATCACATGCATCACTGAATCATCTGAGCATTGTCCAGCTTCAGCGTGCGGCATGGAGCATGAGGCTTTGTATTCTTGATATCGAGGGTTCAAACGTACCGGTGCAAACTGCCATTCTCCTTGCTTGTCAGGTCCCATCGCTCCGGTCTCTGAACGTCAAGGGCTGCTTTTTCACGGGGGAGTTCACGACGGTCGACCACGTCACACCACAACTCGGAGAAGCAGCCCATCTGACACTGCAAGGAAATCTGGATGCTGCTCGGCCGTCTGGGCTAATCAGGCTCGATATGTCCGGAATGCACCGGTCGACGATTTACGCCCTCCTATGGATCTTGTACAGATGTCCACAGCTCCAGCACATTTATGCTTACGACTGCGGCGTCACATTCCAGGCGTTCTACAGAGCATTGCTCATCTATAGCCCCGAGCTCCGTTCTCTCTATTACAGTCCTGGGCCGGAATCGTCCATCATGTTGTCGCCACATCTCGGATGGCACCAGACATGGCACCCGACAGAATTAAAACGCAATCACCCTGTTGAGTGCATCTATTTGTACAACACACATGTCCATCCGGACTTCATTGCCTACATGATTGACATAACGTATAGAACCCTTCGGGAGCTCCATTTTGTCAAGTCGTGGTTCATGCACAACCAGACTCTCAGGCATCTGGCCCATCGATGCCCGCCACGCCTGGAAAAACTGTCCCTCATCCGCAGCACATCCTTCATTGACCCCGAACATCTGTTGGTCCTCCAGGCCCTGCCTTCTCTGCGATGGCTCGATGTTACGGGCGATCGACAGGCCGTCACTGATACCATCGTGCTTCGCATCGTGAGCGAGCTACCCACATTAACTTATCTCAACGTGCAGAATTGCAAACTCCTGTCGCATCGTACGCGCCTGTTTTTGGATGATCTCTGCAAAACAGGTCGACTACAAGCTGATGTTTAAATGATTTTTTTTTTAAAAAAGCTTATAAACCACACCTTTCTCTCTCTCTTTTCTTCATCATTTACAATCCGCGTATACATGTTGGATATCAAGATGTCAGATAGGACACAACGCCTTATAGCCGGTGTGAGCATGATCGCACTTCTTTTTGGAATTCTCGTTCAGTTTGGTGAGTCTGGATTGGTCTTTATGATCATCGCCGTTGAATTGAAGGCGTTCCAGGTAACAGAAAAGCGGACGCTTATTAGTTTCATTCGATGTTACGTGTGTGTGTGTTCATGCAATGTGTGTAAAGGAACTTCGGCGAATGCAATTGCTGAATGGTTACGTAAACCCGCCACACAAGGACTGGTATGTTAGACGAATGAAAACGGCAGGATTCTATGTGCATGGTTCACCAAAACTGGATGGAACAGGTTCCTTTTCATCACGTGCAGTCTATGGATCTTGTCTGAGAGTGGACTTGAGCAAGTTCATAGCATGCGCATGGTCGCTCTAGCACTTTATTTATTCTGTACGTACTTGGATTGTGATAATTCTACTCCTCTCACGTACTCCTTTAGGGCTAGCATCCATGCTTCATTCGTGGCCAACATCAGATACACTACTACTGGCCCAGTTTGCCCAGTTCTGCTGGATTCATGTAGCAGTATTCTTGACAGCCATCCAAATGTACTTTAGCATCAGTACCATCATGCGTTTCGGAGCAGAATGGTATGTATGATGGTGTTATGGCCTTATGTGTATGTGTGTATGATAAGGGTCCTGGAAGATCGATCTTCTTACACCTTGTCGGATTCGACATAGGTTTCTCCTCCCCACTTGCTTGGTTATCATTAACGATATTGCGGCTTACGCTGTTGGCCGACATGTTGGCCGCACACCTCTCTATCGACTTAGCCCGGGTAAGACTGTCGAAGGGTTTGTGAGCGCAGCGCTGCTCACAATGACTGCCAGCCACCATGTAAATATAACTCTTTAGGCATCTTATACCATCGCTGTATATCTTTTATTTGATACTTTTATTTATCTTGTAGCTGACTCGTTGTTTCCCGGTAAAACAAGATAAACGAAAGGAGACAGGGGGTCCTAAGAATGTACATAGGATCACTGGCGAGCCCAAGAGGCAATCGTCTTTGGGCTTTATGCGTCAGGGATTGCACCGATGGGCGGCTTTCTGGCAAGTGCCATAAAGCGTTCTCTGAAGATCAAGGATTTTGGCACATTTATTCCCGGTCATGGCGGCATTGTGGATCGCATGGATTGCCAGTTGTTCATTGGCGTCTTTACCTATCTCTATCTTAATTTGTAGTTTTAACCTAATTGGGGAGGGGGTGGAGATCCGAATAGCAGGGGTGAAAAGGAAGACAGAAGATAACAAGCTCTTCGTTTTCTGTATTGCTTGGAAAAAAAAAATTCTGACCCATGTGATAACGACACATTTCAAATGGTCTTTGATCTCTCTTATCCCTCACCTCTTGCCCACTCTTTTCCTTTCTTAGACGTATGAGCCATATTCCATCTTCACATCCATCACAGGATGAGGGAGCGGGATTGCCGGCATCCCTTCAGGCCCTCAATGCGGATGACGATAACAATAACAACAGTACCACCGCCATCACCTTTGCAGATCACCCTTCCAAGGAGAAACAGCAGCAACATGCCACAATCAAACAGAAGCCCCTTCGACGGATGTCGACTAGCCATAGCAGTATCTCCTTCGACACCCGGTCCGTCCGCAGCGTGCTGATGAAACGCATGAACCTTGTCAAACGCCGCCGCAAAAAAAAGCTGCGCGAGATGGAGCGGGTCGAGGGCCCGCCTTACCATACCATGGAGCTCGATACGGTGGCCAAGCTTTTGAAGTCGGATCTTGAAGAAGGTCTGAACGAAAGCGAAATCGAGCAGCGGCGACAGGAATGTGGACACAATGAAATGGAAGGCGAAGGCGGCGTGAATCCGTTCAAACTGCTGTTAAAGCAATTCTTCAATATTATGGTCCTCATCCTCCTTATTGCCATGGTCAGTGCCCGATCAATTTCTTTTGTCAATGCGGTCTGACGCTATCGTTCCCCCCCTATTTATGTGGATGACTCTGTTTTAGATTGTTTCATTTGTATTCAAAGACTGGGTCGAAGCGGGTGTGATCGGCGTCATCATGCTTCTCAATGCTGGTGTTGGATTTGCACAGGAATTCAAAGCCGAGAAGACAATGGACTCACTTCGCCAGATGGCTTCTCCTACGAGCCAGGTGGTGCGCAACGGACAGAGCAAAACGGTGCCTACGCGCGAATTGGTTCCGGGTGATATCATTCTGCTCAAGGCAGGTGATGTGGTAGGCGCAGACAGCCGAGTGATAGAGTAAGTATTCGTTGATCGATGTCACCAGCAGGTTCAATACATTGACTGGCCTAGCGGGCTTGTCAAAACAGATCATTTAATATGGACGTGGACGAGGCCCTTCTAACAGGCGAATCTGTTCCTGTCAGCAAGGTGTAAGTATGGTACAAAAGAAGTGCAAAACCATAAAAACTCAGGATATCGTTTCTTTCCCCCTCCCCCTTCCGCCGCTGCTGTTTAGGTCTGATACGTTGGATGCTGCAGACGTTCCGTTGGGCGACCGCGTGAACATGTGTTACTCGAGCACAGTCTTAACCAAGGGCCGTGGTAAGGCCGTGGTTACTGGCATCGGGATGCAGACAGAGATTGGCAAGATCGCACTGCGATTGCTGAGTAGCAGCGAAGGGAATCGAAAGACACCTCTTCAGAAGTCGCTGGACAGAATGGCTCTCTATCTTTTGGGGATTGCTATCCTGGCCGTCATCATTGTCTTCGCGGTTGCCAAGTTCCACATTGAGGATTCGCAAATTCTGTACGCTATCTCGACCGCGATATCCGTCATTCCAGAAGCCCTTGTGGCGGTCGTCACGCTGACCCAGGCTTTTGGCGTGCATGGCATGGCAAAGGCCAATGCCCTGGTTCGCAAAATATCGGCGCTCGAGCTGCTTGGCGCAGTCACCAATGTCTGTTCTGACAAGACAGGCACCTTGACGCAATCCAAGATGGTCCTCACGCGCTTTTGGCGCCCAGATGACGGGTTTTACAAAGTCGGCGGTCTTGGTTTCTCGGTGGAGGGCGAGATTATCAACGAAAGCGCCAAGAGCTTGGTCACGCGTGATACATTTGGACAAGGCTTGACCAACATGGTGCTCGCGGCGGCCCTGTGCAATATGAGCGAAATTCACAAGGACAAGGAGACGGGCGAATGGCATAGCGTTGGTGATCCAACCGAGGCAAGTCTTATTTCTCTCTCTTTCGCCTTCCCTGCTTCTCAGAGGGAAGAAGAATGTGTTGATCTAAATCAGCATCGCATAAATAAAATTACATAGGTGGCCCTCCAAGTATTTGCGCATAAGGCAGGCATGGGAAAGCCGTCGCTTACCAAGTCCACAGAAGATCATCGATGGACATTGATCGCCGAGTACCCCTTCGATTCAAGCATCAAGCGTATGAGCGTGCTCGCACAATCACCAGATGGAGGATATTATGCGTTTATCAAGGGTGCTACAGAGCGCGTGCTGCCCACCTGCGTAGGCGCACACATGGCAGATGGCGACCGACCGATGTCTCAAGCCGAGCTCGAAGCGCTGGCGTTGCCTCAGGTCGAGGAGCTGGCCAAGGGTGGCCTGCGGGTGCTTTCGCTTGCGATGCGCAAGATCAAGTCCGAGGGAGCGGTGACATCCGAGACGTATGAGCGTGAAGCGATCGAGGAGGACATGATTTTCCTTGGCCTAGTCGGCATCTATGACCCACCCCGTGCCGAATCAAAGCATGCCGTCGGCGAGTGCCACAAGGCGGGCATCACCGTCCACATGCTCACGGGCGACCACATTGCGACAGCGACAGCCATTGCACGCGAGGTGAGCATTGTGCCCGAGGATTTTGGGCTAGTGGAGAACAAGTACCCGTCCGATCTGGTCATGGTCGCCACCAAGTTTGATAAGCTCTCAGAGGAAGCCATTGACGCGATGCCGCAACTGCCTCTTGTCATTGCTCGATGCTCGCCAGACACCAAAGTTAAGATGATCGAGGCGCTTCACCGGCGCAAACGCATCACGGGCATGACGGGCGACGGCGTCAACGACTCGCCGAGTCTGAAGGAATCCGACATTGGTATTGCAATGGGCCAGAACGGGTCCGACGTGGCCAAGCAGGCGGCAGACATTGTGCTCGTGGATGACAATTTTGCGACGATCGTCAAGGCGATCGAGGAGGGCAGACGCGTGTTTGCCAACATATCTCGATTCGTGGTTCACATGGTGTCTGGTAACGTGGCCGAGGTGGTGCCGTTGCTGATAGGCTTGGCTTTCAAGGACAAGACCGGGACATCTGTGTTCTTGATGACGCCCATCCAGATCTTATTCAACAACATTCTCACGTCATCACCGCCGGCCATGAGTCTTGGGCTCGAGCCAGTTCATCCGGACCAGATGTTGGTACCACCGCGATCGACCGACGAAGGCCTGTTTTCACGGTCTAACGTTGCCGACCTCATGTTCTACGGTTGGATGATGGGCATTATCTGTTTACTCAACTTTATTGTTGTCGTCTACGGCTATGGCGATGGCAACCTTGGTGACAACTGCAATCGTGTGTACAGCGACTCATGCGACATTGTCTTCAGGGCCCGCGGCGCCGTGTTCACAGCGCTCACCATCATGATCCTTTTGCACGGATTTACCTGCCGCGATCTTATCAACCCCATCTGGACATGGAAGGCATGGATAAAGCGCAAACAGAACTGGTACCTCATCTATTCGGTCGCCATCTGTTTTGTCTTGCTCGTCATCGTCCTTTACGTGCCTGTCCTCAACACAGTCGTATTCAAGCACAAGGGGATCACATGGGAGTGGGGCATGGTTGCCGTCTCCTGCATGCTTTATATGGCCCTTTCCGAGGCATGGAAGTTCGTCAAGCGGCGTCGGTACAGAAAGAAGCAAGCAATCCGCGCCAAGGCGATATCAGCAGAGCGGACAGGACAGCTCCAGCCACTCACCCACGGCGAAGACGACGATTGAAAAAGGGAAGAAGAAAAAAAATAAACCCCATCGAAACAACGCAATCCAAGAACCAGTTATACATTCATCCGCTTCTACATCTCTTTTTCTTAATACTACCTTTTAACTTAACGTATACAAACCGAAACCGTGCTCGCATCCGCCAGCACCAGACTCTTCCAAATCTTAAAAATCAACCACACTTGTAACCATCAACATAAAAAAAAAAAGTGAGTCATGATAGCAGTTGGTAAGCACAACTGTGTGGTGGGAAGAGGTTGGGGTATTGTTTGATTGTTGCATAGATGCGCTCAAAGTGATTTATGCGTGGACGCTGCTAAATAATGTTCATCCCTATGTTGTTATTGACATGGGTTCCGCTTAACGACGGTTAGTGAAAGCAGATGAGGATGTGGAGATTAAAAGTGCTTATATCTGTGTATTTGTTGATTAGATAGCACATGAAACAGCAACCGGTTGCTTGCTTGCGAGTCGAACTCATGGTAATAGATAATACATATTCCAGATGACATGCTTAGAAGTCTTCATATTCATCTACAGATGGGAGATATTGTCGGAACGGTTGCGCGGTTTGCGTGTAGAAGATTAATAGATGTTGCATGTGCCCAATCTCCCCCCCCGTCCCAAAGGCCTCACTCCTAAATATGGTCAAAACTTACCATCGACGCCATTGATAGCATGCATGACAAATAAGACTACGTTGGACGTAAATTGCATACCAAATCCTTGATATAAACCACGCAGACCCCAGCCTGTGAACATATGGCGACTCTGCTGCTGCTTTTTCTTTCGCCGTCCTCCTTCCTCCTTGACGATCCGGTAACAGGCATCGATGACGCCGCGATACGGCACTGGCCGAAGTGCGACCACAGGTGAAAACCGTTTTCGGCCAGGTGTGCGTGTTCTGATCTGGCACTGCATGCGCTTGCGGATGGTATCGAGTGGCAAGGTAATGAGGATCTCGAGGGTGTTGAGGCCGAGCTCGGCAAGACTGTAGAGGAAGGGCGAGTCGTTGGCGGAGATGTGGAAAACCCGATCAATGATGAGTGGGGTTATATTCTGTAACAGCGGTACGATGGTGTGGTACAAGACCGTTGGCAAGGCGTTGTGATTAAAATACAGACCCCGGAGACCCCCTTCCTCGGCCAAAATTGTGCGCAGTGCGTCCAGTGGGCCTTTGTATTTCCGGTGGAGTGGCGACCTCGACTGGACAATTAGTCTAGAAAAAAGGTTGATCGGTCATGGCCTTAATCTTGTCACCCATTTTTTCTTACCGTGTCCGGATCAGTTCGAGTGGACTAAGCAGAAATCCAACAATTAGGTTGCTGCCCACCAGTGTGGCAAGGTTGGGACCGACACGGTCGAGGTGGACAAGCGGAATTGTGTCGTCGTAAAGATCAAACACATCATTTAGCGTGCCCTCGAGCGTAGGTTGTAAAAAGAGATGCATAATCTCATAAAACCAATTGGTACCTTGGCCCTTGAACAGAGACAACCATCCTTCATGGGGCTGCCGCAACAGTTGTCTGATCCCCTGCCACACACCTCCTTCGATGGGTTTAAGTTGATACTCGGGTCGTGTTACATCATCGTAAACGCTTTTCCGGATTATATAGCCGTTTGCATCTATTGGCATTTTCTGCTTAAATTCGGGATCCTCATAGCTCATAGTCGCAGTCGTAGTGGAATTGTAAATGTCGCTCTGCATTGTATCTTGTTCTTCTTCATCGCTTGAACTGTCGTCATCGTATTCCTATGTGCATGTCGCCGGCCGGTCAGCACCTGCTCTGTGATTCGCCCCTTCTATAGTCTTGTATACCTCATGCTGCTCATGGTAGGGATCCTCGTCATGACTTGATTGTTTTCGTGTCTCTGAATCACCAGCAACCACCTCCATATCCTCATGCGGCATGTACTGGACCTGAAGCAAGGTCTTGCTCACTTCAAACGGACAGCTAATCGCCGTTGTTATGAATTTCAACACGGTAAAGTTGACAAGCTCACGTGCAGCCGCGCGCGAATCAATCAAATCGTAATGTTCATTTGCATAATACGGCACCACAGGCCCGCCTGCATTGCCAGTGACGGTACTGGTGTCATTGGTGATAACGGGCGTGTAATTGTCGTTGAACAGGCCCGGAGTGTAATAGGGCCGGAGTCCATTGACACCTTTACCAGGAGCAGCTGGAAATGTTGCAAAAGGATGGCTTTGATCGGCTGGCATAGAGCGTCACTCGTCGAAAAGGAAGTAAATAAATAAAATAAATAAATGCTAAAGAGAAAAAAAGGCCCTCTTCTCTTTTCTTCGTTAGGGCCCGCAAATGGAAGGAAAAAATCACACCTCTGAGCATGGTTCATACTCAACGCGGGCGCGCGCTCTCTCTCTCCCTCTCATTGAAATCCTCGATTATCCTCACGGCCTATCCCCGAGACTTGATACCAGCAAAAATAATAATGCTCGCATAGAACTTTAACGCTTTGTCATACGCAACAAACATTGATAGGGCGAGCGAGAGAGAAAAGGGTTACGAGGAGGAAAGCAAAAGCAGCTGAATCCGCAACGCTTGCGTCACTGCAGTCACTAAAAATCGCTACTGTGTTTTTTTTTTAAACATTCTCGATCCATCACCAAGAAATAAGGCCCGTTTATTCTGGCAAAACTCGTTATAAACCTATAGACACCTTAACCTCCTAATCGCCCGCCCCTCAGAAGCCGACACTACTTCATTCGCTTATTTTTGCCATGCCTCCCAAGAAACAGCAACAGACTAAGAATGACAAGAAGAAGGCTGCCAAGGCCGTGGAAGACAAGACGTTTGGTATGAAGAACAAGAAGAAGTCGGCCAAGGTTCAGCGTTTTGTCCAGCAGCTGGAGAGTCAAGCGAGACACAATGCGACACAAAACGTAAGGAATGGTGAAGAGATGGTTTCCAAAACAGAGATGGCATAAGAACAACAGAGGGCCACATCGCACATACACGCACACACACATACAAATACCTATTGTCTGTAGGTCGACAAGGACAAAGCAAAGGCCAAGTTGAATGCCGCAGAACGAAAGCTGGAAGAGCAACGACGACGAGAGGAGCTAGCTGAACTCTTCAAGCCCGTGCAGACTCCACAGAAGGTGCCGTTCGGAACAGATCCCAAAACAGTCGTGTGCATGTACTTCAAGCAGGGCCACTGCGAACGCGGCTCCAAGTGCAAATTCTCTCACGATTTGAATATCGAGCGGAAGGTGCAAAAGAAGGATCTCTACACGGATTCTCGAGCAGAAGGTAAAAATAGAGACAGAGAGAACCCGCAAGCTGGGGGATTTTTATGCTCACGCGATCGGTGTGCACAATCTACAGATACCATGGAGAACTGGGATCAGAAAAAACTAGAGGAGGTCGTCCGGAGCAAGGCTGGCAAACAGCCACCGACGGATATTGTGTGCAAGTACTTTTTGGAGGCCATCGAGACTAGCAAGTATGGCTGGTTCTGGGAATGCCCCAATGGTGGCGTGAACTGTAAATATCGTCACGCATTGCCGCCAGGGTTTGTCCTCAAATCGAAGCAGCAAAAGGAGAAGGATGCGAAGAAGGAGATATCACTCGAAGAGTTTTTGGATTCAGAGGTTAGCAAGACTCTAGGACAGAAGGAACACGACAGCTAACAATGATTATCTATCTAGCGCCATAAATTGGGCCCTAACTTGACGCCAGTGACACTCGAGTCATTTAATGCATGGAAGAAGAGTCGCTTGGAGAAGAAGGACGCTGAGGATCTGGCTGACCGCAAGGCAAAGGAAACACGCATGAGAGCTGGTCGATCCCAGGGCATGTCTGGAAGAGATCTGTTTGACTTTAACCCATCACTTGCTGCCGAGGAGGACGACGATGAAGAAGCAATTGATCTCACAATGTACGAGCGTGAGGATAGCGACCAAGACGACGACGAGAATCAAGTCAGCAACGGTGTTCAAGGTCTGTCACTGCAGAATGGCGCCGTGGAAACCTCCGCCTAATCAACAATTCAAAACATCAAAAAAGTCATAAAATAAACTGTACAAAGGAAAAAAAAGATCATTCATCAGTTAATATTTGGGAACACGACCCAATGAGGGAAGAACATCCGCAGAAACGTTACGTACGCCAGCTTGCATACGACTCCGGATCTCCTGCAACAACAGCAGCAGCAGCTCCTGCTCCGACAGAAGGGCAGCCCTCCGTTCATGATCCAAGAGCACTCTTTATATGAGTGCGGGATACCGCTTGCTTAGACGATGAAGAGCAAAAGAAGGCAAAGAATGAGGTAGTGAGTGAGTGTGTATGTGTGTGTCGCCGAGTGCGTGCTACATGCGAAGTCAAAATGGTTCTGCACAATCTATCCATGCATTCTCTTCTCTCTGTCCCTCTCCCTGCGTCCCAGTAGAGCAAAAAAAAAAAACACCGGATACTCTTGTTGGTAAAGATGATTGTTTTGTATTAGATCTATTCCTTGTGACGTCTCGGCTGCCGTGCAACGCACTAATAACCCAGCTCGGTTGATTGCACGAGTTCATGTGCGGGAATCCTTTATATGTCGTGGCATAGTGCATAATATTCTATACCTCTCTTTCCTTTCTCTTACATCCCTTCCCCACCTCCCCCCGGATGGGTAAGTTCTTTAACACTCATTCTCTCCACACACATCAACTGGCTCAACCCCTCTGACCGGAAAACATTTTTATAAACGTATTTCTCGCACTATCCTGCAGCCTCAACAGAAACTAAGCTGGATAACTTCCTTTCCCACCGTCCTGACGCCCAGGAGCTCGTTGAAAAAAATATCTTGAAAGGTAATGACTTGAAATAAATGTCCATATACCAGGTATATAAACCACTGTCTTGTTTTTTTTCCACCCTCCTTCTCTTGAACAACAGATCCCAAGGTGGCGCCTGCTCTTCAGCAGCATCTCGAAGATCTCGAGAAGGCCAGGCTTCAGGATGCACTCCGTCACAAGATAGAGCACCGACCTACGCGTGACGAATTGGTGGAACAACACATCTTGGGTAAAGGAAAGAAAGAGTGTGTGGGGGATGGCCAAGAAACGGTCGACTCATATTGGGATTCCTGTTTTGATTCTTCTTATGGCAACTAAGAACCCAAGAACGAGGAAGCTTTCAAAAAGGCACACGATGTGCTAGAGACCAAGATCAGTGAACGGCCTAACCCAGAGACGTTATTGGAACAGGGGATCTTGACGCGTAAGTTAAAAAGAAAGAGCAAAAGACGAGAAAGGAGGAGGGAAAAAATTGACAGGCAAGGTCATCGATGGTTAGCCCAAGACATGGCAACGCAAGATTAGCAACTATCCTGGTGACCAACCACAGCAGCGCACAACTCTCCCCCAAAACGAAATCCAATTTTGCAAATAAAAATTTCTTTATATTTGGCTATGCATACTTTTATTTACAGTACTAAATATCTAAAATTATATAAGACCAATTGACAGCAAACACGATCACGGTCGGGAAGGTATATCACTGCGTAACGCATGAGGAGTCGCGCGCAGGTTTACCAACCGGTACTGTCTTACGAGGAGCAGTCCACAAAGGGTCACCTTGCACGTACTTGGGTGATGGTGGAGGTGGAGGTGGTGGAGGCGGTGGCGGCGGAGGAGGAGGAGGAGGAGGAGGAGAAGCGAGAACGACCGGTGTTGTTGGAACGCTAACTGGCTGAACGAGGCAGCTGGGTGGTGCAAAGCCAGGTTGGCTGAAAACAATATTGTTATACATGGCGGAAATTGCGTCGGCCCCACCTTGCTTGACTGGTCTTTATATAGAGACCAGTCAAGCCGGAGGGCTTAAGGTGGGGATGGGGGGGGGGGAATGGCTTGTGTTCAGGTCGATTGAAAGCCATCGACGCAGCCGATCCCCATCGCCGTGACAGGGCATCGCCTGGTTTTCTAAAACGGGCGGGCTCCTTCCCAGAAGCGGAATATGAGATTTCTCCAAATCAACTGACTCGGGACGGGCAGATGACCATGTTGTGTCCTCCCCCCATCATGTGAGGTGTAACGGCTCTCTGGGCAATCCTCTCCGTCAATCGTTCAATATTAGAGAACGATTGTCCACTTGATCGTCTCCATCCCGCGCACCATCTCCCTTTTAATCGAGAGAAGAATAGTCGATGGGGGTAAAATCACTGAGTTTCAAAGTTCAACGGAGTTCGCTTCCAATGGATGTACTGTGATGCGTATGTGTGCTTGTGTGAGTGAGTACTTTGCCATTTATCAAGACGTTTGTTTTGTGCGCAAATGAATTAATATGGGTGGGGGAGAAGTGATACTTTATTTTCCGAAATAAATTTCGTACACGAAATAAAAACAATGGCGTATCAATAGATAAAAAGATTTCGCATTCATGGATTAATGTATGTTACTCCTTCATCACACCCGTGAACTTGCAACACACCGCTCTTCCAACAGAAGAGGGCTTACCCTCAAGGGATTGTGGTTATCCTGAGTGTGCCAGCGATAACTGATGCGGAAACTTATTGGTCGGGCCCATGGCCGTCTCGATCGGCCTGAGCGTGTACGTCGTGGCCTTCAACTAGCTTCAGACAATTGTGCAATATTTCCTCTCTGAAATCTTGCTGGGATGGTGCCATCTTCCCGAAGACCACGGCGGATATGATGCTTATTAAGAGCCGCCACCAGATCCCGATTCCAAAACCTTGGTTAACGAACGCCCACTGCCTTGCCTGCTGCACAGTTTGATTTGAACATCTCTTGAAATATCAGTATATTAGAAAATATGCACACCCTGATAGCCTTTCCTACAATAGCAGGCCATGGCAAAGAGTGATTGGGTCGTTGATTTGGGCGTGGATTAGGCACCGTTTTGAAGGCAATGAGAGACTCATTACCGCAGGTGGGGCAGGGGTTGCTGGTTTTGTACCCATCAATTAAATATACATTGCGGTTTTTCTTCTTCAACAGCGTCTGAAAGCCTACACCGCGGATAGGCTCGTGGTTATCTGGTATTTGGCGCAGACCAGTTTCCAATCACGAACACGGCCTTACTTTCAAACTTCGCGTTCATAGAGTCGAGAAGCTTTTCACCAGCTTGATGCTTCTTGTGCAAAATGCGGACAGGCAAAATTTTCGAAATAAAAATCGGGGGTTCGTTGTGGATGCTGCGTAGAAGGTCGTGAGAAGCGTGGAGACCTGGTTCTTGGCAGTGAGATATCCCGCGTAGTCGAGTACGGAAATGTGTACGACTTTGGTACTGAAATAGATGCTATTCGGCTAACGCCATCCCAGGCCGCTCTGCCTTGACTCGTTCTCTCAACCTGTTGCGGTATCACTTGGCCTCCCGTGTATGATCCTGAAGCGGTTTTTTATAGCGGAATGTTTGGTGGTTATCGGGTGAAGAGCTCACATGAACGCAATATAACAGGTCCCTTTTGCCAGGATCAACGGCGACCCACTCGCCTATATGATGTCTTCATTTCGGATTAGCTGTGGATTGGTGTACTCGATATCTTCTTTCTGGACCCCAAATCTCTGTCCAAACCCAGATTGAAGGCCATTTATTTTCTTGAACACTATTAACACCGACGCTATCGGTATGAATAGCCCACGAAATTGGAGCAGCTCGGACCCCCTGAGGCTTGAAAGCTTTAGACTTCAGGTTTACAACTCGTCTCCAGCGCTCCATGTTGCTTAGGTGAGATTTTATTTTGCACCCGAGGATTTGGTAGCAGAAGATTTTGGTATCGATCTCCATGTAACATGGTGCCCGCGACCGACGAAATGGGAAACAGTTGAAGCCGCTTATCCCATTCTCTTCACAGACGTGAGCGATCTGAAAGAAAGCATCGAAATGTTTATCGGGGCGGGACTTGGCGTCGTAGTAGCTACTCTGGTGCTGGAATTGGTAGTTCCGAGAGTGTGAGTTCGAAGCAGGTTGTATGATATCGTATGCTTCCCGAAGAAAGGCAGGATCGGCAAGTATATCTTTCCTCACAGCACCTCGCCGGGCAGTGGCCAGCTTGAACCGTGTGGCATGTCGTATAATGCTTTCTTATTCATGTAGGTAGTATAGATCTTGATGCCTTCGTAAAATGAGCATTGCCGAGAATAAGGAAACACCGGCCATTCATATCCGGATATCTGAAGGTACTCATTCTTGTGATGACTAATTGACTCTCGGATACGGACAGTTTCATCTTGAGTGCGACGTTCGGTTTTGTTACCCATGTAAAGCCCAACTTCAGAAAAGTATTCCTCCGTCATGTTTGCTTGGATATTAAACTTTGGATTGTGCGCCGCCTCGTTGATGAAAATGGGTTTGGCAAAGATGAAGACAAGGGTATATAACTCCTTATTATCATCTCATTACTGCGCGTGTGCTACCTCTTTGCTCCGGGGAACCTCAATGGTTTGGTCAGTATTTCAAGAGCAGAAAAACGTGTGCACGGACGCACCCTATCTGCTCTACTCATGTGTAATTCCCACGGGAGATCGATTGCTGTAAAAACAATAATATTAACGGCGACTTCCGAGCTATTCTCCCTTTGAACGAGCGGTGTACAGGCACGACAGGAGATTGCCGAAATTAACATTGTGGTTTTCCGTTTATGCAAAAGGCATGAATGTCCGCGTGTATTTTTTTTTCATGTAGGACAACTGACGAGTATCCAACCAGAGTTACTACAGCTCCTGGGAAGTATAGAGACATGGTCATGGTTATCATGTTTTCATCAGTGGGTCCAATTCTTTGCCATCTTTTCATCCGTTGATGCAGCAAGTGCTAGCTCTAGCATTAAGGTGTGGTGATGGTTATATGCCACCGCTACTCTATACCGTTTTCAGAAATTGAAGTCGTATCATAACAGTTCAGAAGTGGCAAGTTCACTAAAATAGAAGCGTGTTTTTCCAAGAAGCCTTTACGCGTGATGATAAATCTTTATATCGACCTTATACATTGACCAATCGCACCCGTACTTGGTGAGCTGGCTTGGTAAGTCAAAATAAAAAGGGGGTGTTTTCTGTTGACTAACGAAATCTTTTGCCTGTTGATACGACAATTTCGAAATCGATTTTGGAAAATAAAGTATAACAGCGGACATGTCCATGAATAACTACCCTGCATATTTTACCTGTGATCCCTACGTCATTGGTTCAAGAAGAAATGATCGAATGGATCTGATGACAGGGTCGGCGTCACTAGAGCTCATCATCAGACTTCCCAGCATTGTGCCTGCTTAACTAGAATTTATGGACCCGTAACACCGGTGATAACATGAAATAGCAACGGTTCAATAGTGCCATATATCGTCCCTGACCGAATCTGCTGTTATTCATAAATGCTGGAACCGCCAAACCTCTCCCCCCAATTTCCGGCCCGTGAAATTACCTTGATATTTCCTTACTATGATTGGCTACAGCTGAAAATAACGTACGTTCATTCGTTGACACCGGCGCCCTCAAATGAAGACCGCCCGAGTGAGGGCGTCCGGATGAGGAGGGGGGGTGGGGTGGAAGTAACTTAATGAAGTATGACCAAGGAACAATGGCGATTCTCTCTCTTTCTGAATACCAAGGATGAAGTTTTCCGCGGGTAAGATAATCTCTTTATAACCTGGTATCAAAATAGACACGTGTGGATGGATGGATGGATGGATGGATGGATGGATGCGAGGCTCGCAGCGTTAGACGATTCAGCTCTCGAGACCCAGTATCATATATACCTGCATACATTACGCCGTGCCATACAGACCTACACACATCTTTGATATCCTTCTTCTTTCTCGTTTGACTTGCCTTCGACTAATCGAACGCCATGAATCACTAGACGTCAGCTCTTCTCGCCGTAAGTGCCGCAAGGCTCATTTCTCTGCCTCCTCGACTGAGCGTCGCAAGATTATGAGCTCGGCCTTGTCCAAGGAGCTTCGCGAAAAGTACAACGTATGACCCTCCTCCCCTCTTCTCCGAAATCAATATGCAGCGCAATTCAATTGGATCTTGAACAACAGTACTGAATCGAATCCTTTTATAACTTCCAATAGACCCGCTCCATCCCTGTCCGCCGTGATGACGAGGTCTTGGTTGTCCGTGGCAGCATGAAGGGCCGCGAGGGCAAGGTTGTTCAGGTCTATCGTAAGAAGTGGGTCATCCACATTGATCGCGTCAACCGCGAGAAGGCCAACGGTAAGAAATTAGGCATCAGTGGCGGTGATGATCAGGATGGTGGGTGGGGGTGTTGGAGTGCTTTGCTTACGATAGATAAAATGCAGGTGCCACCGTTGCCATCGGTATCCACCCCTCCAACGTTGTCATTACCAAGCTCAAGATCGACAAGAGCCGTCAGGCCATTCTCGACCGCAAGGATCGTTCCAAGAAGGCCAACGCTATGCAGCAGGTAAACAGGGAAGATAGCACACGCAAGAAATGTTGACAGCTCATCCGCTTGTTGTTGTATAGTAAATGATCTGAATTGTCGAAATAAAGGATGGAAAACACACACAAACACACACATAAGAGAGAGAGAACATAAGAAAGTGATGAGCACTACCGCTGCCGCAGCAGCATATGACAATCTCTTGATGAACATGGTGGCAGGTGTATCTGAGAAATATACGTCAGAGCAAGGGCTGAAAAACCCGTGGGAGGTTGTTGCTAAGAAGGGACGGACTTTTTTTAGTTGGGCAAATAATCCGCATGATTTCCAACTTCGACACTTTCCCTCTATCCCTTTCTCTCTGGTTGTCCTGAGTACATAGTATAGAATGGATCGCTCTATCTCTGATTTTGCGAAAGGAGTTTACTCTGCATTAAGAGGAAGCGTAATGCAACACCGCGGAATCCGATCCGCTTATATGCAGATGGAGCAGGAATCAGACGATGAAGAACAAGGCGGGGATATTGCCCACAGTCTTTTCTATTCCGTCCACCAGCAAGATCCTGGCGAAGAGAGCATTCCATTGACCGACTCATATGCCTACTCTGATCGAAGTCAGCTCATGTTTGAGCATGAAGTCAGTGACGATTGCAATGCACACTCGGGACTGCGGGAGTCGGATTATGAAGAGAGTCTAGTATGTATACTTGTTAGCAGTAACGATTTACGTCACTTGCGTATTAAACAGTAAAATGATAAGAAACCATCGGCGATCTATCTGGAACCATCCACGGCAGAGGCAGCAACAATGTCAGACGGAGTTGGACTGATAACCCACCAAAGGACATCCTTATCTGAGTCTCTATTACCGACAGCTTCCGCTGTATGTTTTTTCTCGAGTCGCGCAGTTCGTCGTTTGCCTACTATGTACAAACCACCTTCTTTTTATTTATTACATTCCAGATTCCGAAGGGTATTACATCCACGAAGACAGAGCGGAAACTACGTGACCCGTTCTTTGCAGTATTGTACTGTCTCTGCCTGACTGTGTTTGTACTGAGCGGTGTTATCGTTGCCTTATCCACCAATGCAAGTAGCATGCTGCTTTGTTATCATTATGCGGTTATTAAGACACTGACGTTATATCATTAGAGCCACGCGCTCGAACGGGGTGCAAGAGGAACCATGTTCAAGACAATCACGGACTGCGCTAGTAATAGACATCGCGAGCTGCTTAATAATCGATACGCTAAGCTTTCACCATGTAGGTTTAATAGCGGCGATGGTCAGTATAGCTTTTGTATCCGGCGCAATATGGATATATATTCTCCGCACATTTACAAAGGTATCCGATATGATGGGCATAGTGAGAAGTTTGGAAATACATAGTTGACATTGTGAACTGGCGGGGGGGGGGCTTCATCACCAGGTGATAGTCTGGGGAACGGTCATTTTCGTTCCTTGTTCTCTTGTTGGCGTTTTCCTTTGGTCATTGATTGAATCAAGGCGAAGCGATAATCTCGATGGCGGGTAAACGTTTGATTCATGATCCGTCTTCAAAATCATGCGCTAACGTCCTGCCGTCCTAGTTTGACAGCGCTCTCGTGCATACCGCTTGTCCTGGCTCTTTTGCATGTCAAGATATTACATAGCGGGTATCAGCAGATCAACAAGACAATCGTTGTCCTGGAAGTGAGTTCATCAGTTATTGGTTTATTCTTTCAATTGGATACTGACGGAACAAGTTGGCATGCGACGTGCTGCGCTATAATCCGGGTATCATCGTGGTTTCACTGTTCTTGATGGTCGCGTTTATCATCTTTACGGTTATTTGGATGATTCTCTTTACTCGTCTGTGGCTTATGGGCCATTTGCCATCTGATAGTAGTTCTGGTAAGCCAGCAATAGCTGGGGGGATTAAACATATCAAGCTAACTTTTTTCTTTTTTCATGCAGCTATTGTGTGGATTGTGAACGATAACGTATATTTATTGGCCATGTTTTACATATTTATGTATCTCTGGACATCAGCGCTCCTGATCAACATGCAGAGGTAAAGATCGAGGGGAGTGCGTTGGAGAAATGTATACAATATAACACTTGCGATATGCAGATTCACGCTTTCTGCCATCATTGCCCAGTGGTACTTTCATAGACACGAGCCAACAAAGACCAACGCAGAAATGGCTTGGAGGGTGGGGTTGGCCCGTGCGGCTACGACATCATTGGGTACTATCGCATTGGGAAGTTTAGTCCTATCTGTTGTTCAGGGACTCCAGTATCTTACCCAGTTTATTCGAAAGGTGTGTGTATGACTCATACCATGATGTATAGCGCAGAAAATTAATCTGGCTCGTTTTGCCCGGGATAATAGCGATTCAAAATGTCATGGCCTCTCATGACAGTGATATCGGCTTTTCTGTCATTTCTCGAAGCGATTACCAGCGAGATCAATAATTATACTATCGCTCTTGCAGGAATCACGGGTGAAGGCTTCTATTCTTCGGCTAGGTCGAGTACTAAGATCTTCCGACGGAATCTACTATCGGGCCTAGTGGGAAGTATGTATTCTTTATATCATGAAAAGTGCATCCGATTTAATTTCTTTTCTTAGACGTGCTGACGAAGATGATCCTCTATGTCGGATCACTCGTTATCGCATTGTCTTCTGGATTTGGAGTGTATATTTTTGCGACGCACAATCTGCGTTCACCGTATGGGCTGCTGATCGGTCTCCTGGGATCGATTTTCCCGTTATACATGTCAAAATTTTTTTCATATATCATGACCAGCATGTGAGTATTCCGAGGCGATGGTCATGTGACTGCAGTTGCTAACGTCTATTGTGGAATAATAGCGTGGATGCTACGTTCTTGTGCTATGCCATTGATCTTGATACCGGCACGATCCACATGTCTGCGGCACACGAGGTCTTCTCCAACCTCGATTAAATTCTATCTTCGTTCCATATACATAACTTTCTTCCCCTTCTTGTTTTATAACTTACGCATATATATATATATATATACCTGCGCTTTCCCTTCATATCGATAAATTTCTCCATTTTTTAGTTACGTTACGAGCTGTGTGCCAAACCGGATGGGGATGGGGTTAGTTGTCGCACCCGCCACCCCCGGTGATTTTGTTATTTTTTCATTCTCCTAGATGACACATCCTGCCTCCGATATCTGAGTTACAGACCCAAAAAAAAAAAAAAATGTATTACCCGATAGACCGGGCGCCATTCTCTGATATCAATGTTTCCGTACCTTTTGGATGATCTAAAAAGACCGTTAGTTTTTCATACCAGAATAGAATACGCCACCTCATTCAAAAGAGAGCAAAATGCACGATATCCGAGGTCTATTTCCATTATTTTAATCTACCTATAGTGTTTGACGAAGAGAGAATGTGTGTGCACGAATCCCGCTCTTCAAAAGAAAAAGAAACTGCGAAAACAAAACAAAAAACAAAAAAAAAACAAAATAGGACCGGTGTAACTCTCTTTTTCCTTTTCTTTCGTTTTTCCTTGTAAACGCTCAATAGAGATACTCTGCCTATAAAGTAAGGAAACGGAAGAGAGCAAGAGAGAGAGAGAGAGAGCGAGAGAGAGAGAGAAAGAGAGAGGAAACAAAAACAGACGCGGACCTTGCATACAACAACAAACGGCTCACCAACTACCAACCCACCATCGTGTTTTACAACAGTCATGGCCGACAAAGTTGAGCAGATCCCGCCGGAGGCGAATGGCCAACCTGAAGAGAGTAAGCATAGGCGAAAACGCGTATATACATGGAACAAGAAGGAGGGGACGGAGTGGAGGAGGAGCTGAACATGCCTCCCTTCTCTCTTATTGTGTGTGCTCAAGCCATTATTGATACAACTCACGCTGTCTTAGTGGTTGCCGAAGAAACCTATCAACTGACGATCAAGCTTCCAGCTGGTGAGGGCGAGGGTATTAAAATCATTGTAAGCATAAGAACCGTTAAAAAAAAAAAGAGGGTTGATAGGGTAGAGTTTATTCAACAAAGTCTTGCATCGTAGGCCAGCCCACGCGAAACTGTCCATGACATCAAGCAGTCGATCATGGAGTCACCCGAGACATGCGCACATTCGTGCTTCTTTCTGACATTCAACGGCAGCCGGCTCAACGACTTCTCCGAATTGGGTGAGATCGAGGGAATCGCTACAGAGGTCGAGCTGGAGTTGGTCGAAGGTGAGTTGAATGAGGTTGAACCGAAAGCAGAACGAAGGATCTTATATCGGAACTTGTCCTTAGCACCATACACTGAACGCGACGTCCGTATCCACATTAATCGTCTCAGGGACTTGCTTGGTGGCCCGTATAAATCGAGTCCCGCATCCGTGGGAATTGATGGGGGCATTTCTTACTTGACAGCTGTCACTGGTGAAATCGGTAAAGCAAAGGGGGCGGTGGAATTTTATTTTCTTGGGGGGTTACCGTACTCAAAAACGTACGCAAAAAGACGAGGAGATCGTGCCCGACAGCGAGGTCAAATTCGAGGACTTGCTATCGAACGAGCCCATCCCTGAGCACGCATTTACTGGCGCGGACCTGCACGCCCGATCGCGACTCTCAGAATTTATCCCCACAACATTCCAACGTCTGGCGCCCCAATGTCTCAAGAGCCTGGGGCTATCCGGCTGGAACCCAGTGCCGCACGCGCGCCGTCTCCAGGGCGACTTGATGTACTTGACCGTCACCACGCTCGAGGGCGAGACGCTCAACATCACTGCGTCCGTCAACGGCTTCTTCGCGAATAACTCGACTGCTTCGACATTCGACCCATCGCCCAAGCAGAGTAACAAGAAGGTTTTTGCTCACTCACTTATCACCCTCCTCCAGAACCTCTCGAACAAGTTTGCCACCCAATTCATCAAGCTTCAGGACTTCATCACCCGTCACCACATGCTCGAGATCCTCCCCGTCGACACCTACTTTCCCGCACACCCCTGGGTCGTCAAGTCTCCTGAGCATGTCTACGACCCGGCCCGGCCAGCCGCGCCGCTCCTCAACTTTGGTCCTGACGCGGCTGAGTCGATGCGTGACTGGAATGACGAACTCCAGTCGAATCGCGAACTCCCCAAGACGAACCTTCAGGAGCGCGTCATTCGTGAGCGCATGATCAACAAGGTCCAGGCCGAATTCACCGATGCAGCTATCAAGGGCGCCATCGCGGTTGTCAACGGCTCTGTGGTGCCATTGAATCCGCTGGAGACGGAGGAGTCGCACATGTACATGTACAACAACATCTTCTTTAGCAAGGTGAATGATGTCCGTGGCTCCTTCGAGTCCTTGGGCGGCGACGAGGCTGTTCACGTGGCTACCGGCAAGGATCTCGAAGGTGTGAAGATTTTCAACAGCATTGATGCTGAAGGTCTTTATACACTTGGCAGTGTGATCGTGGACTACAAGGGTGTGCGTGTGGTCGCGCAGAGCATCGTGCCTGGCATTTTCCGTCGCCAGGACGAGAACTCAATCACCTATGGCTCGGTGGACAATGGCGTGAAGGTGGCGGCAGATGAGACGTTCCACTCGACCATCAGCAATGAGGTTGCTCGGTCGCTTCACCTTGCTGAGCATGGCGTCCTGGATGCGGAGGGCAAGGAGTTCAAGCTCTTTACATCGATGGACACCAAGGGTCTGTTGGGCGCTGATGGACGCAGATACATGCTCGACTTGTATCGATTAAATCCGGTCGACATCGAGTTCCAGGAAAAAGAGTGCGTCGAGTCAGAGGATAAACCTGCATACCCTCACAAGATGACTTTGCTCCGTCCTGAGCTCATCAGTCTCTACTGGGAGCACCGATTCCGGGATTGGGTCAAGAGCAAGACGGAGGAGATTCGAAAGGAACGTGAGGCAAACAAACCCAAGAAGGAGGTAGAAGACAAGAAAGCCGAGGAGGGTGACAAGACCAAGGCGTCGAAGGATGATCAGAAGGAGGACTCTGCTGCTAAGGAAGAGCAAGCAAAGGCAGAAGAAGAAGAAGAGGAGGAGATCAAGATTGATATCACCGAATTTAAGCTCAACTTCAACCCGGATGTCTTCACATTGGCGAAGCTTGGCGGCGATGCAGAGTCCATCAAGGAACAAGAGGAGACGGTGCGAGAAGCATCGAAGTTCCTGAATGAGGAGGTGATCCCCAGTCTTGTGCTTGATTTTGCGTCGTACACGATCACTCCCCTCGATGGCGATGCGATGACGAAGGCGATGCACCGCCGCGGTATTAATATGCGCTATCTCGGTAAGATTGTGCACCTGACATCGCTTAGCCAGGACCAGCGTCTGAAGCACATTGAGACCATTGCGCTTCAGGAAATGGTTGTCCGTGCTTCGAAGCGCATTTTGCGGGACTATCTGGCACGCTGCTCGGTGCAGGAGATTGCGCCGTGCGTCTCACACTTTTTCAACTGTCTGCTCGGCACCGAACTGAACCCGAAGCCAAAGCCGCACCTGCCCGAGGGCAAGGTCAGGGACGATTATGCATGGTCCAAGTTGACGCCGCCTGTGCTTCTGTCGATGCTCAAGCGCCAGGTCCTCCTCCGATTCCGCCACAAACTTGAGGATGACTTTATGAGCAAGATCAAGCCTTTGCCCACTCTTCGCGAGATATGCTTGCGTACGGGTGTCCAGCTCGAAGCACGCGACTACCGGTTCAAGGCGTACAGTGCGAATGAGTATGAGGCGATGCAGGCCGAGCAGGCTCGTTTGCGCAAGAGCCAGATTGCGCAGGCGAGCAAGCAAGGCAAAAAGGCCAAGAAGGCTGCCAAAGAGGAGGTCCTGGTACCCAAATACCGCGTTTCCACGTTTATGCCTGAAGATGTGCAGAATTTGATGCCCACCATCAAACAAGCGACGTCGAGAGTAAGTTGAAATAGCCTGGACAGACAAGCACATGCGTGCATGTACGCATCACCTTATGAACTCATTTTTTTTATGCTTCATTCAGAGCTCATTTGCAGAGGAGGCCTTTGAGGCTGGCAAGATGAGCCTGGCCCAAGGCCATCGGCAGCTTGGCTTGGAGCTCTTGCTCGAGTCGCTGACGCTTCATGAGCAAACATACGGCTACTTGCATCCCGAGACAAGCAAGTGCTATGCCTACTTGGCGATGATCTACCATCGCAGCGAAGAGCGTGAGGCTGCGCTCGATCTCCAGCGCAAGGCAGTCATTGCCGCCGAACGCACCACGGGTGTTGACCACCCCGAGACCATCCATCATTATGTAAAGTGGTTTGGAAGGCTGGAAGAAGAGGAAGGGAATAGAATGACTTTTGGACTGATCGAAGAAAAAAAAAATTAGATCAATCTCGGTCTGTTTGAACATGCCGCTGGCCGTAGAAAGCTGGCGCTTCGCTACCTCAAGCACGCTCTTTATTACTGGGATATTCTCTATGGTCCTGGCCATCCTGAATCTGCCACTGCTGATGTGAGTATCATGGACAATCGCACACGCATATCGAGGATCATTTGGCGTGATACTGATCGGGGAGAGTGGTTTGGCTTTATAGACCAACACCGCGCTTGTGCTCCAAGCTGTCCGCGACTTGCCGATGAGCACCAAGTTCTTCGAACGTGCATGCGCGACCCAAGAAGATATTCTTGGAAAGGATCATGTTCTTACCGCCACTGGCTACCATGCTCTTGCACGTGCCTACACCTTCCAGGGTGAATTTACAAAGGCCCTCGAAGCCGAGCGCACTGCCTATGGTGTCTTTGAGAAAAAGGTAAACCGCACTTTCTTTAATAAAAGTAGGACTCTCGTAATCATATCAATCTCTTCCCAATAGTTGGGTGCCGAAGATCCTCGAACAAAGGAGAGCGATCTGTGGCTCAAGGAGCTGACCCAGAACGCGGTTTTGACGGTAAGCGATACTTCACTGCGATGCTATCTGCGTTGGTTAGAGAGAGAAAGACACGGATCTGGTAACAACCATTGTTAGGCAAAGCGCATCCAGCAAGAGGCTCAGCTTAGCCAAACCCAGGCCCGGTTATCAGGATCTGCCCCTGCAGCAGCAGCAGCAGCAGCAGCCCAAATCCCACGAGGAAATATGCCCATCGATCAAGTGGTCCAGTACATCAATGGTACTGGCCCTAACGGAAATTCTACCCGAAAAGGCAAGAAGAACCAAAAAAAGAGAAAATAAATTCCAAGGAACGTTATCTTTGCGAGCGTGCACGCATGTCGGCGCAAGCGCGCGAGCGAGAGAAAAAGAATGTGTAATTTTGAGTGAGAACATGTATGTACGACCTTTAGAGATGTATCTATTTTAAATAAACCGGGATTTGTATCATACAGCATGGTTCAAATGGAGTCTGACAAAGATGTAGGTGTGTCAATGTCGCATGCTCGCAGAAGGATGACTCTTTATATCGACTTGCTTTATATTCGAATTTGATATCCTCTGTCCCTTTGTAGATTGAACCATCGCACCATACTTGACCGACCATGGGAGACAGGGACAAAACCGGTACTGGACCCATTGGAAAGGCCCGCAATTTGGCTGCCTTTGGACAGGGCCTTCGCCTTTTTATCTTTGCTTCTGGCGCAGAACACAATCCGTCCGCCGCCGTTATCCCCATGTAAGGGAATTACTGCTGCATGCACGTAAAATCGACGGGGTAGTTCAGTGTGTCTTTACTCACAAGCAGAAAAGGAAAATCGCAGCTTATACATGGAAATTGTCACTGACATGAACAGGCTATATTAGCTGGATAGCATAATTTACACTACTACAATCAGGGTTTATACACCATTTTTCAAAATCAAAGTCGCACCCTGCCAGTTTTGAAGTCGCAGGATCGCAAAAATACAAATCGCATTTTTGTCCGGAAATCTTTACGCGTGATGACAAAGCAAAAGTCGCATACATACACGGAAAGATGTCGCAAATCCATCTCATCCTTATGACTCTTTCTCTTTATAAACTTTTACATTTTGAAATGAGCAATCTATTATTTTACAACGATGGCCAAGGTCATGTCGCTGATGAGGAAATGTACTCACTTCAATCCGTTTGTTCTTACACTGAATATCTGTGTAGCATATCGTGCAAAGATAACTCTGAGTTTACTCTCACACACATTCCCAAGCGAAAGGATACATACATTCGGATGAAAGAAGCGGGGATCAAGGGCAGTTACACAGCATACACTGATCAAGGCAAGGTCAGATGTTTCAAACTGGTGTTTGAGGAGGTATTGAGTGCATCAGCTGCAGCAAAACAGCTAGGACCCCATGTTGGTTCAGCACAGCGATGGGCATTACAGTAAGAAAAGGATCCTGACAGCATTTTAAGAAACGTAGAAGCAGGGGGCCGATCGTGTATTCTCAATGAAGAGCATTTATTGTTCTAGAATGCAATTTTCGCTAAAAATAGCCGTACTCAAAAGAATCCTATATCGAGAAGACTAAGTTTATTCTTGGAAAGAACAAAGAACTATGGGAGTGTCAATGAGCCATTTAGCCTGGGGATTGTAACTCCGAAGCTGGTTATCAAATGGAATAATGAAGTAATAGCTTTCAGGAGACTCCTGTGTTCTCATTGTAATATTCAGAGAAATTATTCATTATGTACCTACACTTTCTGAACGTATGGATAAGGATGACAGCAGTGTCGTGTTTTGTTGTGTTGTAAGAGACTGAGAGAGTACGAAAAGAAGTACAATCTTCCTACACTACACAAGTGCCGGATATGTATCGGATTATTCTTGAGATGGTCTCTTGGAATTACTTGTTGGAATTGTTTGGGATTTCATTGTTGATTTCAGACCTCCCTCACGTCGATACAGTGGCCGCCCCTTATAGTTATACCCTCGGTTCCAGGAAATCGCATCACTATAATGAATTATCACTATAATGAATTGGAATAAGCCCTACCTGGCAATTTTGTCCTTCATAAAGTGCATCGCTATAACGAATTATCATTATAATGAATATCACTATAACGAGCGGCCGCTGTAAAACCTCATTAAAGAACCCCGTGGGAAAAAGAAAAACACTGTGGAGATGGATCATTGCTGACACTATAAATAGTGATGCTCAAGCAAGCTGTCCCTTTCCATTATCCACATACAAAACTAGAGCCCATTCAGCCTACAGAAAATAACACAGCACCACATTTACGGTTGAAAGGTAATACGGCCGCTTTCATACTCGGCTCTGCGATACTAAGTAATAATATACTCTAGGTCTTCACCCACCAAATGGCCCAACCCCACCGCCCCGTCATTCCCGAAGGCATGCGCACTGGCCACAGCATTGACCGCACTGGCCGTATAATTGGGGTGAAATCGTCCATACGGGGCATCGGCTGGCGACAGCAGTACCGTGAACGTCTGTATCAGTTGGTTGACCTTGTCCACAACACCACAACACAGGCGTACGCGTTCGCCAAATATATTTTCATCAACGAGGCAGCGCGCGATCCAACTTTTAACATCCAGGAAAACATCACGGAGAAGTTCTTTTCAGAAGTTTGGCTCTCCATGGTTAACAAAGCCGAACGCCGCACCCAAGGTGAAACTGCCCGCATCCGAGAACTAATTAACCGCCACAAGGATGAGTACCTTCGGATATCCGGATACGACAGGCCTGCGTTCCCTTATTCCCAGCAATGTTCTTCTTACGAAGGTACCAAGATTTATACTGCTTACGTGAATAATGTCCACATGCGGTTCGGACAACACCTTCGGCGTGTCATCAATGTCATCCTGAATCTTCGTCAGCGAAAAGCCGACCGCAAGCGAGAGTTAATCGCACAGGGCCTAAGCCCCGATCAAGTACGCCAGGACCTTTATGAAACCATCACCCGGCATGCCACAGGATTCAAGCTAGCAATTGCCCGTCGAGGTGTTTTGAGGGAAGACATTAACGCCGAACCTGGATTTCTTCGGGAAGCATACGATATCCTACAACCTGTCTTAAACGCTTACCCCCGAAACCACCAATTCCAACACCAGAGTATCTATTACGACGCCAAGGCCAATCCTGTTAAGCATTTCAACGCCTTCTTCCAGCTTGCACGCGTTTGTCAACAGAACGGAATACGCGGATTCAACTGTTTTCCACTTCGTCGCTCGTGGTCACCATGCTACATGGAGATCGATACGAAAATCCTTTGCTACCATATCCTGGGCTGCAAAATGGAATCCCACACAAGCAATATGGAGTACTGGAGACGTGTTGTAAACCTGAAATCAAGAGCTTTCAAACCCCAAGAATCCGAGCTGCTCCAATTCCGTGGGACTATTCACACTGACGGCGTCGGTGTTACTGTGTTCAAGAAGACAAATGGCCTTCAATCGGGTTTCGGACAGAGATTTGGCATCCAGAGCGAAGATATCGAATACGTCACCCCACAGATACTCCGGAACGAAGACTATAGAGGACAATGGGTCACCATTGATCCTGGCAGAAGGGACCTGTTGTATTGCGTTCATGAGAACTCGTCACCCGACAACCACCAGACCTTCCGATATACAAAGCAACTTCAAGATCATACACGCAAGACCAAACGGTACCGCAGACTCCGAGAACGACTCAAGTTAGAGCGACCCGAGGTCGCGTTGGCTGAGCAGAATCTATCTCAATTTCAAAGTCATACGCTTTCCGTGTCCAACTACGACGGATACCTCGCCGCCAAGAATCGGGTCTCTGTAGTTCTCAAGTCTTTCTACGCGACAACCACTACGAACCACCCGAACCCGCAATTTCTTTTTCGAAAACTTCGCCTGTCAGCGTTTTACAAGAAGCAGCAAGCAGATGAAAAGCTTCTCGATTCTTTGAATGCGAAGTTTGGCAGTAGATCCGTTTTCGTGATGGGAAATTGGTCTGCGCCGCATACAAGATATCACGAGCCTATCCGTGGTGTCGGCTTCCGGCGGCTGTTGAAGAAGAACAATTGTAATATTTATTTGGTCGACGAGTACAAGACAAGCAAGTGCTGCCCTGTATGTGACAATGAAAGCCTTGCTACCTTTAAAATGGTTCCTAATCCACGCCCATATCGACGACCCGACAATCCGCTCACGATCTGCCATGGCCTGCTACGGTATGAAGGACGGGCATGTTGTGTTATACTTCCAAAAGATTATAATACAGTATTTTGATGTTTCAATAGATGCACAAATCAAAACTGTACAGCAGGCATGGCAGAGGGTGTTTGTCAACCAAGGTTATGGAACCGGGATCTGGCGGCGGCTCTCAACATGCATCATATCCTCCGGGGTCTTCGGGAAGATGGTATCATCCCAGCAAGGTTCCAGAGAAGAAATGCTGCACAAGCATCCGCAGCTGGTGGAAGACCACACTCACCTGAACCAGAGCAGCGCAGCGTGAGACCACGACGAGCAAGGCCAGGAAGGCCACGAGGTGCACGCTCTGGCGGGTCGAGACGACCGTAACCCCAACCAAGAATTTTCCGCGTCAGTTATCGCTGACGCACCCAGGATAACCACAGCCCTTCGGGGCAAGCCCCCTTCCTTTGGAAGGACGGTGTGTTGTAAGTCAACGGGATTGGAGAAGGCGTAGTGTTTTCTGCAGACTAACAGGGTTTCATCCATGGATGCGATATCTTTTTACCTATTGATACGACAAATTTATATAATTCTATGCGACATTCTTCTTGTATTTTGCACGACATTATTTTATCTTGTTTACGAAATTTATTTTTGAAAATAAAGTATATGCACATCATTAAATGCAGCGTTCAAGAGGATAAACTTATACCACTCAATGACAACGGTTGTACCTGCTGGATCCGTTCCTATAGAGCATTAGCTACTTTTTGATGTGCAGATGATTTATAATGGCCTTCCTGTGCTTATTGTTAACATGATGCATAACTATTCATTGGTGTTTTACCTTTGGTGGTACATAATTGGAATGGAAGGCATAGCCCCGATACATATTCATTCTGCCCGCCAAATGAACACTTCAAAGCAAGTAGACAAATCATCGAATTCGTCCAACCAGTGTTGTTGCGTAAAATTGATGTAACTGCTTGCCGTGTGTGTGTGTGTGTGTCGTCTGCAACGTCATGACATCCTGTTAATAACTCATCGTCCGAGGGTCGACATACAATATGATTGCACCTTTCGCGATTGCCAACAAACCTACTGGGAGCCAAGTTGAGCATATGTGAGAGTTCTGAGTCCATACCACCAAGCAGAATAAAGATCAACTTTGGAAACAGTGATATCAGCTGTGTATCTGCGTCGAACCGTCGGTTCTGATAAAGAATGGAAAGAATAAGAAAAGCATTTGTATGCAGCAAGCTCTTTTCTCTGCACTTCAACGACCACAAGATCGTCCACATCATTATATACGTAGTCTAGGTATCATTTCTGCAATGAATGCACTCCTGTAGCCTTCTGATATTTCGAAATCAGACCAAAGACGCATTCGCTTTGCGCTTTCAGATACACATTTTTCGATCTTCGTAGATGGCTTTATTTATCCTCTCTTTTTCATGCCCGTCCCCGCCATACCCATCCTTTACCGAGAGGTAAGTATCAACAAATGTCCTCATGTAATAGCTCATCGCGCGTCCCCTTTTTGTTTTCTTAGTTCATGTTCTCAATCCCGGACAAGGCAACGAAGAGCGTTTCCGATACCAACGTCCAGGCTGAACGTATTCACCAAGTAACAGTACTTTGAAGCCTGATATGTCTGCTTTCAATAAAAGGAACGAAAAAAAAACCTTTCCCTTCCCTAGACCATTCATGTCCATCAACGACGGCAGTTGCAGGAACACTCCCCCCCCAACACACACACACACACGCACGCGAAACACTTCTTCTGTCGGCTTAGACGAGTGAGTCTGCAAGGGTCAATGGCAATGGTCAAGGTCAAGATGTTGTCCTTACGATCTGAAGCTCCCTAGCGATCCAGGGTCATTGTTGGCTCACGAGTACAGTATACTCTTTTTGACTAACTTACTCTTCCTCTTCACTTTTCGTTTAGGCTTGCTCTTGCCCAGACCTTCCATGAGGAAGCAGATTTCTCGACTGTCCCATATTTATAGGAGTTAGATACGACGACCGATCGCACATGTATAATCTCTTTGTGATAAGAATGACCATTCTCAACCGTTAGCTCCAAATTCATGCATACTGTAGGATGTACGTAGTGTGCAGATAAGCAAGCACAAATATGACTCTATTCGAATCAGAATCTATATGATTATTACGTACAGTAATAATCAGCGGTAGCTAGTGTGGACTGGGCCCAATACTTTTTATTTTCAACCAAGTGTGTGATGATGGATATCGCTCGATCGGTGTAAATATTTAAGTTTCAATAGAAGCAATTCATGCGTGCATTAAGCCGAATCATTTGTGTGTGCGCCAATACATACGGATGAAGAGAAAAGCTTGGTAAAGATATCCCTATTACTATGTTTTTACGTAGCGTTAATGACGCTCTCTGCCCCATCAGGCTCGCCTTTAGGGTGCCTTCCCCCAAGTAATGAAGATTGATATTCGCTCTTCTCCATAGACACAGAAATCAGAACTGCATAGTAAGCATGTGTATTCAACATCAACTTCATTCAATCAACAACAGTATTCATTCTCTATGTGACCATACCATCCAGCTTCAGAGTCAGTACAACTCTTCTTGCTGTGATTCTCCTGCCTGTCTGATTCAAGTACAGTACGACGATCCTAGCCGCTACTACTCATGGCACTGCGCTTGCAGAGACAGCAACGTGCGGCGTTGCCGACTTATCCAGTCTGATCATCCGTCCAACCACGATTATCACATATACCAAGGGCGGTACGGAGGAGAGGAAAGATTGTAATGTACAAAACTAGAACAAAAGAGGGGTTTCCCGCTTGTCCTTTTCTTTTTTTTTTTTTTTTACATGAGGGTACAACGGGTGGATTTGGATGGATGGAAGTCGCGCCGGGTGTCTTGGTGCTGCTGTCGAGTGACGGAATTGGATTGGCGTAGTCGGTGAGCAGCAGCGGCATGGCCCTTGGCTGCAGCCTGGGTATAGAGCTGTGTTGCGCGGTCATAGTCGCGAAGAACCCCAACGCCACTTTCATAGTACCAGCTGCCAGCAACAACAAACGAGAGTGAGCATACACCCATACATACACATACACATAGACATACATACCCCAACAGAAACATGGCATCGGGCAGTCCTTGATCAGCAGCTTTCTGACACCAGCGGAAAGCCGCGTCTTCGTCACGTGGGGTCGCGGCAAGCCATCCTGACACATCGCGTGCCATGCGCTCTGCGTCGGTCAAGGGATCGTCGGGACCTCTGCAGCCGTGGTTGTAGAGCCTGCTTAGGCCGAGCATAGATTGAGGATAATCTGATTTTTGCGCAGCGATGTCGTAATAAGCAAAGCTTTTTGCAAGATTCATGGGCGCACCGTAGAGACCGTATTCATAAATAAACGCGATCCGAGTCTGAGCCATGCCCAAGCCCAATTGAGCAGCGCGTTCAAGATATTGCAGCGCTGCAGCCTCACCGCCGAATTGATGAATCGTCTCTCTGGATTAATAAAAAAAAATATTGATAATGCAATAACTCGTTGAGAGCTGGTTTCTTTCTTCCCATCCCCTCCTTTTTCCCCTTGTATAGGTCTTACATGGGAATATCCAGTTTGGGATGGGCACGCGTGAGCGCGAGACCGAGAAAATACGCCGGTTCGGGACATTGCTCCGTTGCTCGCTCGGCTGCTTGTGCAAGAAGTGTGAGTCCGAGCGGCACGTTGCGGCGTTGGCCCAATTGTCCCATGAGATGAATCCTGGCGACTCTCTAAAGTTTGCATATAAGTATGTGTATGTGTGTGTGTGTGTGTGTGCCTGCCTGAATGCGGCTCTGTCTGCCAACAGCCATCCTCTCTCTCTCTCTCTCTCCTCCCAAGCCTTCTTAGGTTCCAAAATAAAAAAAGTGCTTACATAAATTGCTTCCACCACGCCCTTGTCAGCAGCCCTCCGATAGTTTGACAGTGCTTGGGCCGTATGGCCAAACTGCTCATCGACTTTGGCCACCTCATACATGGCCTCCGGCACGAGCTCCGCCGCTGCCGCTTTGTAAAATCGGAGTGCCTTTGTCGAGTTTTTGCCGAAACCGCGAAGACCGTGCTGATGCCACTCCGCCATCATGTACGCCGCCTCTCCGACATTCTGCTTTGCGAGGAGCTTGATCCACCGGATTCCTTCGTCTTCTAGCATCTTCTTTTTCCGCCGGTTCTCATCGGATACTGTCCATCGGGCGGGCCGTGCAGTGTCCCCTGGCATAGAAAGATGTCGATAGTAGTCGCTGTTGCTGCTACTGCTGTTGTTGCTGCTGCCTGCAATAGGTGCAGACAAGATCGAGTCAATGGAAATCCTCGACGCCGATGCAGTCATCATCCTGCTGCTGGCATCGTCGTCACCATGATCCACCGAGCGTGCGCGGCCATACAGAGGATTGACGTTATAGTACTGCACAAGTGCGCTGAAACGATGGGCATTATTATTACCACTGCTGCGGCGTCGTTGATCGTCTTTGACGTCGTAAAGATCCGAAATTTCTAACAAGTATTTTGCATACGTCAGTTGAATGACAGGATCGCGGGTCTTTTCAGCCATGCTCCGATAGATCTTGATTGCATCCGGATGATTGGTTAGACTGTACGAAGCCTTCATGTATTTTGAAGGAGCCGTTCCCGCTGCTGCTGCTGCTGCTGCTGCTGCTACCGTCTTACCTACCACCGGTGTGAATGGCATGAGAGCACCGACACTTGCCCGCGTTGCGGCGGATTCAGCAAGTGATGGTGAGTTGTACCCCGTGGAGGCAAAAGCACCTTGCTGTTTTATAGTAGTAGTAGCAGCAGCAGCAGCAGCAACGGGAGGAGGAACGGCGATTTGAGGATAGGACGGATAGAGAGGTTGCTGGGGCCGACCTCGGGTATTCCGAGGGAGGTTCCGGGCGCGGCGTTTATCTGTGAAAATGAGCGGTTGCTGGGGAAGGTAAGGTTGCGATGGTGACAGGGGCTGCGCTCGCGGCATTAACACGAGGGAACTATCGTCAGCCGATGATGATGGCCGGCGGGATGCAATGATGTTCGCGGTGGTTTGTAGCCTTTCAATCGGCAATTGTTCATTAGTATTATTATCGTCGTCCTGCTGCTCTTCGTACAGGATTTTGGACTGTCGTCTCATGAGCTCACCACGATTGCTCACTTTCCATTCTCTCCCGGTACATAGATTGGGTGTTGCTCTTGTGGCTGTAGTTCTCTTCTCGTCGACGTCTGACGGTTGGCGCATGTCCGGCGATGATTGCGAAGACTCAGTGGGAGGTGGTGTCGTGGGTGGTATATGAAGCGCTGGAACAATTGCTACGGGTGGAGCACAGCATTCGCTCCGATCATGTTCAACACCATCCTCTTCGGGCAACGTCGTCTTTTCTTCTTGGATGATGGATGAGGGAGCGGGCCGTATCACCTCATATTCGTTATCGTCATCGTCGTCTGAGCTGCTGCTCGTTTCTGGGTCAGGATTGAGGACGCGAAAAGTCATCTGTTGTTGCATAGGTTTCTCGAGGGTTGATATGTCTGACTCTTCCTTTGCAGAAGTCTCCTGAGGCATGTTGTAGTTCATGAATCCTCCGCTCGCCGAGGCCCTTGGCTTTGGACGACTGCGATTGCCATGGCCTGTGCGATTGCCAGAGAGGAAGAATGAGAATGACTTGCGTGGAGAAGATAACTCGCTCATTCCAGTCACTTTTTTATGGAGGGGATTGGACAGGAAATCGTTGAGCCAGAAAAGAAAAAGAAAAGAAAAGAAAAGAAAGAGGGAGAAAGAGACAGAGACAGAGAGAAAAAGGATGATGTGATAAAAGAAATAAAAACAGGGTCGACGTTGTTTAGTCAGAAACAAGAGACACAAATTCGGTTAAAGCTGGTGATGCGAGTGCATGGCATGGCGTCTTCCTTTTTCGGATGGGCGAGAGAAGGGGTAGTCAAGACGCACGGGTAGCAGTGCAAAATACCGAAGGGCTTCCATCTTACAAATGGGGGGGGGCATATGATCCTCTTTTGGCTCATATGGGGGTATGGGCGAACAGGTATTTCTCATGAGCATCTGCTACGGGTAGAACTTAAAAGAGCGATCCGATGCACTGTCGCCATACTTCATGGACTTTACTTTATCAAATGAGTTCAATGAGATTCAGGATTACACCTAAAATGACAGGTTTCTATGCGGGATGTTGTTGTGTATTACATGTTGACATCCCAATGAACAAGGTTTAACCATAGCAACACAAAAAACTGGGAGATGGGATCGGAGTTCACGGTACGCTCAGTAGCCGCGCTTTTATTATTCTTCCACAAAGAGAAAGAGAGGAATACCATCCGCTCAACTCATCGGGAACGCACTTTAAAAATGAGGAAAAGAAAAGTCAGGAAAAGCAGCACAATCAACCCACTTTCTTTTTTGCATCCGGAGAACGCGGAAAAGCAAATAAAACCGTCCTACCACAAAACCCTCCTGTCGAAAGGTCAGAGGATTGCTGTCTTCGTGATATGCTGGGGCGATTTATTCCATGCGGTTGTGCTTCAATATACGTTTATCGGTCTACTATCTGGCCCATGCATCCATGCCAGAGAGTGAGAGCTGGTAAAAGAGAAAAAGGCGGCGTAAAAGAGCGTACTGACGTCACATTTCATGACCGACGGCGGATCAGCGAATCACTGTCGTCTTCGTTGATCAGAACTTCCTCTTCAACTGGTATAAGCTTCGACAGCTCATAATCTGCTGGATTCAGCCGCTTGCTGGAAATATAAGTTACTAAGCCCACTAGAGCAAGAGTGGTCCATGATACATGGACTCGGACCTCATAGGGCAACCAAGTGGCGCTCAGTGCACTTCCCAGAAAAATAAGAAGCGGGTAGATAATAGGTGAGGAGCCCGTTCAAGCAGTTAATAGGTCTGTGATAACCACGTTTCTTCGGCAATTTTTTTCAACCTACCCAGACCATACAGCGCCACATACTGCCGGACCAAATGCACGCATCGCATTTCCGCAGCCTAAATCAAAATAAATCAGGTATTGCGCAATCAAACGAGAAAGGGCGAGAGAGAAAAACAGAGGAAGACATACATTGGGCGAAACCATTGACCGTGCCGAGCGCATCCATGCGCGGGGTCGCATTGTTGACGAGGATAGTGCAGCTTGTGAAGCAAATTGAGTGGTAAAACGTCTTGAACGTTGATACGATGAAAATGCCGACCCATACCCAGGTCTTTGTCTCCGTCTCGCCGTGGAAGTCCGGAATCTCATAAAACCATCGGATGAAACCTTGGAAGAAGTAGAGCGGTATGGCACTAAGGAGTACAAAGCGGTAGAGTCGCAGCACACCGTAACGCTTGGTAAGTCCAGGGATAAAGAAGAGTTGAGATATCAATGTGATAACACCGCAATACGCAATGGCTAAGCCGATTTCGTCAGTTCGATAGCCGAGACCACCGTTCGTTCGCGGGCTGGCCGTCCAAATGGGGAACAACTCTATTTTCCGTATTAGATAGTACCACAAGACAAACCCCTAAATCTAGATATACCGTCATAATAGATTGCCTGGAATGAAAACAAGCCGTACGAAATGCTAGCTGCAATGACAGGCGCAGTGATGGATTCTCGGAGTGTTGGAGGTGCTTCTCGCCCGCTCAGCGTCGGGGTGGGAGAGTGCGTGGACATCACAGTATCTTGTTGCTGTTCATCAAATGTATTATATCTTGCAGAGGTATTCTGAAGTAAGGGGGTTTTTGTATCTTCCTTCTTGGGCCGCTTCAATGTTTCTTCAAGGAAAAAGCAGCCGAACAGAAAGCTAAATGCGCAGATCAAGGCCGAGAAGAAACAAGGCAGGAAATACGGGAATTCTAGAAGGAAATCAGTGATCGGATCTCCTTGTTCAAACAGCCCTGGATATTGTTTGACTGGATTCGATAAAAGGCCTGGATAAAGAGCGCCAGTTAATATCACATCTAACATGGAATTTCTTCCCGGCCTTTATTTACCTCCCATCATGGGCCCAATGATGCTGCCGAGGCCATACACCAAAGGTAGATAAGTAAATGCACGGGCACGCTGCCCCTCATCGTTCTCTGCTGTGAGTTCAGACACCATCCCTTTCAGGACGCCTGTGTTCCCGTTCTACAACGTCGCTGTAGCTGAATGCAATCTCAATTCTTCTGATAACAAGAATCATCGTACCAATAACCCACAGAGACATCGTGCCAACAGGGCCCAGGCGAGAGATTTGGAAAGACCGAATAGAAGGATGTTGACCATTGTACCAAACGTTCCCGCCAGGATCACAGGGCGGCGGCCCATTGTGTCGGACAACATTCCCCATGGGATGGCTGTCCCACCACACGGGTAAAAGTTAGCATTGTGAATATCCTATTCCGTCTAATTCATCCTTAGACGGAGCTTATACCTGAGACTAGCTGAGCAATGGCGAAGGATGAAGTGACTAATCCAGCGTAATATCCAATATTCTCTTCGGTTGTGATGTCAAAGTCCCGAATCATCTAAGCAGTATCCAGTCAATCATAGCGTATTTGTTTGCATGCCATGTCTTATTATTTACAAATATCACAAAGGGTAGAATCACTGTAAAGCTTATCGGTTCCTGGGAAGATACACGGGAGCGCACTTATTAGACATTGTGTTTTGCATCGCAGAGTAGATCATGATCTGGATCAATCCTTGATCAAACATACTGAGAATCGACAAGCGCATAGGATCAGTAGCTGTCGGTACGGGAGTGGCTTCGTTTGTTCCGCCATATGGACAAGAGGTAGAGGAAGAGAAGGGGAAAAGAGAAGGAGCGAGCAGCAGCAGCAGCAACAACAACGACAACAACGAGAGATTAAGACATGGACTAAAAAGGAACGGTGTATTGCGGACTTCGCAGAATCTTTGTAATGTAATACTTCACAACGCATGAGGCTGGGTGCCAATATCTCTCTCTTTCTCTGGTCTAACTAGACTGCCAGGGCCGGCTTACATGGCACATATCACACGATTCAGATCACGAGACCCGCCTCAGCTTTATATAGTTCGGTTCGTGATCTTTATTATGAAGATTCATAACGGGAGGTTTAATAGCGACAGAAAATGAGTCACCACCGCAGCTGTAATTTCGGGAAAACAAAAAGATTCATCAGTTCGGAGAACAACAGAACGGTTAGGCCCGGATCAGGATTTACCCTCAGGAGGTCGGGCCCCGTCGCAAAGGGGAGAAGTCTCGTGCGTGGTCCATGTAACAAAATATGATGCATCTAGTCCTTTGTTCATCTGCCCTGTTACTATTAGAGACCGAGCCTCGGACTTTTGCGTCAGGTATGTGTCCCAATTTCACTCCTTTACCGCTTACTACTGTACTCACTAATATAAATCCTTCTCCGTATCGATTAGCTAACGGGCGCACAGCACTCACATCGGAAGGAGTCTAATTCTAAACGCTATGGTTATCCTAGATATCCTACAATAGCCAATACGGAAATCAATCTCCCTGAATCCTGCTGGTTTTCTAGAATGCTGCTGTTCGCTCAACTACACGTGGGGGTTCATCTTCTGATTAACATATGCACTCTGTTGTACAGCTTTTATTTGAGCATCTATAGGGGAATAAGGCGTCAGGTCAGCGGTGTCTTTCGGAAGTGCGGCTTTTGCGCATAGCAGATCATCAATGAATGTTGCCGGGAAAACTGAATTATCCATATGGAACATGGATTAGACCGTACTTTAAAGGATGAACGACACTTATTCTCCAAGTTTATATACCATGACTAGACCCTGCTCTTTGCCATTCGCAGACAGTCCAATTTCTCACCCCAAATACGGCTTTGGGGGCATACTTGAAGTGAAGTATAGTTCTGATATTTCCGTAGGAAGAACATGCTTGAGAAGAAGGTTACACAGTGTTATAGTATCTTGGTATTCGAAAATATACATTTTGCCTTGGCCATCTTCCGCTAGTTCGTTTGTTATACGTGATATTTTTTCCATAATGTATATTAACTATCACTAATGGTTGTCTTCATATGAGTTATTTCTACAAAGTTACCAAGGAAAAATATTCGAATCATATCCGAGTAGCAATTGCACCCGATATTTCATTAATGCGGATACGCATAAGACACGCTTCGCAAATTTTATTGCTTCGACTTTGCTTGCTGCGCCGCTCGCTCAGTTGCCTTCTGCCTCGCGCGATCGATCAACGGTCCCAATTCATTACGTTCACCAAGGACCCGTAATAGGTTATAAATCATTGGAACAAAATTGTGCTTGCGCAGCACATTCTCTCTCTGTATACAACAAGATATATCTGAATGAGATTTCTGCTTTCTCCTCAACTCAGATCAGGTTACTTACATGCCAGCGTTCCCTCTTCTCTCTCTCTAGCTGCAGCTTCTGCTCTAACTCTCGGCGATCTGCGTTTAAACGGCTTCGCTCTTCCCCGGCATGCTCTGGTAACGAGAGCAATAGGCCATCTACTTCCTCTATCTGCTCCTCGTACAATTCAATCCGGTCTCGTGTCAGTGCCATGAGACTGAAATGAAGTTCACTAACGCCATAGCGATCCATGCGACGCATGATCGCCTCATTTGCCTTTTGTAACCAGTTGTCTTCGCTGCATGCACCTGGGGCGTTAATATATACACATGCATTATTATCAATCAGCAACATCAAGCACCGTTTTGATTTTTTCGGTACCTAAGCGGACAGGGCCTTCGCTGAGACCATCCAATTCGTAAAGCGCGCCATGTATAGGTAGGTAAGCGATAAAGTGATACACATCGTCATCCTTGCTCGTCCGTGGATCCTGCATTTCATTCACAAAAGGATCCGATCGTGCGAAGCTATTGTGTACAGATCGGATCAGATCGCTATTCGAAATCGCGAGTCCCTTCATCTATAAAAACAGAATGGCCTCAGTAAATAAAAGCTAACAGCCCGTTCCGGTTTCTTACATCCGGTGAGAATTCGGCAGTGAATTCTTTAAAGTCTTGCAATTCCTTTCCAAGCTCAATATCGTCCCGGTTCAATAAGATCGACAAAATAGCCTGTGTAGCGCAGGCGTTATTGATGACTTGGTTGGCGAAAAAGATGTGGTCCGTTGGATATTGATCGCCTTCAGTCGTAGACGCAGGTTGGGCCCCTTGCCACTTAAAGAGGAAAATAAGACCGAGTACCGGCCTAGCATAGCCATCGTTAGCAAAAGGGAATATGGGAAACAAATAAAAATACTGTACTTAAGCTGTTCCATAAGCGACTCGTCCAAACTCCACACTTCCTCTACTTGGACACCTCGGACACCCATGCCAGAGATCAACTCCGTGAATACACCTATTTATTAGACTATCAGATCCCTTGTTGATCATCCTTACACTTGGTCCAAACCAGAAGCGTACCGGGATCGCTCTCGATCAGGCACCAGTTACCAGCTTCGGCCATTGTAATAGAATGTAAAAGCTAATTGAGGAACAAAAAAGCCAAGTCGCTGTACTAATTAGCTCTTGATGCAAATAATTTCAAAACCATTATGCAGAAAGAGAATAAATCCTTATCTACTAGCCTTTTCGTCAAGAATAAAGGAGCGTACGTAACCCGTAAAATGCATTGGTGGGAACCTGTCGTTCATCCAATAAACTCTCGTCTGGGTATAAAAAAGTTGACAGGCATTAGGTATCTTACCGAAGCGTCGTGGCAGTATTTGGCCGAGACAGGCCTTTATTTTACGTGGGATGACACGCCCAGCGCATCCTATGCTGGATCTCTACGTTTGATCGTCTACGGGTTCCATCCAGCCTTTTATGTGGAAGAAACCTCCCAAGTCGACTGGATAAACCCAAGACAGCTGTGATTCTGTACCGCGGCCGCGAATTTTTCGCGAAATCAAACGCGCGACACTTAATAAGCGCCCAATTTTTTAAACTCTCGTTCATTAACGGGACCGGTTTGATACGTGCTTTCTCATGCTCGAAGATATTGAAATGAGCGATGTCAATGATGCCCATATCGATGTTAGCCCTGCTCAGGAGCTTCCCTATAAGAAACGCAAGATCACACATCAACCCGCGACACTTGCAAAACAGGAATCGAGTTTCGAAGAAGAGCTTAAAGATATGCAATATCAAAGTACGTCGTTATTTCCTTCGATCGGTCGCTCGTAATTAATATTTCATGTCATAGGCCAGGGAGAAAAGATAACGTGGAGTCGTCCTGCTGCAAAAGCGCTTGATCCAGCTAAAGACACATTGAGTACGTACCATTCCACAGTGAAATCACTTGAGGGAATGCTAACTGCGGACCATTGAACAATTGATAGTCTTTATGCAAATTGAAGCAGACGATGTCATGGACTACAATACCCGTCGACCGGTTATTCGCCTCTTTGGTATCACAAAGGTGGGTCTTGTATCTCTTGCCCGTGTCTCTCTCACTTTTGTTACTGCGTGCCACTATTCCCCAGTCGGAGGGTCCCTGTTTCTGACCAGATCCGTCGCATTCTAGTCTCAAAATAGCGTTCTATGCGAAGTGACCGGGTTCCTACCCTACTTTTACTTTCCGGCGCCTCCAGGTCTGCGGAGGGAACATAAGGGAGCTCTGAAGGCGATGTTATCGGTAAGTAAAGATCCATTCTGTAGACCGATGCGGATGATCTAAACAAGGATCGGCTCTTGTTCCATAGTCAGTTACCCATTATCCCTCAGTCCACGACGTCGAGATTGTTAAGAAGCAGAATTTGTACGGCTATAGTGGTGATGAGCTTAGCGATTATGTCAAAGTGACACTATATGACCACAAGGACATGGGCAAAGTCAGAGGGAAAGTCGAAACCGGCTTTAATCTTCCCGGATTTGATCGTACCATCTCCTCAGGTATTTTCTTCGAGAGCAATTTGGCACTTTTGTTGCGATTCATGATCGACTGCAAGGTAACGGAAGATGATGTTGAGGAGGTACAGAAAGAGTCGAGCGAGACGCTCATAGTGCAATGTTTGAAACAATAAGGTTACTGGGTCGAACTGGATCGAGCTTCCTGCAGGCAAATATGCCATGAAGGAAATCAAGAAATCACATGCTCAATATGAAGTCACCGTCTCGTATGTATCATAGCGATCCAGAAAGATGCCGATGCGCCAGAGCTCATATACGTACATATGTCATTAGATACGAGGACTTTATCAGCCACGCACCAGAAGGCGAATGGTCGGACATTGCACCCTTACGTATCTTAAGCTTTGATATCGAATGCGCCGGACGAAAAGGTGTGTTCCCAGAGCCTGAGGTCGATCCGGTTATCCAGATTGCTTCGATTGTCAAGGTTCATGGTAAGCCAAATAATCACATCCACGGTGCGATGCAAAGATTCTGAATGACCTTTTTCGTTTTCAGGTGAAGCAAACCCTTTCATTCGCACTGTATTCACCTTAAAAGAATGTGCGTCTATTGTCGGAACGGATGTTCAATCATTTCACACGGAGCAAGATATGTTGGAAGCATGGCAACGTTTTATAATCCAAGTACGCAAAACAGCTACTCACATAAGCACTCTCGGATACTGAAATATGTTTTAAAGGTGGATCCTGATGTCGTGATCGGCTATAACACTACAAACTTCGATATTCCTTATCTGCTTGACCGGGCTAAACACCTGGGCGTGTCCACCTTCCCTTATCTAGGCAGAATCAAAGGTGCCCAAAAATCCGATATTTGATAGCAATAACCTAACGGTCTGTATAGAAACCCAGACCGAGGCCAAGGATACCTTTTTCTCCTCTAAAGCGTACGGCACTCGCGAAAGCAAAAACATCATCATGGACGGACGTCTACAACTGGATCTTCTCCAAGCTATTCAGCGTGACCACAAACTGCGATCTTATACCCTCAATGCAGTCAGTGCAGAGTTTCTGAGTAAGATGATAAAGCACATCGCTTTTTTGTTGAACGATACTTATTGATTCTTTTTTAAAAAAATATAGACGAGCAAAAGGAGGATGTTCACCATTCGATCATTACAGAGCTCTTCAATGGCACAGCTGAAAACAGACGTCGCCTTGCTGTCTATTGCTTGAAGGTTTGTTGGAACCGGACATTGTCTAAATGAAGTTATCTACGGTGTTAACATTAAGTGCAATTAGGATGCTTACCTGCCTTTGCGATTGATGGATAAATTAATGATTCTCGTCAATACGACGGAAATGGCTAGAGTCACTGGTGTACCTTTCAACTATGTCCTCACACGTGGTCAGCAAATCAAGGTTATCTCTCAGCTATATCGGCGCGCAGCCGAACGCGATTTGATCATTCCCGTCGTTAAATCAGAAGGTAAAGTTTTGGCCAGAGAAAGACGTCAATATGTAATTGTTGTTTTATTCCCAAACTAGTGACTGATCAAGCCTATGAGGGCGCCACCGTCATTGAGCCTGAGAGGGGGTATTACAAGAAACCAATCGCTACTCTCGATTTTACTTCACTGTACCCATCTATTATGCAAGCGCACAACCTCTGCTATACGACATTACTGGACCGATCCATGATCACGAAATATGGTTTGGTCAAGGATGTTGATTATATTGTAACACCCAATAACGGTGAGATCTTACACATAATATTCTACCATAACTTCTACTTACAAGGCTTCAGATCTATTTGTTACCGCTAAGAAGCGGAAGGGTCTGCTTCCTGAAATTCTGTCAGAGTTGCTGGCTGCACGTAAACGAGCAAAAGCCGACCTAAAAAAGGAGACAGACCCCTTCCGTCGTGCCGTCTTGGATGGTCGACAATTGGCGTTGAAGGCAAGTGGCTTCCCCGCTTTTTCAGCTGGAGATAACTGACCACCGTATTCGACCCTCAATAGATTAGTGCCAACTCAGTATATGGCTTTACAGGCGCAACCATTGGAAAATTACCATGCTTGCAAATTTCGTCAAGTGTCACTGCTTATGGTCGTGAAATGATCCTGAAGACTCGTACGGTATGTTCTTTTGCCACAGAAGGATGATCCAATATTAATATCGGTAGCAGCTTGTCGAAGAAAAATACAAAAATGCTCATGTCATTTATGGCGACACCGATTCTGTCATGATTAACTTCGGTGTTGACAGTCTAGAGGAAGCGATGAATTTAGGTTTGTACATCATTTTCCTAACAGGAGGATCGTGTCACTAACCAACCGATAGGCAGAGAAGCGGCAGCATTTGTGACTCAACACTTTGTTCGTCCCATTAACCTTGACTTTGAAAAAGTTTACTTCCCATATTTGCTTATTAGCAAGAAACGATATGCGGGTCTGTACTGGTCACGACTTGACAAATATGATAAGCTGGACGCGAAGGGTATTGAGGTATAGTCTCGGATTGTCAAATAGATGAATACCGGCTAACTAGGATGATTTTTGCTGTGTAGACTGTACGACGAGACAATTGCCGTCTGGTGTCTAATGTAATTCAACAAAGTCTTGACAAACTTTTAATTGAACGTGATGCAGAGGGTGCACAAGAGTAAGTGTTGCAGAAGAGACGATAGTTACATAGGATGTTCTTTATTCAAAAGCCAAATCACAGTTACGTTAAGAAAACGATCGCCATGTTGCGTCAAGACAAGATTGATCTCTCGCAGCTTGTCATCACAAAGGCTCTGAGTAAACAAGACTACAGTGCCAAGCAAGCACATGTGGAATTGGCTGAACGTATGCGTAAACGAGATGCAGGCTCAGCTCCAGGCCTAGGAGACCGTGTTGCGTACGTGATTATCAAGGCTGGCAAAAATACGCCAGCATATGAGCGTGCGGAGGATCCGCTTTACGTACTGGAGCACAATATACCTATTGACACAACTTATTACCTCGAGAACCAACTATCAAAGCCGCTTCAACGCATTTTCGAGCCTATCCTAGGCGACAAGGTGGAACAACTTTGTATGTTTGGGAACCAAAAGGAATAATTACATTGTCGACGATTCGCTTACTGACCGCTCTTTTCCACTAGTGCACGGTGCTCACACACGGACTGTTAGTATTGCGACCCCGTCGAGCGGTGGTATCATGAAATTTGCCATCAAGACCACAACCTGTCTGGGATGCAAGGCACCACTGAAGAAGACCGACCATCCTGCTGTGTGCATTCAGTGTAAAACAAAACTGCCGATGATCCATTTACAGCAGGTAAGGACTATTGCTTGGTGTCGATGATGTGACACAAAATAATTGATGATTTGACCTCTATACACCTTAGATGAAATTATTACGAGATGCCGAAGTCATCTATTCTCGTCTCTGGACACAATGCCAGCGGTGTCAAGAATCGCTTCATCAGGATGTAATCTGCTCCAACAATGATTGCCCGATCTTTTACATGCGTAAAAAGGCACAGAAGGATGCGAACGAAGCAGTAGATAAAGTCAATCGGTGCAGTATCGAATGGTGATTACGAGACGAAAGATTAGCGACATGAAATAAAGAAAAGGAATACAGATCCATCCATAGTAGCATTTATTTTGAATGATTACATAAGCAACTCACCCTGGTGTAGTTTGAGCCCCGCGCCCAGGCATAAGCTGCATTATTAATTTCCCCATTCAACATACAATTTCATTTCACAACATGACCGATTCCGAGCATGTGGGTTCCTATAATCATGAGGATCTTGATCCTGTTGAGCTGCCGATACACAGGAAAGGCCTCTCAAGGCCAGTCACGTTCGTACGGAGCACTGAAAAAACGCATTCACTTTCAATACCCAAATCGACGAATCCGACAAGTGGTGATCATATTGCTGATCTATACAAGTCCATCATCTCTGGGTCGTCACCATCGCCATCACCGTCACCAGCAGCATCGGCATCAGGATCACTAGTAGCAGACGAAGCGATGATAACCCATTCATCTGATTCCTCATCGCATCGGCCGTACTGCGACGATTGCCAGAAAACGATCGCCGAAGATACGATGCGTGCGCATGTCCGTACGATGGCGCACATGGTCTGTGCCGATTATCTGCAGTCGGTTGACTTCTTAACGCTCAATAAAAGCAATGTCGGGTTCCGCATGCTGCAGTCGCAAGGCTGGGAATATGAGCAAGGATTGGGAGCCACGGGCGAAGGGCGGCGGCACCCTGTAGCGACGGTCTTGAAGAAAGACAGATCGGGCCTTGGCCACAAGAAGGAATCCAAACGAGTCACACATGCATGGGAGGACACCGAAAAGCAGGTCAAAAAGGAGTTGCCCCGGCCTCCATCAGGAAAGGATATGGCACGGTCAGCGCGTCTCGAAAGTAGAAAACGAGTGGCCATGCTACGCTATATGAAGGACAACGAGTAGTTTTAGAACTTGCGCAGCATATTCGCCAATCGTCATGTCTATATATATATATATATATAGATGTATACTTTTGTCGCTCGCTCGCTCTCTCATACTTCCCCTGCAAAATGTACATTACCCTTACACATCTGCATAGTTGGCGCGTATACCTATATTGTTGTTATTTGCATGCACCTATTCAATGGGATGGATGGCATGGCGGACTTCATAACTTGTGCTAAATATTCATCGGATACAGCGGGCAAAAAACATTACAAGCAAAGCAAGATGTACATTAAGTGATAGGTAATTTTTCTCTAATCCTCTTCTAATTCAATCTCTTCCACCTGGAAGCTTTCTCCCAGCATTTCGTCCCTGTCATCGGTCGGCATGTCAAACGTCTCAATGGTAGACATGCGCTTCGGATCCGCCTCCACTTCGACTTCATCCTCCGAAACCTGCTCCTCAACAAATCCGCTTTCGTTCTCGACCCGTTTCTTCAAAAACTCTTCAATCGCTTGGTAATACCCAGGCTGAATGCAGGTATCATTATGCATGCCAGCCTTTAGCTTGACAAAGTCCTTTGGTTTGCGTGTGCTGCAGAGTTCATAGAGTTTCTGCATATGTGATGGCGGGATAAGTTCATCGCGTTGCCCAGAGAGGAAGAGGACCGGGGTCTTGGCAATTCGTTGGATGTTGACTTCGGACGGCCATTGCTGATGGCATAGGAACGTCACATAACGCAGGATAGGCATCACATGGGGCACAAGCTTGGGCTAACGCAGCAAAGGCAAAAAGAAGGGGGGGTCAAATTTTAGAACCCAACTTCGGTTTTGTGTTAATCTCGTCAGTCTCCGCCATGTTACCAAACTCAGGAACGTGTTTTCAACGATCAAGCCCGAGAAGGCCTCCTCGTTGTGGGACACAATATCAATCGCCACCGCGCCACCGATCGACTGACCATATGCAACCAAACGGGTGTTCTTGAGCACCGGGTGGGATTGGACGTATTCGAGCAGGGTCTAGGAAAACATATGTCAGCCATATGCATCCTATGCACAGAAAAGAAAAACGCCTTGTCGCTCGCCTCCCCCTTGGTTTTTACCTGGGCGTCAATCTGGATGCCTTTCTCGTTCGCCTTGCCTTCGCTGAGTCCGTAGCTTTTTTTTTTATAACTTCCGTCAGTCTCCGCATATTAATAAGTCCCGTCCATTCTCCTCCATTTTCTTTTTATACCCTCTGTAAGACAACATGACCACGTTACAGTTCATTTTCTGGTAAAAAATTCGGGCGATCGGAAGCCGATGACCCTGCAGGGACAAAGGGATTTGTGGGAGGGGGAAAGGGGAAAGGGAAAGAGAGGAAGAGAAGGGCGGATCAGCACACACACACATGTCAGCGGTGGATGTTAGCCTTTTACCATATTGCCTGCATTTGCCTAAAAAAAAAAAGAGGGAGATAGTTCCATGGCGCGGTAAGACAAATGGGCACCGCACGACAAGAGAAGCCCTGCACCCCCAGCTCTCATACACATATTTGCTTAGGCTTCGTTACTTACATGGAAATAAAGAATAGTCGTCGCTGCCCTGGCCTCGTCCTCGTTGGGCTGAAGCATTGTGTATGTGTGCAGCTTCACTTTGTCCTTCGTCGTAAGGGTTGTCTCGGTGTATTCCATGCCATAGTCCGAGGGCTTGGCTACCTACAAGAGGACATGGCCAGGCTTAGCACGGGAAAGCAGATCCGAAACTTAAAAGACAAAGATTGATGGATCAAAATGTACTTGTGTTCTTGATCCCTCAGGGAATGAAGCCGGGTAGATCATCTCGCACTGGTATATGTACAACAGAACGGCACCCGTTAAGCCAGCTAAGCCGGTGATCGAGAGCAGGTAAGAGACCCAGCCAGGGACATTAATTGGCAGCACTGCATTGTCTGTCATCATGATCGACAGGCCTTTGTAGGTTGAAAAAAAGAAATTGAAAGAGAGAAAGGGAAAAAAAAAGAAGAAACCAAAAGAGGACCGTATTGAACCGCAGGATTTAATGCCGTTGAGAGGCTAGCTACACACTTCAAAGAGCGCAGCAAGCGGATGCGTAATGCAAAATAAGAAGGGGATATGTGGGTGTGGTGCGTGCGTGGTCAGGGTAACGTAATGTGTACGAATCCACGAGGGTGATCTTCGTGCTACCGCATTAATCCTTTCTTGATACCAGCCAACTGCTGCATGTTGAAGATCATCTGAAGCCGCTTCATTACCATAGGATCATAGATATTGTGCGCGAGGCAGAGTCGCTCTGCCAAAATGCTGCTATCGTCATACATCTTAATAGACACTTGATCTTTGATCGTCGGTCCGAGGTTGACTTCCAGTTTGGCCACGACAGGGTTGGAGAAGGTTGGTAACGGGGTTATGCCAGGTGGAGGTTTTGCACCCCTAGCATTCGGGTATGCGGGGTTGGTATGACCGGCAAGTCCGGGAGGAGAGACAACGTGCTGATACTGCGGCAAACAGGGTTGGCTTGTGTGACATGTCATGCGCTCAGTTTCCTGGAAATGCTGCAATCCTTGACCGTTCATCATCGCGCCCTCAGCCGTGTGCCTATTTCGGGTGGGATTGGCGAAGGTTGTATTATGTGACTCGCCATAGCGACAATCATTTTGATTATAGCCCATGCCAGGAGGGCCGCATGCTGCTACAGGAACACAGATATTCGGATCATAGTCTGTACTGTTGGAGTTGCACGTCGCTCGATGGTTATAGCGCTTCTTATTGTCGCTGTTCGCATCTTCGGGATCGTACATTGTCCTATTCATGCTCATTGCTTCCGAAATTCGCTGCTGTGATGACATTGACTCGCTTACCGCAGTTGGTCCCATGCCATTTGGCCATGGCTGCGTATTTGCGGGTCGTGGGAGGGGCTTTGCCTTGTTTGTTGTCATGTTCGCAGTGGATGATCCAGTCACTTGCTGTTGTTTTGGCTTGTCCCAGAATGGCTCTGATATGAGGGTACCCTGAGACCAGGCGTTGTTTTGCTTTGCTGCGAGACGCGACGGTCTAGACGGGTTTTGGTCCGTCAGCGGGCTGTTGCCATTCGTGAAAGCCGCAGAACTGGAGCGAGCTGGCGCGTGACCAAGTTGCTGTGTTGCCTTTGCTGGTGTCTCTGGAGATTCTGAGGTATTGCGACGTGAGAACGAAGGGGTAAGCGATGGTGTGGATATGGCCTTGGTGTACTGCAAGTTCGATCGTTGACTGGAAGTAGCCTTTGGCTGTTGCATATATTTGGAATTAGCCTTGTGGTGCGCATTGCGATTTGTAGTATTGGCGTCCTTTGCATTAGGCTTATTTTGCTGTTTCTTTGCAGGATTGGGAAGCTTATAGCGCTGTCGTAAGATCGCTTCCTCGTCTACTGGTTTAAAGTTGGTGCCAGCGCGATGTAGATTCCCGGATCCAAGGCCGTCATTCCGATCTTTGAAGTTGTGATCTATCAGGGTATGCCAAGCACCCACTGCCAATTCTCCACAGACATCACCGCTCGTGTCCGCATTGCAATCGTCATTATTTTCAGTATCCCAAGTCATGTTGAGGAAAAAGCACGCGCACAATGAAAGGGGCTTCCACTCAAAGTTCGTGTATGTGCCAAGGCAGAAAACAGCGGGAATTTCGTGATCTGAAATATCTCGTCTTTTTCTGGAGTAGCAACGGCCTTGCTTCCCCTCTTTGGATTCAGTTTTGGGAATTATGAAGCAACGATTCAATGCCCTTGACATTCGTGCTACTGTCATCAATTTTCGGGAGCGGTAATGATACTGTCGTCGTACGCTTTCAGCAAGCTGCGTATAACTAATTAGACAACCTAGGCTCATTGGTCTTCGGCTCCAAAACATCTACGATGTCGACTCAAAAACATTCCTCCTCAAGTTTGCAAAGGTCAGCCTGTCTTCGATCTTTCAGATCGTGTATTTTTCCCCGAGCATTGGTTGGCTTTGACTGACACAGTGAATACAGCCGGATGACAAGGAACTTGTTCTAATCGAGTCGGGTACACGTCTGCACAGCACTCAGTTTAGTCGAGAGAAGCAGATAACCCCTTCGATGTTCTGCGCAAAGGCATGTATTCCACCCAGGTTTGAGCAGCATCGAGAAACTTTCACTAACCTACTAATGTCTCTCTATTAGCTTCGAAAATATTTTCGCACACGACGGCTTACGAACGTCCGACAGGTGGGCGTTGACCGCATTGTCGACTTTGAATTTGCTGCAGGCGACAAGAGTTTCGAGTATCATATCATTGCAGAGTTTTACGCACAGGTTAAGTCTCGAACCTTGCTATTGCAGCCTCTTCGGGGTGTACGCATGGCTGCATGGGTGACTTAATTTGGATGTGTAGGGTAACATTATCTTAACCGACGAGAGCTACAAGATCCTGGCAATTCTCCGAGTTGTCAATTCGGATGACGTTAAGATGGCCGTAGGCGAAACCTATAAAATCGAGAATGCGCTTCCTGACTTCCAGAAGCTGGACGCAGAGAAATTGCAAGCCGCATTGCGCAAGGCAGGGCCAAAAGATACTCTAAAAAAGGTCCTTAATATGGCCTCAGGTTAGTCTGGAGCACAGAAACAAGATATAGATTCCGAGAACTGGGAGAAAGAAACATGCACTAATCAAAATATTTATGCAAAAGAGTATGGACCAGCTATGGTGGAGCATGTCATCTTGCAAGCTAAACTCAATCCAAACCTGAAAGTGGCATCCGAGTTTGATTCGTCTGATGGTAAATTGAAAGGACATCGACTCAAAGATTTCATTGCTTATCTGTATGCTAGACTCTCCATCCCTGAAGGCGCTTATTGAAGCTTTCAAGGAGGCTGATTCCATGGTCGAATCTACAAAGAGCAATGTGCCGAAGGTAGAGCTGCAGATGCGGTGCTTTCTCGAAAGTCAAGATTGACTGATAGACACTTTATAGGGCTATATTATCTTACTAGAGAAAGAGAAGAGGGGTGATGCTCAACAAGAAGAGATTGAAATGTAAGCCATCCTGAGGGATTCCAGTGGTCCGATTATGTTGCTGATTGAGCTGTCTAGCTATGACGAGTATCATCCGTACCTGTACAAGCAGCACGAAGCGAGAAAGCACAAAGAGTTTAGTACTTTTGATGCAGCAGTAGATGAGTTCTACTCAGCAATCGAGGCTCAGAAGATTGAATTGAAGGCAATGCAGCAGGTAAGATATACACATGACAGATATTTCAAAACGACAGCGGTTCACACTAGGGTCTCAGGAACAAACTGCTATGAAAAAACTAGAAGCGGTGCGAAAGGAACAAGAGAGCCGTATTCAGGGACTTTTAAGCCAGCAGGTGACAAATGTTCGAAAAGCGCAACTCATTGAATTCAACCTGGACATGGTGGATGCCGCGATCACAATCATCAGAAATGCGATAGCTAGTCAGATGGACTGGGTGGATCTGAAAGAACTCGTCCTCCAAGAAAAGAACCGGGGCAACCCCATCGCGCAAATGATCGATGATCTCAAACTAGCAACTAGTCAGATCACCTTATTGCTCTCGTATGTATTCTACAGATGCATGCGGCACACAAAACGTCGCGTAGAATAACATGACATATCGATAGTGCTCCAGAGGATTCCGATGAAGGTTCGGATGAAGAGAGCGACGAGTCGGATGACAATCGCGAATCAGCGCCTCAGCAAATTAAGGTTGATATCGATATTGGATTAACTGCCTATGCGAATGCACGAAAATACTATGATCAAAAGCGTAGCACAGCCCAGAAGCACGAAAAAACCATTGCTGCATCCTCCAAGGCACGTTTCAAATTACAAATGGTGTCTGTGCTATGCTCTAGATTCGTGTTAATATTTGAAGTTTTAGGCTTTGAAATCTGCCGAACGCAAAATTAAGAAAGATCTGAAGGAGACGAAAATCACCACAACCATCAACAAGATTCGCAAGCCTTTCTGGTTTGAGAAGTTCCTCTGGTTCATCTCTACCGAAAATTTCCTAGTGATAGCCGGTCGTGATATGCAGCAGAACGAGATGTTAGTCAAGCGATATCTTCGCAAAGGCGAGTTTTACTTCTTCGATAATCTAAACGTATCCTAACCTTTGCATCTCTTTCTCTGACAACACATCAGGCGATGCGTATATTCACGCAGATTTACATGGTGCAGCTACCGTGATTGTCAAGAATAAGCCGGAAAACGAAGGAAATCCGATTCCACCCAGTACACTGTTCCAGGCAGGCATCATGTCTGTCTGCCAAAGTAAAGCATGGGACGCAAAGATTGTGACCAGTGCGTACTGGGTTCATGCCGACCAGGTAATCCTCGTGAAACCATTATGGCTCCGCAAGCATTAAAGGGATTAATACCCGATGAATAATTAAGGTTTCCAAATCTGCTCCGACGGGTGAATACCTGACCACCGGCAGCTTTATGATCCGAGGCAAAAAGAACTTCTTGCCTCCGGTTCAGCTCGTTTATGGTTTTGGCTATCTTTTCAAGCTCGATGAGTCGTCTATCGGAAACCATGTGAAGCGCAATGCTGAAGAAAATGAGCAGGATAATGATAATATCGCGGCTGTGGCGACAAAAGGTGCAAGCACTGCTCCGAGCGCGGCAACAAGTGAAAACGGTATCAACAACACCAATAGCGATGGGTCGCATGTTACTTCTATGAGCGACAACGAAGAGGATAAGGATGATGGGGATGACCAAGGTAAGTCGATGGCACGAAGACATTGGCATAACGCTAAGAAATGAAATGCTTAGCCGATTCACCGAAGGATGATGCAAATGATGACTTCTCAGATAGCAGCAGCAGCAGCAGCAGCGAAGACGAGTTCCCGGATACCCAGCTCGCACCCACACCTTCTCGCCACGAAATGGATGGACAGCAAGCACAGAACCAGTCTTCCTTGGAGGAAAAGCGGGATGACGCTGAGTGGTCGAAATACAACTTGGAGGAACATGGCGTCAACGATGATGCGGATGTATTGCCGGCTTTTGCTCAGTCCGCAAACGTGGGGCAGAAACAGGCAAGATGGTGTTTAAAATACCAGGGATTCTGAATCCATCCACTTATATGACCTCCCTTCTTAGTCCAAACAAGCTATCAGCGCAAAAGAGCGCCGCCGGCAGAAGAAAGCCAAGAAAGCTGAAGATGGCGGAGAAACAACCGGCAAAGGAAAGGTGTCAGTGGGAAAATCGAATGAAACAGAGAGAGTGTCACAAACAGCAGCACCAAAAGTACGGGGACAGAGAGGCAAATCCAAGAAAATCAAGGAAAAATATGCTGATCAAGATGAAGAGGAGCGACGATTGCGGATGGAATTGCTCGGAGTAGGTTATTATTATACGTAATTGTTTGTTTCGTGTGCTGATTCGGGACATAGTCAAATAAGGGCCCACAGCCAAAGGGCAAAAAAGCGAAAAAAGAAGCGCAGCTGAAGGCAGAGAAGCTTGCAAGAGCCAAAGAACAAGAAGAACGAAAAGCTGCCAAGGAAAAAACACAGCAGAAGGATGATGCTGAACAGCCCCCTGCCCAGGTCAGAGGACGTTGACGCATGAGGAACTGACATGCAGCTCCGGTTAACAGTGTTTGTAGATCGAGGAAGGAGAAGACAAAGAACAGATCCGACAGATGCTTAAGGAAGAGAACATCATCATGCTAGAGGCCGAAGAAGCAGTAGGTATCGCGTTTATGGAAGAAAGCGCTCTTTTTAGCTGACAGGTCAACTTGACTATTAGGCAAACCTTTCTGTGGTGGACTCATTGACACCTAATCCTACTGCGGATGATATTATCCACTTCGCGGTTCCTGTGTGTGCTCCGTACACCGCTCTCCAAAAGTACAAGTATAAAGTGAAGCTGACGCCTGGCTCGTTGAAGCGAGGCAAAGGTATGCAGTGAGGGCAAAATACACATGCAGAAATTTAATGGTTGGGCGTACAGCGTACAAACAGGCACAGTCCGTGTTTCTCAATTTGGCTGAGGCGACTGCACGCGAAAAGGAGCTGATGAAGAGTGTTCCTGAAATGGAAGCCATCAATACCATGATGGGCAAAGTCAAGGTGTCTGCTCCCAATCTCGAGGCCAGCAAGCGGAAAAAGTCAAAGGCATGAAACAGTGCCTTGGGCGGAGTCAGGGTCCTTTGCGAGAACAATGTGGGGTTGACATGATGAAGATGATCACCGCACTTTAGAAGAGAACACTCAATAAAACTAGGACAGAGGCCTTCCCCTATCCTCATCCCCCGTATATGCGGACGTTGACATATCGATAGGACGATGCAGATACACATAAAAGCAGGGGTGTGCATCGTTTTGGGAAAATGTTAAGCCGCGGACCTTCGGAACATGTGTAATTTTTTCATGGCCCTTTTGCATGGCCCTGTTACGCCTATAACACAACCCAATCCCGGCCCGTCCAAATATGACAAACAGGCGTGAGGTCATACACGAATGCTTGACATAAAATGGCACGCTGTCAAGATAAGGCCAAGAAAAAGACATCCACATCACAGACGATGTGTGCGTGGCCCCCTCTCAGTCGACTTGTTCCATAACGCATTACCAGCTTTGCGTTTTCGTTGTGTGACGTGGTCTTTAAAGCCCGCTGGATTGGATCACGCACGCATATATTATCCTGGGGGGTACCAGACGCCTTTCTCTTTTCTTCTTTCTTTCTCACCCTTCAACCCTTTAAACAAAACCCCCCTCCTCTCTATAACCTTCGCGGGTCTTTGTCTATTTGGCAGAGCGTTCCATTTCACAACCATGATGTCTTCTTCCACTTTTATGCGGGCCGCTAAGGTAAGCGAGTGGCCAATTACTGCCGCCGCCCATTTGCATATATTTGTGCTTATCCTTTTGCACACGCACACATGAAGGTTGTTGCCCCTGCTATTCGCTCTATTCCTTCGCGAACATATTCCCAGGCCGCTGGTACCTGGGCGAACCAAAAGGTGGCCATGTCGAATCTTGAAAAGGACAAGTATATCAACTACCAGAGAATTGAGGATAACCTTGCTATTGTTCGCAAAAGGTAAGTGACACGACTTCATTTGTGAAGGGCATATGCAGCGGCGAAAGATCGAGTGGCAAAAATTCTGATGACAAAAAAAAAATAAACGATAGATTGAATCGTCCCTTGACTCTCTCTGAGAAGGTTGTCTACGGTCATTTAGACGATGCTCACAACCAGGACATTGTGCGCGGGAAGTCCTATCTCAAGCTCCGACCCGACCGTGTTGCATGCCAGGATGCCACCGCCCAGATGGCTATACTCCAGTTTATGTCAGCCGGTCTTCCTACTGTTGCCGTCCCCACCACTGTGCACTGCGACCATTTGATCCAGGCCCAGGTCGGCGGTCCCCAGGATTTGGCCCGTGCAATCGATATCAACAAGGAAGTCTATGACTTTTTGGCCACCGCCTCTGCCAAATACGGCATTGGTTTCTGGAAGCCAGGCTCTGGTATCATTCACCAGATCATTTTGGAGAACTATGCCTTCCCTGGCGGTCTCATGATCGGTACTGACTCCCACACTCCCAACGCTGGTGGTCTTGGCATGGTGGCTATTGGTGTCGGCGGTGCTGATGCTGTCGATGTCATGGCCGGCATTCCCTGGGAACTCAAGTGCCCCAAGGTCATTGGTGTGAACCTTCACGGTGAGCTCAGCGGCTGGACTTCAGCGAAGGATGTCATCCTGAAGGTCGCCGGAATCTTGACTGTCAAGGGCGGTACTGGTGCTATTGTCGAGTATCTCGGTGATGGTGTCAACTCCCTGTCATGCACTGGTATGGGTACCATCTGGTAAGTTAATTCATCTTGTTTGTATCAATTAAAAGCGCGGCTCATATCCATGCGTTTGATTTCACCTGCTACCCCATCACACCCCTTATTCTTATTATAGTAACATGGGTGCTGAGGTAAGAAGAGAACAAGGAAATCGTGATATCATCGGCTTTTACTAAAGGTGACTGTTTATGTTTTAGATTGGTGCCACGACTTCCATGTTCCCTTACAACCAACGCATGCATGACTACCTCCGCGCAACCAACCGTGCGGATATAGCAAAGTACGCAGATGCATTCAGCCACAACTTGCGCGCAGATGAAGGCGCCAAGTACGACGAGATGATCGATATTGATTTGAGCAAGCTTGAGCCTCACATCAACGGTCCCTTCACCCCCGATCTTGCCACGCCTATCTCCAAGTTCAAGGAGACTGCTATTAAGAACGACTGGCCCCGAGAGCTGAAAGTTGGTTTGATCGGCTCCTGCACCAACTCGTCCTACGAAGACATGGCCCGCTCTGCCTCGCTTTGCCAGCAGGCTATCGACCACGGCTTGAAGGCGAAGTCTATTTTCACTATCACTCCAGGTTCCGAGCAGATTCGTGCTACCATTGAACGCGATGGCATCATGGACACCCTGACCAAGGCTGGTGGTGTTGTCCTTGCTAACGCTTGCGGTCCCTGCATTGGCCAGTGGGATCGTCGTGACATTAAGAAAGGTGACAAGAACTCTATCATCACCTCCTACAACCGTAACTTCACGGGTCGTAACGATGCCAACCCTGCCACCCATGCTTTCGTTGCTTCGCCTGAGATCGTCACTGCTTTGGCAATTGCTGGTGACATGACCTTTAACCCGCTTACTGATTCCCTGACCGACGCGAATGGCAAGCCTTTTAAGCTTCAGCCACCCAAAGGCGACGATTTGCCCTCCAAGGGGTATGACGCTGGTGAGAATACTTATCAGGCTCCTCCCGCGGACCGCAGCAATGTCTCTGTTGCCGTCTCGCCGACCTCCAACCGTCTTCAGCTCTTGAAGCCTTTTGAGAAATGGGATGGCAAGGATATTAAGGATATCCCTATTCTGATCAAGGTTAAGGGCAAGTGTACGACCGATCACATCTCTATGGCCGGTCCCTGGCTAAAGTACCGTGGCCATCTGGACAACATCTCCAACAATATGTTGATTGGTGCTATCAACATTGTGAACGGTAAACATGGAATGGAATGGAATGGTGATATCCTGACGGAACAAAACAAAACTGACCAAAACAAAAAAAAATGCGGGGTGGGGTGCATATCTAGGTGAGGCAAACAAGGTCGAGAACGTTTTTACCCATGAGTTTGGCGGTGTTCCTGATGTGGCCCGCGACTATAAGGCTCGTGGTGTGAAGTGGGTTGTCATCGGTGACGAAAACTATGGCGAGGGCTCTTCTCGTGAACACGCTGCGCTCGAGCCCCGCTTCCTGAACGGAGCTGCCATCATCACAAAGTCGTTTGCTCGTATCCACGAGACCAACCTGAAGAAGCAAGGCATGCTTCCTCTCACCTTTGCAAACCCAGCTGATTATGACCGCGTCCAGCCCGACGACCGCGTCGACATTGTGGGTTTGACTGAATTCAAGGAAGGCAAACCCTTGACGCTCCGTCTCCATCATAAGGACGGCAAGACAGAGGACATTACTCTCAATCACACTTTTAACGCTGGCCAGATTGCCTGGTTCAAGGCTGGTTCTGCTCTCAACCTCATGCGCGAGCAGTCCGCTTAGGTGTCTTTTTAACAAACACCTCGTATAAAAAAAAAAGCAAAACTCATCTTCCTAGCTACGCATTCTTTCACACTCTTTCCATGTAAAAATAAAAAAAAAAGTTGTAATTAGCTTGTGTCATATACGTGCACACAGAAACACGCACACACATGCTGTCTGTCTGTCTCTCTCTCTCGCGCGCGCAAGCGATGCTGTGTTTGACTGGTGCTACTACCTTTCAATGTTTGTGAAGTACTTGTGATGTTATTTAGGTGTTTCAATAGCTCCTTTTCTTTTAAAATAGTTTATAGTATTTAGTTACGAGTTTAGATTGCTGATGAAATAATTGAACAAATATGCGATGCTTGCCTAGAGATAAAACGTAAAGTATGATCTAACTCACCCAATATGGTCGATAATTGAGTAGTCATGATGCCGATGTTAGGGCTCGGATGATGTGGAATACTGTATCGCAAAAAGACAAGGTGTCTGTATGACACAATAGTTATTTACAATGGCTAAAGTTGTATGGCAATTGCGAGAAGCTTAGGCGGCTTGGAAACCCCACTACCGAATTCCGGATCAACCACCGTGCATGCGAGGTGGGAAACGTCTTCTGAAGACCTGTATGAAGACTGGTGAGTCGAGATCTCCTACTGGATTAGCTCATCTTCACCTTCCAACATTGCACCGAACAATCTAAAGTACCCAAGGTGAACAGTCCAAGGAAAAAAAGACAAACAAAGGTCAATCAAGGTTCACAAAGGTAAACAGCCCAGAAGTACTGTCAGGGGGTCAGTTTACTGCTCGCTATGTATATCGCTAGAGCAGAGAAATACTGGTAACCGATTTGCCGGTGGCATTTGACTCTGCTAGAGTCCACCGGCAAATCGAGCGTTGACTACATATGCTTGGCACAACATAATCTGGTAAGGAAACCAACATCGTTCGCTGTCAAATGAGGGAAGACTTTAGCGGTAGATGGGCGGTCTATTGAACTTATTACGTTGCAAACGCAATATTAACCAGTCTACAGCTTCTCGTACGCCCTCGCTACGATGATACAGAGCCATGATACATCAAACAATATGTTCAATCCTTTTGCATGTGTTCTCATCTCTCTTACCCCTTCAATGCACTGACGGGAAGCACCCTTGAATCCCGAGCACCAAGCTTGACTGCAATCTGATTAAACACTTCCTTGATCTCCTCAACGCGCAAAGCACCCTCCACGTCTTGTTTGTTAGCCAGCATGAGTATCGGCACGCCCTCCACGCGGTCATTTGTGATAATTTTCTCTGGGATGTGTCGAACAGCGATTTTTTGTCAGCAACTCTACTTCCCCCCATGTGTCTATATAAACCCATCCTCTTTCTTCGCGAATTTTTTTTTCTTTTTTACCAAAGGTTTCTCGACATTCATCCAGTCGTTTGTGTTCGGTCGAGTCCACAACAAACACGATTCCATGACATTCTGGGTAATAGCGTTCCCAAAGCGATCGCAAATCCCGCTGACCACCAAGATCCCAAAAGTTGATGCGAGATGACTTGATGTCTACCCTGCCGACTATGGAACTATGCGTTGGTTGCTGTTTGATCCGCGACCGTATGTGGAAAGCCAAGGAAAAGGAACTCAACTATTTAAACCCACGGTCGGGGCAATGCGTTCGGGCGCAAGTCCAGGGACGCCCAAGAAGATGGATTTTATGCGTTCCAAAAGCGTCTAAATGAGCATGCGATGAGCATCGGCTTTCTTTTTTCAAGTTTCTTTTTCCAGCGGTATTTACCGTTTTGCCGGCATTTTCGAGTCCAATGATGAGGACGTAATACTCTTCTTTACGAGTTATATAATGGTAGAATCCGCTCAATAACGTATACATCGTGCAGGAAATGAGCGAAATAGAAAGAGGGGGTTTTGTGCGGGGAGAAATGGGAATCGGGCGGGTATTAATTCTGGGAACGTGAGCGTCCATGTGAATACAATAAAAAAGGTCTCTGACGATACCACCATCTCTCAAACGCACACACACACACACATATATATATATATTGATTGATTGATTGGATTCCTCTCTTTGACGAAGAATAGGTATCCTGGAGTCATGGCAGAAATCTACTCAAGTGGTATATATATATATATATATATCAATAGCCACCAGGGCGTTGATAGAGCGATCCGTTGATATGACGCTTGCAACGGTCTCGAGAGTCTTCTCGACATTGAGAGACGTGAAGTACGAAATTGCACGGTAGCGTATTTTCATCAGCTGCGCCATAGAACAATAACCGATTCTATGTTATAAAAGAGGTGGACCTGGTTAATCATACTATCTTAGAAATATGACGTGCGCTGCGGCAGAAAAGGCCATATTCTTATGCGGACATCCAAAAATGGAGGTTGGTTGCTGCGGCTGCTGGTGGATATAATACGCCCAAACACCTCTTGGACTGGGAAGGAAAAAAAAAAAGAGTAGCTGTTAACGTGAATGGCAATGATGGAATTCAGCACTGTCCTGCACGAGCTCGTCAAGGGTATACATCCCGAAGGACGATCCAAAGGGAAGGGAAAAGCAATGCGTTCTGTGTCCGCCGGCCTTCTTACCATGTCAGCCGAAACTGCACACACCACCATGGACCATTCCGAGTTGCGTTTCCCCATGGAGCAGTTCCGCCAACTTGTGGAAAACTATAAAAATGGTCTTAGAGGGAACACACGTAAGAAAACCAATCCAAAGAGGTGGTTGAGGTGGCCAGTAGTAAAAAAAAAAAATAAAGGAAAAGGCTAACTGACGTCGTGTATCGTCTTTTCCTTCAATAGCGGACAGGTTGTCCTTTGGTGCTGACATCGAATTCCACCCACCTGATTCAACGTTGTTGACTTCAGACGATGAATTTGAGGATGAAGACGTGTTCGAGGACGAAGACGAGAAGAAAGATGCATCTGCAAGTTGCATATATGACCGGGAATGGCTACTACAGTGAGTAATCTTAAAGTGTCACAGATCAACCAATGCCAAACAAATCAACTTTTTTTTTTGCGCCAGAAAATGCCGAAATTATGTTGCCGCGCATGGCGCTGTAACGGGAATCGATGAGCAGCAGCTTTGTATTGATCTGTTTACGATCCTTCGGTCGGACGAAAATGGTAAGTCGAGAAAGGGAGCATATTATGAGCTATTCGGCTTATTAAAGAAAAAACATTAGACGACAGTATCCAGAACACGTTGGTTGATATCCTTGGATTCGAGTCACTCGACTTGGTATCGACGCTTATCGTCAATCGACACAGCATTGTAGATACCATCACAAAAATGGCAAGTATCAAGAGAAGTGCAGATATCCGTTGGGACGCGAGTGGACTCATCCCTAACCCCTTTTGCAGTCATCCTATACACCGCCGTCCGCTCAAACCAAGGCGTATGAACCTAAACAGATGACCCCTGGGCCCCAATTCACAGTCCAGTCAGAAGCGGATCGGAAGGCGTTGAAGCAGGCTCGGAAGGAGCAGCGAAAGGCGCTGAAATCTGCACCAAAATCTCAAGGTAAGGAAGCCAAGGCAAAATAATAATTATAAAAAGCTATTGCGCCAAAGACTGACTGATAGAGGGGGCCTGTTAGACGAGAGCTCTGTTTCTATGAGTATATTGGGTTTTGATGGTACAGATTTAAGGCAGGCGCGTGAAAAAGCACTTGTCTCTGCAAGTATGGCTCCCTTGGCGAGCACAGGTCGTTTTGTGAGTATGAACTCAATGTAGGTCGACAGGCTAGACTAACTTTACATGGGCCTCTCTGCAGGCACAAAAACAAAGTGAATATCCGAATGTCTATACATCACGCAAGGGCGGTGGTGCTCTTTCGATGTTTGGATCAACGTTTGCTTTGCCTGCAGGAACAGAGCGGGATGAATTCAAGGATTATGAGGAAATCACGATTCCTGTCCCAGAAACAGCTCCTGTGCGATCTCACGAAAGACGTGTCGGCATCAATGAGCTTGATAATCTGGCACGGAACGCTTTCAAGGTGCGTTAGATTGGTTCTTAGAGGAAAATCAAATGCTGACGATATAATGTGCTGTGTAGGCTTATGAGAGCCTTAATCGTATCCAATCCATTGTGTACCCTGTTGCTTACGAGACCAATGAGAACATGCTTGTCTGTGCTCCTACGGGTGCGGTATGTATTGCATAAAGATGCAAGATCCGTTGATTAATACCATCGCACAGGGTAAAACCGACGTTGCTATGTTGACTGTACTGCGTTGCTTGTCACAATACTGTCACCCGCCCCCTGTTAAAGGAACAACCGATATCAACTTCACGATTGCTAAGGACGACTTCAAGATCGTTTACGTGGCTCCCATGAAGGCGCTTGCTGCTGAAGTTGTGGAAAAGATGGGAAAGCGTCTCAGCTTTCTCGGTATTAATGTTCGAGAGTTGACAGGTAATATGCATCATGTGTACTAGTCAAACAACTACTCATTTTTATTCCTTCTAGGTGACATGCAACTGACAAAATCCGAAATCACGGCCACCCAATTTATTGTTACGACACCCGAGAAGTGGGATGTGGTTACACGAAAGGGCACCGGTGACACTGAATTAGCTCAGGTAAAAAAAAAAAAGGAACGTTATCATATCACTGCTGCGAATATTTTGCTAAGGAAGAGATAAACCTTAGAAAGTGCGTCTTTTGATCATTGATGAAGTCCATCTTCTGCACGAAGACCGTGGTGCAGTCATTGAAAGTATTATTGCCCGAACATTGCGCCAGGTAAAACCGAATGTTTTCGGATTAGTAGGCCATGACTCTCATAGTCAATACTAGGTCGAGTCAAGCCAATCGTTGATTCGTATTGTCGGCCTGTCTGCGACACTGCCTAATTATGTTGACGTTGCCTCCTTCTTGAGGTGTGCTTATGCTATGACAAAGACAAAGACAATTCAAGTTTCTAACGCACATGAACACATAGAGTCAATCCTTACCAAGGCCTCTTTTTCTTTGACAGCGGATTCCGACCAGTGCCTCTAGAGCAACATTTTCTTGGCATCAAAGGAAAAGCGAACTCGACTGCATCTAAAGAGCGCATGGACAGGGCATGCTTTGAGAAAGTATCCGAACTGGTGAAGCAAGGCCACCAAGTCATGGTTTTCGTTCACGCTCGGAAAGAGACGGTGAAAACCGCACAGAATTTGAAAGAACAAATGATGGATGATGGACTATCAGGTAAAAAAAAATAGAGAACAATGCTCGCCCTATTATCCAAGAACATCGCTAACTGACTTACTTCGAGCAGACTATTTCGACTGTTCGCATGAGCCCAAGTACGGTCAATTTAAGAAAGGGGTTGAGAAGTCGAAGAATAAAGAACTCCGTGAGCTCTTCAAGTACGGGTTTGGAATTCATCATGCAGGCATGCTGCGCTCCGATCGTACTCTGACCGAGCAGATGTTTGGCGCTGGTTTACTGAAGGTAATTGCCTATGATTCAGTTATTAATATGAGCAAGTGATTGATACCTCTTTTCTTTTTTCTTTTCTTTTTTTTTCTTTTTTTTTTTTTTTTAAAAAAAAACATAGGTTCTATGCTGTACTGCAACCTTGGCTTGGGGTGTCAATTTGCCCGCTTATGCGGTTGTGATCAAAGGAACGCAGGTGTATGATTCTCAAAAGGGTAGCTTTGTGGATCTTTCCATCCTTGACGTACTCCAGATTTTTGGTCGCGCAGGTCGTCCGCAAGTAAGGAAAAGCGTTCATCTTCATGATGGTTTAGATACTGACAGATGGATGTATGCAGTACGAATCTCAAGGCGTGGGCTACATCTTGACGACGCAAGACCGACTGTCACATTATGTATCAGCGATCACTCAGCAGCACCCAATCGAATCAAAGTAAGTAACTACAGAGAAGTGATGTTGCTAGTTTCCTGGGACTGAGAGATAACGTTTAGGTTTATTGAACATATTGCGGATAATTTGAATGCCGAAATTGCACTTGGTACTGTGACGAACGTTGACGAGGCAGTGACCTGGTTAAGCTACACGTACCTGTATGTACGCATGAGGAAAAACCCGATGGTATATGGCATGGATCACTCTGAGCCGGTAGAAGATCCTCTGCTGGGCCGAAAGCGCCACGAGATCATCGTGCTGGCAGCGCGTCGGTTAGCAAAATGCCAAATGATCATCTTTGATGAGAGCACAGGCTATCTGACTCCAAAGGACCTCGGTCGAATCGCCTCGAACTTCTATATTCGGCACACGAGTATCGAGATTTTCAATGATTTCATGAAGCCACGCATGACCGAGGCAGACGTGCTGTCGATGATGAGTTTAAGTTCCGAGTTTGACAATATCAAGTCGCGCGATACGGAACATAAGGAGCTGAAGGGGCTCTTGGATAACGCGTGTGCGTGTGATATCCGGGTAGGTCTTTGAACAAATACAATATCTGCAATCCTGAACACAATGGGTGATTCTAGGGCGGGCCAGATTCGACGCACGGCAAGGTGAATATCCTTCTGCAAGCCTACATATCTTCGGCACGCATCGACGACTTTGCGCTCATCTCAGACTGTGCATACGTTGCACAGAATGCGGGTCGCATTGCCCGTGCGCTCTTTGAGATTGCGCTCAATCGGAACTGGGGACCTACGGCCTACATCCTGCTCTCTGTCAACAAGGCTATTGAAAAGCGGATGTGGACATTCCAGCACCCTCTGCATCAGATGGGTCTCCCCCGCGAAATTTTGGATAAGCTCGAGTCGCGCACACACGAGGTTTCGATTGAGGAGATGCGGGATATGGAACCTGCAGAGCTCGGGGAGCTGGTGCACCACGTCCGTATGGGCAACACCCTGGCGAAATGCGTGGATCAGTTCCCGATGCTTCAACTCGACGTTCGTATTGCGCCTATTACGCGGAACGTGCTCAATGTAGAGTTGACAATCACGCCCGATTTTATCTGGAACGACCGAATCCACGGTTCGGTTGAACCTTGGTGGATTTGGGCCGAAGACTCGGAAAACGTCGAGATTTACTACTCCGAGTACCTCTTGTTCAACAAGAAACAATTTGGAGAGAGTCTGAAGATCATGTTCACTGTTCCGATAGTTGAACCATTGCCTGCGCAGATCTACATTCGCGCTGTGTCGGATCGATGGTTGGGCGCCGAGACCATCTTGCCAGTATCATTCCAGCACTTGATCTTACCACAACTGAATCCGCCTCACACCGATCTTCTGGACCTTCAGCCCCTGCCCATAACTGCCCTGCATGACGAGGTACTCGAGGCCATCTGCGCAAAACGCTTTACGCACTTCAACCCTGTCCAGACCCAGATTTTCCACACATTGTACAATTCAGATCATAATGCACTTGTGGGAGCACCGACCGGCTCGGGTAAGACTGTGGCAGCTGAACTCGTTTTATGGTAATGTTACATCTATAGATATATATTATACGGGTAATCTGGGAGGCTCACATAAAAAAACGCGCATGAACATATGTATTGTCAACAGGCGTGCGTTTAGGCAGTACCCCAGTAGCAAGGTGGTTTATATTGCGCCAATGAAGGCGTTGGTCAAGGAACGAGTGTCTGACTGGACCAAGCGATTAACGGGTCCGATGAACAAGAAGCTGGTGGAATTGACAGGTGACGTGACACCGGATCTGAAGACGATTGAGTCCGCGGATATTATCATCACCACGCCGGAGAAATGGGACGGCATCAGTCGTAGCTGGCAGACTCGGTCGTACGTGCGCGAGGTGTCGTGCGTAATCATTGACGAAATCCACTTGCTCGGCGGTGACCGTGGCCCGATTCTGGAGGTGATTGTATCACGCATGAATTATATCGGCTCCCAGCTCGAGCGCAAGGTTCGGATTGTGGGACTTTCTACTGCGCTGGCCAATGCGAATGATCTAGCAGATTGGTTGGGCATCAAGAAGGTCGGCTTGTTCAACTTTCGGCACTCGGTTCGCCCTGTTCCTCTGGAGATCTATATCGATGGTTTCCCCGGAAAGCATTATTGTCCTCGCATGGCGACCATGAATAAGCCGACGTACGCGGCCATCAAGACGCATTCACCAACACAGCCTGTGATTGTCTTTGTATCATCACGTCGCCAGACGCGCCTGACAGCCCAAGATCTGATTGCGTATTGTGGTATGGAGGATAATCCGCGTCAATGGCTGCATATGGACGATGCGGAACTGGAGATGTTGTTGGAAAGCGTCCACGATGAATCGCTCAAGATGTCTCTCGCATTTGGTATCGGGCTTCACCATGCCGGCCTGACCGAAGACGACCGGCGGATTGTGGAGGATCTTTATCTGAGACTGAAGATCCAGATTCTCATTGCGACGAGCACGCTTGCATGGGGCGTCAATCTTCCGGCCCATCTGGTGGTTCTGAAGGGCACAGAGTTTTACAACTACAAGGTAGGACGGTACGTCGATTACCCGATCACGGATGTTCTGCAGATGATGGGCCGAGCGGGTAGACCCCAGTTCGACAATACGGGCATTGCACGTGTGTTTGTACAAGACAGCAAGAAGAACTTCTTCAAGAAGTTCCTGCACGAGCCATTCCCGGTCGAGTCGAGTCTGCATAAATTCATGGACGACCATATTAATGCGGAGATTGTGGGCGGGACGATTAAAACAAAACAGGACGCAATCGACTATCTGACCTGGACGTACTTCTACCGCCGTCTGCAGCAGAACCCGACTTATTACGGCCTGGACGACATGACCCAGCGTGGACTCGACACGTATCTGTCCAACATGATCAATGATGTGACGGACCGGCTGGCCAAGTCTGGGTGTGTTGAAGTCGAGGAAGGGTTTGAGCTTTTCCCGACGATTTTGGGGCGTATCGCGTCGTACTATTATCTACGCCATCAGTCCGTGCGCCATTTCAAGGAGCGTATTGACCAGGATGCCGGGATGGATCAACTCCTCGATGTGATGGCCCACGCGCCCGAGTATGAGGAGCTCCCAGCGCGCTGTAACGAGGATCTACTGAACCAGGAGATTGAGAAGCACATTCCTTATAAAGTCAAGGGAGCGCGCGATTTCAAGACGCCGTATGTCAAGGCATACGTGCTGACTCAGGCTCATATCAGCCGGCTTGAGCTGCCGATCTCTGATTATATTACGGACCAAATCACCGTGCTCGATTCGTCGATTCGTTTTTGCCAGGTAAAGAAAAAAAAAGACGCTAGCGTGTGGACCTTTTTTTTCAGCAGCTGAATGGATCGACTTGAAACAATATTAGGCCATGATTGATGTGGCAGCCGATTCAGGCTACTTGACCACTACGCTCAATATTATGACGATGCTTCAGGCGATCAAACAAGCGCACTGGCCCGAAGAATCGACGCTCCTGACACTTCCACACATCAAGCCACGGATGCTGCATGCGATCAAACACAAGGTAGCATATATATATATCCCTTTTCGATGATGGTGTGCTCTAACCACGGGGCGGCCGTTTGGCCTCTTTAGAACAAGCGCATCGAATGCTTGGCCGAATTGTTAGGTTTGACGGACAGCCAAACCAAGACCATCTTCAACAAGGTTCCTGGCCTGGGACCGACACAGATCAGCGAGGTAAACGCAAAAAAAAGGGGGGGGGAGTTTGTGTGTATGTGTATCTATTGATCGATAGGTACTGAAACGCGTTATAGATCCAACGGGTGGTTAGCCGGCTTCCGCTGATCCATATGAAGGCAAAGATTGAAACGAGCAAGCCATACCTGATTCCCGAAACGACGTACAAGGTCCAGATTCAGCTGATCCGCGTCGGCCAACAAAAGAACCATGATGGGCGTGTGTACTGCCCGAAGTTCCCAAAACCCCAGTATGAGTCGTGGTGGCTTATGATGGGCGATGCCGAGACGGACGAGCTTCTTGCACTGAAACGCGTGAGCATGCGGAATGGGCCGAATGAGACGCTGACAGACAAGTCGACGAGTGTCATTTCGTTTGATACACCAGCCCACCTCGGAAAGCACACGTACACACTTTATCTCATCAGCGATGGCTATCTTGGACTCGATCAGCAACTGGATCTAGAATTTGAAACACGTGTTGATCTAGAATCGTAGACCCCCAACAGAAATATATATAAAAAAAAAAGCTGATTTAATATGGGACATAATATAAAGTTACACGCTGGTTTCGACTAGAGTAAAGAAACGGGGGGATTAAACTAGGAGAGAGAGAGAGATAGATAGAGATAGATGTGCATATACAAAAGTGTTCATAGTATAAAGGTTTGAACAAGAGGGGTTTTTGGGCATGATAGACAAGTATAGCATGTGCTATACTACATAGGATGGATTTCCTTCCTGATGAAAAATGGTCATACTAACAGGCTTTCCGGCAGTGTGTGTGTGTGAGTGTGCGGAAAGCGGAGGATGGAGGCGAGTGAAGAAATGCGGGAAGAGGGGAAGAGGAGGATGACGGATAAGGTGAAGGTTAGAGAGGGAGAGAGATAGGATCGAGAAAGAGAGAATGGAGAAATGGTACAAAGAAGGATGATGGTTTTTTTTCAAGTGGGCTTTTTTTTTGTGGTGGTTTGTGTGGTTGTATGTGAGAAATGATTACTTACAGTGCGCCGTCGACCTTGGCAACATACACCAAGAGGTCGACGACGCGGGTCGAGTAGCCGAACTCGTTGTCATACCATGACACAAGCTTGACAAAATTTGGGTTGAGTGATATTCCTGCTTTTGCATCGAAAATGCTGGAATGCGGGTCTCCCACAAAATCTGTCGAAACCACTTCATCATCCGTGTAGCCTAGAATTCCTTTGAGCTCATTTTCTGAAGCCTTCTTGATCGCACTCTTGATTTCTTCATATGAGGCCGCCTGTTATCCAACAGAAAAGAGGATGAGTTTTTGAACATGCATTGGGATGAGGATGCGTTACCTTTTCTATCCGAACTGTCAGATCGACAACAGAAACATCAGGGTTTGGAACGCGGAAAGACATGCCGGTCAACTTTCCGTTGAGATGGGGGATCACCTTGCCAACAGCCTTGGCAGCACCTGTGGACGCCGGGATAATGTTCGCTCCCGCACCACGTCCTGCACGCCAATCTTTGCCGGATGGACCATCGACAGTCTTTTGGGTGGCGGTGGTGGCATGGACGGTGGTCATGAGACCTTCTACGATCGTGAAGTTATCATCAATGACCTAAAGCAATTCAACATTGGTGGGTCAGCACATACAATTTCCGTGTGTCGCAATTATCACTTTTACCTTTGCCAGCGGGGCCAGGCAGTTGGTGGTACATGAGGCGTTGGAAATGATCTGGTAATCGGACTTGTAGGCATCCAGGTTGACGCCGACGACGAACATGGGAGCGTCGGCTGAAGGGGCCGAGATAATGACCTTCTTTGCGCCGCCGACCAAATGGGCCTTGGCCTTTTCGACGGTGGTGAAGACACCGGTGGACTCGACAATGTACTCGGCCCCGGCACTGGACCAGGGGATGTTGGCAGGATCACGTTCCGTAAAGACCGAGATGGCTCGGCCATCGACCACCAACTTGCCATCTTTGGCTTCAACGGTGCCCTTATAGCGCCCGTGGGTGGAATCATACTTAAACATATAGACCTAATTGTTTTGCGTGTAAGTTGATACGAAATATGGATGGGCAATCCCCTCTCTCCTCCTCCTCCTCCCCCCGCACACACACATTCTCTCTCGCTCTCTCTCCTCCCATTCCGCTGAGTCATGTTACCATATAGTCAAGGTCAATGAAGGGGTCGTTCACAGCAACAACTTGAACGTTGGGGTTCTCAAGAGAAGCACGGAGGACAATACGGCCAATGCGACCGAAACTACAGAAATATAAAGAAAAGGCGAGATGAGGATAAAGAGAAGAGAGAATGTGTGCGGTGACTTTGACCAAGAACTTACCCGTTGATACCGACTTTGACAGACATGATTGATTTCAAAAGAGGTTCAGTAAATGAAGAGGTAGAGGGAGAAATTTTTGGAAGAAGTTTTCGTAAAGGGGGATTTTCGTAAAGGTGAGTTCTTGTTTTGAAGAATTCGTTAAAAGAGGAAAAGTCCTAGGACTATATTCGTAAGAGCTTTGTTGAGTTCGCTTTGTGGGGGTTGTTTTTGAATACTAAAAAGTAATCAAAAACAGATGGGGAGATCTGGTTATGAGGAAAAAAACCTTTGCCCCGAGGTCGGTTCGTATTTATACTCGCCAGCCCATGTTCTTCCCCCCCCCCTAACCCCCGGCCAGCGAGAAGAGATGAGTGAGAAAAGGAATGGTTTGGGTTACCATCTTGTGTCACTCTTCATTGAAGGGCGTAAAAAAGTCATACGGTTTCGTGCGCTGCGTTAACGTTCATCCCCCTCTTTTTTTTTTGGGGGGGAGGCGCGCCACTTTCTCCTTTGTGATTGCGTTGCATCCTTTCTCTTCACCTGCCTGAGTTTCCAACGAAAAGCATCAGAAACAACAATAGGAAACCAAACGTTCCACTTCGCTCTGTAAACTCGAAAAGGGAATTGAGCTTCCATGATTTTCCCCGTCTAATCCCACCACAACCATTATAGCTTGGTGTCAGAACACAATGGTATGACAAGTGTAAAAATAATACCACTGAACGAAAACCCAGAGGGGGAGGTGAAAAAACCACTGCTAACCATCCGAGAACGATGGCTCTACGTCTCAGTGCCTTTGTGTCGTATGTCTTTAAGAGCTGCAGAGCCCTTGACTGTTTCCAAAGGTGGATGCTGAAGGAGAGAGAGAGGGGAAAAAGAGATCCATCTCGCAGCAATCGTCCCTTGTCACGCGATTGCATCCTTCTCGAGATCGATAAGCAAAACATGATTTGTCATATCGTCTCCGCCCATCCAACCTGTCTCGCTTCTTCATTCCATCCATCATCAGTTGATATTTCTCTCCCATCCAAAACCGCGCCTTTCTTTCTTTTCTCTATCGTGCGCGTGCGGCCGAAATCAGTCAGGAAAATTGTTCTTCTGCGGGCTTTGTCCCCCAAATCATTCGCCAACATTTGTTTTATGTAACAATGCCGAACTTCCCTTTTCTTTTTTCGTTTTTTCCCCTTTTTTTTTTCTTGGTGCGACGCTGCACAATCTGTTTGTATTTTAAATAACCGCGCATATGCGCACATGCGCATAACGCGTGGCTAAACATACACTCGTCCCGACTCTTGTATTGTTTGTACGGACGAAGGATAACTCCGTGTGCCTGGCTGAGCTGAAATGTCGTGTTACACTGACCCTTGACTTCTTTTTTTTTTTTTTCCTCCATTGATACCACCACGTTCGACGTATTTTTAATATGATGCTTAGCAATTCATATCTTTTTTTTTTCTTTGTCTGCCATGGACACAAAAAAAATAATGGCCATGTGCAAGTTTTGGCGTCTATCTCCTTGTATCTGTCTGGATTGCAAAAGAAACGAGAAAAGCGGAAAAGAAAGAACACACCCGTATACATACAAATACATATACACGTCCTCCCCCCACTTCTTTCTATCTTTGGTACGCCTTTCTCGTTTGGTCAGTACTACGCCCAGAAGAAGGTCGGGGGCTGAGGACAGGTTCGCTTCCTCGGGTGGACTTGGTCGATAAACTGGAGACGTCGCCAAGGATGACCAGGTTGCCCCGGGACATTGACTCCTGGGTGGAAGGCTTCACCATCAGGTGGTGAACATGACCGTCCGCGCCGATCTTTTCAGGCGTACATACGGGAATACTCGAAACCCATTTGTCTGCGAGGATATCGTCTACCAGGTACCGGAGTGCAGGGTCCGGCTCAAGGATGTGTCCAAGGATGGGCCGGGTCGCTCTGGGTAAGAGACTCAAAAGTCTCGCCGCGCCTCGGGACATGGGTGACAGAAAGCTTCTGAACGACGGATCTCTGGGCTGTGCAATGCGCCATGGAAACCTCCGGATGGTCATGCATATGAAAATCACACCACATGACCACACATCCGCCTTTCGCGCGTCGTAGTGCTTTTGTTCGAATTGTTCTGGGGCAATGTAGGGATCCGACCCACTGATACCTTTTGCGTACCACCCCGTAAGTTTGATACATTTTACTTCAAAGGCTCAACCCCCCCCCCACCCTCCATTATATAACTCTTCTGTTTTCGGTTCTGCCCCTTTATATATATATGTATATATTACCTTTGCTTAGGTGGATATTCCGGTCATAAGGATATTTGAACACTGTTGCGCAGCCAAAATCAATGAGCTTCAGCGTCCCGCGTTCATCCAGCACAATATTGTCCAGCTTGAGATCGCGATGAGCAATGCCCATGGAATGTAAGTACGCCACGCCATGAATCATTTGGACCCAGCAGCAGGCGATCTCGTTGTCGGACATTTCACCGCTCATGACGATGTTGAACAGGTCATTTGGAGCATATTCCATGATTTGGTAGAACATCGCGCCTTCCCGCACCATATCGAGTGTTTCGATCACATTGCAATGATGCAGGGTCGATCCAATGCAAAACTCGGCTGTCACCTTCTTGATATACTCCTTCTCATTCTCGTGATGCCCCCGCTTTCGAAACTGCTTGACCGCGAATGTCTTGCCGTCCGTATGCCGCCGAATCAAGCGCACTGTGCCACCCGCGCCGCGACCCACAAACCGACCTAACAAGACGCTTTCTTTGTTGAGTACTTTTTTTTTTTTCCAGACAAAAAGCATCGGGGTGGGTGTTTTGTTATGGTACTATTTTGGTTCTTGTTTACCCCATTTTCCATAACGCTTTTCAAGATCTGTATTGAAGTCGTTCCCAAACGAGAGGTGGGAGGATCGGGTGGCGGTATTATCCATCGTCGGGTATGTTTCGACAGGCTCATGGGTGGTGGCAGCAGCAGTACTAGTAGTAGGTATTTTGTCGGGCTTTTTGAGAAAACGTCTGAGCTCAGCAAACAATGTGTCCTTCTTCTTGCTGGAGCTGGTGATGGAGCTGGAGCTGGAGTTGTGATGGTGAAAATGCGTCCGGAGATATTGACTGTTGTAGTGCGGCCGGTCAAAGACAAACTGGGACGGCGTGGAAGGCGGTGAGGGTGAGGACGACGAGGAGACGGGCGAGACGGTCTTGTTGCTACTGTGATGCGAAAGGGTGTGCGGCGTCGAGAACGGGTCCGTGCGATGCTCGTTGACGGGCGTGCCGGGCACCGATACGTCCGGTGTAACGTTTTCAAATTGGTGTAACCTATTCTTTCGGCAAAAGATCTTTGCAGGCTCTTCAAAGTTGACAGCCCGGATGCGTTCGGTCAGTTGCTGGATACGGTCGTTGCCTTCTGCAGCGACAGAAGTGTGGGATGATGGCATTTCATGGGATAAAACGGAATGCGATTCATGGTTCATCTTGTTTTTGACAGAAATTAGTGTTACTTGAACGGAAAAAAGAGCGTGTATACACACTCACGCTTACACTCACATTCACGCTCGCTTACACACGCACACTCAGTCAGAGAGGATGAAAAGAGAGTAAACGCCCAAACAAATTTTTCTCCCTCCCCTCCCCCACTCACCCAAATGACTTGGGTAAGTAGGAGCCCTCAAATAAAAACAATTTAAAACCCTTCCATCCAGTGGAATAGTCGGATATTTTGGCCAGTAAACACACCCTAACACACACACATATATATATATACATATATATATACAAAGATGTGATGGAGCTCTTGTATCCGCGGAAATCCCCATGGTATAGAAACATTGGTAGTGCAGCGAGATTTTCTTTTGGGATCCATGTCTTCAATCAGCATGTTTCTTCCGGTAGCGATGAATACGCCTTGTGCGTCATCTGCCTTTTCCATCTCGTTCAGCCTGACAGATTATTAGGACGAGCAATCTTTTTGATACAAACAAGCCAAGCCGTCAGCATGTTTGGCGCGTGAAAATCAATTTGGAGTGATGCGAAAACCTTTGATGATTGAACGCGGCCAGCGCAAGGGTCATATAACGCATGTTTCCCACGAAGGAAAAAAGTGTTGATAAGCATAACGGGTGTTCACATGTCTACGCAGTGCTTTGGGTAACTCAAGCAAACAATGAGAAATGGGGGGGCAGAGTTGGGCATGTGTTTTGACCCACAAACAGTCGGAATTTAGAGTCGCACATGGTTCCTACACCCCAACCCCCAGTCATGATATCATTTTTTTTTTTGAAGCATAAGGCATTGAGGAGATGGAGCATGTCTTTGTTCGCCTTGTGATCACTTTGAAAGATCCGAGGAGAGGCCATGTCCAAAATTGAGAACCATAATGCGTTTGTCGTATCCTGCACTGATGACGGTGGTGCGGCCCATGAGCACGCAAAAGATTCTTCCTTCGTGTCCGCTTTGGAAATTGACAGCGCATCTGCCTGTCTGCGTATCCCATATCTTGATTACCTTGTCATATCCAACCGTGACAACTCGGTCCTACAACCCCTCCAATTGGTCAATGACGATATGTATTTCCCCCCCCCATCTCCCCGGCTTGAATGTTTTCCTTTGTTACCTCGATCGCATCCAGGCAACGCATCAAGTCTGTATGGCCTGAAGGAGTGGTCATTGTTCGGACATCTCCATCCGATGACCATATCTGGATACGATGATGTATTATCCCACCTGCCCAAATCGTGCGCTCGCGTTCGTCTACCACCACTTGCAGGCAGGAGATCCCGCCAATCTGGCTTTCCAGCGTCTGCAGGCAGCTCCCTGTAGCAGTACACCAGATCCGTACCGTTCCATCCGCAGACCCGGAGACAACCCGATCGTCGCTGCCAAGTACCTTGACGACGTTCACCGCGCCAGTATGGCCACGTAAAACATGCAACGTATCGCCCCTCAACACATTCCAAATACATAAGGTGGCATCTCGCGAGCCTGTCACCACAACGTCATTGTGGATGAACACGACCGACATGACGCTTTGATCGTGATGCTTTGTGTATCTTTGCAGTTCGTTGCAGCTTTTGTTCGATTGAACAGACCATACGATGCACGATCTGTCAGATGATCCCGTCACGGCATATTTTCCGGAGGGTGCTATTGCTACACAGAGAATGCTACCTTGATGGGATGAGGTGTATGTGGCAAGACATTGGCGGGTGAATATATCCCATATTTTGATCGTCCGGTCACGACTGGTGCTGAGAATGGTCCGATGGTCCAGCCAGGCAAGCGAATAAATGCAACCTTGATGACCGTCCTTGTCGTCAAGATAATGCACCCGTGCATGCCCCTCCTTCCAGCGCCGACCAAGCGCTTTCCGGTCTTGGTATAAACGCTCATAATCGGCTGATCGTTGAAACATGTGGAAATCCTCGTAGAGTAGGCTTGACCAAACATGGTTGCTATGACACAATGCATAGAGCGCGCGAGAGGTCTGTCCGAGACGCAAGATACTGCCAGCGTCAAGAGACAGGAGGATCTTGTGGATGATTTCAAAGGGTAGAGTCTCGAGGGGTAAGCATCGTTTGTTGTGCTTGTCTATTGCATAACAGTTTTGAAGAAAGACATCTTGAGCACGCATGAATATAGCCTAATGTGCCTGTTGTATTTCTCCCTCTTCTGTACCCTTTGTCAGCGATAGCGTCCCATGCATATCGGATAATGACGCTGGTGTCTGTGCAAGTTCTTCAGGGCGCCTTGACCAGAACGTCAATGATTTGGCTTTTTTGGGGAGCATTGCCCATGTAAGTTTGGGGAATGGAAGAGGGCTATTATTGCTGCTATGATTAAAGGCGCGTTTGTGCCCTCTTGCTTGTGCACGCGCGCCAATGGCATTTGGGTTCAGACACTTTGTCCTGACCGGACTGTTTCTTTTGGAGATGATGGCAATATAAACGGTTTGTCTGCCTTGGTCCTTCCTATCCGGATGGTGAACAAGCGACTGCGTCAAAGAAGAGTGGTAAGGCGCCAAGAAGGGGGCAGACATTTTTTTTTGGGAGAAAAGAAAGCCGTGTGACATTGGCATTTATCCATTCTGCACGGATTTTCTTCAAGGTTGGTTGGGATGTTTACCGCCTCCAACCCTCACCCCACCCCCAAACTTTTCCCCCCTCCCCCTCATTGCTCCCAGGCTTCCCACCCTATTAACGTCATTTCCCCCCACCACCTCCCCCCGCCCCGCCTTGCTTGAAAAATCCGGGGTTTTACCCCGCAAGGCCCGAGAATTTGGCGGAGAAGAACAGTCATCGTCTCCCTTTTATAGAAACAGGAACAGGGCCTCCATCCCGGACCCGTACACGCAATTAAAGAAAGAAAGAGGCAAACAAACCTAAGATGAGTGGGTAAATGGCCTAGCTCGGGGAAAAGAACCCTCCATGTCACGACACCGCGGAGAAAAAAACCCCCGATTGGTCGGGAAAGCCTGTTAGGCTCCAGTGGGATCGACTGCACCCGTCACCCCCAAAGTGTGTGCTCTTACACCATTCGGCAAACAACAAAGGGCCAATAAGAGCAATCGACGTTAATCGGCACCTTACCCATCGATACGGGCACGATGAGAAAGGAGGTATTCGAGTCTACCTGATAGCGCAAGGTTAAAATAATAATACAAAAGTTAGAGGTATACAAGTGGCGGTGTTTTAAATCCCAGGAAGAAAGCTGCTGTGTTAGCACCAGACTGGGCAGCGCGTTAAGCACAAGAAATTCGCACGTGAATCGTTCAATGACACGTCGGTCATATTTCATAAACATCAGCTGATCTGGTACGCAAGATTCCAATGACCACGGAGGATTGCATTGTTGGGCGATGTCCGGTAAGGAGAAATGACAAATAAACTTTTTTAAGAGATGCGAGAGCCATTGTTTTCAACTTGCTAAGCTCAGGAATAAAAAAGCAATCCACACGCGGTTAGTGCTTTTTTTCCAGCATATGTATACATAAAGGGAGGCGGCAGACATGTAGCACAAGGTTATTTGAAAGTGTAATTCGGACGGTCTATTTGTAAACCTTTCGAGGGGAAGGCTATCCTAGCAGATGGGTCGATCCATCTGATGCTTCCTTTTTTGTCCAATAGCGATAAATGCGACTGTTAAAGCTAACATAAATAGCAGCGTGGAAGATTGGCTATCTGTACGTACTTTTGATAGGGCCAGTTTTTTGATAATACTAATAAGTTGCTCCCTTTCAATCACTCCGTGAATCTTTTCTCTATCAGATAGTATAGCACTGTGTACTTTTAGGAGCACATGTGGCTCCGATCGGCATCTATTTTTCTTGCGTTGAAAGCATTCATCGACTCCACTCAAAATAGTTTAATTGCGGCATAGCACAGTGCACAGTACACGGCATGGCATGAAATCTTAGTTTTCCGTAACAAAATTGGATAAATCAGCATAAGGAGAAGAAATAAAGAGCATGGATAGACTTTATTAAATGAAGAGATGCACCTTGCAGATAAGAAAATTCTCTGGTGGTCTCTGCAGGCGTGGATAGTTAAGGTTGAATGCGCGCTTTCTCATCCTCTCAATTATTAAATTGCTATTCCTCTGCTTCATGTTTTTTTTTGGTGTCGAAAAAATGCAGCAGCCTCTCTCTCTCTCTCAATCTCTCACATATTGGATCGACAAAGGATAATCATAATTGGCATGTTTTTATCACATGGTATGGGTTATCAATAACAGTATCCCATAAGCTATGCTGCGCTGTGGAAGATGCAATGCAGCAAACGGGTTTCTGTTGATCAGCATCCCTGGCAAAGGACGGAGTCTAATCCAAACCAGGCCCTTACCGAGCCAGGACGTCGGTAATAACTGACTATTACATCCGACTCAGGCTGCAAAATAACCAAAAAAAGATTTTGGGCGCTCCAGAATTGAATGACCTGCGCATGAAGTCCACACGCCTGCATGTTCTTATATACCCTCTCTCTCTCTCCCCCCTTCTGAAGAATGGGCGCGATATTCAATAGGCAATGAACATGATGGCTATCCCATATAAGGATGCCACCCCGGACTTTTTACCAGCTCACGTCGTGCGAATAATATGGATTATCCTGATGGGACAGATCTCGGAGGAGATCCGGTCCACAAGAAAGGCGCATCTCGTAATGCGACCACTTGCTCTTTTGCTACCCTAAAGACTACGATGTCTGCATAAACACGCACATACGTACAAACACACATACACACGTACATGAAGCTCCCATTCTCCACTCCCATCTCCCATATCCACGACCTCGCCTCAGCGATCACTTGTTATGATTTCCGGCATACTCACCTATAGTTAGTGTAACGGACACAACGAAAAATATAAACACAAACGGACTACGGATGTTTCCCCCTCTCTCGCAGGTAGCAAAGACTAGATTACGACGCTGGTCCTCGGCATGCTGCTCCGATGCAAGCAAAAAAGAAAAAAGCAGACGGCATGACTGGGGGGGGTCATCGCAGAAGACCGTTAGTGTGGGTTCCCTTTTCGCTATTATTACTAATACTGCAACTATTACAGCGAACTACTGGTGGTGATATTGCTGGTGCTTCTGACAGGATGGATATGAAAACTTTAATTAATCATCGACAGTCTTAATTGAAAACGTGATCCGGTACACGAGCCTTGCTTTCCAAATTTTGACTGCCCAAGCTCAGATCCTCACAGACGTTCCAAGGAGCGAGGATGCGTTGGGAGGTTGTCTCCCGCAAGAGAGGAGGTAGAAGAGGAAGGATGTGCGGTTCCCATGTGTTGGGACAAATTAAGGAACGGGTATTCCAGGCAAATGAACAAATTGACAGAGCAGCGACAGGGTGAATTAAAGTTTTGAATATTATGCTCGCTCCTGCTCTGACAGTGGTTGATCCCTTTCCTTCATCATCCAGCATTGCTGGCACTTTTCTACTAACCCTTGTGCAGTTCCGCATTGCAAGAGCCTGACAAACTGCAAGCTTCTGTATAAGAATAACCCAACCTCCCGGAACAGGTGAGTCCAATGCGTCACAGCCAACTATTCCCTTTTCCCCATTTTTCTATTTTTTTTGGCGTCACTCCTCATCTTCCGGTTCGCTCTCTGCTCCTCTCTCTTTCTCTTCTCTTTCCTCTTCTCTTTCTCTGACGCACACACATACACACACACAAACACATACATACACGCACACACACGTCCTCTCTCTTTCTTCTCTTTCTCTCCTGCCGTCTTCCTCTTTCTATCCTCTTCCCTTCTTTTCTTCTTGCTCTTCCCCATTTCCTTCTTCCTGCTGGTTTCTGGTCATGGCGCGACGGGAATCTCTTGAGGACGAGCCTTGGCTTCCCATTGAGCCGGATCCGGGTAAATCTCTTCGCTCATTCGCACACAGTCACGACCTGCCGGCCGAGATCCTCTTGCTGATTGCTTACCTAGGTGCATTCTCGCAACTATGCTCCAGTATGGGAGTACAAGGCGTTCAAGTAGAACAAATACACTCACTGAGTCGGGGCGTTTTTCAAACACTCAGGTACACAACTTTTTATTATTATTTCGTGAAAAAAAAAGGAACAATCAACAACCGCCGAGACCCGGGTCACTCACCGAACGACTGTGCCCATCTTCTAGACCAGCCCATGGCATCATCCTGCTCGTGCGGCACAAGCCCGAGAAAAACTTGAGAGATGATGCGTTCGCAACAAACAGCACTAGCCATCCTAACATATACTTTGCGAATCAGGTTGGTACATCCTTTAGTTTTCCTGAATTCATGCGACCGCAAATCAAGTAACAACCGGCTTCCACATGTATCTCAGGCTGTTCATGACGCATACGCAATGTATGCGCTACTCAGCATTTTAATGAACTGCGCCGGATCGATTGATTTGGGTACCGAACTCAATCATATCAAGAACTTCTCTGGAGAATTTCCGCCAACGGTGAGTTCTGCAGCATTTGATAATAGGGTGCTGGCTACCATCTCCTTGGTTTATGCTGATAACTCTATTTATTATGTGGACCATCGCAACAACAACAACATAAAAGCTCAAAGGACTCAGTTTGACCAACAGTAAAGTTTTGAAGGATGCACATAATAGCATAGGAAGGTGAAGTAAACAACATCAAACGGATCAGAGGAGGGGAAGACAGAACGGGAGTCCACAGACGATGGTGATCAAAAGGAAGTTGGCAGAACCACTTACTTCTGCAGGCCTATTAGACGCCGACCACGACGGGTGGTGCACAGGGACGAGATATATCATTACATCACTTATATACCAATTGGAGGGTATTTATGGGAGTTGGACGGATTCAAAAAGGGACCTGTTCGTCTAGGTAGGGAGTTGGCTAGAAAGAGTCAATATGGCAAATAGCTGACAGGTGTACATCATTTAAGCGGCATGTACAGAAACAAATTGGATCGACACGGCCCGCTCCGAACTCCAGCGCAAAATTGACATGTAAGGTGTTCATATCCCCAAAGCCCTCTGTTCCTATCTACAAATTTAGCACAGCACTTTCCCAACCCCCCACCTTTCTTTTTCACTAATTCAATGTGACATATACGTCTATTAACGGCAGGCTCCAAAAGTATCAAATACCGTTCTCAGTCTGGTCAGTCAACGAAGACCGACGACGTGTCTACAAGAGATTACTCGCAAGAAAGGCGTCTGTCAAGGACGCGATAGAGAGTCAACTAAACAGTCAGGAACCCAGCTGGCGTGAGGCTATCCAGGCTCAACAATGGGATGATGAATATGGGCACGCAATGAATGCTGTAAGTACTTCCCAGAAAAGCCTAAAAGGTACATATGAGCTTAACCGAGCCACACAAAGGAAAGATGTAAGCGAGAAACAGGAATAGATCCCATCTACACCTACTCTAGGTCAATTGATGAGCTTCCTGAACATGAACGCGCAGAACTCCAAGCGGAGCTAAAATCAAGTGTCCAAGGCCGATCCACTCAGGAACTGATGGATCTCTGGCTCCAAGTTCAAGATGACTCATTGAGGATCTACTCGCGTCTTAACGACGAGCTCGAAAAGCATCAGAGATACGAGGTAGATTGTTAATAGAAGACCATATCGGGCAATGAGATATTGAATTAACCCTGTAACTTTACAGCGCGATATGATGCTTCGCCAGCATGATTACACGCCATTTATCAAGTCTTATATCAAATGTCTTGTCGCAGGCGGACATCTGCAACGGATTGTTGCAGAATACCTCTAGGTCTATGACAATAAGGTTTTGACCTCCCGCCTTTCCCCTTCCTCTTCTTAATCTGTGCATGCATCATGTCCCCTTCTTCCCTCTCATTTTATATGAAACCTTACTTCTTGCTTTTTTTATATATCTTATCTTATGCATCTGGGCCTCTTTGTTTTCTCGTCTCTTAATCTTCATTCCCCGAATTTTCCCCTTTTCTCATAATTTCCCTCCCCCTCGTTGGGCTGAACTACCATAGCGGTTGTCGCGTTGTCCTATCCAAACTTTATGCTTGTGCATCATCCACCTTATTATTCGTTTACCTCGACCCCCATCTTATTCATGGAATGCATCGTTCATACATTCATCTTTCTATCTATGTGAAGGAAAAAGCATTAAACCATCCCATCCTCCGCGTTCTCGGTACCCTTTCATCTAGCATTTCCTGGCATACACTGTTTTCCAAAATTGAAGTTCGCAAGAAAAAGGCTCCCCTCTTTATAAATGCTACAATAGTCCATTCTTTTATACCCATTTTGCATTCTGAAAGGAGCACTTTATTTTTTCATGAAAATGGACAGGGTCATATCGTTGATGAGGAAATCTACGCTCTTCAACGCGGTTGTTCTCACACAAAATATCTGCGTAGCCTACCTTGCAGGGATAACCCTGATCTTGTGGCTAGCATATCCCCAAGCGAAAGGATATAGCCGCTCAAATGAAGGAAGCAGGCTTTAAACGCGGTTATGCAATATACACAGACGAAGATAAACTCAGATTTTTTCAAATAGCAAGTTTGAAAATTTCTCGAGTGCAAAACAGCTCGGAATCCATGTTCAGTTCAGCCCAGTGATGGGCATCGCACTACGGAAAGGACCCTGACAGCATTTCTAAGATACAGAGAGGTGGAGGTCGTTCACGTATTGTCGACGAAAGCATAAGACTGCTCTCCATGATGGGTTGCTGAGAACCCGTCAATTGTCCTAGAGTAAGAGATGGAACAATCGGTCCAGGGATTTGAAGGTATTAAAATATCGAAACAAACGCTTCATCCATTTACGAAAAAAAAAACAACTGCGATTTGTTCATGAAAGAAGGCTTGGTTTTCAGCCTGTAGGCAGTAATAGCGATGCAACGATCTAAGAGCACCTTGACTGGGTGCGCCGATGGGATACAACTGACATTGACTTTTAGAGAGAAAAAAAAAACTGTGTTTTCCTTGATGAGATCAGATTCCATATTAATATGAATCACAGCGTGGCAGGTCCAAGTAAGGGACTTACTGCAGTGTTTACAGTGCCCCAAAAAGGGGAGTCAAGATAATTACAATCCTGGAAGCAATTTCGGCATCAATCATCATTCAATGTAGCTTGAGACTTCCACGATCACCAGTCAAAAAAAAAAAACGGAACAGTCCCCACTTAAAAAGAAAAAGAATTATAAATGGACATTATCTTGGTTTCCTAAAGACTGCTATGGATAAATTGGACAAGTATGAACATATAAAGGGCTACTATTTGGTAATGGGTAATATGCGTATTCATAAGGCTGAGGATATCGATGCGCCTAATCTTCCACTCTATTCGCCGGACTCAATCTTATTGAACAGTGTTGGTCATTCGTGAATACTGTAGAAAAGTAAAACGTAATAGGTTCTTGAAAAGCGAAGAACTGATGACCCGAATGAGTGAAGCATCCAATAGCTTAAAACTGGGCGATTTCGAAGGATTCGGCTCTCGGTCTTACAGCTGTCTAGTTAACTGCCATAATGGGGCAAACTATGATACGACTTGTGATACGTTTTACAGTGATTACCACCGGGTATATATGGATGGAGATATGCTAAAAAAAAAAAAGAGGAGAAGTGTGAATATGAGAAGATATCAGATCTTAGATTTCTTTGGATATGTTGAAAGGATTGTTGAGATATAAAGAGCATTACTCCTCTATGTAATGATGCAATGCTATATTAGGTCAGACCTCGGATAAAACGGAGAAATAGACCCTATAATTATGATGGGTGAATGGTCCACTTGTCTGATTGTATAGACAACTCATCAACAAAACATATGATAAAGAGTTTTTGTTTATCATTGATATGAAACAGCAAGCTTGATGTAGTAGTGGTTTCTATCAAACAATGTCACTTTGCCTGTCACATTCTGATAAATTAGATTACCCCCGATGCAATGGTTTTGCAGCTGAGTCATCCCCTGGGTGTGCCTTGATCATTATGATGACAATATGGAAAAGTGAACTGATAAACAAGAAGCACCGTAAAATAGCAGCGATGAGAGTCTTAGATGTAGATCTTCTGAAGGAGGATATATATCTGATATATCACGGTATTCGTTCAGTATTGTCAATTCTATGGATTGACTGACTTCTCTTAAATAATAGATATTCTGAGCGAACTACTTCCTCTTTATATCAACTTGCTTGTTAATCGAATCTAACATCTCCCGGTGGGGCCGCGATTTGGCTGTCTTCGGGAAGCGCCCTCTCCTCTTTTTTCTTTTTCCTGTCGTCTTCCTTCTCCCCTCGCTCACCCAATGTAAATTGCCGCTAGCCCGCCTTTCGCCGGGCTTCGTTCCTGCCGTTGTGCCCCCATTGTTCCCCTGCCATTGCCTCTGGTGTTCGCTGGTGCTTTGTCTCTGCCGTCTCGCGTCGCCGCTGCTTTGGCATGCTCTTGCCGCTGCTCCTGGCGTACCACTAAACATCCGACATTGTTATCGCATTGTGCGCAACTGGACACGCCTGGTTTGAGCCGGATTGGCAAGTCAAAGTCTAAAGGAGATATGCCATGTTGATTAACGAAATCTTTTACCTGATGATATGACAATTTCATATATTTTATGAAATTTATTTTGAATATAATGGTTCTGCATAAAATATTACCCAGCATTTCCCTTCACTAGTCCCAGTCCGGTATCATGGTAAAATCATATCCGGGATACTTGTAGTAGGCATAGTACGCCAGATAAAGGTGATATGCTCCTAAGGTGTTTTACCGGAGGTAAGTAGCGCAAACAGGATTCTCTGCTCCTTCTTCCTTTCACCGCCCTTTGTTCAAGAGTTTTTTTTTTTTTTTCGTACCAGGGATAAACATGATAGAGCCAAGTACAAGGAAAGGAATTCCACGAGCCACCCACACCTGTTTTGTCCGTTCAGTGCTTGTGTTAGTTATACCGTCGTCTCGCCCCGATTTCACAACCCAGTTAAAAATATCGCGTTCGGCATGCTTCTTTCTTTTACCTCGGATGTGATGTAGTTTAATTTAATGAGAGCGCCAATTACAATAAGTGTCGAGCCAAGCGCAAATAGCAATGAAGCTAATCCAATTGCTTTCCATGGAACTACCAATGGAGTGGAACCATGGGCACAAAGAAATGTTTAACCTGGAAGCCGAAGCATGGACAGGTTGAGTAGATTTGCATTGCGTTGCTTACTCGGAGGATCCGGTGCGACAAATTGTGCAGGTGAAAAGCCGCGGTCATCCTGCAGCTCGACAAACTGGCGCCGTTTTGACTTTTGTTTCATAGGATTACGCATTCTCATGGGAGAAGGGTGATTTGGAGAGTTATTTTCCCATGTCTTTCTGTCCAGCATTAAATTTTTCGGTTTTTTTTGTGTGTGGATGAACATTGGTTGCTCACGCTGGGAACGTCGTCCCATCGCTTAGTTCTTTAATAGTCTTAACATCCATACACGTAATTCTCAACCTGCCTCCTGAATGCGACACATCATGTTAAGGCATCCTTCCGCAATGTGGCTCTTTTGACGATAGGATTTAAAAAGCCCTATGTGAGGTTTGTCCTGAAACCATATCTGCGGGTTACTGCATTGTTGGCCAATAAAAACTTAACTTGACAGGAACTTTTCATGCATTCATGCCCCCCACCCAGAAAAGAGAAAAAAAAGACAATAGGCTACCATCAATACTGCAGCATTGCAAGTGACAAGCTGCATCTCTCCCCTCATATTTACTCTCTATTTTTTTCTTGGTTGCGTTATCACCTCTGAGTAAAAAGCCGTGCGCATCCAGTTTCTGGTTTATTCACATAGCAACTCACCCAAAAAAGTAAGATTTGAAGAATCGAATTATCAGGTGCTCAAGAGCTGACCGCTGTCAGCAATTACCCCTCCAACACGATGCTTTGCCCATCGGGCTATGGCGGCGCTCATCTGCCTTGCGCTCTTGCTTTTGTCACGCCTTTCCACCCGAGCCTACAGTAATCAATCGTTAATATGGAAGAATGCAGTACCATCTGTCATCCATTTTTGTCTCTTTGGTATAGTAGTTTATATGGAGCCATCTCATAAATGTAATGCTGCCCATCTATCGAAGAGCGAGCGTATGTACTCTCTTCTGTCTTCTTGTTCCCACGCAGAATTTTTGCACAGTAGTAGGTGACTCCGTGCGCGTTGTTGCGTTAAGCATCGCATCGTAGAAAAAGGATTGAAATGAATTAAATGGGTCCTTACATGTAGTTACAGTGCTACCCTGTGCAATGAACATGGCAAGATCAGCGCTTTGGGGTTGACACTTGAGAAGGTTATAATAACATCACTCGGAGCAAACACCTAAGAAAGACATATTTGTTTAGCAGAGTGAATGGGATTTGCAGTATGAAATACTCTTGACAGCATTTAGAGTAATGCAGGCTCAACTACTCCAGACAAGTGAGGGACTAAATGTATCCCAACAATCGCTGACAAGAAAGGCTAGATTCCATCCTACAGACAGGGATAAGTGATACAAAGACGCAGGTGCGCCTTACCTGGGAGCGTGTGACAGGATGTAGGACTAGACTGACTTTAGAAGGAGATGTCTTTTTATGAATTCCGATTTACTGTATATCAACATAAACAACAGCATGTAATAATCCCGAAAAAAGAGAAGCAGAATTTCCTTGTAGTGCTGCCAATGTCAAAGACCAGAGCAAGCAAAGAAACGGTACCTGTGAAATATAATTGTGGCACCGAGTTTATTAAAAATGAAAACCAGTAATCTCAGACATCTAGACCGCATTCATGTATTGTATATCGCGTAGCAGACCGTATGTATCCCGATTATTAAGTAGGGCATGTTGACAAATTCAATGGACGTTTGAAGCGTGCTGTTGTGGACGTAATCATAACAATCCGGCTCGGTTGAAGTTGGGATGAACCCCACTCCACTAACATTATCCCATAGATTATAAACATATAAGGTGGCCAGGCGAGCGCCCTGATACGTTTTGCCCGTAACACGATCTACATGTCAAAACCGTGCGCATCAGAATAATGCCAATGTATCTCTCTCTCTAACGATTTATTTCTTGCTTTGTTGTTGTTTTCAGCTGATAGCAAAACATTACTTCAGTCTTCTCAAGAACACGGGATGAGATGGGATGAACATGAATATAGAAATGCCCATTCATAAAGCAGACTTAGCTCTAAATATGCCTATCTTTCATAATATAGTACAAGAGCCAAATGTTCTATAGAGCCAACGCATACGCACGGTACAGATCAAACTGGGTACAAAGATACAAGGTACACAAATAAGGGGTTCAATACTCAGTTCACGATGCAGAGCAAGGACTACCGTACTGTACATTTCTATCTCTGCTATATGTGGATAGCTGTAATAGTACGTACTGTAGATTAGCACAAAGTATCAGCTTGCAAAGTTGTTTTCCGTTTTCCTCGTTCGATATTTTTCTCCTGTGGTAGATCCATCTATTTAAAGAAATCGTCATTCAGTACCTACAGGAGTAGAGATATATGTCAGTTTTTATAAAACTGAAGAAAATGACCTCGGCAGCCTACATATTCCACGTTTACATCCTCAAAACGGAAATGATCTGTGCAAGGATGTCATTAATTACATTGTTGAACGTCTAATACGTATTACATATCATAATAGATGGTATCTGCTGCAGCATCGTCATTAATTCTCTATTCCACCTTGATTTCTGTTACGGAGGCTATTCTCCTCTTTTATCTAAAGCTAATAATCCGCGACCTGCAGAGTCATACCGGGTAAAGCCATAAAGGAATACAGCTTCCTATTTTTCAGATTGACCCATCCGATTCATACCCAAAGATCACGGAACCGTGTATCAAATGTTACAGGGATCCTTGGTGCGAGGAGGAGGGGAATGCGATTTGGTTGCTCTTGACGAACATATGTCGTTACTTCATTGTGTCGCGGCTGTCGGCTTTCCCATATCCCCGCCGGGGCTACGGTAATTGGCCCTGCAGACGATCGCTTCCGCCGGCCGCATGCTTAACGCCCTTGCCCATAGACCCCCCTGAGATGGAAACCCAAGTTCCAACTGTACGCGGTAGGGCTTTATCCTCAGCTGAATGACAAGTCTCACCTAGTTTTATAGACACACATGCTCCTACAGAGACAATAAGGCTAACTATCGCTCTAATAGTAAAGAAGGCGATATATGTTCCACGATCATCTATGTAAAGTCTTCAATCTAGGATATCCAGCAATGGCATGATCCGCATATTCGAGGATCAGGCTCGAGACAAAGAGAGGAACACTTATGTACTATGACCGCTGAGTAAGGTACAATGCCGGAGTGGCGATGCCTTGGGGCATATTACCTTTGATAAATTTGTATGGATTTGATATAGAGTCTCTCAATCATTTGCCCTGAATAATGAATAAATGATGGATCTTTACAGCTGCTGGAGTCCAACTTGCGCAACTGAACAGTCATTTTGGTGTTGAGCGTCTATATGACAACATTGGTTCCCTATTGTCCAGTCTCGAGATAGTGTTCATCCATTGAAACAGCCGATGAGGACGTACACGACTTCTGGGTTCTATAAAAAGATATCGGGAATCCCGCTGGAGGGGGAACCTTGATGAAGCATGGAGCAGCTCCGGAGTGTGAGGCTCTAAATGACAAACAAAGTGTCCATCCGATATCTTGAACATACGGGCACAACAATGCCAAAGACTCTTTTCGTTACAGCCACTGAATTATCATCTTTATAACAACAGAGGATCATAGGTAGTAAAGAACTGACTAGTTCCTGTCAAATATACTGTCAAATATACTGGCGTTAAAGTCGTTACATCCGTACATAACCCAGACACTTGCTTCGTTTGTCACCGAACACATCCCTTCTACGTCGAACTCGAAAGCTAAAATCTTATGGCTAACCCATGAAAATAATAGCTTTTTTCCCCTTCCCCGCCTTATCCCCTGTCGTTGCCAAATACAGATACGAAACCATATCAATCAAAGTCGACAAGGTGTTTGCCATAAGCGGAGTTAGGGCCATCGCGAAGCTCACTACCATTTTTTTCGCTGCTGTGTTACGATATCGTTCACAGAGCAATTCCCCCCACTTGATGATCTGGCAAACAAATCAGGCGGTGTCTGAGATCATTTCAGCGGGAATCCAGACCTAGCACAAAGCGACCTCAAGGCGAACAGTCGCCGGTCCTAGGTGTAGTAGACCCCACAAAACGCGTGTGTATTGATGTGACGAATATTCCAGAAGTCTTCACGTGTCGCCTGTCCCTTGTATATACTGTGAAATGCTACATGCACAAGTAAGACGGAAGGCCGGATGCCGCGCTTCTCGCTTTCGCGCTCGGGCAGGTGCACGCTAGGAGGTGTGTTGGAGGCGGTGGAAGAGAAGCCATGCTTATGCTCCCAACAAGCGTTCAATAGAAAAAAAAAATATAGAGCAAGGAGCTGGTCTTGAAAATCAAGAGCGGGGTTCTATCCGCACTACGTCAACCTTTTCAGCAACCGCGCCCAGTTTCTTTGACAACCGAGGAGCTCTCTCTACATCATCCCAGAGTCGAATTCAATAACCAATGTCTTCCGTAAGTCACTAGTCTTACATTCTTTAAAATAGCAGCATATTTGCAGCATCTTGTGCGGTGCGATCGGTCTCCACTCGCCTTTGCTCTAGAGAAGTTAGGGTATGCGTCGCCGATTAATTCGGATGTGCTCCCTAGCAGTTCATGGGCAACCTGGTTTAATTACCTCTTTGACAAACGTCATGCCCCATGAGACTTGATTTGCCTGCTTTTTTGCTCAACTGGCTGAACCATCTTTATCATCTGAAGTCGGATGTGCATCATCCTTGCCTTCTCTCACAACCGTGGATGGCGACAATGGCTGACTATTATGTTTTTTTTTCCGCTTTGCCTCTGTCACAATAGGAGCGAGAGAACAATGTTTACATGGCCAAGTTGGCCGAGCAGGCTGAGCGCTATGATGGCAAGTAGATTCGAAAAACGCGTATAAAAACTCCTTATTTCCTTCCCTTCTTTTTGGCGACAGCGTCCTCTCGACAAAGAAATGAATGCTAAACTTTGCCTTAATAGAAATGGTTCAATACACCAAGGATGTCGCCAAGGTTAGTTAACCATGAGGAAAAACGCCACAGAAACATGGCCTCTAACACGTATTGTGTTGTAGATGGGTGTCGACTTGACAGTCGAAGAGCGCAACCTCCTTTCTGTTGCTTACAAGAATGTAATTGGTGCCCGCCGCGCATCGTGGAGAATTGTTTCCTCGATTGAGCAAAAGGAGGAGAGCAAGGGCAACAGCGCTCAGGTTGAGAAGATTAAGGCCTACCGTCAAAAGATCGAAGCCGAGCTCCAGGATGTCTGCTCCGATATTTTGAACGTCCTCAAGGAAAACTTGATCCCTAATGCCCAGGGTGGTGAATCCAAGGTGTTTTATTACAAGATGTAAGTGTTTTCTTCTTTATTTCTTCTCTCCATAGTATAAGATTGCAGATCCTCATAAAAAATCCTCATAGGATGGGTGATTACCACCGTTATCTTGCCGAGTTTCTCACTGGTGAGGCCCGCAGGGAGTCCGCTACTCAGGCACATGAGGCCTACAAGACTGCCACCGAGGTTGCCCAGACTGAGCTTGCTCCTACCCACCCCATCCGCTTGGGTCTTGCTTTGAACTTCTCGGTGTTCTACTATGAAATTCTCAACTCACCTGACCGCGCCTGCCACTTGGCCAAGCAGGCCTTCGATGATGCTATTGCAGAATTGGATACCCTCTCGGAAGAGTCTTACAAGGACTCCACTTTGATCATGCAGCTTCTGAGAGACAACTTGACCCTGTGGACCTCAGACCTTCAGGAAGGTAGATGACGCGTTATTGAGAGGGGAAAATGGTCGAATTGTGGTTGCTGAATCCCACTCTTGTAGATGCCGACAAGGGCGATGAGGGCAAGACCGACGCTGCTGAGGAGTCAAAGTAGAAGAGACTTGATCTATAGGCGTTTAATGTTTTTATACAATCACACACATTCACTACAATTTTTGCACTTGTTGTTTGATGATCGCATCTTTTTTCCCTTTTGATAATTTTCCTCTGTTGTGTTACTCGGAATTAGCAGCTCATAGGCGGGCTGCATAGTTGTTAAAACTCGCTTCGTTTTTACCCCCTTCTCATCTACCAAATGAATCCTGAAGCTCAAATTTTCAATGAAAAGCTTCATGAACAGTACATGGGAACCGCAGCATCTGAACAAACCGAACGACATCCACTATCGAAAATTACAGCCCAGAATGCTTCCTACAGCAAAACCGAAGAGGACGAAAAAATGAACGTCATGGCCAATTGTCGATACGTAATGAGCAGCTTTGAGCTCTATGAGACCAAAACTGTAAGAAATCTTAGGATTTAGAAACCCGGGGTGTATCTCTATCTTTCTCGGTTCCTTCACGCAAGAAGGGTAGAAAGCCGAAGAGTGACATGCCCCATATGATATAGTCTTTATATCCTTATTATCGTGAAGCGATATTACTTGATAGGGACCAACCAGTCGAAGCAGCGCTTCCGTGTCCTTCAGATCCACCGGACGAACCCAAAAGAGCTAGTGGTGATTGAAGATGCCGCGACTTATAGCGAGCTAGAGAAGACTAGGCTTTTAAAGATGATTGAAGATGGCAATCTTCACGTGGGCGGCCTTCATTTGGTGAAAATGCGGATCTATGGGATTGTCGGCTTTATCCGTTTCACACAAGGATGGTACATGATTTTTATCACCAAGCGGCGCCAGGTCGCGCTTCTCGGCGGTCATTATGTATACCATATTGATGAAACGCGTCTTGTCCCGATCGGGCCGCAGATCAAGGTGGACAAGAACTCGGATGAGGCGAGGTAGGTACACGTTGGAGAGCGGCTGTACGGTGTAGATATATACTGTGCACCATTATGCAAGTGAGAGTTGACATATGCACCAATAAATAGATACATTGCGACCTTTCAAAATGTGGACATGACAAAGAACTTTTATTTTTCATACACTTATGATATCACGAACACACTGCAGGTCAACATGATGGGAGGATCTTCGGATAACCATGACAAACCCACCCCGACGACTACTGACTTTAACGACATGTTTATCTGGAACCATTACTTGTTAAAGTCAGGGTTTGCTAACCTTAATAGTCGATCAGGGTGGATATTGCCCTTGATCTACGGTTTTGTTGATCAGGCCAGTACGTACAACAAAGCAACATTGTCCTTGGTCATTCTTTTCTTAGAGCACCTTCCTGTAGAAATATCTGTCTTTGGGCGAAATATCATTATAACGTTAATAGCACGTCGATCACGACATTTTGCAGGCGCTCGTTTTCTTAAACGCGGCGTGAATGATATGGTAAGAAAGAAACTAGTGATTCTCAATGCAATATGGTTTTTATAATTATGAGTAGGGTTATGTGGCAAACGATGTGGAGACCGAACAGATTGTGGCGGAAATGACGACCACATCTTTTCATTCAACGGACAAACTCTTTGGTAATCCAAAATATTCGGCGTACGTTCAACATCGCGGTTCGATACCCCTCATCTGGACTCAAGACCCGACCAATATGACACCCAAGCCAAAAATTGAACGTAAGTAGGCTGATGTGGTAGCGCGTTATCCAAATCATCTCACGTATCCGCGGGTCTAATGTTCAGTGAACGTCGTTGATCCATTTTATACGGCGGCTGCACTGCATTTTGAAAACCTGTTCCATAGATATGGAACGCCCTGCATAGTGTTAAACTTGATAAAGGTAAATATATAGATGGCTCTGGGACACCCACCTCATGATGTGCACCTCATCGCTGTTTCAATCTTTTTTGCATAGCAAAAAGAATCACACAAACGAGAGTCAATTTTGGGAACAGAGTTTGAGCAGGCGATCCAGTACTTGAATCAATTCCTTCCAGAGGACAAGCGGATAAAATATATCGCATGGGACATGTCAAGAGCATCAAAAAGGCAAGGAAAGAACCTACGGTATTTAGGGCAGTTTATAATGACGCCGAAGCAGTGCAGATCAGGACGTCATTGCGACTCTTGAGGCCATTGCCCAGGAAACTATCGATACCACGGGCTTTTACCATAGCGGACCTGAACCTTATATCAATGCAATGCGACGGCAGAATGGGTATTCTTCTTTCTTTTGTGAGTTCTTATCGGGGTCTATTAAACCCATATACATATATACATACAGAGCGGATCACGTTCGGCGCGAGCGATCGTTGCAGCACGGTGTGCTACGTACCAACTGCATTGATTGCCTGGATCGAACAAACGCTGCCCAGTTCCTAATGGGCAAATGCGCGCTCGGTCATCAACTGTATGCGTTGGGCGTGATTGCATCCCCAAAAATAGACTTTGACTCGGATGTTGTCAACATCTTCACTGAAATGTATCATGACCACGGCGATACCATCGCTTTACAGTACGGTGGATCGCATCTGGTAAACACGATGGAGACGTACCGCAAAATCAACCAGTGGACAAGCCATCCGAGAGATATGATCGAAACCATCAGGCGATTCTATGCTAATGCCTTTTCCGGTATGTGGTCTCGTTTAAAAGAGAGATATCATTCATGGTTCTGTATTGATTGGTGCTGAGATCCTCTAGACGCCGATAAACAAGATGCAATAAATTTATTTCTGGGCAATTTTGTCTCAGAGGACGGGCAACCGATGCTATGGGAGTTGAATTCAGACTATCATCTTCACAACCAAGATCCCCGTATACAACCTTTCAGACGAGAGTAGGTCTAAGGATGACCATGTGATAATCGGATAACACAAAAACATGTCCTTTAGTTATCGGCGGTGGTACACCACCGAAGCTCTTTTACCGAAGTTCCAAGACATTGACTCATCCATTTTTCACATTCCACGTCAACTCCGGGAACCTGGGTCGGAACCGGACGAGAGCGATCCTTACCGAGGATATTGGGTTGAATACTATGACCCGTCGCATCTTACTTCTCTCGATGACCTGTTCGTCACCAACATGAACGGCACACACAAATACAGAACTACTAATCCATCACTACCTGCAGGCGACAGTGACAAAGTGTAAGGCTAAAAGGGCTCCAAGGGATAGTCACCTGCGCGCTTCTTATTTATCGTCTCTCCGGCGGAGTGTGCTAATCTAATGGTGGATTTATTATAGATTAGATAAAGACATAGCGCACAGCATCAGTCCCTTTACGGTCAGGGCCTTTGCACCAAGTAGGAAACAGCCAAGTGCAGCTGTACCTCCTGATGAGAAGAAGGGCGCAGAGGAGACGGTAACCATATCTGATAAAGAAGGATGGGTGGTAGAAGAGATGGTGCGACGAAGTCTACATCCTAGCGTTCGTGATGATGAACAAGAGGAATATACAAGGTGTGTTGTCTATGATCTTGGAAGAGAGGATGGAACAGCGCTCACCCAAAAGTCGCACGTCATAGATACGCACAGCAGTTCTGCACTGTTGATCAGCTTGCGACGGTATCGAGTGATCCGTCATCAACTTCATCTCTTGGCGGGGACGGATTGGGTAGCAACAACGCCGCCGAGACGTTTTCCGAGTACCAGCAGTACTTTGACCGCGTCACATTGGCTGACAATAGTCTTCAGACACATTCAATCGATGAGCAGGTGTATCGTACATATGTTGACATACCAAGGCGAGTGGCGGCGGTACAGATGAACAAAGAATGGAGCGGTAACGCACGCCGGCGTTACGAAGGTTATGCAGCATACCTTAAGCTCGGACGGTATCCTCAACATTCGAGTGCTAGTCAGCAGCACCGCCAGCTGATTGCATCATTGCAGGCGAACGTGCTAGGGGCCACAGCAGCAGCTATTGCGGCGATGGTTGGGAATCCGAAGGATGGCACGGGACGACGACAGAAATGATTGGGCCGGGAAAATGATGTCTATTTTCTGGGTTGGGGGAGGAGAGAGAGAGAGAGAGAGGGAAAGGCTGAGTGGGGGAGAAAAGAAGAGCATAGAGTGCTTTTTTTCTACCCCGTCTTCGGTCAAACCCAACACATGAACTCATGCTCTTCGAACAATTGCGCCTGTAAGATATCGAGACCGGACATGGACTTTATTTTCTGATGCATCTTGGTAATAAATTTGTGGTAATCATGAAAACCATATAGCAATGTTACGAAGCAAGCCTATATCTTTACGCCGCTTTTCGAGCCAGCCAAAGGCTGCAGCGGGAGCAATGCACAACCTGCTGAGAGTCTAACGATCTATCGAGAATCCGGGAGAATGGAGCTTAACGGTACTCTATGCGCTTGGGTCTGCTACGAATGACCTGGAAATGAGGATATGCATATATATATCATAGTGTAGGGCTAAAGCATAAACATGTCTGTCTGTGCCACGATTGTAGCACCGGCCATACAGGACGCACCGAAACAGCAAGAGCTTGTTGTCTATGGCATTATGGGCTTTATACAGCTTCATGCAGGTGCGTGTGCTTGTGGTTAAACATCAGCATAGGAAAGGTGGGAAGGAGATCGCTAGCTATGTCATATTAATAGTTTGTTATTGCAGGGCTATACCTCATTGCTATTACGGGACGGGAACGTACTGGAACACTGAAGCACCACGAATTATATCGAGCAACAACATTTCAAATCCTCTCGTTAGCATCCGACTTGAAGGGTTTGACGAGTGATCAGGTCCAGGACGAGCAGACGTACATCCATCTGTTACAGGACCATTTGCGACAGAATACCTTTTACTTCTCGTATACATACGATCTCACGCGGTCTATGCAACGTCAGCGACAGGAGGGATCGGAAGGTCCTTTATGGAAGCAGGTGGGTATGGCAAAGATGCTTCAGAGAGGGGGGGGAGGTGTAACTCATTGAGAGAAATACATAGGCAGATAATCGATTCTTCTGGAATCGGTACCTCGTGGAGAAGATGACGTGTGCTGATGAGGATGTAAGTTTCAGCCAACAAAACACCATCTCAGGCGGATAGCGGTTTGGCTTACGGACTTGCTCATTTGTTTCCGTAGCTCAGTGCATTCATTCTACCGGTGATACAAGGATGTATGTCTTTTTATCAGGGCGTAACCGGATGGGGAGTCAAGCTCACAATGTTAGTTTTGGATTGTAGTCATCAACATCAGTTCGGTAGTTATCAACAACAGACACCTGTCTTTTGGCTTGATCAGTCGCCGTAGTCGAGAACGTGCTGGCACCCGCTACTTTTCGCGCGGCTTAGATACGAATGGACATGCAAGTAATTTTGTCGAGTCGGAGCAGGTGGTCATATGCGACCATCCCCACACGTCCGGCCAGATCGACCTGTCATTTGTCCAGACACGCGGATCGCTTCCTGCTATCTGGGGCCAGATTGCCAACACACGCTACACTCCGCAGCTCTGGGCGGATACTGGTCTGGAAAACGACAAAGTATGTATAAAGTGGAAATGGTCATCCCAGGTCCGCAGTCTATACTGATCGTCACTATTATCAACAAAGGTGCTCAGCGCTTCCAAATCGCATTTCGATGAACAAGTTCGGATCTACGGTCCTCTCGTACTGGTGAACCTGGTCAACAAGAAAGGATACGAGTATCCAATGGGCCGGCTGTATGAGCACATCATAGAAAAGCTCGCCGATCCTCGCTTGTATTATGCCCACTTTGATTTCCATCACGAGTGTCGGAACATGCGCTGGAACCGTGTCCAGCTGCTTATTGACAAGCTTGAACCCCAGCTAGTAAAGCAAGGCTACTATTGCCATGATCCTCAGGATGCATCGCTAGCTAAACTTCAAACGTCTATTGTGCGCTCCAACTGCATGGACTGCCTCGATCGGACAAATGTTGTGCAAAGTGCCTTGGCTAAATGGATGCTGAACAGACAACTGCGAGACGTGGGTGTGCTGCAATCCACCGAAGTACTGGAAAATGACGATCAATTTATGGCGGTGTTCAACAGCAGTATGTACATTGGACGATAATTCAAAGTACATTCCATTACGTTATCTCTGACATTATATATAATCAGCCTGGGCAGACAATGCGGATGTACTAAGTATTGCGTACTCGGGAACGGGTGCGCTCAAGACGGATTATACCCGGTAAGTGAGCTTCCTTTCGAGGCGTGAGGAGAGTGCCAACCACCCGAAAACCGTATCCAGAACAGGAAAACGCACCTATTTGGGTGCCTACAGCGATCTGGTCAATTCACTCATCCGGTATATCAAGAACAACTATATGGACGGATCGAGGCAAGATGGAATCGACTTATTCTTGGGAACATATACCGTGGAGGCTGGTCCATACAACACGAGCCCGTTCAAGAAAACCAGCCCCTTATCCGTCCGGCTCATTCCTGCATTCTTCGTCATGTCGCTCTTTGCTTTTTTCATCATTCTTTTTTGCTCGGATTTGATAGGTATCGAATCCTCCATGACCTATATTATAACGCTCTCCTTTTCATTTACGCTGGCTGTATGGTGTTGGCACTATATCCAACTCAACGGGACCCAGTTTGTCGACTGGCCAAGGCTCAAACCAGTTTTCGCACCTCGCCTACCCTCATCCACCGAGGAAGCTGCGGGGTCATTGCCAACGGCAAGGCTGCCTTTGGGAGAGTACCTGGGAGATCAAATACGATTATCCTCGATGAAGCAGAGCAGGGTTATGAATTACCCACTTTGAAAAAGATAACTTAGATGGTTTCCTTTTCCACCCCCGCCCATCGTCACATTCTTGTTGTAATTATAGGAAAGAAAAGAACTACTTAGAGCTCCTTGTCAGCAACAGAGCACCTCTTGAACTTCAAGTATGCGACAGGGGCAAATGCATCATCGGAATGGACAACCGTCTCGGTTTCCTCGCTAAACAAAACAGAGGGGAGGGGGAAACGAGCAAGTCAGAGTCTTCAGCTTTCCCCCGCTTATAACACCAGAAAAAAAAAAGTACTTACACTACTATCCGTTTCTTGAAGAGCGGGCAATCGAGAGTAAAGGTCTCATATTCGCCGCCCTCGCCGCAGATATGCGATTGGTATTTCGCATTCTATTCATTCTTAGTTGATAGGCGCGATGGGACTGAAATCACACGTTCATACCAGTTCACAGAGGTGAGGATACATCTCGGCAATGGTTTTGCCAAGGTGAGCGGCCTTGAGGCCCATGGCCGCTACCTTGATGAGGATCGCATGGACACCGGCATCGGCCATTTCCTTGAGCAACTCCTTTTGGTCTCGCTCCCACAGATAGGCGAGTGATTGAAGACCGAGCCGTTCACAACTGGAAAATGGGGGGGTTAACTTTTGAAGGGCGATTGGGAAATGGTCATTCCACTCACACGTGCTCGACACGCACGCGCTGGTAGTTGGACAGGATGGCACCCACGGAAACACCACCTACGTCCGGGTGTTTTTGCTATAATAATACAGCGGGTTTGTTATATCCCCCCCATTCCAGCTTCGGTAACCGGGCGCTCTTCAAATCACTTGCCTTTATTTCCTGGAGGAGCAAAAAGAGATCTTCTGTCTCATCCTTTTCTGTCGCAACATATTGATAGTCTTGATGTATGGGCGTTCCTTGAATCTCGGCTCGGTATAGAGGAAGGTCCATGCATTCTGCATAATACTGGATGGCATCATGACCAACTGTCTGGTACATATAACTGTCAAGCTCGTCTTGAGCAAACAATGAGTGTGAGCAGCCCAATGGACCCCGGCAAGCAATACAGCGTACCTTTGCCAGAAGACGTGGGTGGTCTCAAATTAGCCAGCGCAACGATCTCGTGTCCATGAGCAACACATTGCATCATGTTATAACAGCTATCCTTCCCACCGCTGGTGGCGGAAGAGAGACAAACATTTGCAATAATTGGCATTCATAATTTTTTCTTTTTTTTGCTGCAGTGTGCTTTTTTACCTGACAAGTCCTATAACCTTCATTTCTTTCCCTTTTTTTTTGTGTGCGTGTAAGAAAAGCGAAAAAGATAATAAACTATCTGAGCGCAAAATTTTGGGGGGAGGGGAACAAAAGCACTTGCTTATCAAAAGCTTGTTTTGGACATGGTGTGTCACCCATTGCCCGTTGGGGGGGATGTGTTGCGCGAACAGGCATCACTCGATTCCCCGTTGTTATGCATAGATAGTTACAGTATTCCTTGATCTTTGATGGTTGATTACACCCCTAGTTTTTTTTTTTTTTTTTCTGCAAGTTGGATAACTTGGGACCCAGCTGCAGAAATTTGATTTTGAGCGCGGTTCGAAAGACACGTTCTTTCCGAGGAAGAGAGCAATGACAACAAATCTCGATCGCCGATCCCTTATTCTTGGTGTCATTTCAGGTTCTCTCCTAACGCTTATTACGAGTTTGTATCTGCTTTGCCCCCGGGAACAGATAGCCGAACCGGAGGGATATGCTGATGGCGTCGATGGTCTCATTGGAAACACGCCGCTGATGCGAATCAAGAGTCTGTCCGAAGCAACGGGATGCACGATTCTGGTACAGAGAGGGAGCGAGCAAGCATGTTAATCTCTTCCGCTGGCTTAATATATTATTTGTTCAACAGGGAAAAGCCGAGGTAGTAGGATGAACATTGCTTCCATGAGCGCGTGAATTGACAGCTATTTTTGGGTGCAGTTTCTGAATCCTGGTGGAAGCGCAAAGGATCGTGTTGCGCTGAATATCATCCGGTCCGCCGAAGAGGCTGGGATCCTGAAGCCGCACACAGGCAGCACGGTCTTTGAAGGGACGGTGGGATCAACGGGAATCTCGATTGCCATGATTGCCCGCGCGCGGGGCCACAAGGCGTGGATCGTGATGCCCGACGATCAGGCCAAGGAGAAATACCAGCTCCTGGAAAAACTCGGTGCGACGGTCGAAAAGGTACGACCGGTAAGCATTATTGATAAGGGCCAATTTGTCAATCGGGCACGAGCACGGGCGGCCCAGTTTGGCGACGGAGAAGAGGTCAAGGGCTATTTTGCAGACCAGTTTGAGAACGAAGCGAATTTCAAGGCCCACTACGAAACAACCGGGCCAGAGATCTATCGCCAGATCGGCGACAAATTGGATGCGCTCGTGCTAGGTGCCGGCACAGGCGGCACGCTCTCGGGCATTGCGCTCTATCTCAAGCCACGTATCAAGAACCTCAAGGTGTTCCTCGCCGATCCACTCGGGTCAGGCCTCTTTAACAAGGTCAAATATAATGTCATGTATGCTCCGCAGGAGCGAGAAGGCACCCGGAAACGCCACCAGGTCGACACGGTCGTCGAAGGCATTGGCATTAACCGCCTCACCCGAAATTTTGAAAAGGGCCGTCTGCTCGTAGATGATGCATATAGGGTGACAGACGAAGAGGCCGTCAAAATGTCGCGTTTCCTCGTGCGCGAAGATGGTCTTTTTGTGGGGAGCAGCTCATCGGTTAACTGCGTTGCAGCAGTGCGTGTTGCGAGAGAACTCGGTCCTGGACATGTTATTGTGACTCTACTGAATGACTCTGGACAGCGGCACCTTACAAAATTCTGGCAAGTGTGATAGTATCTGGGCAGATGGCAGTTCGGCTCATGTATGGAATTGTGCATTAGGAGCGACGACTATCTACGAGAGGCTGGGATCCCCCACACGCTAGCTGATGACGAGGGTGTGGATGATTTTATACAGTAAACAATACATAGAAACAGGACCCGACTTTGGCTTCATCCATGTTTGATTTTATTCCGGCAAATGCAATGAGAAGCATCACAGATCAAATGAAGCAGTGAGACGAATATCCCTACTACTGGCACCAACGAGAAGGGTATATTCGCCTTTTGGAACCACCCATCTGCCCTGGGCTGTATCCCATATACTGAGCTCCTTGCTTCCGAGTAAGAATCGGACCTCTTTGCATACTTCTGTCGGTAAGAACACTTTCTCAAACCCGCGCAGAAGCTTGGGCGGTTCCTTGGCCTCCTTCGGAAATGATACATAAGCTTGGACAATCTCCGCGCCATCGACCAACCCTGTATTGCATACGGTGGCAGTGGCAGCGACTTGAACATTCTGCGGTTGGGTATTCAGCATCAGGTGCTTATATGTGAATTCAGTGTAAGATAGACCGTAGCCAAATTCGTAGAAGGGCTCAATATCCTGAGCGTCGAACCATTTATAACCAACTAAAAGCCTTTCGTCATAAGTGATCTAAAGAAAAGAAGGAATTAAGCGATGCAGAGGATGACACCGATAGACGCAGACTTACCTGTGTCTTTAGCAGATGCACGTCAGCAGGATAGTCACCGAACTTCTTTGCCAATGTATACGGAAGGCGTCCCGAGGGATTGACGTCACCGAATAAGACGTCTGCGAGTGAGTTGCCGGATTCCTGGCCCGGAAGACCAGCCCAGAGAATCGCCTTGATATTTGGATGGTTTGCCCATGACATATCCACAGGACCCACCGAATGAATAACAACGATAGTGTTAGAGCATGTCGCTGCGACGGCCCTGATCTAGAAAACACAGACACAATAACAGTGAGGGATCTGTGTGCCTCACGAACAGCCAACATTTACCACAAAAATTGAATCTCCATCAAGCGTGACCATGACGCGATCGAATGCTTCCATCGAGAAAGCGCTCCCAAAAACTATGCAAGTATCGTTCTGTCGAAGAGCTGTGATAGGAAGAGTAAGAATGTCTGAAATGAGGGTCAGATCGTTAAGTGTTGCATCCACTTGAATCCCATCTTTCTTTGCACGCTCTCTAATCCCATAGAGTGGCTGCATAGAGTAAGGGGCATGAGCATATGAAACGTATATAAAGAAACGGATAGATTCACAACATACCGTGACGAGGTACGGAAATGACGCCGACCCGGAGCCTCCCCCTGTGGCGACTGTTCCTGTATTGCAGCTATGCACTAGACACGGCGGATTGGGTCCTCTAGCCACGCGGTGAGTATGTTATGTTTTGTTTACTTTATCTTATCCCTTACAATAAGCCATTTCCAGCATCAGTGCCTGCAACAATGATCCGTTTATCGCTCAGTTTCTCGGGCTTGATTGGCAAGATGGAGTCTGTGTTTCGCAAGAGGACCACAGAGGCTGCACCGATCTGTCGAATACCCTTCTTGTGATCGCCTTGAACATCTAGTGCCGGATCAAGAGCTGGGTGGTTTGTATCGACGTTTAATGGAGGAAAGTCCTACGAAATGGAATTCATGACTTTAATAACATGTTACCCATTTGTGTATCAATGTTTGCGTTTATATTTACTTACGGTGTCTTGACCCATCTAATACGATTGGAAAGATTAGTATGGGGTGCTCGATTGGAAGAGTGTGAGAAGACGGATAAGTTCACTGTACCTTATACCATGATGCAACTATTCTCGACGCTGCTTCGTTTAACTGCAATGAGAATGTGCTAGGTCAGAATACGTCCGTGTATGACGGGGACTGCGTCCCGTGTTATGCATGCCTTGGATTCGGGGAGTGATCCGTCTGCCACGGCTTTTTCGAGATGTGCCCCAAAGTAGCCATCTTTACCGGGCATGGTCATGTCGAGGCCGGCTGCGGCTGCTTGGGTGGTTGAATGGGTCGCGTGCCAGTCACTCATGACAAAACCTCGAAACGACATCCTTTCCTTGAGATCACGCGTGAGGAGTTCTTTGTTCTCGCATGCATATGTTCCGTTCAACTTGTTGTATGAACACATGACTGCGCCAACGCCTGCATCGATGGCTTCCCGGAAGGGCCAGTAGTAAATTTCTTGTAGCGTCCGTTCATCGATCTTGGAATTTTCCTGTAAGCGATCCATTTGTTGGTGTTAGTCCGATATCTCTCTAGGCTTAGTACGTGGGAGTAGAACGTACGAGAGCTCGGAACGTTTCTTGATTATTGCCAATGAAGTGCTTTGCAGTGGCGATCTTTTACATATTTATACAAATATGTATATATGAATTATCAGTAAACGACCAACCTTTCCACCCCCCCTCCCAATGAATATATATTTTCTTACCACTCCTTGTTCTTGGGCTCCTGTAATAGTTTCATATGCGCACACGCCGGCCAAGAAGGGGTCCTTTTGGTGGATGGACCAATTCGTCATGGTCAGCATTCATACTGTGTTTACAGGCTTTTTATATATATATCAAAAAGTTGAAATATACTTCTCCGAACGATTCCCAATTTCTGCCTGCCCTGGGCGCACGCATGATATCCATAGCCGGCCCTAGCCAGATATGAATACCCTTGGATCGAAATTCATGGCCGATATCTGCGCCGCGCTGATAAATCAGTTCACGATCGAATGATGCCGCGGCATTAATTCCTGCCACGAAAGCGCTCGCCAGCGAGGATCCACGGATGCCGAGTGGCCCGTCATTGAGGCACAAGGACGGAAACACTGAGGTGGCGGCCGTATTTCCTCCACAACTGCCGACGAACTCGCCAATGCCTGTTGTGAGAGCAACCTTTTCTTTTGTTGACATTTGCGAAACGAGTGCCGTTGCGAGATGATACGCTTCGTCCCATGTTCGTGTCGATGCTGCCAAAAGATGCAGTGGGAACACAAACAGAAAGGCCACCAGCAAACTCGCAATAGGAAAATGCGAGGCCATGATGGCTAGTGGAAGGGGTGTGGGGTTGGGGAAAGAGAGAAAAGAAGGGAAGAGAGATGTGATGGAGGCAAAGGAGTGAGTGGAATTTATATGATTTTTGAACCAACCAAAAGAAAGATATCCTGCTTCGTTTTTGCGGACAAGGAGGGATAATGCCGCTATTTGTTATGGTATGCGAGGGTCTTTTAAGGATGCCTATATCAACGTAAATCTTATGATGGGATCAGAGTATCATGGTCAGCTATCGTCTCCATATGGCCCCTCTTGTCACCGACCCACTGCCTTCATCTGCTTCAATCTCAAATCCAAAGCAGAACAAGTATGAGAAGCTCATCAATCTAAGCTTCCTGTAGGAGCAAAGCGCTTACTGCATTAGTGGATACTACATAATTCCAGGGAAACAAAGCGACACAGAGTATCCCGTTACTCACCCTCTATCGCCCTATTTAAAGTTCACATTTACCCAAAGACATCCATGTCAATGCCCGGTCTATCAGCTGGCGAACTTCGTAATCGCCGGGGTGAACTATACCAAGGTCAAGGACGCCCTACCAATGATACGCTGAAGAGCAGTACGTCCTTCAACTATCAGAAGCTGCTGCTGCAGCCATGGCAATATTTCGCTATATCCGAGTTTGCTATCCTTGAAACTCTGCATACTCTATGTTAGAAAAGCCCATTATGTCTACAGTGCTACCCGTTTCTGGTAGATACTGAAATTTTTTTGCGTCTCCCTTATGGAAACCCCCTTAAGACAATATTTTACCAAACTATTGGCGTAGAGTAATACTCGATACATTGAGAGTGTCCATCGACTGAAACAGCCTAATTGTCGTTGAAGAAAAGAAGAAAAAAACGATACATATCATCCGAAGGTTTATTACCCCCGCATACATTACCACCCTCCTCTTTTTTTATACAATATCCGTGATGAGCTTGCTGCACACGTCCAGGAAAGGGTATACGCTAGTTAAATTTTCGGTCTCTGCCCAGTTAAGGATAGACGGAACAGGGTTTCTGTCGTCCAAATGCAACCGGTCAAGCACCGCAGCACCGCGAGCAAGCTCATTCTTGATCATGTCAAAAGCCAGATTGTGATTATCCGTACTTTCATTCGTCTTCCCCACCAATGTGGTCGTTCCTACATTCTTGAAATCGACCAGAAAATTGTGGTTTCCAAGCCTATACAACTGAAGATCAAATTTGACAGCGAGGTCTAGCTCGCTGTATCGATAACGACACCGGATATGATAAAGGTCAATAACTCTCCACTCCTATATCGTTTTTTTAGCACACCCACAAATATGCATATTCGTCGTTCGTCTTTTTCTCTCGGTATGCCTCTTACAATGCCAACATTTTGTAATGAACGGTAGATCTCAAGCATAACTTCCCAGACTGGGCATTTACTGCGGATGCCAAAATGCCACTTGGACTTTGGCTTGTTTGGTCGCCGTGATAGCAGAGCTTGCTGAGCAGACAGTCTGTGTTGCGTCGGTCGACTGGGACCTGCTAGATCACGTGGAGTTGATGACACGGGCGCCATAGCTCCGGGAGGCGGAGTACCAACGATGGGTGCAATCGGCTGTCCGCCAGGTGTAACGGATGATCTTGAGGACGATCGCCGTGCTACGTATATCAACAGTTATTCTCTGATTTTTTATCCTCGAATGCTTACAAGCCTTACGTGGTGATGTGCCGTCATATTTGGGAATACTCGAACTCAATACGGAGATAGACGATGCCATGTCATGTGTTGAATCATGCTCTTGGACCTGGGTATCCTCCTATAGAAGGAAGAAAATTATAATATCTATCGAAGAGCAGGGAAACATGTACTCTACTAACTCCAAAAGTCGTGTTCCATGGCGGTGGGGATGTGGCAAAGAAGCTTTGAATGTTACCATGGTTCGCAGCCGCTATAATGATATCTGAGAACTTCATTCGCACGTCAGGTATGTGTGTCATGGGAAACAGAACTCACATTCCTTTAGCATCCGTTTGTGATCTATGACAAGCTGGTAGGCAACTTTAAATTGGTTGTTTCCCGGCCCGCTTAATGCTGTATGGATCATATCTTCAGGATAACCCATTTTCTAAATTGATCGTCAACAAGGAGCACTTATGAGCCCTATGTCATTTGTTCTACCTTAGAGAGCTCAGTCACAATCGCATCATCGATCGGATGACACGCTTCCTCTTCTGTAGTCGGCAGTGGCTGGAGATATTCTGGAAGCATTTTGTTGAACCATGGGTTTTGCCTATCATTCCAAGTCAGTTTAGAAAGCGGCGTCTTTGCTTTCATTAATCGTACCGGATCTCCTGAATGGTGATACGCTTCATTGGGTCCACAACGAGCATTGATGTCAGGAGATACTTGGTTTCGGGACTTAGAAAAGTCGGCATAGTGTAGATGCCCCCTATAAACCCCGATAAGTCCACGTTTTTGATGGGGGAATGGATGAGTTGTACCATTGATCTTTTTGAAAAGAGTCGGAATGTATTCGTCGTCAAAGGGCAATCGACCGCACAGCATAACGTAAAGAATGACGCCGCAACTCCAGACATCGACCTCGGGTCCGGCATAAAGTCTACCGTTTTTTCCCTCCTCTGATAAGATATCGAGCCGGCCCAATGCCGCTGGGTAAAACGATTTTTACCTTCCAGAGATAACTTCAGGCTATGACGATATTAGTATATGCTCATTTTACGAGAGTGGTCAAAAGTGTCTGATGCCTACCGCTGCATAATTGGGACTGCCGCAGCTCGTTTTGAGGAAGTCTCCATCGGTCATGATATTGGATAAGCCAAAATCAGCAATTTTCACATTGTTGTTGGCGTCCAGTAGCAAGCTAATAGATCATGATCATTGGCGAATGCTTCCAAGTAAACTGTATGGGCTTACTTCTCTGGTTTCAAATCTCTAAAAGTGCAAAACCTCAGTTAGACTCTGCAGACCAACTGCTGTTAGCATGAATCTGCGTTTACCTGTGCACGATTTTGTGCCGGTGACAATATTCCACAGCGCATATGATTTGTTGAAAGAACCGTCGAGCATCATCTTCTGACATCTTGTCCAAAAAAGAAATAGGTAAGCTGAATCCGGCCTGGGCACCGGTCCCATAGGTATACATCTGCTCCTTGTCCCTTACCCGACCCTTTTCCACAATGTAGTTGAAGAGCTCACCGCCAGCATATTCGATGACCATAATAATATCTGTTGGTGTCGCTATCACTTCATATCTAAATAAATAATAAAGAAAGGCGTAACTATCTCCACGTGTACATTTTCTGGTGCTCTTTACAGTTTGATAATATGAGGATGCCGCAGTAGTTTGAGGTATTGGATTTCCCTCTTGACCCTCCCACTGAGATCCATGCTAGCGATTTTTTTTCTGTTGATAATCTTGAGCGCCACCTTTTGACCCGTAATGGAGTGCACGGCCACTAGACACATTCATTTCAATGAATTTTGAACAAGACCAGCCATTGGGAGCACTTGGAAAGTTGGCTACATACGTTTGACCTTTCCGAAAGATCCGGTGCCAATCGTCTTGATGATGCTGTACTGTCCTAGCTTTATTTTTCCATTGCTCGACATTGATAAAAGTTGTTGGGTAGACAAAGTGTTGACTAAAAGTAGATGTACGGACTTTCAAGCAATTCGCAACCCATGTGAAGGAAATTCAATTTGGCAAATGTGGTACAAAGGCGTTCGCGCATTTTTTTTTATTGTCACGGCTTCTCTCTGGCTTCCTCATTATGCCTACCGATAATAGCATGGAGCAATTAACGGAATTGCTAGAAAAAACAAATAATGCTATAAAAAATTCACGATCACGCGAAAATGTTGAGAAAGCCGATCGTCTTCTTCAATTCTTTCAAGATCAAATCGCCATTTCAAAAGCAAAAGAAGAGCAAGAAGAGCAAGGTACAAGTGTGTAAAGAAAAAAGGAGAGAGATTGACCGTTACACCTCAATCAATATGCCTGTTCATCGTAAGCTCATTGAGCATTCACTCGCCAGAGTTGCAACGCGAGCTTGAAAGTCTGGATCGTAGGCTTGACGACATTGGCAAACAGTACGATTTAGAAGAAATAGAGCAGCAGAAAGTGCAACTGGAAAAGGACGTTGAAAATGCTTCGATCACCACACACGAGTTGGAAAGAGAGATTGAGTCTCTCAAGAAGGAACTGGCAGACCTCGAGGAAAAAGAAGAAAGTCTTTTGGTGAACGACTTTTCAAGGTGAGGTCTGCATGAACGAAGATAGTAGGACCTTAATTTACGTTGACTTCTTTAGTCTTCTCATTTCCATTTATCGAGGAATCGGCGTTCAAGTAATAAAGGAAGATAAGAGATGCACCAGCAAACTTCAACTAAGTAAGTACAGATTGTGAATGAAGAATATCCATCTCATATATTGCTCACGATTAGCGTCACCCAACAACCGACATATACAAATATTTGACGTCAATAGCGGATATACCTCATACTATATTACCAAAAAGATATGGCAATACATCACTCCTTAATGATCACGCATATTCACCCCTCCAGCATCCTCGCAATGCATACATTTCTTCATATATACGGTAGTGCGCCTCTTTTTTCCACTAGTGTTATTTACAATTATCTTCCTTCCCTGTAACTAGAGTGTCCCTTCAGCCCGGTCATCCTCATTTCCTTTCCACAAGCCCTCCAGATTGTAGCGTTCACGGACTTCAGGCGTGAATAAATGCACCACACAATGTCCTAAATCAACAAGAATCCATCCTGACTGGTCATCAAGTCCTTCTATGCGAATGACCGGCTTTTGTTGCTCGTCGCCGTCGAAATGCTTATTAATTGCCTTCTTAACCTACGCAAGTCAAGATATATCAGCTATTCGAACAACGACGTATGTCAAATCCCTTGCATACCGTTTGCTTCAAAATTTCTGCAGTATTGGCTAGTAATCGATCGCCCATCGAAGATTCAGCCACAATCATGTAGTTCGTAAAGTCACATTTCCCTCTCACATCGAGTACTTCTACTTTCTCCATGTTGTTCTCTTCGAGGAGACTCTTTAGCATATCCGGCGACATATCGCCGGTTTCAATTAGCTTTTTTGAAACTTGTTCAAGGGCTTGGCGATCTTGAAGCGCATCATCCATGGCACGGCGTTGCCAGAGCGGAATAAACTCTTCTTCGTCATTGTCAACGAACCACTCGGTGTCTACAACTTGCTCATCGTCGTCCTCGCCACCAGCAAGCTCATCGGCAACCTTCTCGGATTCAAAAAGTTCAGGGAATTCCGCAGGATCAAGTGTCTCTAGCTCCTCTTCTTTTTGATCCTCCTGCAAATTCCTGTAAGGAAGCTGTTGTTCGCCCTGGATCGCAGGTGTCTTTGCTTCTGCCCACCATGGCGTCACGTGGGTGAAACATCGTAAATAGGCATTGTGAGGATGTCGAAAAATCGGGATGCCAGTTGCTTTACGCGGTACAGAAATACGTGCCGCACCGGCGATAGACGTGGAGAAGGCTATGAGCCGCCTGGAGAAAAGGCCATGCACGCTTTGCATAGTAAAAAAAAAGAAAGAATAAATAACAAATCTGGCGGGTTGGGGACAAAGGCATAAATTTTCAGCAATCCAACCAATAAAATGATACCTACGCAGACCAGAGCCGATCATTTCAAACGGTCATGCCACACAAGATCAGAAACTTACTGGATTTGCCTTTAAGCACTTTTCTGTTTGGCAATCTTATGTTTCTTATTGTGCGGTCTGGTTTGACATAAGCCTTTGTTTCTATTGCGGTGTACTACAAGCGTGCTCTGCCTTACTAGGTTCCGATTTTATCCTACCATTATTTTCTGGGCTTTCTGTCCCCAGCTCAGGGGCGCTTCCTCGCCCCTCCCCTTTTTTATTCACCGTAAAAAAAAATAGCTCGCGGGTCAAAGAAGGAATGCTCATTCTTTCTCATGTCTCCAAAAGTCATTCTCATTACCGGTGGCACGAGCGGTCTAGGCCGTAGTGCAGCCCGAAAGTTCTTAACACAGGGTCATACAGTAGTGATCACCGGACGCAATGAGGAGAAGCTCAAAACAGCTGCAACTTGGATTAATGCCACTAGCAACAACGGAACTCTTCATTGTATCGCAATGGATCTGAGCAATCTTGCATCGATCGACAAGGCAGTGGAAACCCTCCAGTTACTCGATATCACCCCCAATGTGCTCATCAACAATGCCGGAGTCGTGCTCTCGCAACTGCAGTACACCGGAGAGACGAATGTAGTAGAAGAAACGATCTTTGTAAACGCGATTGCGCCTTGGTATCTTTCGCTGCGGCTCATACCCCTAATGAAGAAATCATACGCCATCAACCTCAAACGCGAAGACAGACCGCGTATTTTGTTCGTCTCATCTTCACTTCATGACCCAGCAAATAAGGGTGGGAAGAGAACGGCTGGAGACTCTCTACCAGAGCAGGTTAACTTTGACAACCTCGACGGAGCTAAATCCTTCAGCGCAATGCAGTTCTATCGGATATCCAAGATCATCCAGCTCTGGCTTACTTTCTTGCTGGCCAAGTTAAACCCTGAACTGACCATATTTGCCTTTTCTCCCGGCTTCGTGCCATCAACGGGATTGAACCGCCATTCCAATATTTTAATACGGGTCCTCATGTCATACGTCTTGATTCATATGAGCTTTGCAACGACCGAAGATGAAGCAGCAAATGATTATGCTTACTACGCTACTTCTGGAAACGTGGAAGGTGCCACAGCAGAATATTATCAAAAACGAAATATCTCTGAGAGTTCTGAGGAGTCACGGAATCATGAAAAGGCTAAACGCTTTTGGAACATAACCTGCGACATTTGCAACATCGCGCAGCGTTTAGACTAGAGCTATCGCTATTAGCCGCTCCTATACTGCAACGTATTCTATTCCTGATAGGTACACTCTTCTTCCTTTATAACATGAAAGCTATGTAAACTTAACCTTTAAACATACCTTTGGGTCTGATTAACACCCACTGTATCGAAGTTCCCGTTAAACATCTATAAATGAGAAAGGCCCTCTTCGGAACTACGTGCCTTCCGCCACTGGATCTTTTGCTTCGTTCTTCCTGCATATACATCGACGGAACGCCCTTTTGGACAGGTTGAGGGCATCCGATCTCTCCAGCAGCTGCCATCATGGGTTGTTCTCAGCCGATTAATGAATAATTTTGTCGTTGAGGCACTCTAAATAGTGCTTTTTCATTCTTCGTTGTGGATACTTGAGTAATGACCACTGCCTCTACGTTCCTTAACACGTTATCAATGCCCTTTTTTTCAGTGCAGTATCTATCATTGAGCTCCAGATAGCTGTTATGTTGTACCTGATGCACTCACGTTCTCACGCATCAGGTTGAAAGACATGTCTTTGGCTTGGCCAATATATGCTGTGTAGCTATGCCTGAGCAATGTTTCTTTCATCCAGATATCTGTATTGTTTTCTTCGGATATGCGTCCCAAAGAGCTCAGAATTACCTTTGCAAGTTATAAGGCCCAGGTTTTCTGTGCGAAAGCAAACGGTTTGAAGAGAGTATACTTCCACATCTACGACATAGTCCATAGGCTCAGGGCACCCACATTCATAAACAGTATGGACCCTGTCCGTCATTGTACGTGCGTAAAGAAATTATCCATTCATACCAGAATATTAAATGACCATGAGCTACCATATTTTTATAGAGGTGGGTGTATATTACAGTACCTGTGTGATGAACTTGTACCTACAACAGCATTGTTGTACAGCCATCAAGTCAACTTACAAGGTAACTACTAGAGACACCTCAGTTTCTGATGTATTCCGAGCAAATGAGGAGACGTCTATAGAATAAGTGTTTAGATATATACAGACGTTTCGGAAGTGGAAATATGAACAGTGAACAATATTGCAAATAGTATAATTCAGCATGAAAATGCTGGAGAATGGATAGCTGTCTGCTTGTTATCAGCACATACACACCCATGTATACATGTACACACGACACACGCGTAAGTACATGATATAGAACCCACGTGGACGTCAAGTTAAGAAAGGCAACTGAAGTAGTAAGCATATTGATTCATTGCTCGGGAATAATAAAGATTGGCCACGAAGACACCTCAATGCGTTCCCGGATATGAATCCTCATGGGGCGTATTGGATTAACACCACATGGAGATTCGATATATGAAAGGAACCTAGCTTAGAGCAGAGCTATCACTGCACGAACCTGTTATCACGATCACGTATCTAACCTATACCCTGTGGTTCGCGCACCCCCTCCATCCCACCCATTAGGTATAAAGTTACAGATTGATTAATTGCGTTCAGACAACTTTCTCATGAGAAAGTCAATAAAAGGCCCTACTTCCGGAGAGAAAATGACCTTGCCTCCGACTGATATTCTCCAGCAATAGTTTGATCATGGTTAGCAAAGATGGCATGTTTATGGGCATGCAGGCTAGTGCGGACATTGAAGATACAGTGCTAGTGTATAGGACATTCAGATGTCAACGCTTTCAACAAAGTACGCGATGCGTTAGCTCTCTCCTATTGACCTCGACAATGCGCGCCTGTTTTCTCGTATTGTGCTGCCCCAGATCAAGCAGACGTCTTGCGAAATATGCTATCTCAGAGCGCCTGCAGATCTAGCTACTGCATTTACGCGCATCCTTTATACCTAGCTCGCTCACATCTTTGGCAAACCAGACAGAACAGATGTGAACACAGCACAAAGTGATCGGAGAAATAGGTAAGATGTGTATTTTGAAGCAATCTGATCTACTGAAACAGATGACGGTGCTTCATTCAACAAAGTTTTGTCCACATTATCATCTAGCACTGCGTGTTCGAGGATGGTTTGGGATGCAATAAAGCATTGATTGTTTATCGAGAGATAGCAGCACAGTTCGTATCTATAAGAAAAGTATATCATGAGGGCTGAGTTGAATAGACCACATTTGGACATGGAGGAACGCTGGAGACGAGGATATAAAATCATTGATCTGTCACTTGTTTTTCTTTTAGTATGGCCGAGAATCTCAAATAGAACGAGTATATTTCATAGATGATAATTCCTTGTCGCACAGCCCAGACCATCAGCACATTCATCACCGCTGTATAACGTAAATATTGTCCCATAACAGCTGAGGTGCTGTGAATATATGTATGTAGGTGTGGATACGACAAGCAAGAGCCGCATCGTTCTAGGCGCTTTGAATTTTCGAAGTTGGCTCCTTGACTCAGTTGAAAAGTTCAGAGCACAGAAGTCAACATGTCGAAGACTGTAGGCCGATCACACAACTTTGTATTCTGCGACGCAGCGCATGTCCTTGTACCCTGATGGGTGGGATGGTTTCCTACTGTCATCCGTTAATCTGGGAGCTTCAAAAGTAATATTGCTTATCTGCGAATGAAAGAGACTAGGTTTCACCATGAAGGCTTTCTTGGTCTTGGAACCGTCGTCTCCAATTGTTGTTTCTCAGCCTTTGGTCGGCGGTTCTTGTTCAATAGTATTTTGTCTCATTACTTTTCTGGGGTAATGTGCGTATGCAGCTCTCCCCTACTATCCATTGACTTCTGCAAGGTCTTTCTATGTTTTGCCACTCATTGCGCATTCAAACAACGGCATCAACGCTATAGCGGAACAAGGGTGGGTTATTTTATGGCACACAGCTGGATTATTAGATAATCCGGGAAGCAGACACCCCTCTCTCTATGCATCGTGAGCCATATCATAAGAACGGCACCGCCATTGCTATTGCTCTAGGAATATATTCAACATAGGCATTTCTGATGCCCGGGTGCAGCAGCAGCAGTCCAAGGTTCAAGAAGCTGTTATAACAGTAGAAATATGACTCCCGTGAACCTCCATAGCGCTTCACATACCCTCCCAGAGCCTGATGAAATACTCTCTGTAAGCCGCTGACAACTCCTTTCCCTATCTAATCTGGTTCGAACGTTGAAAAAAGTCACACCTATAAAGCTCCCATTTTGATTGGACGTTTGAGATGGTTTTGAGCGGAAGGAAGGAGATGGAAATGGAGCGTGAGGGACCGCTCAGTGATGCAATGGTAACGTTATAAAGCTACTCACGTTTGCTGGCTTGAGCGCTGTGGGTTACTGAAGCTGGCGCGGTATCTAAGACTTAAAATCAAGCCTATGAGACGAGTTCTGGTGGATGAGAGCGTGCACTGGTGGGACACAGTGTACCTACTAACCACTGCTGCTTCGCTATTCCGTGGATCAGTGTCCCGGCCACCGCTCGAGCGTTACTGCTGGGGATATCATCCATATTGGTGGGTGAGTGGGTAGGTGTCATGCACATGTAGCTGCATAGCAGGCTAGGATCAGTGACAAAATCGAGAATAACGAATGGAGGCGGAATGTAATTCTGCAGCTGGACGTGATTATAAAAAAGGCTGAGTGAGGCTTCGCGCTGGCGAGGCACATGTAGGTAGATCAGTTGAAAGGCTGATAGAGATGTTCATCATTTGCTTTCGAAGTCGTACCTGCACACTGAGGCAAGTCCAAGCGATACATGATGGGTTCCGCTTAGCACGGGTGTAACAAGTGTATCACATAATTGGGATGAATGATTGGAAAAAGTAGAAGCGCTTTCTTAGCGCATACCGCAGAATACGTCTTCCTGCGAACATCATACGCAGTGCTCTAGCCACACCCGCCAGGAAAACAACACGTATAGAGCATGATCGGGGCGGTGAATGTACTTGCAATTCTCAGAGCTGGGGTATCTGGCGCCTGGAAGCCCATGTTGACATATTGCTCTGACCCTTTTTCATGTGTATAGCGCGTTCAAGTGGAACTCGCTTGCTGTTGCCCTTAAAAATCGGAACATTATAGTAATATCGATTACGTACAAGTACCACACATAAACTGCATATTATGCCTAGCCTGGCCTTGTTTCATCGCATGAATTAACCAAATGTTGACCTTGCCACGGAATTCAACGGATCGGGTTGGATCTATAGAGTGTACACAATCCGTTTTACACGTGTTGCAGCAACCCGTTCCATCCTCTAGGAGCCTAGAAACAAACGGGGCAATTGTCATCTAAGAAGCGCTACGTAAGAGGTTCTTGCGGTAAACTTCAGCTGCCGCGCTCTTAGATGCTGTAATCCCATTGTGGCATTTGTTGATACAGGAATCATATGAATACCAGTTGCGCTCTCCACGTCCGAGTGTGTTTCGGGCTCCTAATTCTTGATACACTCTTTTTTTTGAAATGCATAGCTATCGTCTCCCATTGACCTCTTTCGTGGTTGCTTGCGAGGACCAGGAGAAGGTAGGCAGAATCCATCCCGGACTCAAAAGATTGTTGCTGGCACAGAAGTAACCGGAGAGCAAGGTGGTACAGCATGCCATGGTGTATGGCGGTGGCATCTTGGAAGTGGGCAAATGCATTCATACAACAGCGAGAACGAAACGATCATAGTTTCATTTTGCTTTATTGACTATCGCGAGCTTTTACACAAAACAGGAGGTTTGGTAAGAACCATTGGATTGCAGGGAGAGGCCTCTAAGTGCATCTGGTAGCCACCACCGATCAAGAATTTGCAAGGTCGAGCTCGAAGGTCATAGCGTAGAGCTACCTCATACCTCGATGTGCATGTTTTTTTTTTATTGCGCAGTTATTTTTGTAAAAGCGCAACCCTTACCTGTGAAGGTGTTCCTTTTCCCCCATCCATCCTGCTTTCTTTTGATCAACAGAAGCAGCAATAGCAACATAGCACCATCAATATATCTCAATCAGGACAGCCAGTTTGTGCGGGAGGGTTGTGTTAAGCTGCGATAAACCACTTACCTTTTTTGTCTCTGCTCCGAGGTTCACGCTACTGGTTGGGGATGATAAAAATGAATATTTTCCTTTTCCTTTTCCTGCCATTCTCTTCCCTCTCCATCTCGCTGGCCGGTCAAATCCTCCCTTTACTCGAGCACCAACCCGTCTATCTCGAAAGAAACTAACAGTTGCTTCGACATCAGAGACAGTCGACGGGCTGGATCCTTCTGAGCGCCGATGTTGTACTTTGGAAAGATACTAACAGTTGCTTAGGCATCTGGGAAGATCTTGGGCCGGATCCTCCTTCGCACCAACGAGTTTGTATCTTTCAACGCTGCCAGGCATCGAGAGGGGGTGGAATCTGAGGGCCGGATTCTCCTCCAGCAGCAACGAGTTTGTGCCTTTCGAAACGGTTCGGTTGCTTAGGCATCGGTGAGGATTGACTGGACGGCAAACACGCAGGATCGACAGGACGGACCATACGGGGTTAGATAGAGTAGTTCCTTCTGTAGCCTGAGACAAGATCAAGAAGTACCTGTCCAAATGATCAGATGTACGTGATCCTCTGTGCTTACCGCATCCCGCAGACGGTGATACATCTTGGTAGGATACCTCAATGAGGGACTAGGGTACACCCCCGGGTCCAGGCCTGGGGGGCTCGAAGGAGACCAAGATAAATGCGGATATCTTGCCTCTAGAGCGGAGGCACACGGTAGTCGACCTCCTCGCGGTTGCCTCTGGGAACATAGCCTTCATGGCTCTGGCCAACTGGACTACCAGTTAGTATAGTATTACTATCCATACTCTAATAAAAAGTTCTTTATCTTGACAAAGCTATCACTTTTTCACGGGTGGCGGTCAGAGCAGAATGAGCGTGTTTTTTTTACACGGTCATCGGGGGGTGCGTGTTTCCGACGTGATCATGGGGGGTACGTGATCGTGGGGGGGTGCACGTGGTCATGGGGGGTCGTGTTTTTTTACGTGGTCATGGGGAATGCGTGGATTGCTGTCATAAACCACAGACGGCCGCGAAACATCATATGCCAAGGTGTGATTTTTTTTGCCTTTGAATTTGGAGACAAACAACAATAGTTACCCTTCACCAACTTTGAACAATGAACTTATAACATATGACGAACTCAATTTGAGCCCCTGCAGCTATGGCGTAAGCGCATAGTGTTTTGAACAACAACATCCCGATGCCATGAACTTGTCTTCTGATGTCTCATACTGTGGCGCTTATTAATGTAAACTGTCGCGACCCAAAATGGGATTGTTCGAGAGTGTTCGCCCTTTATTCTACGTGACTGCATTTATTGACCCTGTTGCATTAATTTTGTTCGACTGCATTTATTAGTCCGTCTTCATTTCAATACGTCCCATACGTCTCTCCACCAGGTCTAGTATAACACCCGGGTATTTGTTGTAATAAAATATCATCAGATTATACTCGGCATACATCATCCCTGGTCATCAGTTCTCTGTCTATCTGTTCTATCGATTCGTCCCTATCCTTTATCCTATCTCTCGGGCTCTGCCTTGTTCCTGGTAGCTATCCGAATTGGTATATGCTGTATGACGGGAAATACCTAACACCCGCCCCCCGTAGTGTAGTTCCTGTCTTGTCCTCTGTCTCTTGTCCTCTGTCTCTTGCCCTGATTCTTTCCTGTCAGGCACAGTTATGGCTAGTACTATTGGTATTGTTTTCTAGAGTAGTTCCTAATCTTCCCCTCTACTCCATGCCAGCACTACCGCTGGCAATCCATTCTTGGTCCGTGCCTGTCTCCGACTCTACATCTTTCCGCGCTACACTTTCTTATCTGTCCCGTATTCGCGACAGTAGCTCACATACTTCTGAAAACATTTTATTTCATCAATCTCGTATATAGGATATGATCATCAAAAATCATTGCACTAGAGAGACCATTTCATTTTCACCATGGCAAGGTATGTGTGGGTAGTGAAGGCGTTTGTATTGTATGCCTATGTTGTTTATCTCCAAATTCAAAGGCAAAAAAAATCACACCTTGGCATATGATGTTTCGCGGCCGTCTGTGGTTTATGACAGCAATCCACGCATTCCCCATGACCACGTAAAAAAACACGACCCCCCATGACCACGTGCACCCCCCCACGATCACGTACCCCCCATGATCACGTCGGAAACACGCACCCCCCGATGACCGTGTAAAAAAAACACGCTCATTCTGCTCTGACCGCCACCCGTGAAAAAGTGATAGCTTTGTCAAGATAAAGAACTTTTTATTAGAGTATGGATAGTAATACTATACTAACTGGTAGTCCAGTTGGCCAGAGCCATGAAGGCTATGTTCCCAGAGGCAACCGCGAGGAGGTCGACTACCGTGTGCCTCCGCTCTAGAGGCAAGATATCCGCATTTATCTTGGTCTCCTTCGAGCCCCCCAGGCCTGGACCCGGGGGTGTACCCTAGTCCCTCATTGAGGTATCCTACCAAGATGTATCACCGTCTGCGGGATGCGGTAAGCACAGAGGATCACGTACATCTGATCATTTGGACAGGTACTTCTTGATCTTGTCTCAGGCTACAGAAGGAACTACTCTATCTAACCCCGTATGGTCCGTCCTGTCGATCCTGCGTGTTTGCCGTCCAGTCAATCCTCACCGATGCCTAAGCAACCGAACCGTTTCGAAAGGCACAAACTCGTTGCTGCTGGAGGAGAATCCGGCCCTCAGATTCCACCCCCTCTCGATGCCTGGCAGCGTTGAAAGATACAAACTCGTTGGTGCGAAGGAGGATCCGGCCCAAGATCTTCCCAGATGCCTAAGCAACTGTTAGTATCTTTCCAAAGTACAACATCGGCGCTCAGAAGGATCCAGCCCGTCGACTGTCTCTGATGTCGAAGCAACTGTTAGTTTCTTTCGAGATAGACGGGTTGGTGCTCGAGTAAAGGGAGGATTTGACCGGCCAGCGAGATGGAGAGGGAAGAGAATGGCAGGAAAAGGAAAAGGAAAATATTCATTTTTATCATCCCCAACCAGTAGCGTGAACCTCGGAGCAGAGACAAAAAAGGTAAGTGGTTTATCGCAGCTTAACACAACCCTCCCGCACAAACTGGCTGTCCTGATTGAGATATATTGATGGTGCTATGTTGCTATTGCTGCTTCTGTTGATCAAAAGAAAGCAGGATGGATGGGGGAAAAGGAACACCTTCACAGGTAAGGGTTGCGCTTTTACAAAAATAACTGCGCAATAAAAAAAAAACATGCACATCGAGGTATGAGGTAGCTCTACGCTATGACCTTCGAGCTCGACCTTGCAAATTCTTGATCGGTGGTGGCTACCAGATGCACTTAGAGGCCTCTCCCTGCAATCCAATGGTTCTTACCAAACCTCCTGTTTTGTGTAAAAGCTCGCGATAGTCAATAAAGCAAAATGAAACTATGATCGTTTCGTTCTCGCTGTTGTATGAATGCATTTGCCCACTTCCAAGATGCCACCGCCATACACCATGGCATGCTGTACCACCTTGCTCTCCGGTTACTTCTGTGCCAGCAACAATCTTTTGAGTCCGGGATGGATTCTGCCTACCTTCTCCTGGTCCTCGCAAGCAACCACGAAAGAGGTCAATGGGAGACGATAGCTATGCATTTCAAAAAAAAGAGTGTATCAAGAATTAGGAGCCCGAAACACACTCGGACGTGGAGAGCGCAACTGGTATTCATATGATTCCTGTATCAACAAATGCCACAATGGGATTACAGCATCTAAGAGCGCGGCAGCTGAAGTTTACCGCAAGAACCTCTTACGTAGCGCTTCTTAGATGACAATTGCCCCGTTTGTTTCTAGGCTCCTAGAGGATGGAACGGGTTGCTGCAACACGTGTAAAACGGATTGTGTACACTCTATAGATCCAACCCGATCCGTTGAATTCCGTGGCAAGGTCAACATTTGGTTAATTCATGCGATGAAACAAGGCCAGGCTAGGCATAATATGCAGTTTATGTGTGGTACTTGTACGTAATCGATATTACTATAATGTTCCGATTTTTAAGGGCAACAGCAAGCGAGTTCCACTTGAACGCGCTATACACATGAAAAAGGGTCAGAGCAATATGTCAACATGGGCTTCCAGGCGCCAGATACCCCAGCTCTGAGAATTGCAAGTACATTCACCGCCCCGATCATGCTCTATACGTGTTGTTTTCCTGGCGGGTGTGGCTAGAGCACTGCGTATGATGTTCGCAGGAAGACGTATTCTGCGGTATGCGCTAAGAAAGCGCTTCTACTTTTTCCAATCATTCATCCCAATTATGTGATACACTTGTTACACCCGTGCTAAGCGGAACCCATCATGTATCGCTTGGACTTGCCTCAGTGTGCAGGTACGACTTCGAAAGCAAATGATGAACATCTCTATCAGCCTTTCAACTGATCTACCTACATGTGCCTCGCCAGCGCGAAGCCTCACTCAGCCTTTTTTATAATCACGTCCAGCTGCAGAATTACATTCCGCCTCCATTCGTTATTCTCGATTTTGTCACTGATCCTAGCCTGCTATGCAGCTACATGTGCATGACACCTACCCACTCACCCACCAATATGGATGATATCCCCAGCAGTAACGCTCGAGCGGTGGCCGGGACACTGATCCACGGAATAGCGAAGCAGCAGTGGTTAGTAGGTACACTGTGTCCCACCAGTGCACGCTCTCATCCACCAGAACTCGTCTCATAGGCTTGATTTTAAGTCTTAGATACCGCGCCAGCTTCAGTAACCCACAGCGCTCAAGCCAGCAAACGTGAGTAGCTTTATAACGTTACCATTGCATCACTGAGCGGTCCCTCACGCTCCATTTCCATCTCCTTCCTTCCGCTCAAAACCATCTCAAACGTCCAATCAAAATGGGAGCTTCGTAGTATTACGTTCAAATTGTGTAGTTGCTTTACTTCCCATATGGAAATTAAAAGAGACGGGTGATATTAGGTTGCATAATAGTTGGCTGGATGGGTCAACGACATCCTTGAGAGTGTACACCCAGACATCTTGAGCAAAACCCGGTGGACTTGCACCTTGAACATGATTTTTGACATTGTCTGCATACGTTTCGTTTTCGTACTTTAACCCGAGACTTGCTTAACACAATGCATTTGCAATGTGAAATCCCGACCTCATTCACACATGAGCGACACCAGTTTCCCTGGCATCCCCCTGAACATGGTGTCAGCTCGCATGTAGGGCAGGCCACCGTGCCGCACCGAGTACACTGATTCGTCAAGTAACCGCCGTCGCTAGTACGGCAATGGGTATGGAAGACGCCATGGCATTCTTTGCATGGTTGCTTTGCGCGTTGGCATGCTTGGTTATGTGGCTGGTTGCAGATCGAAAGAGGCTTCTCGCATTGTTTGCAGGTCATTGTGGTAATTTGTATGGATCTACTCGCCGGGCAGTTGGGCATATTGCAAACACGCACGTTGCATCTACATATCATACATATACTCCCTTGTTGAGTATATCGACGATGTCATCTGTTTTATCCCAAATACCTATCGCATCGTGGCGCGCAGGTTGTACACTTGTGAATCTTGACAGGACCACATGCTACACAATTGACAAATGCTGCTGCTGCTCCAAAATGACAGAAATCACAGATAAAACAATCCATTTTCACAGGGTGATGGGCTATCTGCTGGAGTGCGCTGCTAATCACGGAGAGATCTTGCCCAAATGACTGAGGAGCATTCGGCTTGCTTTCTAGCTCTTGCTTACTAACTCCTCGACGCAGCGCTTTGCCGAGTTCAAATACTTCCAACTTTATAGGAGGATGATGCCAAGTTGCAGCCACATGCATAAGCTTGCCACCCAGAGGGAATGAATGGACTTCCCAACATCCCTTCACAGAAAGACGCCGAAGCTCGGGAAAGTTGACTAGGAGGTGGACGATGCTATCGGCTGTAACTGCAGAGCCAGACAGCGAGATAGTGAGAACCACATGGAGGAGTTGATGCTGCCTTAGCGTGTCGGTCATGGCTTGAATCAGTAAGCTATCAACTCTGTAGAGATCTTGCTGAAGAAACCATATGTTTTCCCAGGCATCGGGTCGGAACATGGCATGAAAGAACGATCTTGAGACTATGGCAAGCCGGACCCGTGTTCTTGCGTCCAGATACTTGGCGATGTTGCTCAAAATATTCGGCGGGAACGCTGCTAACGTCTGGGGACGTGGCCGCCAATGGGCCTGTGCACTCAGTAGTCGTCCGGTTACAGAAGAGAGTGTGAGTTGAGAAAGAGCCTGAACGGATTCTGGGCGCATAGGTCGAGCTTTTTGTGGCATACCGCGCTCCAGAGGTGTGAGAATCACCGCCTCCATTTGATCAGGTTCATGTACGAGTGTGCCTGCAATTGTCGTAGTTGCGCTAGATGGTTGAAATTGCAAGAACCCTGGAAATATTGCATGTTCTTTCCCCTTCGTAGCCATTCCCGCCGCTGGCGGGGTAGACTGCCTCGATTTAACATAATTAACATCTTCTTCACATAGATGATCTAGAGGAACAGCGATCATCGCGCCACCAGCCTTTCGCAGCTTGACCTTGGTCTTTTGAAAGATCCCAACATATGCGGCGTCCACCTCGAATTTCCCATCGTTACCTCTCCACTTCCTTAATTCCTGTGTTGAGCCATCCACCATTATAGAGACAGAGTCGAAGAAAAGTTCACTCAATAGAGCAACAGCTGCTCTGGTGTGAGGATTGACCGCAGGAAGCCAAAAATAGATTAAGATTTCTCAGCCTGACAAATTTCGTTACCTGACTTCGTAGAAGGAAGTTCGAGATTTTCCATCCTCGACTTCGTCTCCTTTCAGCGTTCCTTGTATAGAGAAAACATTTCTATATCGATGAGCGGTATACACATAATGCTAATTCATTTTAACTGTATTTTGAGAGTCCCTTTACTTATAATCACGGAAGCGCCAGATACTACTGGTGATAGTACTGGTCATATGCTCATGAAACGCCACTTCTCAAAACATGACTGAACGCTTATACTGTCTGTAGGTCGTTAATGACAAGAATAAGTTCAAGTTTCTTATACACCAAAGCCGCAGGCCTCCCGATTTAAAAGCCACATTTGCCTAGAAATCTTTGCGCATGATAAATCAAACGTCGCATACACGGAAATAACATGTCGCCCAAAAGCTCCACCCTGTAAAAAGATTATTAGGCAATACATGCGACTTCATCTTGATCTTCAACATGGTGAAGAAATACATGGACCCTGTGATTATCAAGATGGTACATACGCCGGACATAACGACGACAATTTTGATGCAGTAGGGAGATTTACTCAAGATATCACTTATTCTATCACGTTTTAATTGATTATATTACCCTTGATGCAATCCTTTGCAGCTGAACACACTTTATTCCGAATCATCGGTTTTGTGTATCTTGCTCATCCAGAAAATGAACATCGCGGGCTGTACATTGAAGATCGGATAGATCAGAAGCAAGCTTTCTGAAGGAGAATAGCATATGATAAATCACACAGCCTGTTGCAGTGTTATCAATCACAAAGGAAGTCATGAGCTATTGCCCATGAGTTCCAAATTTATCATTACCCTCTCTTCTGGTATGATCTATCATGCTAAATTATTCTATTGCAACCTAACATCAACTCTTCTTTATAGATCGACCCTTAACGAGCCATGGAACAGAAAGGTTCCTGGATCATTTTTGTTCGTTCCGCTCTCTTCTCTTTCCGTCTACTGCTTTGGGTCCCATTCTATTCATTGTCGTTCATCCTCCTGTCGTTCTCCTCCTTCATTTGGTTTGCTGTCCTGTTATCACCAGGGCGCCCAAACTGCTCTCCAAGGGCGAGTATGTACGTCATCTTTTCATCTTCTGGACGAAAATAAAGAATGATTTTTCATCCATGAATTCGTCGGGTTTTCTCAGAAACCGTTAGGCTCTGTACCCCTCAATATTGATTCTTACGCATATTACCTATTTTACTGACTTTGACACAAAGTAAGAGTCAAGAATATGAACTCATAGTATTTCAGACACCCTACGCCCTTCCTTTGCTTACAAAAATTTTCAATTACTTGGCCTACAATCATGGAATTTGAGGTCGCTCACCTCAACGCCGAACTCATGAAGCACGTCCTTGATTTTAAAATCCGCGCTGCGGTCACAAAGTAGTCGATTCGCGTCTCTTTCTTCTGCACTTGTTCTGCTTGTGCACGCACCCGCACACACCCGCACACTACTTTATTTCTCTCTCTCAGTAGAAAGTCTACGTTTCATTCAATGGGTATGTACCGATCATATATTTTGTGCTAATTCTACGTTTGAGAGGCGCAATATTCATTCTTTTGGTTGACATGTTAATCCACGGTAGCATTTAATTTCGGAGGCAACACAAACAAGCCGGCTACTGGCTTTGGTGGCTTTGGTCAATCATGTTAGTAGCAAATTACTAGATCCAGTAACGAGAAAATGAACTAAAGTCATGTACAGCTGGGTTCGGTGGGTTCGGCCAACAATCAACGGCAGCATCAACAGCAACCACGCCCGCTCCAGCTGCCGGTACGTTCGGAAGTACCTCAGCCCCAGCGGGAACTGCTTTCGGAGCAACAACAGGTTAGCCATTACGTTCAAGATTACGATAGCATGGGTATGCGAGAAGCGTTGCTAATGTTATGGATTCCCAAAGGTACAACAGGTAGCGGTTTTAGCTTCGGTTCGGCACAGCCTGCTGCTGGGGGATTTAGCTTCGGTACACCTGCTGCTTCAGCTGCTCCTGCTACTGGGGGATTTACCTTCGGTACACCTGCTGCCTCAGCTGCTCCTGCTACCTCTACACCATCCTTCAACTTTGGTGCGAGCGCAACATCAAGTAAGTCGCTTGACTATTACAAAGCGATCTAAGGACAATTCAGCCAACACATTTTTTTTGGTGTAAATAGCACCTGCGTTTGGCACAACACCTGCTACGAGTGCACCTGCTGCCGGAGGATTTGGATTTGGCAGTAGCACCGCAGCTCCTACTGCTACGCCCAGCTTCAGCTTTGGAGCAAGCACGGCGACCCCAGCCTCGAGTGCAGCGGCACCTGCTGCTGGTGGCTTCTCTTTTGGAACCAGCACGGCAGCTCCAGCAACTAGTGCACCAGCAACTGGTGGCTTCTCGTTCAACACCAATACCGCAGCTACTGCTACACCAACTACGTCGACAGCTGGAGGATTTGGGGTTACGACCAGCCAACCTGCTGCTGCCAGCGGATTTAGTTTTGCGCCCTCGTCATCAACTGCAACAACCAGTACCGCCACTTCTTCCACTCCTGCAGCAGGTGGTTTTGGCGGTTTTGGCGGTTTTGGCACGAGCACAGTTTCATCGGGTGCTGGATCGGCAGCTAGTACCGCAACAACAACCCCAGGCCTGACGACATCTGGTCCCACACTTACAACACAGCCGACTGTCTCTTCTGCAGGCACTTCCTCTACTGCCGGTGCGACCACCACTACCGGTACAACAACAACAACTGCTGCTGCTACCACAAAACCAGTCACCGTACCTACACCTTCATCCCTCAAGAACAAATCGATGGAAGACATTCTCAACATGTGGACGAAAGACCTCGAAAAATCGACACGCGAATTCCACAAACAGGCTGCCCTTGTTGCTGAGTGGGATAAGAAGTTGATTGATAATGGTCAGAAGGTATGACATTGGCAAATTGGGCATGGATTAGAAAGCTGATGTTGAGGTCATATTTTCTCGTTAGATTTCTAAACTTCACGAAGAAGTAACACAGGTCGAGCTCTTACAAAAGGAAGTCGAGGAGAACCTTGACTTCGTCAACGCACAGCAAGAAGAGCTGAACATGATTCTGGATACTTATGAAAAGCAAATCAAGGACGTGTTTGATCAGTCCAACATGCAGCAGCCACTTCATCTTGTCGATGTTCAGCGTGAAAAGGCGTATGGTCTTGCCGAGACGCTGAATAGCCAGCTTGATGACGTGAACAGAAACATGACAGTGATGATTGACGAAATCAACAATATGAGTAGAGCTCAGTCTAATGAAGGAGATGATGATACGGTAATTAGGCGTGGTGTCTGTCAGTAGAGATTGATGGCTCAATGTTGGATATACAATTTTTACAGGCATCGCAAATCGTGAAGATTCTCAATGCACACTTGTCATCGCTGCAATGGATCGATAGCACCTCAGCGGTTCTCCAAAACAAGCTACAGCAAGTTAATAAGCTCCAAGAGGAGGCTGTTCGAAACCAGAAGCCTCTTCTTCGACGACACTAGGAGGATGATACCTGTATTCACAATTCTCAACCCGAGAGCGAAGAATAGAAACTCCTGCAAACCATATCAAAGATGTCTAGTCCCCTGCCCTTTGTTTTACATTAGGGTTTTCGAAGCCCACTGCCAGGATTAAAGCATGCTATTAGCAGTTTTCAATAATGTAATAAAGTACTACGTGCATAACCTTCTTTGGTCGACGTTGTGGAGAAACTGCGATCTGAGAACAAACTGCTTATGCAGCTACGCATGGCCAATGCGAAGAAGAGATACTGTCTATGAAAGGCGCGCATCGATAAATCAGCTTATTTTTTTTATAACCAGTACACAAGAGCGCGTCTAGAGCTTAGCAACACTCTGGTTGTCGAGATAGGGGGAACGGCTGGCGACCTTGGAAGCCGCCTTGTTGAAGTCCTCCTTGGTGATAGGTCGCGCTTCGACAGCCTTGGGCCAAGTATTAGAAAAGAAACGATTACCAGCAAGTTTTATAATTTTTACAATATTGACTTACAGGATTATACGATGTCTTAGGAGCTGACTTGGCATCGTTCGCCTTCTTGTAAATGGAGATGACGACCGCACCGCCAAGGCCGACGTTGTGCTGGAGAGCGTACCTGCAGTTGTCGACCTGGCGCTCACCAGCCCAACCACGGAGCTGCCAGACAAGTTCTAATTGAAATATTTCACATTAGTCTATGGATTTTTTTTCTAGTTCATGGCCTTACCAGTGCATTGAGCCAAGCCGGTGGCTCCGAGAGGATGGCCCTTAGAGATCAAACCACCAGAGGGGTTGACAACGTACTTGCCGCCATAGGTATTGTCACCCGAATCAATGAGCTTATGGGCCTGACCGACGGGAGTTAAACCAAGTGCGTCGTATGTCAACAGTTCGTTGGCCGAGAAGCAGTCGTGCAACTCAATCACTTGGATATCATTGGTAGTAATGCCAGCTTGTTTCAGAGCCTTCTGGGTGGCGCGACGAGTCATGTCAGAACCCGCCCATTCAATGAGGTCACTGCTGAGCATCTTTGGCGAATCGGTCGCCATCGCCTGGGCGCAGATTTCGACAGCCTGGTCCATAAGACCGTGCTTCAGGACAAATTCCTCAGAGGCTACAATGGCACAGCCTGCGCCATCGGAGGTGGGGCAGCACTGGAGTTTGGTTAAGGGACCAAAGATCTTGGGTGATTGCTCGATTTGCTCAAGAGTGTACACATCGCGGAATTGCGAGTAGGGGTTCTTGGCGCTGGAAAAGGCGTTGATGAGTGTTTATGCAATAAAAAATAACCATGATACTCTTTTGTTTACCTGTGTCGGTGATTCTTCTCGGCAATCTTGGCCATGTGTCGCTCAGTCGCACCATACTTTTCCATGTATCCGATGCCGGCGTTGCCAAAGATTTGGGGAGCATTCCCCATGTTCTTATCCCAGCCACGAGTCTGCTCAATCACGTCCTCAACATGGCCGAGCGGCATGGTGCGGTCAGGGTACTTTTGCTTGATGAATCCACGTTCCATACGCTCAAATCCAAGGGCCATGGCACACTCGGCGTTACCAGCTGCGACAGCAGCGCGCGCCTGATATAGAGCAGTCGAGCCCGTCGAGCAATTATTGTTCACGTTGATGATGGGGATCTGGGTCATACCAAGCTGATAGAGGACGCGCTGGCCAGAGCAGCTGTCACCAAAGACATAACCACACGCGGCAAATTCAACCTCGTCAAAAGTGATGCCAGCATCATTGAGAGCCTTAACGGCAGCCTCGAGGCCGAACTCTGAAAAGGAAAAGGTGGATAGCATGAGAAACGAAGCAGCTACCCTGGGGAGATAGTTTTACCAGGATAGTCGACCAAGCCACGGGGCTTGATGAACTTGGACATGCCAACGCCAATAACGTAAACCTTGCGACCAACCATGATATGTTATGTGGGGAGGAAAATGAAATAAAGTACTAGAATAGCGTGGGGCGCGTAACGAAAAAAGACTCCTTTTAAAAAATAAGGCCACAGGCGGCGTTCAATAATTTAGCCGAATGTGTTCATGCTTAGGTGATGTCGGTGGGTGAATTTAAGGTACGATTTGTAAGGTGTAATATTTTCCATGGGAAGCGCGCCACTGAATCAGCTGGTTTCCTTGACTCTCCTATGCCAACGGGACCGTGCATGTGCTGAGGGAGTCGACGCATACGCGAATGCGATTGATGGCTGCTCAGTACTTCTGGAGCCGCCATCACGGCTGCTTCCGCTCATATTAGGATGGTCACGGTAGTCTGGTTTCCCGCTGTCACTCTTTGCCCACCGGAAAAGAGTACTCCTTCGGTTCCCCCTTTCATATAATGTGTGATCGGCCTAAATTAGCAAAAGCGAGTACAGACAGGAGAATTCAGCCCATTAGCGTATAGTCTTTCGCTTCAACCTTTCACCGCGACACCGATGTGCTCTCTCTCTCTCTCTCTGTGGCGGTGTTTTTATCTATATTACCTCGCTTGCAACGTGGTACGAGTAAGTATCCGAAGGGAATCCATCTTCGCTATGAAGATGAGTTGGACGCCGTCGATGATCCAGGAAGGACTGTCGCCGACTAAATCGTTTTGTCAGTTTATGGAGCATCCTATCGACCAAAGCATTTTTTTTGGAGGCTTCTGAATGCTGTGAGGTATTTGCAGCATTATTGACCGAGTACGTCGAGAATGATCCTGAAAACACACTTCCAGAAACGGTGGCCAAGGCGCATCCATGGCCGGCAGAAGTGCCACTATAGGCATTATTGTGGTTGTTGTGGCGGTGGAGTTGATGGAAGTGATTTGTATTATGAGTCGTACGAGAAGCTGTTCCACGAGTATTGCTGTCTGTTGTGCTCGCGGAGCTCACAGTCGACTGGACCTCAAAGTCTGGAGGAGGATGAGTAGGTGTCAACTTGGTTGCGTCGCTAGTCCTGCGGTTTGGGGTAATGATGGAAAAGGTCGAAGTAGAGGATCGCATAAACGAAGGCATGGATCTGCGTTTTTTCATGTCGATGCCATCGTTACGCACGTACCACATGCGGGCTGACAAGTAATCTTGAGTGCAGACATCACGGAGCTTATGATCGACAGCGATACGTAACGCGTTCTGATGGCTGCTTTTTAATTTTTTGAGCATGCTAGGCGAAGAGGATAGGATGTCCATTGAGTTAGGCCGAGCTTTTCGGCTCGAAATGTAAGATTCTGAATTATTGCGGCTCTTAATTAAAGCCTCCTTGCGACGAGGCGAGGCTGGATAATCTACTGAATGCCGCTTTTTTAAGTCGACTATTGATGTCGATTCCCCGATACCGCCATTGCTGCTGCTGCTATTTCTTCTGCTCTCGCGGAGTTGCAGAGTCGTTGACACAGATCGTTTGAGTGCCACAGGTGATGAAGGGAGTTTCATATCCAGGATGCTGGTAAAAGACCTCGACAGCCGTACATTCTGGTCTTGTTCTTGAACTAGCTTAGGTATACTGCTGTTACTACATGCGATGCCTGATAATGAAGGCACAATAAGGAGATCATCAGTCTCCTTTTTGTTGTCGGCCGCCTTGCTGGTCGTAATGGCCTCCTGGATAAACTTCATCCATAGCTGCTTTTCCTGAGACGACGTGGAGCTGAATGCAAACGTATGCTTCTTGCATCGCACCACAAATGCATGCTCACGTTGACCCTCGATGTCGGAAAGATCTTCAAGCTCTGCGAATCGCAATGGGAACCAATGTTTTGGTTCGTAGGAGGTTGCCTTTTTTGGACGAACAAGAATTAGGTAGCTCGTGAAAACAAAGCATCCAAGGTAACGAGGTTTGGAGACGCTTTGACCAAGTGCAGTGTAGGTCACTTCAATGCTACCGGCGATCAGCACATTGCCCAAACGCTCGATATGCTGCTTGCTAATTCTCCAATCACCACTGACGTCGATGCGCTGGACAAACCGGTCTGTGCACTGCTGGATGTTGCGGCTCTTTTTACGCTCGTCAATGTCGGTGACGATCCTTTGCATAAACCCCATGGCCTGATTCAACTCATCAAAACCCGGGCCACCGGGAACCGTATGCTGAATGATTTCACGGATCAGGAGCTGATAGCGACATATTCGTTGCACGGGCTGGATTTTCGTTTGCCCGTTAGCAAAAAAGGGAAAAGTTACCCAATTACCCAATAAATAGATGTATAAACCTTGATCATGTAGTCTTCAAACTTTAACCGTTTGCGGGATGTTAGCTGTGACATCGGATCAAGCAATGGCCCGCTCAAAATTGATGATGAAAAGGACATATTCTCAGGGGCCGCCACACTCGCACACTCCTTGATGAAATCTGTCCACTCAGGACGATCACGATATTCTTCACATAGTAGACACGCTTCTTCGTGATTTTCACAATAGGCTGTGTATAACTTGAAGTCTTCACCCTGTGTATGAAAATGAGACGTGATAACCGTTAAGTGGAGATCAATGTTACGAATGTGAATCACGATATCATTTTTTTTATCTTTACCATATCCAAAAATGTTTGAGCAATGTGTTGCCCGTCATCATCATCGTGATTGGTGCTATTCATGACCGTAAAGAAATCTCTATGAAATGTGAGAATCTCTGCTGCATTCCTAGTGATGATGGTCTTGTGCTCTTGAGTAATCCAGTGCTGGCGACACAGCGTATCAAAATACACCTAAACGAAGGGAACGTCAAAGAATCCCGTTTCAATCACACGTGCCCATAACAAGCGTGGACACTAAAACAAATCAAACGATGAATTCTGTAGATATAGCTTGCCTCTACAAGGCGAGCGAGATCGTTGACGTAGTCCCGCTCTGTCTGCAAGAGCTCGTGAATGGCGTGCATTCGGCGCTTTGCCTGTTTGGTAGGCCAGGAGGTCTCTTCTTCTGGCGGCTGATGGTGAGGTATCCGGTCATCACACAGCGAGCATGCAGAAGCAGGGTTTTGACGTAATGGGTCATCACTATCACAGTAGGAACTACTATAGAAACTTGCAGTCGTGGTTGTGGCAGTCGTCGTAGTCTGGGTGCAGCAACAACAGCAACAACAGCAATAGGAAATAGAGCACAGTTGATGGTCATACAGAGACCCATTTAAGGACGACTGTGTCATAGGGCGCATAGAGCAACCGATATTCGCTGTTGAAACGAGCACGAATGGCGGGTGGCGAGTGACGATTTTGAAAGGAATGGGGTGAAGAAGTTAGAAACGAGAAAGAAAGGGGGAAACAGAAACGAGAGCATAGTTGAAAAGATAAATATCCAAGTATGATGCTCTGTGTGTGTGTGTGTGTGTGTGTGTGTGTGTGTGTATAAATCAAGCGGCAAATGTATGTGTTGTATGTGTATTTGTGGCAAGTTCATCGTGCGCGGCTCTCCCTCCTCCTCTTTCTCTCCCATTTCAAATAGAACAAAAAGACGCCTCCTCGCCTCCTTCTTGTGTGCCTCATTCCAGATTGCTCACTTTTTCTCAATGTTCTTTATAGATGAACCTGCTTCTGTTCATGCTATCATTGCTCGTTAGCACATGGGCGCTTATTTAGGACGCGTCTTTGTTTTTCTTTGTCCACCAGATAACATACTAGCTCTACTTCCTTTCAGGGACATTATCAAACATGGCACCGGGGCTAAAATGGATGGACTTAATTTATATTTTATGCCTACTGATCATTCGAATGATGGAGAAAAAAGGGGGAGGCTGCAAAGCGTCTCGGATTTCTTCTAACTACATCATCTTATGCAAAGAGCCATACGTAATAGTGTTATTAGCCACACTATTTAGATGAGCCAATAAAAGCAGCAGCTTCGCATAGCATTGGCTCGTCTTATTCCCGAATGTCACGCGACACTATCGATAATTAGCATCACTATCTCGGTCCTTCGCTCGCTTCGACTCTTCAGCTGCGCTTTGTTGACGTTGTCTTTGCTGTCCTGATGCAATGTGGAAAAAGGGGTCGAGGAGAAAAAGATGAACGAGACCAAGGATCAAGGGGAGAGCGGAAAAATCATTCGCTTACGCCTTAGCCGTAAGAAATAAAGGTCTGGGGCGAACGACACCTGTGCTAAAACGCTTACATATCGTATCGATATTTCATGTAATTCTGCTACAAGCTGCATGTTAATTCGGGGACAAACAGGGCGAGATTTGAACGCCTAGACGGAATTTTAGGCTAAATGAAATACCGACCCATTGGAGGAGAAATTACGCTTCAGACAAGCGACTTCAATTCGGCACTTTCACGCTCATTCCTAATGGCAACATTCTCAACAGAACAGCAGAAGATATTCATTACATTTGAAGAATACCCTTGGGATGCTGATGGCCTCTTTTGGGCTGGACTCTCCAACATTTTGGAGAATTTACCACCTGTACAAGATGAGGACGACCTTGCGGAAGGGAAACGAGAGGAGCGGCAATTGCTGCGAGCAAAGCACTTCTTTTTTTCAAGGTAAAATATTGACCAAAAAAGGCCGCACAACCACGCTAGCCTAAACGAACTGGATGCAGGTTCAACCAAGCGTTTGATTTGGGTGACTATATTAGATACAGGGCGATTAAGAGCACACCAGGGACAGAGCAAGAAACCGAATCCGATGCGCTTTTTAGGCGGCTAGAAGAATATGATTATGATCAAGATGAAAAGTATCTTGCCGGACTAGCATCTATCATTGATGAATGGGTTCAACAGCAGACAAAGGAAGGTGCTGCATGGGATAAGTTGCGCATGGACGATGAGTTTAAGAAGACCAAGGCAGACTATTATGCCAAGTACGATGACCGGGGTCAATGAGAGGGGAATTTCATCTTCGTCCTCTGACTCTTTCACACGCTCGCTGTTGCGAAAATACCATCCATATTCACACGGGACTTTGCGATAGGAACATAGCACCTGTTGATCTGGATAAGTACTCTGAATGGCTACAGCAAAAAAAGCAAGCGAATCAACCTGCGTGCCCCTTCGCACATGTGTGGAAATACAAAAGTAAAGCAGCACACTTGATCAGGGAAATGGCGTACAAAAAATTAAAGCATGCTTTGAAAAAGATACCGAGTCGATGAAGCCAGCGACAGCTACTACCCATGATGCGTTTGTTATGGTGTCAAAAACTCGAGGAGCCACTACTTTGTTGCTAGCGTCACCAGGCACGAATAATGCCATCACGGTAGGCCGGCTAGAAGAGCTAAAGCAAAGCTTTATCAGCGCATCGAAACATTCGACAAGTCTGATATTAAGGGTGGCTTCAGGCAGCAATATCCTGAGCAGTGGACTAGCTTATGATGAAACAATTATTGCAGCCACAACTTCCATGGGGGGTGATCAAAAGCAGATCCTTGCGAGGTCTCTCGATAAGCTAGAGGTATCATACTATAGCTTTATCGAGACAGTGTGTTTACAGCAGGTCAAGAATCCGACCATCATATTCATCAGCGGCCGGGTCCCACTTGATACAGCCTACTTATTTATGTGGCACGGGTTCACCCGGGTGATCACCGAGCACACCATATTGGAGTTTGGGATATCCCGTCTGCATGCACCTGTCCCTCCCCTCCTTTTGATGCTGATCTGCCGCCAACGGATGGCACAAAAGAAACCGCTTCCAAAGGGTATGGAGCTCTATCTCGCACTTGCGCCGCCAGAACTAGTGCGTCTGCGCGGCCCAGAGCTCTTACGGCTCGGTCTGGCAGACATATTTGTACCTGAAGGTCAACTTGATGATACATATGATACCACGAATAAGATGAGCATTTGTCCAGCTCCGAAAACGGTCGTGGCAATCCAGCTTGCGCTTGCCTCTGCGCACACCTATCCGGGGCCAGACAGGCTCGACGTATGGGAAAATGAAATAACGCGCATATTTGGTGTGAGTACGTCATCTGCGTGTCTTTTCGGTACGATTATCTCATGTGGACTACCACGTACGCATCCTTAGGATTCTGAAACTCTGGATGAGATTCAAATAAAGCTAGAAGCCATGGATTCTCAATGGAGCACTGCTATCCTTGCCCACTGGAAGAACCTACCCCCAAGTCTCCTGGAGGTGATCATCCTATCAACGCGCATGTGTGCAACCTTGCATTGCCGTGCTGACTTTTTAATTCCCGAAGGTTGTGTTCCGAGCGGTAGCAGTCTGTAGCGACAGCCCATCCCCAGCCAAGATACTCGAACTGGAAAGATCCCTCAATGCGCGGTGGAGGCGGAGTAAGAATTATGCACTATGGCAGGCCCGAGGTAGTGATTCTCCGGTACAGTGGGTGGCCGAGGACGTTGACGCATATTTCGATGATGAGACGACACCTTCTTTTGATGACGCGGAGGTGGCGGCTGTGGTCTACGAATTACCCAAAAGCCAAAGTACATCTGCTTGCCCTATAACAGGACAGCGATCCTCTGCAGGTTGCCCTATTGCAGGGAAAAGTGCGGGCAGTTTGATTGACCAAGCATGTCCCGTGACTGGCAAGTCACTTTCCGCCACGGCACCTTTCCCGCATGTTCAGTAACTGACCGGCCTACTCGATAGGCTACCACGAATAGTATTTCCCTCTCTCCTGTGTCAACAAGCAGAGTACTGGAGACCGATAATATAAATATGATACACTGACAAATACGCGAATAACGCACTATTCTTACAAAATAACATTAAAGTAAAAAGACATAGCGGTTGTCTGTATCGGAAAGTCGTGCCAGGTTGCACAACGGTATCGTGCTATGTAAACTTACAAACTGACCCAACCCATGAGCTGCTTTTTTTTTCTCATCTCTCTCTTTTCTTCAAATCCACTTTTCACATAGCAAAAATGTCTACTGAGTATGGTACTCTTAATACGCCAGGCGACGAGGAGTCCCGCCCCACTCAAGTTGAGCAAACCAAGTGCCAAAAGATCCGTAGTTACCTCGGCAAGCACGGCCACCGCATTTTCATCAGCTGGTTTATTGTCATCCTCGCTGCCGCCGTGCTCACCCTGTCCTTCCACTTCTCGCTCTTGCCTAGACACAAGCACGACGGAGAGCCTCCTGTAGATGGTGAGACCCTAAACGAAATGTGCACTTCGGACCGTAGCTGGTTCCTCGCGTTGATGCTGTCCATCTTCTTCGGTCCCTTTGGTGAGGCTTTTTATTATTTTATTATTATTATCATTCTCCTGTGCCCTGTTCAGGTTGCACAGCAGCTAACTTTACCCCCATTACGTAGGTGTCGATCGCTTCTACCTTGGTTACATTTTCCTTGGCGTCCTTAAGCTTCTCACTGCAGGTCTTGGCGGCATCTGGTGGATTGTTGACGTTATCCTCATCGCTCTTAACGTCCTTACCGATCATCCCAACGGTTGCCACCTCCATTAAATAAAAGAAAATACCTATTTATTTTTTCCCTCCCCTTTCATTTGTTTCTCCATCATTTGATTTTTGGATACGGGCCTAATCGTTCACGCTCTTTGCGCGCTCGTACATCGAGATTGCGGTCTTTCCATGAACTCTTTCTGAGCTTGATGGGTCTATTACCTACGTATTTACCTAGTGTGTGCAAGGGCACCGGTGAGACATGGACGTTGAACCGATTCACTTCCTTCAGAAATCTTACCATTCATCTCCCTCCAAGCCTTGACGAAATCATTTGGGTCCTTAAAGCTGAGAAAGCCATAACCACGGGTTTTACCCGTCCGCTTATCTCTGACGACGCGTGTACGCTGAAGACTCGTGTACTTTGCAAACGCTTTGAACAGCAGCTCTTCGGTCACCTCATTGCCGAGATCGCCTGCAAATAGTCTATAATCGTTCTCATCCCAGTCTTGAAGCGAGGGATCTTCCCAGATCTCACCACCGGCCATTCGCGCCTTGGGTTTCTTTTTGTTCTTTTTGACGGCTGTTGGATCCTCCGGTAAGCCTGCCACTTCGGCAGCCGTGAGACCAGAAGTGGTCACAACGGGCATTCCACCCATTGTTCCTGGCGGGCCCGATGCTCCTTGTCCATACCCTCTGGACCTAGCCCCAGCCGTACTAGAACCCGAATACCCTGACATCGAAAAACTGCCCACGGGCTGCTTGTTTAAATGGGACGACGGTGGTGCAGGATTATAGGTTGATTGCTGCGACGCAACATCAAGAGGTGCAACCGAGTTGAGGGGAATGGCTGGTGTTATGCTGCTCCCGCTCACTGCAGCCGTGTCGTAGTATTGAGTATAGTACGAAGGATCGTAATAAGATTGATCGTAGCCGTAGCTGCTGTAATCATAACCCGAATAGTAGTATTGATTTGGATCGGCGTAATATGTAGAAGAATCGGCTCCTGTCGTTGTCGTCTTCGCATTGGCATCTTCCACCTGTGCCGCTTGGCTAGTGGTGTTCTCCTGACTAGAGCTCATGAGGCGTGGTATAATGTATAACTTGATGAGGAAAGGGAAAGAAAATTGATAGGAAACCCCACAAATCGAAAATTCGAGGTGCCGTCTTTTACCAGTCAAATTTTAAGCCGACAAATTATGTACATAACAATAGGAGAGGAATACGGGTAACAACTCATTTAAAAAGGAGGGATATACAGAAAGAAAAGAGCTTCAAAAAGACCGCACAGACGAGGTTGACTCGCGTCGAAGCGCACGGTCATACCCAGTCCGTGTATGCATCTCTGCTTCTTGTCTGCGCTGGAACTGTTGCATGCGGCCACCGATGCGGTTGGATGATTCCTTCCCGAAGGGCCAAAATCTGAACTTGCTATTGCTTGGATAGTCTTTGCTGCTGCTTCTACCGTAATTTTCATAATAGGTGTTCCAGAACCAAATGAGAAATACCTTTGCGATATCAGTGACGACAAAGGTAGCGAGCGAGATTCCAATGATCGCCAGACCCATGGGCCACCCGATGCTTTCGATGTTAGGATCGTAACCAAAGAAGCCGTACACAGAAATAACGAGTGCAATCACTTGGGTACCCATAACGACAGCAGTAAATGGCCATGCTGGGATGTTGCGCCAGCAAAAACTTTCAACGCGGGTGGAAAAGATGACAAAGTGAGGTGCTATATAGAGAGAGGAAGAATGTGTGATTTGACGATATCTATATTCTGACACAAAAAAGGGAAGGTTATAATTACCTGAAGAAATATGGAGATACATCGCAGACGCGAGTTGACCAGATGTAATCTTGAGAATATCACGGAGAATAAAGAAGTGAGCGAATGAAAAGAGTGACAGGATAATGGCCAACATGGATGACAGGAATACGAGCAGTTGCAGCTGCCACTTTTCGGGTACAGGAGATATGCTGACATTGTCTACAGCCATGATCAATGTAGCAGCGTCATTGAGCACCGATATTAAAATAAGGAAAATGGGAGGCATTTGCCAGTCTTCGGCAATGGTGATGACAAAGAAGAAGATCAGGATATGTATCGTTGCTGTGATACGATAAAGCGCATACGATCGTAGCCGCTGGAAGATAATACGCGACATTTTGATTCCTTCAATGATAGGCGAGAGACCAGATGAAAGCAATACTATATCGGCCGCCGACCTAGCGGCATCGGTACTACCATGGACAGCGATGCCAACATTTGCTTTCTTTAAGGCAGCAGCATCATTGACACCATCACCCGTCATGGCAACAAAATAACCGCGTTTTTGCAATAAGTCCACCACTCTATACTTGTGCTCTATAAATATAGTCAGTAACTGCCTGCTGATAATGTATCCTTATCATTGTTTTTCACTTACCAGGGATGACACGCGCGAAGCCATCTGCACGCACACAATCATCGGTGACCTCTTCATCAGACCTGTTCTTTGTGGCGACATATTCTGCATCAAGGATCAAAGTTCCCATGCCCAAGCGGGCCGCAACCTCCTTGGCAATCGAGTCTGCATCCCCAGTAATCATCTTAACTGATAGACCATATCGCTGGCATTCGCTGAGAGTATGCGCTGAGTCCGGACGTGGCGGATCAATCAAGCTCATGAGGCCAACCAACTCCCAGTCATCTTCAGTGTTGTCTCTAGTACGTGCAACACCCAAAGCTCGCAAGCCACGGGCAGCAAAATCCTCGACAGCTTCGATAGCAGACGAGGAGCCCCCGGCAAGGTCAATAATTACGTGGGGCGCACCCTTGGCGACCTTGAACTTGTTGCGCGTCCCTAGTTCCTCGACTGTGGCGTATGCAATTTTATCGTTCGGGTTGAAAGGCACAAAGGAGACCACGCGATAGCCGTGCACTTCGTTTGGGCCTACTTGGGGATGCTCGGCTTCTGCTGCTGTCCTGACCGCATTCTCGATAGGATCCTGAGTGCCTCCCTCAGACGCCAGGTATCCGTAGAGCAGGATATCGTCTTTACTGAAATTTTTAGCCACGTGGGGCTCGTCAAACGAGAGCTCGTTGAGAGTTAAGGTGCCCGTTTTGTCTGTACACAAGATTGAAACAGAAGAGAGTTCTTCTACAGCAGTAAGGCGCTTCACTATCACTTGACGTTTCGCGAGTTCCTTTGCACCCACTGCCATTGTCACTGACATGACAGTAGGCAGGCCGACCGGGATACTATTACGGAAGAACTTTCAGTAGCTGATCAATTTGTTCCAAACGCAGTACTCACGCGGCAATAGTCAGAATTACCATCTCCTTGATGGTTGCCAGGACGTCAGCTGGGGTAACAACGCCGTTCCTTACGCGGAGCTCGACAAGGTCATAGATGAACAAAACCATGACAAGGACGACGGAGATGATAATCAAGAAGTTACCGATATAATTGACTACCTTCTGGAAATTGCCTTCATCGCGCGTGACATTGATAAGTGCAGCTGCTCTGCCGATAAACGTATCTGGACCCGTGCGGGCAACAACGCCCAGTTGCTGACCTTGCTTAATGACGCAAGATGAATAAACGAGATCGCCTTGCCGCTTTTTCACGAGTAGCGATTCGCCCGTGAGAGCGCTTTGGTCCACGTAAAGATCGGTCTGAGCGGGAGCACCTGTAGTGTCGACGCCCAGAAGACGCGCATCGGCAGGTACAATATCACCGAGTCGCAGTACGAGAACGTCGCCCACGACAAGATCGACTGAATCCACCTCGATAATCCGGCCGTTCCGATACACGCGCGATTTAAGTGCAAGCGAATTCTTAAGTGCTTCCACAGCCGAATCGGCACGGGCTTCTTCGACATATCCAATGATAGCGTTTGCAAACAGTAAACCGAGGATAATTCCAAAGTCGACCCAGTCACCCGTGACCGCAGTCAAAATGACTGATATCTCCATGAGATAAGAAATAGCACCCGTAACTAAGATGATAGTGTCCTTGTGTTTGAACTCGTTTCTGTCTTTGCCACTGCTTTCCTCGTTGTTATATGCTTACAAAATGACAGAAAGTGCAAAAGCTTATTTCGTTTGTTCTCCAAAAACTCATTGCGTCCGAAACGATCCCGCCGTTCTGCAACTTGTTCCTCGCTAAGTCCCTGAGTTGGTAAGGTTTGCAGGTACGGCTCAAGGTGAGGAGCAACTTCATCAACCCAAGCTCGTTCATTTGGGGGTGATGTCAATGGTGTGGCCTCATCCTCCTCCAACCTTTCGTCATGAGCTGCGACAGTCATATTAATGAGGAGAGTTACTAAGAGCGGGCGACACAAGTGCGAGTAAAGAAACTGGAGTGGAAACGGGGATTGCACTAATCTAAGTTTTAGGCTGTGTGTCTGTGGCTGTGCACCCAGCCTGCAGCCATCAAGTCCCTTAATCAGAAAGAATTCAAATAGCGCATGAACAGATGAAAATGAACGAGGGAGCGCCTTTTTCGCTGCAACAATTCCGTAGGAAATAAAGTCATCTGCTAGCGACGTTGATTCTCAGAAACACTCTTTGGTTACAATCACCTGAAAAAAAGAGAGATGTACAACGTACAGACAAGCAATAACGAAAAAGAGGTGGTTTTTTGGTCACACATTAATAAGATAGCTGATAAGACATAGTTTCAACGCACTCGGACCAATCTCTTAACAATAAGAACCCCACCGAACGGTCCCTGGGACCATTCTGGGCCTGCATTCAACGTCCGCTCAAATTTGGCGCAGGATTCTGAGCAATGCCGCAACATCAAAATGCTACACCTCTCCAATAGTTACAGCACCCAAAGCCAAGTGCAAAGAAAATCAAGGCCTTGGAACTAATAATGGCATCAGCTATCAATTAATGTAGCTCGGGAGTGGATCAATTTTAGTTTGGGAGCTAAGGAACTGTGATTGTTCTATCAAGTTTCTCTCATTTGATTATATAAAACTTACATCCGTTCATCTCTACCAGGCATCTTTTGCTGGTATTCTGGAAGTCCATGGAAATTCAAAACTAGTGAGCTGTTCAGATTTTTATACTACTAAGTGCCGTTGTCACTTTCACAATGCAGTGCTCAACAAGTACTCGCTGGCCAATGACAATGTATTGGTGCTACTTGGTGGTATAAGAATCTACCCTACATTCGGCCTCCTGCTATGCCAAATATTGGAAGGTTTTCGAGCATAGTTGGCCTGATACACATCGTCCCTGTCCAAGATATGCCCCCCCCCAATACATCTCTCCCATTCCAAACGCTATGGTTACCGTTCTACATTGGAGAGATATGCAGCTCTTTAGCCTACAAAGGATTGCCGGCCACTGCGTCTAGGCATATAGTTCATTTCCCAAATTAAAATTGTACGAAATTGTCGTATTAACAGGTAAAAAGGTTTTGCACCTTGTACACCACCCACAGCAGAGCTTGACTTGAGTATGTATGTAATTGGCTAGTATCATCGGCTATAAAAATACACCACAAAGACACAATTCTCTGCATGGCAATCTTTTTATCGCGTGTTCGCTGATGAGCTGTTCTATACAAATCGGACAAAAGACCATCCGCTTGTCATGCTGTAGTTATAGAATCCATTTCTTCGCTTATCTAAGGTCCGACGTCATAGTGCATGATTGCAAATAGAAGTAATGATCTATATATCTGCAAAGCTCTTTCATATATTCAAAGTAATATGGGGTTACTTCTTCTCATATTCTCTCCTTTTTCCACCTTTTTTTTTACATATCTATATACATACTATGGCGATCCCTCTAGAATTATCACAAGCTGGATCATAATTTTTCTCGATTACGACATCTGTAAGATCGAGAGACGAATCCTTCGAAATTGCTCAACTCTAAGCTATTCGATGCTTTACTGATTCGGGTCATCAGTGTCTCACTTTCCAAGGACTTATTACGTTTTACTGTGTCTTCATAACCGACCAAAACAGCATAATATGATTAAGTTCAGGCGAATAGGATAGAAGATAGGGCCATCGATATCCTCGAGACTCGATGTATTTACAGATGGAAGCTTTTTTTGTGCTTTTCTTTCGTCGTGCATGTGACATTTGCTTTGTCACCATGCGTAAAGGTTTCTAGGCAAAACCCGACTTCTATTTTTGTAACCTTGCGACTTCAGCACTGCTAGGACACGATTTCATTTTTGGAGAACGGTGTATAACTGAGCTGAGGCATATCCTGTCAGATGCGTAGTAGGAAAATCCATGAGTCTACGTCATATGACCATTTAATATCTACCACCATCCTTCTTTTATGTAATTTTCGTCAAGTAATGGTAATAAAACATTTCATAGCCTTTTTGCTCGGTTAAGTCTCTCCTCGCGTTCTTCATCGTCAACTGAGTCATATCCTTCTTCATCATCTTCTTCGTCCTCATAGTCGTTATACAAGTACGACGAAGTGCTGGACTGGTATTGAGCATCAGTCCGCCTACGTTGACTGTCAAGTTTCCGTTGAGCACGCAACCGTTCGTTTTGCTGGATCTCGGCTTCGCGGGAAATTTGTTCAGGATCCTTTTCGGTAAAAAACATCTTGGTTTTCGCATGCCGTGTATGGTCGGTGGCGATACCACTCATGTGTCGGTGCGTTTCGCTTGGGCGGAAGGTCATTTGATGAGTGAGTTCAAGGTGGCTCTCAAGCACACCAGAACTTGTCTGATGAGCGAGGAGATATGCATTTTCGCCGTTCTGGAACTCTTTTTGTGACACGTCGTATAACTCCTTGCCGACCATCAACGAAAGAGTGCCATCTTCCCACTCGATGAAATTCGTATTGGTGGCAACTGCCTAATGGCAACGGCATCAGCGTTGTCTTACGGTTTCTATGATAAATCATTCTATACCTCTTCACCACGTTCATCTACGACCGGTCGCCACCGCACGGTACGTTCCATTTGTTGAAGAATCGGCTCTTTGTTTTCTGTTTCTTGTAATACATTTTCGTATAATTCACGTGTGGTGTCTGGATCAAAGGGCGCTGTGTCCACGTCCAAGAACCGTGGCATTTTGGCCAGATAAAACTAGAAGTGACGACGGTTGTTTTCAGTTCGCGTCTTTGTGACAGCTCTTCCTTATCCATCTTTCTCTTCTTACTTTGCCATCTGTTGAGATAGGCAACGGCAAAGCCGGCATTTCGACATTGATTTCAATACGTTGTTTCTTCGCGGCTCGTTCAGTGTCGTCGTCGCCATTATCATCGTCGTCTTCATCGCTCCTCTCGCTACGTTGGCTTAAGTCCTCTTGATTCTCCTCATCATGACTGTAATGTCGGTAGCTTTTCAAAGAATATCCTGTTAGACTTGTCGTAGTTCACTAGCTTAATCGAGATGTCCGCACCTGGCAGGTCGTTTCCCAGAGATCTTCTCTTGTGGTTGAGATTCGCTGTCCGATTCGACAGCATGGTGATTCTGTGGTTCTGGGGAAGGTGATAGTGAATGCTCGCCCTCGATGTCAGAAGCTTCATTCTCGGAGCCAAAAAGATCGCCAAAATCAGGTTCTGCGTCAGACATTGTATTTGAAATGAGAAGAAAAGTGGATGGTAAGTGGGTAACGCGCAGAAATGTCTTTGCCCGGAAAAGTCCATCACAGTGTACGGCGTGCGGTCTTTCAAAAAAGCGACGCTTACATTTCAAATGGATTGAAAAAATAGCCCCTATTGCTTTTACTTTCTTTTTGCAATCCTCACCTTAATTTCCTTACCTGGCTTATATTCAAACTATCTATATCATGGAAAGCATAGAGAAAGATGCAGATCGATTACGCTGCGAAACGTCCGATAAAACTACAACTGAGAGCAACATGGTTACGCGAGTGATAGACTATTATAGCGGCGGAGACGCTACTTTTGCTCAAGCTTCATGGCGCTTTAAACTAATTGCCTTAGCTACAGCTCTGATGCTTCCTGGTACCGCTACTAAATTATATTCTGACAATTTTTCCTCCAAGGGCTAACCTACGCAAAAGTTGGGTCCCATTTTTCAGGGGCGGCCTTGGGTGCCATGAAGGCACCTATGAAAGAGGTACCTCTTTGAGCAACTAATGCTGTTTAATTCAATTTGCGCCTAGCTGTGCATCAACATAGCTAGCTTCTCCATTCGCTTTCTTACCTAACTCTATCTTTATCTATCTTTAGCATCTTGGAATTGACAATACACACTACGGTGTTCTCTCCTCAGCTGTGTCCATAATTAACACTGTTCTTCCGGTCGTGGGCGGTATATTCATTGATGTGTTTGGGTCCGTGTGGGGAACGTTCGCCGTCAATGTATGCATCATCACCGGCAGTATATTGACAGCACTTGCTGCGCACTTTGCCTCTTTTCCCGCCATGATTATTGGTCGTGTCGTCTTTGGGGTCGGCAGCAACATAATTGTGACGATGCAAGAGACGTTGCTATCGAAATGGTTTCGAACGCAGAGCTTGTCGATTGTCATTGGCATCCAGCTCGCCGTCAGTCAGCTCGCCTCATTTCTTGGCACAGCGGTAGCGAACCCGATCGCCCAGCAAACGCATGACTGGGTATGGCCTTTCTGGCTATCTGTCATCCTCTGCGGGTTCTCCATTGCCATGAATATTGCCTATGCACTAATGGTCCGCAAACTTATCACTGGGCAAGATTTGACTTCCAAATTCGATCGCAAAAAGAAAAAAACCTTCGAGATCCAGTCCGTGGTAAAGTTTCCAGTCTTGTTTTGGCTTGTGATCACCATTGAATTTATCTACGCTGCTGTGTGGACATCTTTCCAGACAATTAGCACTGAGCTTATCCAGATCCGTTTCGGGACAACGAGCGTTATAGCTGGATATAAGGCCAGTGCATCTGTGGTAGTACCTATAATCGCGACGCCGTTGCTTGGGCTCGTGATGGACATGTTCGGTTTCCGGATCTGCATATGTATGCAAATTCTTTTGTTATGAAGTCAGATTGAGGGAGACTGTGATAGGAACTACCTAATATTTATACCCTCCTCTACAAAAGTACTCTTTTCCTCTATCTTTCTGATCCTCAGTACGAGCCTTCTCGGGTGGACGGACGTAGATGCTCTTGTGGGGATGCTTTTATATAGTATGTCACTGGCATTTGGTCCTATTGCGATGATCACATCCATTGGCATGATTCTTCCTTCGGACTACATTGGTACAGGTCTTGGCCTCTATAAGGCATCAAATAATGGTAGGAAGAAAACCGACGGATTTGTTTTATTGTTTGGATTCAGACGCATGCACTCATACATTAGGGACTACCATCACTAGTCGGAACGTCAATTCTTGATATCGTCGTGGGCGTCGTGCAGGACCACACACATGGTCAAGCATATGGAGGTACAACATCGCTGTCTCCAAAGTGCACATTACATACATAAATTAAGTTTTCCCGTATAGGCGTTATACTGCTCTATCTTATCTTGGCTGCCATTGGCTTCATTCTTATCTGTATCCTCCTTGTCTCTCAGCGAGTATCACTAGCCAATCTGCTGGAGACAGGCCGACAGAATCGCCTCCAGATTATGAAGCGAAAGTATGATAACGAGCTGGACCTTATTTGCCGAGGCGTGGGCACATTAACGAATGCCTCCCTTCAGCCAGTCGGCATTTTCTTCCTCGCAGCATTTGCATGCGCGCTTGTGGTTGCGTGGGTGCTCTTTTTCGTCTACGCTATCGGAGGAGCTGTATCTTTGTAGAGACACAGCTATTTTTGTATATAAAATACCATATGCATTGGATTTAATGCAGTATTCTCTCTAAAAGAAGTCCAATCCCGATTAAAATATCAATTTAATAAATGTTAAATAGTTATTGGAACCCTCCGCTTCAATGACATTCATTTCAATACTGTATTTAAAGCAGATAACTGCGTATTTCTGTGGATAAAATGGGTGAATCCCCAGTGAACATTACGGTATACTTAACTGAAAATTACTTTTAAATGAAGCTAGAAATTCGTATACAAGGCAAGATAATATTACGCTTTAAATTACCTACCGGGCTCACCAGAGGTATCCAGATATACACGTGGCAATAACAGCAGCTGAGGATAGGCGGTACGCCACGAGCAGTAGCAGGGTCAAGAACAGCGAACGCCAGAAGCAGGGAAAAAGAAAAAAGAGAAAGGCCAAATCCTAAGACAGCCAAATTGCAGCCTTACCGAGTGGTCCGGTATCCTTTTTGATCTCATTCCATGGCTTATCAAGTACGGGTGCTATTGTTCAATCTACAAATGACAGAAGGTGATAGGTGCGAATTAAAAGCAAGTCAATATAAGGATTCATACCGGATAACCCATAGAAGATAGGTAAAGGATGGATTTGATTAGGAAGCAATAGATAGCCGGCACCCTAGCACATCCAAGTCGGCCCCCAACTTCGAAGGATCCAGAAAGGAAAACCACCGTTGGATCTCGATCCCAGTATCCGGGTTCAATTTATAGGACCATGCATTTCCTTTACACTAACCAAGCGAAATAGAAAAATACTTTGGATATCTAAGATAAATGCAGCGCCGAGAGCGAGGATTATCACAGGTGCTCAAGCACGAAAATTCATCAGATGGGTTAGCCAGCACCCTAGCATACCCAGCCGGTAACAGACTCTCGAAGGCGCCAGGAGCGAAAACCACAGGACCTTGATTACCGTCTATGGGTTCTGTCTGTTCGGTTATGGATTACCTTTTCGCCTTTCCAGTGATATAGAACAATATTTTGAATACCTGAGAGCGGAGATCACCACAGGCGCTCAAGTTCGAAGCATCATCTGATATGCTAACCAGCATCCTAGCATATCCAAGTCGACAACCAACTCTCGATGGATCCAGGAATAAAACCCGCGGATGGGCCTTAGTCTTGGTGTGTGGGATTTATCTACATGAGTATGTATTAAGAGTACGTTTATCAATGATGGGGAGCAATACGTTGAATGCCTGGTATGAGCTCGGTTCCTTCAGTTAGGTGCACGGTTTTCTTCAATGATGAAGCTACATCAGACGTGCGAACTAGCATTGTAGCAGATCTAAATTGTCTGTTTTCTTGAAAATAGCATGCTGACCATCTCTTATATGTCGATCGTGACCTATGAAATTTAATCTATTTGAACGTACAGTGAATTCCGCCATAATATGGGGATGGAGACACACGTTGAATACCCGGTATCGCAGGTCTGAATAATCGATGCAGTTGACAGTAATCTAGTGAGTCCAAGCATCCATTAATGAAAATTGGATACTATAAAATGCATCTTGGCAGTTACTTCCGCTTCAGACATGATTAGAAGAACTTTGGCATGTTATAGATCTTTCGAGGATGCGCTATTAGTGAGAGTGTTTTAAGCAATGTATCATGCGAATCGGATTAAATGATGGGTTTTGGATTCTTTACTAGTGTAGTCTGCGTAGGGAGAAAATCTGCTAAGTCGTGTCTACGAGTTAGTGAGAAGCTACATTTGTGATTGTGGATGTTCTAATGGCACGCTATAGGCGGTTCATTGGGGAAAGGACATGAGATGGGAGCGGTACCAAGCACAATTACAGCATTAGGCTCTATATATAGAAAAGGGAAAACGTTTCCATTCTAGGGAGTGAAGCTAGATCCAAAAGTAGATGCAACTCCTCAGATCGTTGGATGTACCGGTGTAAATCTGAGTCCTGTTAGAAGTTGGCGGCTGCGATTATGGCAGATCATATAGCATTTGTTCATGTGTAACTTCGTATGCTCGAAAGGCGGGCGTAAGGTACAATTTAACGACAAGGAGAAATGGGACCCGCTTTTATACTATCCCTGTGCGAATCAAAAGCACGTCATCTTTCAGTATATATTGCCGGATACCGACACATTTACTGATTCTATATGGCAGAATACTTAGTGCTAATACTTCCTTATATCTCGTTATTGTCGCTGTGGCAGAAATATTGACACATACTCATGTACGCACGCATTCACAAACTCTTATTGGTAATTCTTGTATCTGATTCCATTACGATTGTCGAATAATAACAGGTTTTGGGTGTAAAAAGAGGCTCTTCTCCTCTGCGATCATAATTCAGGAACTTGCTTGCTTCTTTACCCCTATAAATTAGTTACATTTGCATCTGAGTTGGAACAATAATTGAAAAAGTCTGTGCGCAGGGCGGTTTTTACACAAAACTTTATCCGAGACCCCGCAATTCCGGGTTTGGGGCGCAAAAGGAGGAAATTTAAGCGGGTGACTTTGAGCCATAAAGCTATTTGATCCTTCGGCTAAGCAAACAATACTATTCCCTTTATGTGTAATAGTAATAGGTCTATATAATCAATAGCACCGCAGAAACTGAAATTTTTCGGTGTAAAAGTACGTTCAATATAGCGCCATAAATCCCGAAAACTATAGTACACTACAAATTATCGGCGGGCTCTCTTGAGAGTACGATGTGTTGCAGCCATCTCATTTACCGTTACCTTGGATCGGCGGGTATGTCTGATGCCGAGATTGCTCCCAAGGTTGCGGTTGCCTTTGCTCCTGCCTTTGATATTGTGACCGCTGCAGGATTCCCTTCCTTGGACCATGCCATGCTGCGTTTCATATTAATATGGAATCTAGACTCGTAAAGAAAAAAAGCAGTTTTTTCTGAAGCCGATGTCGGCCCTGTCACATCTGCGCATCCAGTTGAGGTGCTCTTGGATCTTCGCAGTACTACTGCTGTCTACAGGATGAGGCATTTTCAGTGGCAAGTTGCATTCTTTTTCATAAATCGATGGAGCGTCGTTTTAGATAATTAGGAACCCTCAAATCTTTCGAGCAATTGCTCCATCAGCTCCTCTAGGGCAATGGATAAATTCTTATCAACGCATTCTAAATAACGCTCTTATGATCTTCATCGGGAATACGCGAACGACCCCTCGCGCTAGGGTCCTTAAAGATGCTCTCAGGGTCCTTCTTGTACTGCGATATCCATTGCTGGGTTGAGCGAACATGGATTCATAGCGGTTTGCTGCGTCTGATGCACTCATGACTTTCTCAAACGGATCCGCTTCACATGATTCAACTATGTACACTTACGCGAATAAGTCATTGTCCAAGATAAACATGCAAGTTGAGTGCAGGTATATGAGAATGTCTCCTATTTTTCTCTGATCCCGTTGGGGTTTCTTCCCATTTTGAAGTTGATATCATGCATTATATTCTGTCTTAATATTGAGGCAAATTTCCGCTCAAAGTCTCCATTGTTTTAGAAAGTCGAAATGGAAAAGGGTGGAGGTGGGCCATCATTCATGATCTTCTTTATGATTAATAATGCTGCAACAAGTACCGCGATATATCATATGATCTCTTCCTTCAGAAAACGTCTATCATACTCGTTGCTGCTCTTTCACGATGCTTATTTATACCAGACTTCATCAAACAGCCAAGATCATCAAATGTGAATCCGAGTCGGGAACAACTGAACTTATTAGTCATCACCCATAAAATTGTAGATTACGTATATCATCATAATCTGGTATAGAAATGTCATGATTTGAGCCGGGTGCTTCTCAGAACTCAATATTATTTGGTGAGAACCAAAATGATGTATATCTTTTTAAACGCTAGTATCTCCTTGCGCCGATGCCTGAAAATGTATTTTTGATTTAAACAAAATAGCATATCGTGAATGTCTTACAATTTTGCGTATGCTACAGCGGATAATGCCATTACACCTGAGGCTGTTGCTTCAATAGAATGGTTTTACGATCGTTACGTTTAATTTTCCAAGCTATTTACTGTTTCAAATAAACCATATTTTATTGAATGCCAGATGCACGATGAAGGACCTGTATCAAAGACATATACTTGCTCTGTACAATATACTAGGAGGAGTAGTTGTATGAGAGGAAAGGTTAGTTCCTCATCAAGAAGAAAACTAATTTCATCTTTATCTGTTTTACCAACATAGAATAACCGCCAAACAATATTCGGGTGAGTGGAGATACCGCATGAATCGCCATTGTCACATAAGCCATGCTCCTACTGAACCATCTATCTGTAGTATTACCAAAAATACACAAACGTAGGCTTTGCGTTACACGTGACCTCAAAACAACATGTTTACAAGGCTAATTGGCTTAGTCTGATGCTGACTGGTTGACTTAAACCACGCCCCATGGGTATTTTGGACTGAAACGAGCTTCAGCCGCAAACATGGACAGAGAAGGTGCAGTCAAATGACAACCTTTGATGTTATTTGTCATCTTGATGGCGGGCAGTGTGCATCCTAGAGAATCTGTTGGATTTCTTTTAATTATAACATTGATTTTGCTCTCAGGATCGTTTGACCATTTTAACCTCGAGTAGCTCTATCAAAATGAATTAGTACATGTTCATTCTAGGCAGCTAGTTACGTCACAGATGGCGCTCGTATCAAGTCACACAATGCATGTTCAAGAACCATCAGCCTTTCCGTGTATCTTGTGCTGTCAACAATAGCAATCTATTTTTGGACTGCTTGCTACATTGTGCGGCGTCAGAACATAGTTCCGATCCGACTTCTGGAAGCAGAGAATGTTTTTGTTCGCAAAAGATGACCCAAGTGGCGTCCAGATAATGGATTATGGTCAAAGACTTCTCATGCCAACTGACATGGATGAATAGTATATGAGCTTCGAAGAAAACGCGACTCACAACCATGTGGAATGTCCGATGGCATAGACTGCACGGTTCCCGACATCTACTTCTACAGTACCGGCTTGCTTCTTTAAAACACTGGTACTTGGAACCGCGCCGCCAATACCTATTCTAAGCCCTGAGGTTCTAAAATGCCAATTGTTGATCGATATATAAAGCACATTCGATTTTTTGAAAGTTCTTCCATCCACGTACACATACGTTTATACTATGCCTCCCTTGTCTGTGTTACAAGAATGCCATACAGCCGAGTGTATCGAGGTTGCATCGTATGTTACTAAGTTCGTCAATTTTTCGGTCGACCCTTGTGACAACTTCTATGATTATGCATGTAAGAGGAAGAAAGAGGTTAGATCATCAGAAAATACTGAGCAATATTCTTCTTCTTTAGGTGGAGCCTCGTACGAGGACGAGCCCATTCCTGTTTGGGCGAATTGTAAGTGATTGCAGCCATGATTGTAGGCTCGGGAAATGCGCGCTTAACGAATACATAAACTATTTGTATCAGCTATCGGGATCAGTGATGATATGGATTATGCCATTCTCAAATCAGTTCGCAAGATTATGGAGAGCTCTTATCAAGACCTCTTGAAGGCTAATATTGCTCCTGAATTTATTGAAGAAGAATCTACGAAAACCGATCAAGAGCTTTTTAGTTCACTCCAAATGTATTATGAATCATGCATGAACATCAGTGCTTTGGAAAAAGCTGGTGCGACCCCGATTTACCCAGTCATCGGACATTTGAGGAGCGGATGGGCTGAAGAAGGCGCATCAGGGTTAACCAATACACTCATTGAACTGGCGTCGCTTAACATTTTCCCGCTTGTGGAGTTTACGGTACAAACTGACGTCGTCCAAGATCCATCGCACTACATGGTGGGAACTTCAAAACCATCATTAGGATATGCCGATTCATTGGATATTACCGACCCAGAAAACGTTCAAAACTATCGCCTTTTCCTTACAGAAATCACCACATATGTGCTGAGCCCGTCCGATACAAATTATATGGCCGCACTTGAGGAGCAGAGACTCCATGTTCTAACCCCAAGCCAGATTGAGGTCTTTGTCGACCATGCCGTCAATTTCTCAGTAGCATTGCTCAACGTTTCTTTACTAAAGTAAGTGAGAAGGACTCGTAGAGTGGGCCGAGTTGATCTGACCGGTTTTCCTTCTATTTAAAAAGTGATTTTGGCGACCAAATCAATGTTATGCGTTTTGACGAGATGCAATTCAACTATACTTTCATGGACTGGCGCCGTTTCTTCGAGAGCGTCTTGCCAAAAGGAAAGCATGTCCCGGAACAGATCTACAACTTTAACCCTGGTTACTTGCGAGACATCACAAACCTTGTCCGCAATACGGATCAGGAAACCATCATTGATTTCTTTCTCTCACAAGTCATTCTCCAGAAAGCATCTTACCTTGATTCAACTGTTCTTGAGATTCTTGTCAAATATGGCTTCTCTGATCCCAATCCACCACGCTGGATGACATGTGCCGGCAATCTGCGCAACAGCGTTCCTGATCTCATCGGACGATATTACCTCATGGAGAATTTCGGTGGTGCACGTGAGCGGCAAGTTGTGGGAAACTACGTTAACTTGATCCATCAAACTTATCGACGCCGTCTGGAACGCAATGAATGGCTCGACGATGAAACGCGTGCGAAGGCCATTGAAAAGGTACAAAAACAAATCTCTTATTTTCCGTACGTCTTCTTAACAGATGCACATGTATATGATAGATTGACAAACTCAACTATTACATCAGCTATAGCCTTTCCAACCCTGATGAACGATCCCCTGGAGATCTGAAGCTCTATTTTGAAGGCATTATTTTTGGGAATGAGTACTTTACAAACGAACTCTCCATTGCGCGCTGGAAAGGACTTCAAGACAAATGGCGTTTTGTCGACGAGGCAGTCGATAGAAGCTCAGACGGGATTGATTTTATGGTAGTCAACGCCTATTACAGTCCATGGACAAATATGGTAAGAAGATGCAAAACCAACAAGGGGACAGTAATAACGGCACCAAATAATAGATGGCGATTATCGCGGGCATTCTTGAGCGACCCATTTATGATGTTAATTATCCGGCCTTCGTCAATTTTGGCTCTCTGGGTCTTATCATTGGCCATGAGTTCACAGTAGGTGAAGGATCTAAAAGTCGGCTACAATGCTCAAAAAGGGCTTTCTGCCTATTTTCTCCTACCAGCACGGCTACGATAGCTATGGCCGTCACTTCGACGGTGACGGACGTTACATCAATTGGTGGACCAATCGATCAGCCGCAGCCTTTGATGAAAGGGCGCAATGTTTTGTGGACCAATACAATCAGTTTGCCTTTCAATACGAGGACAAAATGTATCATTTGGATGGAGAGGTACGTTCCGTCTTCGATCAACATGCAACATTTCACTTTATGCCTCTTTGATATACATGATTTGACTGTACGTATATAGATGACTCTCGGTGAAAATATCGCCGACAATGGCGGCATTGCCGTAGCATACGAGGCATTCCGTAATTATTGGCAGAGCAATAGTTCAGCGCATATGACACTTCCCGGCATTGATCTCACACCGGATCAGCTCTTTTTCGTAAGCGTCCCTAGGTTTTTCTGCGGTAAAACGGAAGCTAAAGCCATTATCGAGCAATTGGTAAGACTTAAGAAAAGACAGGTTTAAAGAGCAGTTGCTCACAACTCTCCTTTTTTTTTACTAGACAACCGCTGCTCATTCTCCTGGCAACGTACGTGTCATTGGAACACTACAAAATTTTGAGCCTTTTGCTGAGGCGTTCAAATGTCCTGCGGGTTCACCGATGAATCCGGAAAAAAAATGTACTCTGTGGTAGTTTGCAGTCTTGTATATACTATTTCCATTCCTATCTGATATCGTTCTCAAATTCCTAATTAAACCATATTACCGAATTGATCGGCTCCCTTCCCATCCGTACAAGATGATTAGCGTTGAGGCAGGACAACTTGATAGCAACGAGATGTTTTAATAATGCCTATTCGTAAAAAATCTCTGCCGTGAAGGCGATCGCCTACTATGTCTATACCGATGGTCTGAAGATCGCGGTGGCGATGAATATCGGCTCCGTGATGAATACTTATCTCGCGACGGCGGCGTTGACGTGCGCCTACTACGATGTGGTGAACGCGATGAATGCCGATGGTTCAATCTTCGCCAGTTATCCGGTCTGCGTTGCTCTGGCAAAATCACCGGGTCTGTCTGTCCATGACGTTTTCTGATATAAGCCGTCTTTAGCATATTTCTTTTTATGCAAAAAATACCTTTCCCCCAAAAAAGAACTCACATTGGTTGCCGGAAAGGTTTATCGCGCGCACCAAACCGCAATTGCCCACTCTCCTTTCTGCCTCCAAATCCACCGCCCAATCGCCGGGGCACCCACCCCTTCATGATCCTGCTCCTTTCATAGTCGACGAGAATCTCACGGCCATTCAAGATAGCGTGATGGGCTTGTTCATACGCGTTACGCGCATCGCGTGAATGCTCAAAAGTTATGAAACCGTACCCCTCAAATGTGCCCGTTACTTTTCAGAGAAATAGATCCGCATGAGTTCTACGAATCATCGTGATAGCCATCTTCCTCCTTCTTTTGGGTGAAATAATTGCGTACCAACATTGTGGACGAGCTCGATATGGGCTATACGACCGTACTTTTCAAAAAAGGAGCGTACACTTGCTGATTTTATTACCCTTTTATCAGCCATTGTTTCGTCTCCAAAAAAAAAAATAAACATCGCCCCACTGGTTTACCTTTGGTAGTCTCAAAATCTAGCCGTCCAACAAATATTGTCTTTAAAGGGTCTGTGGATAGCCCCTTAGGCGATTCATCTGGATAATAATATTTTAGAGCGCCGGAATAGATCATCGCTTCATGTCAGTACGGGCATTGGGATTCAAAACTTGGACAATGGCATACAGTGGGCATTCAGAGCTCTTTTGATGGCATGATCATGCGGTGTGACATCAGTCCCATCAATGGATCCAGTCTGGAGTGGATTATATGTGCGTGCAAACCACATTGGATTAGGAAAAGAAGAGAGAGATGGATAGGAGTTTTTTCCAAAAAATTCTTGCATTTTTATGCGCTTTTCATGGTCTTGGTGCTGCTAATTAAAGCAGCCGCGATCTTCGTGATGCTCTGGTTTATCAAGAATACTGGCACCTAGGAAAAGAAACAAGAGTAAGTTCAGTCTGCATATATATTTTCAGTAATCCAGCCTTTTCGCTTCTTAAAGCTTACAATGATCCAGGGCGAATTGAATGCCACGAAATAGATCCAAAAATAATAAGGGTGCGGATGACAGTTTGGAAACCCCTTGGTGAAATCCATAGCAAAATAAAGAGTACAACTAAACAAATGGGCAAAGGAGACCAGCAGCTGAGGAATGATTTGAATTGGTGACTTGTGCCAGATGGCCAAGGCTGTCAAAAAACAGAGGGGACCCCATAAAAACTAGTAATACCGCCAACCAAGAGAATGCAAAAAGAGTTAGACACATATAAACTAGTGGACTCAGTTCGTGCCCTCTTACGACGGTGATGGTTTCCAAAGCAACTAAGAGTTCGTCTTCGATCAAGTAACGTGAGTCGCCGTGGGCATATTCTTTCCACAATACAGCAAGGAGATCCGTTCGACTTGCAATTGTGCTTCTGTGATAGACCCAGTACCCTTCAAATCCACAGTGCAACACGCCGCAAAGCATAAACCACATGAATCGTAGCGAGTCCCCAGTGCTCTTGCCAGACTGACGACAGGCGATAAACGACCCAAAGAGAATAACGCCGCCCAGTCCGCTTACAATCAATAGAATCTGCGGCAATGAAATATCATTAGGAACGTAGTCAATCAATTCGATCGACAGCGGGTAATAGGGATGCACGGAGGAGTGAAATTCCATGGGATGGGATGGGCACAAGCGGAAGGAAAAGAAATAGGTACTCACGATTTTTTATTGTCCTGGAGAGCGCCGCATGATTAAAGAGACTTTCTAAGCTTCTCAGATTATCACGAGAGTAGCCACTTTTCTCTAGTTCCACGTTATTTATGGCTTTCATTTTTGGGCGGACGTTCCAGCTCAAAGGTCATGAAGACGGTTTGTCCACGACGTTGGCCATCGACTTTTTAGGTTCATAGAACGTGTTAAGGTGAAGCGGTGGCACATTGGGCTTCCATTTCGCCTCGATGTATGCGAAGAGTAGCCATGGAAGCGCCTACAGAGTGATCCAGCACCATAATAAGAGAGATATCGCCTCATGGACCAACCTCACATGAGTTTTGGGCTGATTCATTTCTCCTACCCGGCGTAGACCGCCACATTACCCCATAATGGGTGGTATTACGCTGAGCTTTTCACTGGTTCATATGATGCGGGTGGGACAATATCCGTGGATGCCTTCAGCATCCAATTCAGGTGAGGCAACCTGGGGTTTAAAGCCCAGCCGAGGAATTACAATTGCGCTATGCCCGCTGTATTTTTTTATCGTTCTCTTTCTTTCGCTTCCTTCTCTCTTTCTCTCTCTGCATTATACTTATCGCTTCCCTTCATGTCACTGACCTCCGAAGGCACACCTACCTCATCGCGGTCATTCGGGTTTCCATTTCGTGCACGCACTACCTCGTCAACTACAACAGAAGCTCCTTTAAGTCACATTCCTCGAAAGCTCAACTCTCTTTTCCAATTCAACCATGCAAAAGTCGACGACAATAATAAAAATACGTCTCGGCAACAACCCAGCACTAGCCTCGAACGCGATTATAAGCGTAGATACTCCTCGGATGAGGAGGACAGTTATTCAGATAATGGCACCATTCAGCCTGGCGGTGGCCAGTATACTCTAAGGGTAATTAATCCTGATCCAGTGTCGTCTGAGAGCGACGACGACGACGATGATCGTGGGCAAAGTTCTCTTCCACGCAACAGCACCACCGCCACCGCCGCCACCGCCACTGCGACATCAACGCAATCACCATCACCATCACGGCAATTTGATATTGCTCCTGTACATGAGGAAGCTCCGCCACTTGCATTTGTCACTGCTTTTGTCACTGCTGTGCCATCTCCAACAGCCTCCTCCTTGTCGCTCGGCAGCAATTCCCACCAGAAAGAAATAGGAGAATCCATTCCTCATTCCCAGGCGTCTGAGCAGCCGTCTCTATCGAAAAATGCTTCCTCTGCGAGACCGCTCAGCCGCCGCGAGTCCAAGACGCTGCAGGAGAGCTCGTCTTCCTCCTTACCTCTCGATTTCCTCCCCCCTCTTGATCTTTTACCTCTCGATTTCAATCATTATGTGCGCGCAAGCACATCCGCTGGTGGTCATACTACCCCGCGCCAGATCTATGAGCGGATCGTCGAAGAGGAGGACATAGAAGACGAAAGAAAAACATCCCAACGACAAAAGCCGCAATCGCAGGAGTCGCAGCAACTCCAGCAATCGCATCATGAAATGAGTAATTTGATCACCGGAGAACCTTTAGTGCAAACGCCTTTGCCACTATCACCCGAGGCTGCCGAGATCAATTCACAGTATCTGGAGCCTCTAAACAGTGTCATGAAAGAATCAGTTCAGAGCACGCCTTTTGGACATGTCCAGAAATCCGTTTTGACGCACAGCCAACGCCCACTCATGCCTGGCGACAGCGGCATTGTCTCTTCGTCGCTCTATGGCAATCGATCCGTGGCAACCACGATAACCACTGATAGTGTTTTGGTATGTCGCCCAACCTGATAACAGGATGGAAGGTATTTATCAACTGTCCGATTTTTTTTTTTACAAAAATAGACATCGACCATGCGATCGCCCCATTCAAAATACACTAAGGCGTCTTACAGTTTAACCAGCAGACGTGATGCTCTCAAGCTCTACCGGGATATGGCGGAAAAGACCAACGACCCTGAAGTGCAATTGACATATGCAAAGTATCTTTTGGAAATTGCTCCGCTGTATATCTCAAGCAGAAATGCAACCCATCGCGGCTACAACAAGTCGAGTCCACTGTCGATCATGGGTCACGACATTGTGAAACGTGGCCGGACTAGTCTTAGTTATACGGCGGGACGACTAAATACCGCGTCCTCCACATCTGAGACGATGGACCATGACAAAAAAGGACAGGCTTTGGAGGAAGAAGGGGTCCGATGGATTCGGCGGCTAGCAAAGGAAGGCGTAGGTGAGGCTGCAGGGATGCTAGCATCATGGATAGATGAACAAAAGTACGGTTTCAAGTCAAACCCAGCAAAAGCGCTCAGTCTTCATGAAATTGCCGCTCGCCAAGGCCGATCAGAGAGCATATTTGCGGTCGGGGAACATCTTGAGCGCCAAGGGCAGCCGAAAGCTGCTCTAAAGTATTACAAGGATGCTTCGGAGCGTGGGCTTGTTGCTGCTGTTCAGGTATACATGGGGTGTTTCCACATCTGGGGTTGACATAATGCTCTCTCTCTCTGATTCGCAAGCTTTAGCGCCTTGCCATTGTCATGATCCATGGACAGCTTGGCCAGCGTCAAAACATGTCGAGCGGCCTGGACTTGTTAGCACAAGCTGCAGCCAATGCAACACAAGATAACCCCGATCCATTGTTTGTCTTTGCACAAGCGCTTTCCAACACTTACCCGCTCGCAGATATTCCGGCTGAACTCGTACAAGCATATGGCGGTAAAGCGGCTGCCCTGCCAGCATTTGAACACGCGGCAGAACTCGGTCACGCTGGTGCTCTTGCCCAACTTGGTACAATTTACCAGCAGGGACTCTATGACGCACCTGTCAATTTGGAAAAGAGTTTTAAGTACTATGAAAAAGCGGCAGAGAAGGGCAACCCGGATGGCATGTTTGGTTTGAGCACCCTTTACAACGGCGGTCTTCGAGGCCCAGATGATTCTCCTAGTGAGCAACAAACAAGGATAGAGCGCGACGTGTCGCGCTGGTTTGAGAACAACCCCCTTAATGAAGATCTCGCATTTCATTGGTGCCAAAAGGCGGCTAATATGAATCATCTTGACGCCATATATTTGTTAGGGTAATGATATACGCATGTATGTTTAAGGAAGTACATACTGATCAGCATTTGTCGAATTGAAATGTATAGATGGTATTACGAGAAAGGATTTGGTACTCCACGAGACCAGGGACGAGCAAACATACTCTACCATAGGGCAGCAAACAAGGGGCATGAGGAAGCAGCACAGCGATTGTGGAAGGAATGCACAGTGAAGCAGCACACGGTGGAACAATCAGCAAATGTTCGTCGGACGGGACATGATAGTAAACTCGACTCTCAGACTTGCACCATAATGTAGCATTCATACCACCTCCTCGATACCCTCTCCCTGCTTCTTAATTCCTACAGCGACAGTGCTCGGCTGTCCTATACGGGCAACTTTTCGCAAAATTAAAGTCGTATACCACCCAACCAGAAGTCGTATTTCCCGAAGCCATCTTTACGGCAAATGACAGATCAGAGGTGGCACAAAGAGATTTATACCCATAAAAATACGTCAACCAACGTATTCAATATTCCAAAAGGACTATGTCGTTGATTAGGAAGTGTATCTGCCTCATACGTCTTGTAAAAAGGACATACTGAGGCCGTCTGTACGCATGTATTCTCCAAGCAAAGATTTACATAAGCGCAGTAACCTAACTAAGGGAGGTTTTGGAGTGCGACTCTCTTCACCCACTCCCATTGTTCCTTGGGTTTACCTGTACGCAAGGGGCAGGGCTGAGAGGAAATATATATGTGCGCTCCATTTCGACTGCTTGCTTCGGCCACCCTCCTCGCAGATATCCTTCTCCTAGCGTTGTTTATCGCCAGGACAACCGCACTGCTCTTCGGAGGTGAACAAGGCTGCTGTACCAATAACTAATTTCGATGCAAGATGCTTTTTGATTATGTATTTATGTTGTACGCTAAACCCCTTTTTTGAGAATAGAGTAGATCTGCTCCTTTCTATACCGATCCTCGTCTGCTTCAGTCATAATTGGTGCTGGGGTTGCCTCCGTCTCATCAGCAACAGCGGCACTCGCCCCTCGGTTTGCGGTTCCCGTGCTACCGATGTTTTTGTTGTTGCGTCTTTAATACGCTCATCTCTTTAGAGAGCTCTTGGCATGTGTTCGCAAGACCTCTGGCCATGTGGATATCGTTATTGGCGACGATTGTGTCTTGGAGTGTGGTTGTAACGGTCCGGATGCGTTGACGAGCGGTCTGAGCTGCGTTCAACGTGCGCTGCGCGTTTAGATTTGCCTCTCTTTTGTGAACCGCCCTTGCCAACTTGGACCGGCTCTTCCCCCGCGTGTAAGCATATCCATTCTCAATGAGAGTCATCTTGGCGCGCTGAAGTAACTCTGCCCTGCGTTGCGCTAGATCAGGCTCCGCTGCTACCAATTGAACGGCAGCCTCATTCATGGCCGCTTCGTACCGACTCAAGGGCCGTTTTCGGGGCCGTTTTTGGTCACTGGCTCCGTATATAATACCTTGAGGAAGCAACGGCGGCGGGTTGTTATTGTTGTTGGCGGTGGTGGTGGTTGTAGCTGCTGTTGCGTCCTTCAATTGTTGTAGATGCGACCCCACCCGGTGGAAGTGGGGTAAACAATTGTTGGTGTTATGTACACACATACAATATATATATATTATATATACGTGCACCAAACAGCTCACTTCTACTTACAGGCTGTTGTGCCGTGTCAGAAGGGGCAGACCCGAGCTGTTTGAGTGCGCGTTTGAAGATAATAATATGGAAAGGTCGCATGCAAACCGCACTCAAAATGTCATTCAGCTCATTGTCATTGAACTCGACAAGATGTGACAGAGCGTCGGCATTGTTTGCACCTGCATTGAGAAATAGCTCGTAATATTGTGAGAGTTGTTGATGAGCCAGGAAGTCTCGAAGGCAAGGGAGCATGACGGGGAAAAGAGGGAGACGACTTGTTCGTCTGCCAGCGCCACAATTTGTTCTGATCCCTGCGCCACTGCGCTTTTTCTAAGACATGGACTACATTCGATCAATTCCAAGTTTCCGGCTCGGCTCGGCATAGCATGGCATGGTATAGCCTCGTCTGGCCTGGCCTGACCGGACCGGACCGGATGACCAGCCATAGCATTACCGCGTTTTACATACTCCTCTCTCGCGGATCCTTTCCGTCGCCGAAGCAGGGTACATATGTCCTCTTCAAGTCGTTCAAATTTGTATCAAAGTCCAGTTCTATACTCGCACTCCTTTGTGAGAACATTTTACACTCCTTCCCCCCCCTCGCATCCTCTCAGTATCTACATATTTGGTTTGATGTCATGTACCTTGGCCCGCCTATGCACGTTCGCCGACGTTTACCAGCTTGATCACAGATCCTGGACTCTTGTCCGGATCCCTCAAGCGTAGTTGACCGGGTCTCAGTTACAAGCAAGATCTTGATGTTAACTTCTGTGCCCAATAATTCCTCGAATTCTTGATAAAATGCTATGCTGGATCCGCACAGTGTTTGCCCGTCTTCCCGCAATCCTGCCGAATGATCCAAGATTTTTCGAGCATAGCTCTTCAGGAGTTCGGAGGAAGGAGACAGGTGGGGGGGGGTTAAGATTGGTTAGAATAATTTCAAAGCGCGGATCCTTTCCGGGCAATTGTCCTATTCCAGGCAGGTATAAAAAAGGGGCGGAAGGGTTAGCACATAAATCCTTTCTTCAAGCATGCATCTGATGTAACAAAAGGTCGTCACTGACATTTCAAAGTGAACACAAATTACGTACATGCGTCAAGCACTGACTGCGGCAAGACAGACAGACGGAGAGAAAGAAAGAAAGAGGGCTTTCTTGGTGTTTGAATGCATGACGAGCGCATGGGACATATGCTCAGATCAATCGGCCAAAAATGAAAACGTGTGCACCTGCACGCAGGTACAAATATGCACGCACAGCCCTTTATACATATATATATATATATATATATATATATATATATATATAAGAGAACGAGGTCATCCCTCCTTCCTTTGCGGATGCAAATAGCGACAGGGCTTAGCATATTTTTTGGGTAAAAAGAATGAGCTTTTGGGGGAGGGGGCTTGCTGGAAATGGGAATTTCTACATATTGCAAAAGGTGCGGTAATTTTTTCAGCGGCAATAGATGTCAGATGGGTTAGAGCGGCAAAAAGAGGTGCTAAGGAGCAGCAGAACTAATTAGTCTCTTCTCCATTTAGGTGACCCGAGAGAGTCACCCCTCCCCCCCTCCGGGAATTGGATCAAAATAGGCGGGCATTGATCACCCGAAAGATTGGGCTTCATTGGGCAGAACGGGGTACGCAGTAACGGTTGAAGGAGAGAGACCGGTATCCTTGCTCTTTTGCGGCAGTTGCGATATGATGGTAAGCTGCGAACATGGATCATATTGCCAGAATTACAATGAGCTTGTGGCAGCAAAATGGGTGGAATACAATATAGCGCACGTAGCAACCCCCCCTCATTCACCCTCCTTGCTTTGAGACGCCACAGAATGGACGATACCGTACACTCAGCTGGTTGTAGGCACCGCAGTGCTCCGTACCACTATGATAACTATTGGGCAGCTTTGACCGGGTGTCTCTTTTTATTGCTTGAGTCGTCCGTGAGTACATTGAGATATTCACTCGAGATCCAATGACTATTTCCAACCAAATACAACAGAAAACGGGATTATTGATCATAATGTTGCAGGTCAAAGTTGTTTATTTTTTCTCAAAAATCGGCAAACGTAAGTTTTCATGGGATAAATATCGTTTCATCCTCTGGAAAGTATTGTCTTAATTAAAACAAAGAAACAGCACTGTTTTCTCCTACTTTATCAGGGCAAATCAGCACTGACCAGGGGACCTGTTTTTTTTTATTGTTTGTTTTCCCTTTCTCATCCTCCAGAAAGTAAGCTTGAGGATTTTCCTTTGTTTTATCCTCCTACCGTTCGGATGCGTGGCTGTCTATTCACACTTCTCGCAACTAGTGAGAGTGAGGATCTTCCAATATCTAGTTACAACAAGTTATAGGCCACGTAGAGAAGAATGAAGCTTGCACTATGTATACAGAAACTGAGTCTTGTCGTCCCTCTTTTTTTTTTTAGACTTTTGCTTGTGTGATACCCGGGAGAATCGCATGTGGAGAGAGGGGAAGGGGAAATGTGTATGTATAGGATGATTAGTCCATGTGACCTCTCTCACACGCATTGCTGCTAGGTGAAACAATAGTAGATCACAGGCATGAATGAATGATACTGCGTTATACACGTATTCGGGAGGGATGACCAAAAAATGCTCATTTATTCTATTACGGTACCACCGTTGCTTTTGTTATACTGTAAAATGTGCCATTTATATATCGTGAACCACGCTGTATAATGAAGCATACAAAGCAACCTTGTAAATAAGAGCGCAAAAAGGAGAAAAGATGGGGGAGGGGCATATAAGCATATTGAAAAGATGGTGGATCCCGCACCAGGCGATCTGGCATGAAGAAAGAGAGAAATATATGTATATACAAATAAATAAGAGAGATAAAAGCAAACATGCAAATAAGAAAAGAGATTAAAAAGTGATGCTGAAACAAGTGCGTGTGCGTATGTGGGCGTGTGTGTGTGTGTGTGTGTGTGTGTGCAGTGTGCGTTGGCGTAAAAAGTAAATGTAAGAAAAGCCGACGTGCGCACTCAACGAAAAAGAAGCCCGCATATTCGCACATTTAGAAGCTCCAAGGAAAAAAAGAAAGAAAAGAAATACAGTGTTGGAATGCAACAAGGGGTGAAGGGGCTTCTTAGGACAGTGAAAGAAACAGTAATAATAGAGAAAACGAGCATTAGGGCGTCGGGCGCCAGTTGTATACGTAGAAAAAGGAAGCATCAAACACAAATCACTTGATCCGGATGGTGAAGGGAGTCCGTGAAGAAGGTGTGTAGGGATGGTAGCGATGGTGATGAGCGGAAGAGTGTCTCAACGCAGCATCAGCATCAGCAGCAGTAGTCGTTGTAGCGGTGGCAGTTGCGACAAGAGCAGGAGAGGGCGTTGGACCGCACCAGCGATGTTGCTGCTGCCGATGACGGGCATGAGGACGGTAGACAATGGGCGCAATGAGAGGAGGGGACGCACGGTGGAAAGTATGATCGGTCGGAGTAACTGGTGGACTGGGGGACCTATCGGCTTCGGAATCCTCATTTGTGGTGGTTGTCGTTGTCGGGGACGACGGGGATTTGCTATCAAGTCAGAGAGCATTTCGTCTATGAGTTTTTCTCTTCTTTTCTCGTCTTTTCTGGTACTACCATTGACCAAAATATCGTTACCTATCCTGCTTCCAATGACAGCGCTGATGACGCGACAGGGTTGTTTTGCGAGTAAAGGATTTGCCACAATTAACAATGTCGCAGACATATGGCCGTCGACCGGTGTGCGTGCGTCGGTGGCGCGCCAGTGACGATGACTGTGCAAAAGAATAAAGTTGATTAGCCGATATGCAAACTCACACGTATCGACAACTCGGGTACATACGTCACTAAAGGATTTGCCACAGGCTTCAAACTCGCACACGTGAGGACGCTCACCAGTATGGGTGCGATAATGGACCGTTAAAGCTGAACGTTGGATGAATTGCTTTGTGCATCCGTTCCACTCACAGTGGTAGGGTCGTTCGCCCGTGTGAATACGATGATGACGAGATAGGTCTGAGCGCCTGGAGAAAGGTTTGCGGCAGAACTCAAACGAGCAGGTGTACTGCTTATCGACATGAGCCATGGCGGCGGTGGTGGTAATAGCATCAGCAGCATCAGCAGAAGCAGTGTTGGTGGTGGTAATAGTAGCAGCTGTGAGTGGGGAAGAAGAGTGGTCGATATCTTGGTTGAGTAAATTGCGGATATCCATTTTGCAAAAAAAAAAAAAAAAAAAGAAATTGGGCGAAAAAAAGAGTGAGACAATGATCGTTGTTCCGTTTTATATAAGCGTATCCAGGCGTAAGGAAAGGGATGAGGGCCGGGGTGGGGGGTTGGGGGGTGGGGAAGGCGGGGAGGCAGGGATGCTTTGGGGGGTGGGTGGAGGTTGGGTGGAGCTCACGGGTTTGCCTTGTTGTTGAACAAGCGGGGTGGCACAGAGTGACATGCCTTCCCTTCCTGACAATTGCGGTTTGCTATTCTCCCTACGGCTACCACCCTCGATTTCTTTATGTTCATATTCTCTCCTTCTTCCGTATACCCCTCTACTCTTACATCAAGCTAAGGGCTGTGCACACAAAAGAATTGAATGTGCGCACATCACCTCCTTCTTTCTTTCTTTCTTTCTTTCTTCCCTATGTGAGAAGTGGGGAGGGGGATTCATATTTCCCTCAGACTTCCCTCTTTGCAAATCCCCTACATTTTCGTACACAGACGGAACGCCGATCGGAACGCAATCCTATATTACAAAATAAAAATGTCCTTGCCACGTTTCTTCTGCGGACTGTCGCTCTCGCTCTCACTCTCACTCTCACTCTATGCCGTTGCGTCCCTCTCGCTTCGGCTCGGCTGGCCATGAATCTTAATGGCGTCGTACAACAGTTCGCGGCCTTTCTAAATGAGGAGGATCACGGCAGTCAATCATTAGCGACGACGATAAATATTCTTTTTATTTCGATGTTGGAATCAGCTCAAGGAGCATATGAAAGAGGGAGGTTAAAGGGTAAAGATAAGAATAAAAGGAGACGTCCCGTGGTGTGGGTGTTAGAAGGAGGTGCGTTTTGGTAAAGAGAGTAAATGGGGTAGAGGAGAGGGAGAGGAGAGGAGAAATGAGGAGAGGAGAGGAGAGGGAGAGAAAGGAAGAAATAAGAAGTACAGAATAGCGAAGGCCTAAGTGGAGAGGATCCGTGTAGATGGGGGAGAAGGCACGAGCCACTGTAGTATCTGAGAAGATTCATCTTGCTACTGCGGGTTTTATGTGATCTTAAGATAAACTGTAGGAGACTATGCGCATAGAGTAGACATCACGCACATGCACACATTTGGTTGCATACATGTAGGTGTACCTACACTATTACAATAAGGACCGGGGCTGGGAGTGGAGGGCAGGGGTGGAAAGGGCCATGCTCAACTCAAGGGTCGCACAGGGGGTGTGCTTTTGTGTCTTTTTGTGTGTTACCGGGTTGATCTCGTATCACCTTGGCAGCGGTTTTCTTTGGTTCTCCCGGTCTCTGCAACCCATCATCGCTCTTTCTTTTGAGATTGCATTAAGAAACTACCAGCGCCCTCCGCTCTTTAATAAAAATGACGGGTTATTTTAAATCCACAACCATGCGCAAACTTGCACGAGAACAAGAGCCACCTGTGTTTTACTCCATTCGAATAAAAAGGCAAGAACGCGTGTTACCTTAAAATGCGCACTGTGATTGGTACATTTTCTTTGCGTCACATCTTTCTTTTTCTCCATCATGCAGTGCTTTGGACACAACCGGCACACAGACGCCTTTTTCCCTTTTATGACCAATCTATCCGCCCCACCCTTGTTCCCCTCCCCTCTCTCTTACTTTGACTGAGTTTCATATCCGCATGGCAAAGAAAAAAAGAATGACGTTATGTGCTTGACCACTGTCGCCTGATTGCCTGCGTTATTCGGCATGCCATTTGCTTTCCTAGCCTATTTTAGCCTTACATACCGCTTCCCATTTGTTTTTATCCCAACTAGCAAAAAAGCCTTTTTTCTCTCTTCTTTATACTGGGAAACAATGAAATCCCATTGCTCCTGTAGATTTTGTCACGCGATGTGTCGTACAGCCGATTTGCGCTAAGCCTCATTGTTGTCATAGTTCCAAATTGAACTGGAAATTTGTTGCGCACAGGGCCTTGTATTCCCATTTCAGTTCGGCTGATTGCATCACGGGGGTGGGCATTTACTCATACCACATGCGCGCCAAAAAGAAAGGAAAAAAAGAGGAGGAGGGGGGAGAATAGCTTCCAAGACGAGACGAGGTAATGTATTTTGCCTTTATATATACAAGATAAATCCAACGTTACTGCAAAGCAAATAAATCGTATAAAACCATATAAAGTTGTCGTGTCAATAGGTAAAAAAAGTTGGATTAAAGTTTTGTTCGTCAATAGAAAATTTGTATCATAGCCTTACTCTACAAACTTCACTTCCGCCCTCATCCATGGGTTTCGCCAGATACATGGCGAAGATAATCAATCACGGAAAATAGCCAGGGAGGGGGTAGGGAAGCAGCGGCAGAAGACCGCAACAAGAGATCTATCAGTAGGAAGAACACCAAAAAAGCCAAATAAAAGTCTCTGCACTACAGACGCACAGCCCTGCCCGCTATCGTTTGATATTCTCTTGCACGAGTCATCGGATACCTCTATACTGCTATAAAACAAGCTAGTGTTATAATGGTCGGCCCAGGTATTGAATGAAGAGGGGAATAAGGTGATAATTATGACGGCATATACACTGTGAGGGTGGGGGAAACCAAATCCACTACTGCTCTTGACGGCTGACCGAAGCTGCTCAATAGAATCAGATTTAGGTGACTACTGATGGAAAATGGGAGCCCGTTGATGTTTTTACGACTCGAGCATATCGCGCGAGACACCCGTAGCACTATAACAACCTTCTCACCTTGGTTCTGTATACATCTCTTAACAATGCTCACAGCGCCTTTTTTTCGTAGCTTACTGCCCGTCCCAGCGCTGAAAGAATAGGTATTTCTAGCTGCTCTTTGAATTGTCTGATTTCTTTTACTTCAATTTGCTTGTATATACATTGTATGTATATATATATGTGTATGTTGCTGCGTTTCATCAAAACGCCTGTATCCATTCTCTTTGGGTATGCGCAGTAACCAGCAGCAAACTCAGAGGCTACTCGTATTATATAGATGGACGGCACATGTTTTCTCTCCAGGAACTATCGGCTCAACAAGGACTGAGTCGTGTCCAGCTTTGTAAATCGCTCATTTCGAAATGCATATATATGGAATTAAAACATTAAAAAAAGATGGCATGTTTTTATATAGAGATGGATGTATTCATCGGAGCAAGCGAGCCTCTATTTATCAAACCTGCGACTTTTCCGGATTAGCCGTGCGCAGGTATTGTAAAGCTGGATTTGTCTATTTTGATTTACTGTCCGGAGCTGCCGTATTTGCCCTTCCACACCTCCTCCATCTTCTCATCGATTCTCGAGAATAGGTACGCTGCTCCATTGAGTTTGTGACCTGCCAAAAGATCGCAAGTAAACGAGTCAGGAATGTTTCTCAGTGGCGCATTGATCTGGCGGGAAATGCTCTCAGAGGTTGCTGGCATGAAAGGATAGATAAGAGCAGAAAGCAGATAAACAAGATTGATTGCCGCGTTCACCACCGCATCGCATTTGCCACGCTGTTCAGTGAAGAGCGCATTGCTGACATTTGAATCTTGAAGGTATTGATTGCCGCGCGCAGAGATTGCCATAGCAAGTGCCAGGCCGTGACGCAGCTTCACACCTTCCATGGCTTCGACATACTGCCCAAGTAGCTCGTTGACATCCTTGATCAGCGCCATTTCTGATTCACCTGAAAGATCTGCCTCGGGGATCACACCGCCATATTTTGCAATTGCGAACTTGATGATGCGATTGACGAAGTTTCCAAGGTTGTTGAGCAATTCGCTGTTGTTCTTGGTAATAAACTCATTCCACGTGAACATCGAGTCGCTTGTCTCGGGGCGCGACGAAAGAAGATAGTAGCGCCATACAGATGGTGGGATTCCAGTCTCCTCTGCGTTCGTGCCAAACACACCAATGTTGCGAGACTTGCTGAACTTTCCTCCTTCATAGTTCAAGTATTCGCATGTGTTAATGTGATGCACCATCGTCCAGTTATCTCTCGACGCAAGCTGAGAGCCGGGGAACACGACAGAATGGAAAGGCACATTGTCCTTGCCCATAAACTGGTATAGCTTCACATTCTCAGGGTTCTTCCACCATTTCTCCCATTCGTCCGTGTAGTTGGCGGTGATACTGGGATAACCGATGCATGCATCGAACCACACGTAGAACACCTTGTTCTCAAAACCCTTAAGAGGCACAGGGGTACCCCATTTGAGATCACGGGTAATGCAGCGAGGTTTCAGTCCTTCCTTCAACCAAGATTGCGTGATGTGGATACCGTTTGCAGACCACTTGCCTGTTGTCTTTGTCAGTATCTTCCTGTTTTGATTATCCTGCATTTCCCGCCTGCCTTACCCCCAGCATTAACTCGCTCATTAAAAGCTTCAATTTCAGGTTGAAGCCGATCGAGATCCAAGAAGATGTGAGATGAGTCTTTCGTAATAGGGCGAGTGCCATCCAGTTTGCATCGAGGCTCTTCAAGCTCAGTGGCGTTCAAGAGACGTCCGCATGCATCGCACTGATCGCCACGGGCATCCTGTCATACATGTTCACTCATTAGGTCCGCTCCCAGAAATATCCACATTGGCTTTTAGTCAACCTACGTGATACTTGCAGTTGGGACAAACTCCCTCAACATAGCGGTCAGCCAAGAATCTAGCAATTATTTCAGTTGACCGTACACATTTTCCATCGCTGCCAAATACCTCTGGCACTTTTCACAAAACAGCTGGGTCATGGTGGCCTGGCTCGTGAAACCATTGGCATGCACCTGATTGAAGATTTCCTGTGTAATTTTCGTCTGCTTCGGCGTTGTTGTACGACCGAAATAGTCAAACGCCAAATCGAACCACTCGTAGACTTTGCGATGAATCGCGTTGTACTTGTCGCAGAGCTCCTGGCAAGTTACTTTCTCCTCCAATGCCTTGGTTTCTGTAGCAGTTCCATACTCATCTGTACCGCAGATCAGAAGAGTATTGTAACCACGGGCACGGCAGTATCTAATTAAAAACAATTCAATTCATCATTCCCAAACCATCACTTTTGTACCTTACCTAGCCCAGCAATCTGCACTCAGCGTTGAGCCGATGATATTGCCCAAATGAGGAATGTTGTTGACGTATGGCAGCGCAGATGTGATAAGAATGTTCCGTTCACCATCCTTGGGAAGACTAAAAGACCGCTTGTCAGCAGGTTACAGAGATCACGCCGTCCAATCAAAAATTTACATCTTGGTCTTGCCATCGGGCGTCTTGAGGAACTGTTTGACGTTCAACTTTTGCGTGGCCGGGTTTAGTTCGGCCAATGTCGCCTGCTTAGCACCGCCGGCAGAACCCTTCTTATCACCAGCCAGCTTCTTCTTCGCAGCATTCGAAATCTGCAGCAAAAGCACACAGATTCGACTTAGCAAGGCTCCAATAGGAAAAGGTATCTCATGTGTGATTCAGGGCATATCATTGTACCTGTTTATCAATTACTTGGAGAGCAGCGGTAACCGATGGTGTCTTGGAAATAGCAGTGAACCATTTTTTCAAGGCAGGATATTTATCAAGATCAGTAGAAGACAGCAGGGCTTCGTATAAGGTACCGAAAAAGACGACATCTACTACTCCGAGCTTGCCGTTCTTGAGGAGTGCCGAAAGTAAAAAAACGCGTCGTGAGTTTTATCGCCACGCAATATTGTATATTCTCCTGCGACAGAACTTTACCGAACTGATGATTTTGCCGTCGTACTTATTAAGAAGAGCTTCAGCGACCGCGAACGAATTATGAGGCTCCTTTTGAAGAATGTAGCGAGACAAAACATTGTCCTTTTCAATCGCTGTACTCTGAGCAAGGGCCAAGTCAGAGCCGTCAAATGACATGGCGTCGAGGATATACCTATCTCAATCGATATGTTGAGCAAGGCATAGAACAGAAAATGCATGGATGTATGGGACTCACTTGACGGCCACGTTAGCATCAACGATGGGAACGCCAGAGCCAATATCCAAAGCAACATCACCCGCAGTCTGCTCGAAGCTGATGCCAGCCACCTTGGCAGCAAGAACGATCTTGAGCGCACTGGCGAATGGCTTGGTTTGTGGTGTTAATTTTGGGAGGGAGATCTTAACCATTTCGAAAGTGCTGGCGGAAAGAGAAAAAAGTTGACAGCAAGGGACCTGGGGGAGGTAAAGAGTGAGGGCAACAGATAAAAAGTACCGGGTAGATGATGAGGGATCGCTTTTTGTCTATTTCCAAGCCACCCCTTACGATGGGCTTGGTTACCTTTACACTTCGTAGTCTATATGACTCACTGGTTTTGCCCGCAAACAGAAGCTGGCGAACAATTGAGCATGATAACTAGCACTTATTCTATTTTTATTGATGCTTGTATACGGCAGGATTTCTTTTTCTTTTATATAACTCTAAGTGGATTTGACGAGTTGTTCAAGCAGCTTTCCTACGTCCTGGGTCGAAGCGTTCTGAAGAGTGACCTTGCGCTCAACGCCCTTATCTACAAAAAGGTTTGACAAATTAGCAAACAACGATTTACTGGATTACGAGCTTAATTACCGAAACGAGCAAAAACACGAGCTTCGGCACCACTGGCTTCGCGAATGAGAATCGGAAGCTCGGGATTAGCCTTCTTGATGGCAGCATAGTTCTGGCCAACGAACTCTCTAGAAGCAGGTATGAAGCAACACCGCAGTCAAATACAACTTTGCTTAGTAGTTTGATCAAGACATTGTCGTTGTGTCCCTCTATCTCATTTGTCCACTCAACTCACCGAAGTCCATTGCTGGCAGGGGAAGTTTGGCAGAAATGGATACGGAGCTCCTTAAGACCCTTGCTCAATGACGACTTGAGTGCTGACATTATGTGTTTTTTTAACGAAAAGAGGGTCGACGTGTACGACACACACAAAATAGGTCTATCTGTCGTGAGCGGGATGGGAGGAGGGGGGGTCGCAGAGGACAAGAAACGTCACACCCGTTGAGAAGCTCAGCCAATCGTGCCCAGTGCTCCTCCCTCCCCCCTTCCCGTCCTTACCATTTTTCTTTGAACCTGTCACCACGCCTTCGAATCCTAGATGCACTCATGCCTTTTATTATTCACACGCACACTACCAACGCGTGGCATTACTTCTTCTTTTTCCCATTTCACAGGGCTACGAGCATTGTCAACAACAGTGCCACCCCCGTCAGCAACAGCGAGGCCTGAAAGAAAAGAGCGCCAAAAAATTGTCCTCGAAGACAAGGATCTCGTTGAGAAATTCATTAAAGGATCAGGTCCGGGGGGTCAGGCAATCAACAAACGCGTCAGCTGCGTGGAGCTAAAGCATATTCCAACGGGTATCATGGTTCAGGTTAAGAGAAAATGGACTTGAGCGGCTCAAAACTCTGCACATCCACGTCTCACACTCTTCTTCCTGTGAAAAACTTACTTTGGATATCCACCACTCCTCTCCTTCTCTCTTTCTCTCTGTCTCTGTTTCTGTGTGTGTATGTGTATCTACGTGTGATACGCGCGCCTCTCTATCTGCTGCGGTTTGGTTGGTTCATACATTCATGAACACAGTGCCAACAGACTCGGTCGCTTGAACAGAACAGAGGTATTGCGCGCAAACTGCTCAAAGAGAAGCTGGATGATTACATCAATGGTGAAATGAGCAAGAGTTCCAAGCGAGCTGCAAAGATACAAAAGTCAAAAGCGCGCAAGGCAAGACGAGCACGGCAGAAATATGGACCAAAGGACGAGTCGGAACTAGTAAAAGATGAAAAGGAGCCATGAAAGACGCAATAAAAGTCTGGTTGAAATGCAAACAGATGATCTGTATAAATACCCCATTTGATTTAGGACCCTCCCCTTTAGATGCATTCTTCCACTTTCAAAAACATGACAAATACTGCTACTACTGTAAAAGGTTCTTTACTGCCTCCATCATTGTTAACTTGCGGATGGCTCACACAAGTACTTAGACGTCATATCTCAAATACGCGACTTGCAGATTGCTATTGAAGACTTCAGCGTCCATGGTATGATGATGAGATAGCCACGGAGAATTTCGAGAGTTCATTGTAACTTTTGTCTAGAGTTGCTGTCGATCTCTGATGACGATGACGATGTGTTATCACATCAACGAAACTCAAAGATATTTTATCCTGAAGATGAAAAGACAATGGTTGAGGAAGCGAAAAGGCCACCATTAGATCGGAAAACGTGCGATAAAACTCTTGTCGAAACGACTGCATATCATCGTCCAGCCATTGCCACTATCTATGAGCCTTTGGATCAAGTCAATATTCGCTTTTCCAATGACTTTTCGTCCCTCGTTGAGCACTTCACAGCATTGCAGAATCAGTACAACGACAAAAACAGCATCAATTGCCAGCAAAAATTTCCATCCCAGATGACCACAGCACTTGATGTACAGACAATGGAAACAACCAAACAACTCATCGAATCGGACTCATCGCTGTCGTACATCATTACCGACACCCCTTATCCGCAAACATCACATTCAGCGTCTCTGGATCCCTCTTGTTCTTCCTCTCTATCCACACCATGCTCGAGGACGTCGATCTCCTCGCGTAGATCAAAACGGCCTTCGTCGCAGGGCAAAAAGTCACGATATTTTATCAAATCAGCTCCCAAAAAGGAGATCCCGTACACCTCACGATCGTATGACGAAATGATGCGGATTCCGAATGCGAGTGAGCGGATTGCGTTCTATGACAAGACATTCAAACAGTGTATCCGTGCAGAGAGCCAGCTTAGATCTTGGATGAACCGTGTCAAGGCAAAAGGCGTCCCAAAACCAATGACTGAAGGTTACCAGCCACCGCCTCGGCCACCCGTTACGATAGAAACAATAGAGACAGCAACGGCCGCCAGCAGTACCATGAGTTTCAATAGTGAAAATAGCGTCCAGACGCACGCTTCGCTCAGTAGTTCCATTAGCGTGTTCTTGAAAAAGGCATCGTCCTCCGCCGCCATGGCAGCCACAGCCACTCTCGGCCGTCGCACTCTTTTTCAGCATAAGACGATTGCCACACCAGGCATGAAAATGGGCAGGCTATTTTTCCCGCCCTCGATGAACCGCCGATCTTTCTCGAGACCCAAGGTTATGCCGGCAGGTGAGGTCATCACCGATGACAGTAAAGGATCTCCATTGAAACGGCCATTGCGGGTCATGAGTCCGTTGTCTGGATCTGCGCGTCTCAGGAGGTGGCGCACGGCGTCCTCTCCGATCGTCAAGCCACGCCCGCCTACAACACCCTCCTCCGCGAGAATCCGATCCTATAAAACCAGCGCTGCGTCATCCTTCTCACCTCGCCCACTAATGCCAATGACCGCCCGTCCCCACATGCTCCCAGAGAGTCCCATGGCCAGAATAAGGCCCAGTCGGCAGCAGGAAACAATGGTGCCGCCGTCTGCAGTACAGATAGATAGTGCGCTTAACGAAATCTGTAATAACTTGCCAAACATGGACCGCACCGAACTTGAGATGTATCTCAAAGAGGCGGGAGGCGACCAGATGGCCGCAATCACTTTAGCCATGAGCCACCTCAAGAAGAAGCCTGAGCATATCGGATACCGCTGAACTTTATGTGGTTGTTATAGTTGAACATCGTTCAAGAGAATTTACAAAACTAAATCATTTATTTTGTTGCTTCTTTTGAAATGCCATATAAGTTGTGTATTTATACAAACGTCGGAAAAGGGATAGGGTCAAAACCACCAGGGCCGAGAAAACCTGTTGCCTCATTCATGCTAACCTATTTTTGTCACTATTAGAAAACAGATTGTTGCCCCTGGTTGCACTACGTGTACGTACCGGAACGGAATTTGTACGTCTCGGCTAGCAATTCCCCATCCGATGAGTCTTGATCGATCGACCACACCATAACACCGCCAATTCCCTTGTCCTTGGCATGATTCACTTTGACAGCGATCGATTCCGGATCATCATAGGAAATAAAAACTTTGGATGTAGGATTGAAGAGCCAAGGTGTCTGTGTCACGTTGTCCCATTTACGTACCCAGGGGGACGCAGCCTTGGTGGCAGCGGTCAAGATGCCCTGGGAACGCAAGTTGCCGTACCGCCAGATGCCTGATAATCCACCGGGATCTTTGGCACAGTAAGGGTCTTGCCAATAAGCGTCGAAAGAATCTCCCTGGGGGGCTTGGCCAGATACTTGAGGTTGGTACTGGTCCGTGTTGGTCATGTCAACCGTGGCGGCTAAATTAGGAGGGGTGAAGATTAGAGTTAATTACCGCACCTTAGCTCAGATCGGACAACATAAGGAAAAAATAACACTTGCTTGCAGAGCGGCCGTAGAAAGCAAGTCCAGCAGAGACTTTTTCGGCTGGCATACCAGCCTTGATCCAGTTGTCAATAGCAGAAACAAAGCTGTCTGCATCACCCAAACCAGGCTGAAAATTGAATGGGGCATTAGGACCTGGTACTAAACTGTCAGCCATAATACTGTACTGGACTGGGGGGATGGGACCAGGAACAGCCATGTCATGCAAACATTAATAGCGACACTTGCCTGATGTGGAATTCCAAGCACCATTAATATCATACGTCATGATATTCACGCGATCGAGAACGGCGGCATACGCGGAGACATCATTCATGTTGTCACCTTTGGCATCAACAAACGTGCGGACATGAACAGCAGCCGTCAGTTCCTTAGATCCCTTGGCATCCAGCGCAGTTCGTAGCTCCTTGAGAAGCGTTAGGAAGTTTTCAGAGTCGTTGGGGTTGACCACATTGCATCCTGCGCCTTGGCGATTAGGGTATTCCCAATCTATAATATTGCTATATGAGAGGAATTCCTTATTCTGAAATAGTGTGATTATGGTGTGCATGTGTTGTCATGAGGCTTACCAAGATCGATGCCGTCAATGCCGTAGCTATGCAGATGACGCGATAAATGTCAAGTTCCGGGGTACCGATACGGATAACATGCATACTTACTTGTCAATCTGGTCAATAACCCACTTGATGAAGGTTGCACGTTGGGAGGCGTCAGCGACCATAGAGCTATCGGCGTAGAATTATTGTTTCTTGATCAGTTGGAATTACATGCATATAAATCACATTCATACCTAAAGGTAATCGAGCCACTCCAACCGCCGACGGAAATGAGCACTTTAGCATTTTTTGCATGGGCAGCCTCCACAAGCTGAGGAAGCTGCGTTTCAACTTGAGAGGGATCCGTCCATTCGGGAGTAGCACCTTTGATCAAAATGGCAAACGCGTAGTTGATGTGAGTGTATTTTGTAAAGTCTATGCTGCTCACGGGGTAGCGAGCATAAAGCCCTATACATTGGCAGCCAGAGCGAGTGAGTATGGACCATGTTTTTCGAGCATATACACTTACAGTTTGGAAAGTAACCGGTAATGGCGCTTGCTGCTAAGGCTGGAGTGAAAGACAGCAGAAGTTTGAGCCATAGGGCCAGAAGCATGCAAGAGAAAAGCATTGCCGCAAGAGAACAAGAAAAAAACCACAAGGAAAACGTTTGGTCGATAATAAACCGGGACCTTGTCTTTTATAGACGAGGGATCCCTAGATTGACAACATTTTCATTATGCATGATATCCTATCGGTAACATTGTTGAAAATATACAACACGGTTAATTAAAGAGCAGCACGGCTGTATTTTTCTGATGAAATCATGCAGATTATGCGAAGCTGCTTATTCTCTTGAGAAATCAATCAAGTAGGCGGGGTTACACGTCAGGGCTACTTGAGTTCATTAAGCAATTAATTTGCGTAAAATACCAGTTGCAGGAATAAAAACATATGCGCCTTCATTTGATAATGACTATAGATCCGTCTCTCCTGATCAGAAAGAGGCCAAAAGGTTCTCCTTTCGTATTGGTGGTCACTTCCATGGCCATCCAAAGAATGACCGCATCTTATTTGTTTTGGTTTCCATTCAAAAAGTTACTTTGAAAGACCACAACCATTGTTAGACACAATGTTGCTAGAGTAATCGGCACATGAATTAGCTTTGTGTTCTCCCAAACAGAGATCGACACTTCATTTAGTGGTCCAGAGTTCATGGATTCTGGTACCCTTGTCCTCAAAATAAACAGGAAAAGCGACGAAAGCTCGTCACTTTCCCATGTGTAGATCGATTACGGTCATTAATTGTGGGAAACTGCCTGGTAGCTTCTTTTGAGTACGGAATCCACGTTTGAGATTTGTTAAGCCAACATTTAAACCCACGCATGGAATTACCGGAATGTCAGAAGAGATAATAGACCCAAATTTGGAATATTTGTTAGATGAACCGTTGAGGATGATCAGTTGCGATGCTCTCAATATGTAAGTGTCCTTTTTGCACAATGCCAGGGCATGTGTCGTTCGGCTTAACATCTTAGTTCGTATCTCATTCCTACGATATACAGCATTCCCATATCGAGTCGCATGCTCCGGATCCGAAAACCAAGAAATCTTTGCGCGAAATGACATAACAAATATCGCATACACCGAAGTAAGATGTCGCTCAAAAATATTGAAAACCTAACTCAATAAAAACTACAATTTTAAGAGCAGTATCAGCGTTAGGTATTATTAAATACAGTTTGAGATTCTCACACCCATCAGCCAAATATGTTCGCTTATTGATAAGACTGACGATATCCCAGCTGTCCTAGCTGGATAAGCTTTGGTATTGAGCTAGATGATAAGTTAGAGGATATGGAGAAGGATTATATTTCATAAGATGGTGCCAGGAAGAAACGGATTCAGTAGCTCTTTGTTAGTAAAGCAATGCTCTGTTATGGATGGGATTGTGGACTCAGGAAGCCAAATTGTTCTATTTCTTTGCACTTTGGTATTGGGAAGCAGGACGCCGACAATGATTTTGGTCGGTGTAGCTTCAGTACCTATTGTGAATGAAAAAAACCTAAATACAGATAGTAAAATGGCCAAAAGAACGTAGCTCATCCAATGGAAACGTGAAGGAAATGGAAATGAAGCACTGAGCAAATGTAATTATTGACCGCTAATATTTTATTCAAACAAGTTCATATATTCAATGGAAAAAAGGATATCATAAGAATATAGAAAGTTGGTGACATGTATCAGTAGGTAAAAATATTCATTGGACTGAAAATGTAAGACTCTCCATATCCTTGCACTCACTAACGCCAACTCAACACCAACACCTACCCAGATATGGACTGACGTGCTCTCATTTTTTCTTTGATCGGTGGCTCGGGGTGATTTAAGGTACGTTACTGATAGCTGATCCCGATATTGCTCACAGATTGCTATTATTTTTGCTCTGCATTCAGTATCATTACCAATAAAGAGGGCCTTTTATCGGATCATCCCATGCTGGATTTCATACTAATATATATATCTGATGCAGACTCATTAACAGAAATACAGTTTCTTCTAAAGTCACTATAAATTATGCCTGATCGACGCGCCCGGTCAAGGCACTCTGAGATCTTCTTATCACTATTCCTGTCTACAGGCTAAAATCGAGCCCTTCTCAATAACAGGTTGCATCCATCTTTCATCAGCCGATACAGTAGAGCATCGTCTTTAATACTTGAAGTACATCAAATTTCTTTAATAGTTGCTCCACAGATTACTCGAGGATAGTGGTAATCTCTCATCAAGGCAGTCTAGAATAACCTTTTATGCTCTTCATTTAGAAATACGTGGACGACTGCCAGTTCGGCGTTTCTTAAAAATGAGGTCAGCTTCATTTTCAAACAGCAACAATCCATTGCTGTACTTAACGGACATGTATTGCTCGTTGTTTTGCAGCAGCTGGTGCACTCAAAACCTTCTCATACATCGGTTTGAAAAACCTGATTTTGCCTTGGTCAATATAAGTTGTGAAACTGTGATAAATCTACTTATTTCATCAAAATGTCTTCATCCTTTTGCTTACGAATATGTATAGCAATAAGCTCAGTGTTACTGTTGCAAGGCAGACTGTACGTGAAGAGTAAAGTAAAATGCAGTAGATTCTTGGAAAGCGCAAGACGCTGATGATCCGAATCAGTGAAGCATCGAATAACTTGGGGTTGAACTGTCTCGAAAGATTCTTCTCTCATTCTTACTGCTGTCTAGTTAACTGCCGTAATGGGGGAGTGACGATCCGGCTTATGATAATTTTACAGATACCATCATGACATGGATATGGATATGTTAAAAAGAGAGGAAAAAGAGTGATACGAGAAGATATCAAATCCCAGATTTCTTTGAATATGTTGAAAGAATTGTTGATATATAGAGAATACTGCTCCTATATGCAATCATACAGTATAGGTCGGGTCTCAAATAAACAATGGAATAGAGCTTCTTCTTGCAGATGAAGGGCTGTGAGTTCTTTAGGAGGGTATGATTGTATATCATTAATAATAAGTGGATAATTACATATATGTTCATCGTGTACATCGGATATGAGACAATAAGTTTGATGCGGTAGTGGTTTTAATATGCAACCCGTGGCGCACAGCAATACGGACGCTCTTGCTGCCCTGTGTGGATCTTCGTTATCTTAGTGTTAGATTTCGTTTATCAAACAATGTTATTTTGTCTGTCACATTCTGATAAATTGGATTACCCTTGATGTAATGCTTTGCAGTTGAACGCATTTTGTCCTGAGCCATCGTCTGTTGTCTCTTGATGATCATGTTGCCAATACAACCACTTTACCTACGAAAATCAAGCCGCCCGTTTAAATTTGTCTGCAACAAAACTGTGAACTGCTTGTTGAACGTCTGATAAACAAGAAGCATCGTGAAATAGCAGCGATGAGAGTTGTAAATGTAAGCCTTCTGAAGGAGGATATCATCTGATACGTCACAGGACTTGTTTCAACATTGTCAAGAATATGGATGAGTGATTCCTCATAAATAATAGAAGTTCTGAGTGAACTATCTCCTCTTTATCAAATCCATCCTTGGACCCTCTTCCATAGGTTATCTATTATGAATATTTATGTCGACCTGTGTTCTACTCGAATCTAACAACTTCTGTTCTTTGTAGATTAACCAGTCGTACCCGTACTTAATGAGCCATGGAAGAGAGGTCAAAAAGGATAGCATCATCCGGTGGGACCGGGATTTCACTGCCTTTGAGCAGGGTCTTTCTTCTTTCCTTTTTACTTCTTGCATTGCCTGTGGTTCTTCCTGCCGTCGTTTCGGCGCTGCTCCCATCCCAGATCTCTCATTTTTTAACCGTTGTCTTGCCCACACGCTCACCCAGTGTAATTTGCCGATGTCTGACCATTGTATCCCCAATGTTCCCCCGCCGTTGCTTCTGGTATCCTTCGTGTTTTGTCTTCGTCAGGTGTTGCCGCTGCTCCTGGCCCATCACCAATTCTCGACCATGGTTATCGGGATGTTTACAATTTGATACGCCTGGTGTGAGCCGGGTTGGTAAGTCAAAATGTATAGGGGAAGGTTAATGTTCTGTGTTGACTAATAGAATCATTTATCTGCTGGTGCGGCAATCTCATAAAACTTTATGCGATATTTTTTTGTATTTTGAACGGCAGTATTTTATTTTGTACAGCGGCTGTCAGTTTTAGTGATACCCTTGGTTCCCGCCATATCATATCACTGTAACGAATTATCACTATAACGAGTTGGAATGATATTCGATACAATGATATTCACTAGCGATACGCTTTTACGGAACCATATTGACCGGGCAGCACTTTTTATAACAGGCGGCCACTGTATACGGAAAATAAAGTAAAATCGATAACGCATTGTTACCATGGAGGAATCGCTTTCGACTCACATATTCTGAACAAAGATAGGATGCACGCTCTAGATCCTGAATAGTAAGGAGATATCCTGGGCGACAGATGAAACTGTTCCTCCTGTTACGTGTTGCTACACTCGTCAAATTGCCTATTGTTTGACAACCTCTAATAGTTAAAGAGAATAGGCTTTGTTTTCGATCCAGTTGCACCACCACAAACAACGTGATAATCATAATAATAAAGTTCAAGACAGTACCATGTAAGTCATCGAGAAAAAGACTTTTCACACGTGCCATATAGTTGTGTATTTAATAAATTGAACAGAGCACTCATGCACGACATGGCGGGATAAATAGTATTTAAAAATGGTGCGATCCACGCAATGACATGCTACCTAGAGAGTAATTGTCCGTCCCCATATCGCGGATTTAGAATCGTGCAACCATTACTGCCCGCCCAAAGCATGCTCGCACCATCGCACAATGCACTGCTATTCAAGAGGAGCCCAATATATAATAAAATGAGGTACGTACCACACACTTTTTCTTCCTTTCTTTTCCTCTTGCTCGCACTCATCCTTCCCTCCCCCACATTTCAAGCCAGATACTGTACTATTACTTTCGTTCCATAAATGAGCAATTCAGCGACTGTTTCTACAGCAATCCCAGGGCAGCATCATAGTGACCCCTTTTTTGATTGGCAAAAGAAGCGCCAACATCGATACACGGATACTTGTCTTTTTTATCCATCTGCGTTCACATCAGCTAAACGACGTAGCGAAGGATGGGTGCGGCGATATTCGACATCCAGCATTGAGAGCGGGATGGCCAGTAGGAACTCATCTCACACCGGTCTCAACAGCTTACATAGGAGAACGCTGTCGTTGGGAACCCTCTCACCTACCGTACAGCAGCGGCAAGACCAGTTACCAGCATTATATGACTTGATCACATCACCTCAGCAAGAAATTACCAGCCAGGGCAGTAAGGATCATCGTCATAAGTACCATCCTTCGGCCACCGAAGCAGATTTAATAGCTTTGACGACGACGACGACGACGACAGTAATAACATGTAAATATAGAATCCTAATCCTAACCCCCTCCCAGTTCTTGTTGTTCTATTCGCCTTTCCTTCTCCTTCACATAATTTTCAACCCCTTCTATTTTTCATATCTCTCTCTTTCCTTTTACATTTATTACTGCTGTTCTTCGTCTTCTTCTCGTTGGGTTTGCCCTAACCAGTCTGTTTCTTCCCGTCTCTTTGTCCTTAGCTCCATTGCCATCCAGCGCTACTTCGACGGCAACACCAACATCCGGTAGCAGTAACGCTCGCCACCAGAATGCCATGGGAACGAGGCTACCATTGTCAAAATCTTCAGCAGCCGAAGTGGAATATAATTCTGCAAACCTACAGCAACATACTATGATTGACTTGACGCGCTGCAGACCAACTCGGACAGTCCGGATCGAACGGGATTACTCACGCGGGGATGGGGTCACACGATTTAGTACAGAATTTCCACAGGAGTTAGAAGGGAAGGTAAGGAGCGTGGGGCCGACACAGGCACACACGTGTGTGTGCGTGTGCTTGCACCGAAGAAACAGGAAAAGGGGAAATAGGTGAACTTCCCCCGATCTCTTTTCTTCCCCTTCCTCTAGCCCAAGCCGACTCTTACCCTGACTTTTTTTTCCACCCCAAGGTCAATGCAACCGAGTTTGAACATACAATAACCACGATCAACAATATCCTATCGAATGCTGAAAAACTCTCACTCAATCTCTTTGACAACATCATGGAGTGTCTTACAATCTACACTTGGCCAATGCTTTTTTCCACTCATTATCAGAGAGTAAGTTCCAATCGAATATTGTCTTGGGATTGATTGGTTCTCTGATGGAAAGTACAACATAGTCAATCAAGCAGTTGATGGAGTTCATTGAGTCAGAAAACAAGCGTATGTACCACGCTAAAGGGATGTCCATATCCGACCCAATCCGAGCCGCCTTCCTCTTTGTAAGGATAATAAGAACTGCATGAAATTGATTTGTCAGGGCCCAATTGACATGATCCGTAATAGGTTGAAATTCAATTGTACGATTGATCAGCACATCCCTCTCCTCACGAATCATCACCACCCAATTCCAATCTTCTGTCCCCTTTTTTGTAATTGCACTTTTCCTTTACATTCCACCGCTTAATTCCTTTCAGTTGTTCTTTCCTCTCATGCCTTGCCATTCATATCCATAAACATCCTTGTCAAGGGGAATAGTTCGTTTTAGCTCGCCTTATGAAAATAGGGTTGAGAAGATGAATACTTCGCATATGCGTTTTTGTTTCGTTGTTTGCACAAAATATACAGCCAATTTATTTCCCTGTCTACATGGTCAATTCCTAAGAAAAATGGTTTGTGAGCAACAGAGACGCATTTCAATAGCCTTTCTCTATCCTTACCATGATAGCATTGACGATATCATTGTTGTTGTTCTTCAAAGCCTTGATAGCCTTGTTGCGAGACACATTGGCCTGGCTGACAACCAAGTCGATATCCTTCTCGTCGACACCAGTAGCATCGACCTCCTCGTCGTCATCCTCCTCAACGGCAGCAGCAGCATTGGATGAACCGGCAAGGGTTGAGGGAGCGTTGGCCTCGGTCTGTTCACCCTGCGCAGCAGCCTCAGCAGCGAGCTGCTGGGCAGCAGCAGCCTGGGCGCGGGCAGCCATATCCTCAACCTGGACGGCACCGAAAACGATGTAGGTGTCCGAGTTGACGCTCTTGTAGACATCAGGTTGATTAATGGCAAAGACAATCTACCGATGTCAAAGCGAATTCGTGAGTTCCGGGGTAATGAATTTAAAAATGTGTGAACGCGGATGCACGCATGCGCAGATGACAGCGTGCCAATTGTATACGTACACCACGGGGACGGGTGAAGGTGACGCGAGTGATGCCAGACACAGCCTTCAAGCCCTGACCAAGAATGGCCTTGCGAGCCTTCTTCTCGCCACGGGACTGAGGGGTCTCGACGGCGGATTCCTCCTGGGCGGTCTCGTCGACAACAACCTCCTCAACCGGCTTTTGTTCCACGGGCTTTTCGGCAGACATATTCTAAGGAGGAAATCAGTGCCTTGACTCCTTTATTGATGTATTCATCCATCCATCCATCCATCTCTTTATCCATCCGATGAACACATGATAAATACCAATTACCTTTTTTTAAGAGAAGAAGGATGAACGGTTTTAGCGTGGCAGATCTATCTCTCACTGCGAGGCCTGAACATCAGGGCGCTCTCCACCCACGATCTCACTTCCCACCACCGCCCCCGACCCCCACGGATAATCCCATTAATTTACTTCGTCCCTCCAATTCAAAACGCACCCCCCCAAAAAATCTTACGTCACACCAATGACCAATCCTCCCTGGACACGATTCAAAACTCTTGAGCAAAAAGCGCGCCATTTCCCAGTTTTATAGCGGATTTTCTTTAAATATGACAGGCAAAAGCGGTGGCCTAGCGGGAAAAGTGGAAGGAAAGAAGAGGAGGACAGGCGAAATTTTGTTGTATCAATATGAAAGGGGCTGTATAATTCTATTGTGCATGCTGCTTGACTTTTTATTCCTTCTTACTCTAGTCCGTCCGACTTGCCACCAAACACAGCCTTGCGATATTGTTCGCGCTGCTTTCGCAACCACGCTCTATAGTCATTGATTGAATAGATCTTCTCGCCATAATAATCGGGCAGGGAGCTATTTAACGGCTGCAAGCTAGCATCGACACGGTTGGCCTTGATATGCTCGTAGAACTCCTTGTCGCGTAGCTCCATAGCGTGGCTAACCTTGCTATTGAATGTTTTAAAGAGCAGATTGGCAAACACAGGTCCTGCAAAATAACCGCAAAAACCCTGACAGCATATGCATATGTGTGAGACAGCCATATCTAGCTGGACCACAAAAAAGAGAAGCGTAACAGAGTTTACTTACAGCGCCGACGCTCGCGATGCCAGTGGCCATAAGAGGATCCAGTCCAAAGAATGTGACAGTAGGATCAATTTCCAACTGAGAAAGGTAGGCCATCGCACCAAAGGAGGAAACAGCAGCACTGGGAATGCTCGATACAATCTCGAAGGTGCGGCGCTTTTTGCGCAGCTTGAAGTAATCATTCCATGTCGGTATCGCATTGTCTTCGGATTTGGCAGGAGCTGCAGGTGCGGAGGTGGATGTAGATTCGGTACTGGTAGACGAATGTCGGGCAATAGCCGTCGCACCATTCAAGGGGCGTAAGATAATGGTTTGCCGCAATGACGAGACAGTGGCAGTTCTAAAAAGTGACATTGGAAATGATGGTAAAGAGGGATAATAAAAAATTGATAGACACACAAGCTAAGGAAAAAAACAGACGGGTGGATTCGCTGCAGCCGCAATCCAAAATGACGTCGGTTATTCCTGTCTGCCCTCTCGTCTCTCTCGTCCTCATTATTTTTTTTCACCTTCTCCTTCTTTCTGATATCCAGCGGCAGCAACTCAACTTATTGTTATTAAGAAAAACGAAGGAAATCACTTGCATGTGTCGTCCTTTCGCCTTGTCATCACCTTTCTTTTGAAATTGAAGGCTTTCTACGATAAGGCTGTCGTCGACAGCCTTCAGATATTTTTCCTGCCATCTCTTTTCTTTCATTAATTGCATTACAAGATTTCCGCTGTGTAGACCAACAAACGTGTCATTTCAAGCCTAATTCAGCATCAGCATCCCTCTTTTTTTTTTACGAAACACACGCTACGCATACACACATATATATATACAAGCACACTCTGTCGCTCTTACATTCTCTGTTCCCTTGTTTTCGTCTCCTCTTTGTTTCCCTCGCTACTGATACTGTTCAAAACCTATCATCAACCAGCATAACCACGTACACGGACCTTCTCCCATATATATATATATATATATATCAAGTACTAGCTGCTTCCCCATCTTATGATGCCTGCTGGTGGTGCGGCGCTCCGTTCGACGGTGACGGCGACGACGACGGAACGAGATGAAAAACAACGGCCAAACTCAACAGAATCTTCTGCCTATGTTTTTGCACCAAATTGGATGCTTCCCAGTGGTAAGAAGTCGGGTAGCAAGAACTTGGCCTTTACATCATTTGCTGGAGGTAGGATGGGTCTGCTTCTCCGAGAGAAAAAGTAGCTTGGCAGTAACAAAAAGAAATGTATTGTGGATTCCCACCAGGTGATGATACCGCTCCATCCCCATCGTCGCGCAAGATAGATCACCATCGCCATCACTACCTAGGTAAGAAGATAAATTGCGGCAAATCCCTCAACCCGGCTATGGTTACTATGACAGCAAACAAATAACCCGATTATTCTCAGTATCTAAACCAAGCTCGTCGAGTTCGTCACCTTACCCTGGCCGTGCTCAGCAACAGCAACAGCAACCGCTATCGACGAAGCCGGGTAGCGCTGACCGTACACGCCGCCTACGTTCAGCGAGAGCAGAGGAATACAAGCCGGAGGAAGAGACACTTACCAAAGACGATTTTCCAACTCTCGTAGCCGATGATATTGTAAAGCAGCAGGACAAAAGCAACCACGACAATCGATCATCTGCGTGGAACAATCCACATATGATTAAGGAAAAGGTGCTTTCTCCATCATTTGAGGATCTCGCCGAGTTGGAAGCACCATCGCCAGAGGATCTTGAGTTTGAAAGGCTCAAGACTTTGGTACCCAAGCAACGACAGCCCGTTAATGCCATCAATAACAGAAAAATCGGCAATCGCTCTTCATCATCGTCCAGTCACCAACAACGCGTTCGGAGCAAGCCCATCCTACGTTCTCATAATAGCAATGCGAAAAGAGAGACAGCTGGCACCACCGCAACAACAGCAACGCCGATAGCGGCAAGAACTACTGCCACCGTGGCAGCAGCAGCAGCTTTTGACACTGCTACTACTGTCGTTAAAACATCTCCAGCGCCTAATACTAGCTTGAGTAGTAGCTTGGGGAGCGTCAACAAGCGCATGTCGAGCAGCAGCAGCAGCATGAGTAGCAGTAGTGCCGGGATGAATGAGACGACTCTCTTGTACAACGACGACGTAAGCAGCCAGACATCTACGAATTTTGATTTGCCGCGGACTCCTATTCTTGCCAACCAAGAAGTTGCTGAAAAGCGAGTAGTGACGCCTCTCTGTGTTGATGAGCATGAAAAGGAGCATTTCCTCTCATGGTTCTGTACTTGGACAGGTCGCCCTGGATTGGAATGGAAAGATGACGCACTGTCAAATCAAGGTTTTGGTGAATATTCATATTTTGGACCCCTGGGCACCAAAGGCGGGCCCAGTGTCTTGCTTCATCACGAGAGTATTCTTATGCACCCATCCTGGCGTTCATGACAAAAAGATCTTCTAAATATTCCATTCTTCACCCCTTTCTTTTACTTTTTTTTTAACCTAGTATATGTGTGTTATCTCTCTTCGTACGTCCGAATTTTACATCCATTTCCTTTCTTATAATATCTGCAAACTAGTTATACACTGTATCTTCCTTGGTCAGAGATGTTCAAAAGGCATTTGATTTCTGATTCTCATGTCATTTACAGGATGGAACCTCTTGTGCTTAGAACTTACTTTTTTCTAATATGGTCGCAATAGCTATCCATATCTGCATGACCGAATTGGGTTCACTTTAGGGGTTTTTTTTACGTTATCCAACCCCGCCCCCTGCCCAACCTTATTAGACATGTACTGTTCGGCAATCCGTTCTGAGGTGCAGATTCCCTTCTTGGGTATAGGGCTACATGTTTATTTTGCATGCAAGATGCACAAAGAATATTCTATATAAAGACATGCCAGCTTGGTTGCGCTTTATTCCACACGTTTTGCATTCTGAAATGAGTAATCACTTAAGAAGGTTGGCAAGGCTATGTCACTGGTGGGTTGCGGCTGGTCTGCGTTTATGGTTGACGCTGTTGAGGAGAAAGCATGCTCTTCTGCCTCCATGTTTCCGCGCAGAATATCTGTGCCCTATAGATATATTTCACAGGGATAACCCCGAGTATATTGTGGCGCATGTCCGGGCATTCAGGTGAATGAAACAGGGTTCAACAGCAATTAAGCGTGGAGTGCATCAGCCACAGAAAAACAGCTATGTAGGAATACATATTTTTCATCTCAGGCGATGGGCAGTTCAGTATGTTAATAATCGTCATTCATGTATTTGCAACAATGAGCCTAAATGCGTGGACAGGAAACTACAATATCACTTTCCCCGAGCATCACGGGAGAGCATCCTTTGCAGAAGGTACCAGGCTGAACTTATACTGTTATCCCGGCATGGATATATCACATCTCGGTTACAATATAGGGCTTTTTTATCCTTTCTGTAAACTGGCAGGCAATTGATGATTACATGGACTCAGACCAAATAAAATGAAGAGTCGAGGATGATGATCTTTTCAGAAAAAGCTAAATGACCAATGATGGACAGAATATTTATCAATCGACATGATATGTCGGTATATCAAGTTCTGCGTTTGAACAACGACACAGATGGTTTAGGACACAGCATTCTGGTCTTATCATGATTTAGATATGTAGTGTATCGAATTCAGTTGTTCTGTCGTATGGGTCGAGCATTTACTACACTGAAGAAAAAACCATTTTCTGTTTTGAGATAATGGGCTCGAATGAAATTTTGCAAGATCCTGCAACAGTCGTGGCATTCTAGGGCCTAGCTTCTATTTGCTTACAGTATTTGGTTCAATAGTGCAAGCACGACACGTACCATTCCTTCCGTTTTCAGGTCGTCCGCATTTCTATGGAATCTTTCTACAACTATTGGCCAACACCTCCTACCACTGCAGAATTCATACTACCTATTTTTGCAATGAACCTTGTTCACTGACGACTAAAAAAGTATGTAGACAGCGTTCATGTTACTTCATGGTAGCACCTGATCGAGACAATACAGAACATGCCTTATTGTACCGCTGCTGTATATGCACAGACATTCGATGATTAATACTGCCATTCATTCGGCTGTCGTTTGTGATTATATGTGCCATGGTAAGCATTGTCGCTGATTGCGAATTCCAAAGTTGACTGATCAAACATATGCTGGGCGAGTCGTCCTGCCCAACCTCACACGCGCATAAATTTTCCATTGGAATCTTCAGTGAGTGTGCGGAAGGAGGTTGATAAGAAGCAAAAGAGGGTTGATTCTGGGTCAACATATATATATATATGTGTGTGTGTGTGTGTCTAATGCCCAATGAAGAGTTGAAATCACTCTGCTTTTGCCCACAAAACAGGTCTATGATATCACATTAAAAGAAGACCATTATCCAATGCGTCTGTGCAGAGGATAATGTTGATGAGGTATAATGACCTTCCTTTTGCCCAGTTCTTGGAACCGCGAGTACAACAATTTCGATACTTTATCTGTCCCTGAGATACACATATAACGATCCAAACAAAGTTAAGCGTGATGTTATTTTGCAATGCGCTATTTTCGATTGTCTTGCGAGATGCAGGTTTTCCCATAGCGTATATATCTATATCCTTTATAACAAGAAGGAGCGAACGCATAAAAAATATTGTAAAACTGGAAAGACCAATGGATTATCGTAAGTGAAGAAGAGGTAAAGTCGATGGGGCAGACAACATCTCAAATGAATCCAAATCCCCTGCTATCCGAGGTACATAGAATAGGTGCTAAGGAGGAATGTCATGTTACAAAGCTTACATATAAAGAAACATCCTACTGGAGATTAAAACAAGACTAGACGCAGGAGCTAAACCTCTTTTTTAAACGATGACTTCAAAGGCTATGTCTTCATCATAGATTCTGTGAAATTCGCATATCTCCTCATTATCTCGTCAGAGAGCTCCTTTCCAATTCTCACGCGACCTTGGATATACGTAAAAAGACGAAATTCTACTCAAGTAATCTCACAATGCTATATTCTCTTGCGGGCGTGATATAGCTGTCATCCATGTCTTAGTGTGCTGCACTGAATGGCAAAAGAGAGAAGCGTACATGTACCTCATGTTTGCCCATTCTTGCGCATGCTCTGATTGGTTTATGCAAAGTGCCAGAGTCTCACAACCTTACATGGGCGCCGAATAAAATTGTTGGAAATAATAAACAAGGCTCTTCAGAAGATGTCTGAATAACCGTATAGCAGCCACCATGCCTATAGCAGGCCTAATACATGCTGGTATATGGACCAGGTGTATATGACACGACTAGGTTATCTTTCGCTTCGCCTTCTCGATGATCGAAAGATGCACGCACTGGAAATAGTCGCACGCGATTATCGGAGTATGTGGTGGATAAGGTTACTTCGTGTCACCCAGTCGATTTATAACAGACTCAGAGATTCCCACCTTGCAATGCATGCACGCTCCGTTTAAAAGGACCGTTGCTGATGACTCTACATTATTTTTGCCTTTTCTTTTCTTTTGTAGAATACACAAAACATGACCGAATCTGATCTTGTCACTGTCCGTACTTCCACTGGAAAGGAGCTCAAAGGTATAGAGCATATGTACCTCCCCACCCAATCCACAGGACCGTCGTCTAACTTCTTTTTAGTCCACACATACCTTTTTATCAACAACGAGTTTGTCCCTGGTAAAGGTCCAAAGATCGAGACCATCAATCCTACCACGGAGGAAGTTATTTGCGCCGTTCACTCGGCCGATGCATCAGATGTGGATGCTGCTGTAGAGTCTTCCCACGTATGCTTCGAGAAGACATGGCGCAAGGTAGCGCCTTCCGAGCGTGGCCGTCTGATCAATAAACTCGCGGACCTGATGGAGCGCGACAAGGATGAGCTTGCCACTTTGGAAGCTCTTGATAATGGCAAAGCTTTCACTGTTGCTCGTGACATCGACATCACTGACTCAATTGCGTGTTACCGCTACTTTGCTGGTTGGGCCGACAAGATCCATGGCAAGACCATTGATACCACCTTTGATAAATGGTGCTATACCCGCCACGAACCTCTCGGTGTCGTTGGTGCTGTTATTCCTTGGGTAAAGTGCACCGAGAGCGCCTTAGGATAAGGGCTGGACGTCAATTGACATTTGCAGGATTATTACAGAACTATCCGATCATGATGGCCACATGGAAGTTTGCTCCGGCACTTGCTGCCGGCAACTGTAGTAAGTAATGTGACGAATGGCGGCTTTTGCATACGCCTGCACACACATGATTTACCGGGACTTTTGCATCGCCAGTTGTCATGAAGACCTCTGAACTTACGCCTCTGTCGGCGTACAAGTTTGCTGAGCTTGTCAAGGAAGCTGGCTTTCCCGCGGTATGTAATGGAATAGCGGAGTGCGGTTGAGAGAAAGAAGCACGCACGCACGCACGCTCACATCGCGGCTGATGCCAGGGCGTGGTGAACATCATCACCGGTTATGGCTATACCACGGGTAGCTTCCTCTCAAGTCACAAGAAGGTGAGCAAGATGGCCTTCACTGGCTCCACTCTCACGGGTCGCAAGATCATGGAAGCCTCGTCAGGAAGCAACCTTAAGAAGCTCCAGCTGGAACTCGGCGGCAAATCTGCCCAGATTGTCTGTGCCGACGCCGATCTCGATAATGCCGCGTTGCACGCCCATGGCGGTATCTTCAACAATCATGGCCAGAGCTGCAACGCTGGTTCCCGCATTCTGGTCCAGGAGTCAGTCTTAGATCTGTTCCTCCAGCACTTTGTCAAATACACCAAAGACATCAAGCTGGGTGATCCTTTTGCCGAAGACACCTTCCAGGGGCCGCAAATCAGCAAGGCTCAGTTTGATAAGATTCTAGGCTATATTGAGCTTGGCCAAAAGGAGGGCGCCACCCTTTACTATGGTGGCAAGCGCTATGGTGACAAGGGCTATTTCATTGAACCCACCATTTTCATCAACTGTAAGAACTCGATGCGCATTATGCAGGAAGAAATCTTCGGCCCTGTCGTTGCAATCACTACTTTCAAGACTATCGATGAGGTTAGAGAGAGAGAAGGGAGTGAGCATATTCAGTACGATGTGCATGCTAATTCCCCTGGTTTTGTGATCATTAGGCTATTGAAATCGCAAACGACTCCGATTATGGCCTCGCTGGCGGCGTGTACACTTCGAACATTGACACCGCTATCAAAGTTTCTAATGAGCTCAAGGCTGGCACCGTCTGGGTTAATTGTTTTGACATCTTTGACCAATCCACACCTTTTGGCGGCTACAAACAATCAGGATTTGGTAAGGAACTCGGCAAATATGCACTGCAGGAATATACGCAAGTCAAGGTCGTCAAGATTCAACGCTTGGGTCTGTAAACACATCATACGTCTCGTCCCTCTCGTTCACACACACACACACATATATATACAGTTTCCAAAAATAAAGCATGTCACCCAACTTCAGCAGCCGTAATTTGTACGCAAGATGAGTTTCATAATTCCATCTTTACGATACGTTACTGTACTTGTTTTCAAAAATAAATTTCGCAAGATGAATTTCTGCACACAATGGCAATGAGCAACGGATGCATCTATTTCCCCCTATCAACTCTCCCTAAAACCCTAAATTAAACTATTTCTGATAGAAAAGCAGCATTTTTAGCAGTAATGAGAAATGTAATAATGTGTGTTTTCTTTATTTTGAAGTGGATGATGGTGTTGATGATGGTTGGGACGGTAGTTCCGAGATACCTGCCCCTTTAATTTCCGGAACAGCAATCTTGTGATTGTTATATTGAACAATACCTCGAGTCCGAATCTGTGCTATTTCATCAGCCTTTTATCACGCGACTCATATTCCCATCATTGCTCTCTCTCTCTCCCGAGATGCCATTTCATCCTCTTACCTTGCCACCAACAATTCCGACACAAAATCCATTCGGCGCGCTCTGACCCTTGAGCGCTGGTGTTGAGGATCCCGCATTGGCAGGTAGTGGTTTCACCTGGTCGGCGCAAAGCGGACATGTATATTTTGCACCTTCATCATCACAAAGACTCTGGTATTTTTCAGGTGTCAGTGTCTCATCACAACCTGTGTGAATCCAGTGGTCGCACGAGTCGCACGCCACCATCTCGTTTTCCTCGTCATCATTATCGTCTTCATCTGAAAATGGCTTTAGACACACCGGACAGTATCGATCATGCTTAAAATTATCGTAACACTTCGGGCAATATGTTGCTAGGTAGACAGGATATTTGCACTTGTCGTTTGGCGGTGCAATCGCGTGCTTATACTCAGTTTTATCACCATGTTCGCCGCAGCCATGGCAATCGGCGCACAATGAGCATAGCCAAGACCCCTCGGGTACTTTCTCAACCTTCGGATCACAGCTAGTACACGCTTTTCCTCAGTATCCACTTCATCTCACTTGGATAAAGAAATTATGGCCCCCTACCATCCTGTATGCCAGCCACGGTCGCAATCGTCGCAGATCATAAGTGTGGATTCATCGCCCGAAGTCTTGCACACACAGCAAATTTTGCATTCTGGGCAGACCCATGGGTACGACTCCGCCGCCGCTATCTGTCGTGCCGTAGTGAGATGGGTGCATACAGGGTGATATTTCCTGTTGCATTTCGCGCATTTTATCATGGTGAACGCATCACAGGAATCCTTGCCATCCTTGGACAATAATTCTGATGGGGCACTCAAGTAATGACAATCTGAGCACTTGTTATCGGCATACGTAGCAGCTGGTGTCTTGATAACCGCCATTTTATCAGAGACAGAGTCATACTGGCGCTAACCATGGATGCCATGTCCCAATCTTACCTGCGCTATCGTCGTCGGTGCCACCCGGGGTGCTGGGGGGGTTGACTTGCGGTGTGTAGGGGTGCCGCTAATATTGGCCCGTTCATTCGCATGGAGTTGGCATCTTTCGCCTGGTCGCGTAACCGGTCGTCTGCATGATCCCGCCGAACACATGAATAGCTCTGGGGGTGCACCGTGCTATTTACAATCTCTAATCAGTATAACAACAAATACTTTGCCTCTTTTTTTACCTGGATAGGTTGTGGTGATAATTGTTGTGCGTTATTAAGATGTAATGATGAATGCGGTGGTGGTTGATGGTGGTTTATCAACGGTCGTGGCTGAACCGCTGATGGAAATGGCTGGCTGAGCGGGTTGTTGGGGTCTTGGTACGATGCAATGCTTTGATTCATGACCTGGTACATCTGACTATAATAATGCTGCTGGGCAACAATTGATTGTGCGGATGCTGTAAGTGCGGATGGAGGGGCCAGCTTAGGATCGGGTTGGTTGAAGCGAGTCAAATGGCTAGCAGAATAATGCTTGTAAGATACATAACAATCCCATACCACGAGTCAATGAATTCCTGCTTACATCGGGAATGCCGCTTGGTACTGGCCGTCCATCAGGGCGATCGGATATTTCTCATCCTCGTCCTTTTGTTGTTGGTCACTATTTGCGCTGTCTTTATATGATCTCAATCTCGCCTTGGCCGCCTTTCTCAAGTTTTCAGGAAGTGTATCTAGGAGCATATTCTCATTGCCAACATCCTCCAACAGCGCCCGTCCTACTCCACGAAACACTGGAGATTCCGCAGAGTTCCTGAACTGAATATCCTCAACTGAAAATGTATCTTGTGTATTATCGACACATTTAAACTCGCATTTCGTCGGCTGTGTTGCGGCAGCGATCTGGTGAATATTTGTATGAATATCATAAAAGACTGCCTTTTCCGCGCGACGTTCATGAAGCTGTGCGTTGAAATTGCGGACTGCGAGGGCGGCATGATGCATCCACGTTCCGTTGTTGACTGGTACCGATGTATCATAGCCGAGCGACCGTGACGTTCGAGATATTAATGTGCGCCGACCGATCTTGGGTTCGCCATCAGAATCCTCCCCGCCATCGACGTCGAGTTCTTCCGCCCCTGTTGCTGACAAGAGAGCTTCCATCTCTTCGCGTGCCCGAGCCTCATAATAATCGTCCTTGACGCGTTTACCCTTTTTGATAATTTTGTGTCCAAAACATTTGAAACATGACCGTGCGCTAACCACAGCAACATCACGGTTGCGGAACCAATGGACCAGAAGTCGTTGATCTACCAGCCAGTTCCGTTCGTCTTCTGTCAATCTTGCTCTCTCGAGATGGGGATTCTTGTGAAAGAATAGATAGCTGTCACGGTAATTTAACAGTCGGGCAGGCTCCATGGCAAACATTAAAACCTGATCGCCACGCATTGGTAACGTGAAAGTTGGCACCTTGTATTCTCGTCCTAGAAAATCATGTTCACGTCAAATCGATCTTTGACATGCCTATTTTTTTTCTGACAAATAGACACACATTCTCTTTCCCTGGCTCTGAATTACCTCCCAGCAAACGACCGGCCTTGTCAATCTTCTCTTCGCCTGCCTCATCAATATCGCTTTCATAACTCTCATCCTGTTGTCCCCGCTCCTGCGATGGTTGTGAAGGTGAACCTTCTTTCCGTCGTTTCGTTTCGGCTTGCATATCCTCTCCTGGCGTCGCGCTACGTTTTGGTGGTCGACCCCGCTTTCTAGTGGAAGTGCGCACAGTGCGCGGGCTGGGATCCGATTCAGATTCGTACGCGTTATTGTCGCTTCCATCTTCGACAGATTCTTGATTTGAAGTAGAAGCATCTTCAGTTGTCGTTGTCGTCATTGTGCGCCGGCCGAAAGGGCGCCTCCGCGGTGGTCGGCCACGCCGTCGGCGCCCTCCTGTTGGGTCTTACATTGAAGAAGTTCGTTTAGTTAACAAACAGAAGGGTGGCGCGTGATTAGAATTTTGGTATATACCTCTACTAATGGCAGGCATAATTGTGCGTGTATGTGGGCGTATGGAAATATATTTTATGTCGGTTACTTTTTTACCAGCAGAAAAACCAAGAATATAGCGCAAGCGGCCTTACACCTTCCTGAAAATTTCCTGGCATAGTTTCAGACTCCGTCGACGCAGGCGACATCAAGCCCGGCTGCTTGATTATCCGCTAGACGAAGAATGTACTCCCATAGCACACTGTTCTTTGAGGGATATATTGGATCTATCAGATAAGTAGTAATAGTGCGAGCCCTTATATGTAAACTTATGGAGCCAAAACTTCTCAAAGCACTTGAAATTGTAAGGTTGAGATGCCCACGTTGAATATATTTTCAGCAGCGATTCTGGGCCAGAGATGTTGCTAAATATTTCTACATTACATCGAGGCTATCACTCTTAGAGAGCCATTCTGTTCAGTTAAAATTATGAAATACTGTCTTGTCAAGATACAAACGTTTAGGTTTCTGCGCTAATATAGTTTAATGCGGTATTGTCAACGCCATCATAACATTTGTTTCATGAATGTCGGGTATATGAACAGTATATGAACTATACTCTCTGAACACATCCCAGGGCAAAGAATGCAATGACAGCACTCTTGTTCGCTTACAGAACTCTATGTCGAAACGTAAGTTTGGGCTTCCACACATGGCCGTACTTCTCAGCTATCTCGATCTCGACCCAGTCAACTTCGGGAAAGAATAGCCGATGTATTGGTCATTTACTTCGGCTCTATCTGAAAACTCGCTGTAAATGTGATTTGATAAAACGTTACATATGAAGACCCCAAAAGTGAAGCACAGTATGCATAATGTGAACTATCCCTTCAAGAGCCTAAGAGGACATCTCTCCATTTCTTTGACGCAACAAGGCTTGACAGCAGATCGAGATTTATGCTGTTTCCCGTGATGCAATTGAGGTCCAGGACACGCTAGAAATTCTTATTTTCATCCCGTAAAAATCCGTTGTGAGGGTGTCCATGATGACTATTACATAGACCAAGGTGCAACCATTTAGGTTTTTATTTTGAGTATGGCATTACCTCTACTAGAGTTTATGGAACATTAAGTAATGACCTCCATTGGCAACGTAATCAAATTATCCATAGAATGAAATGATCAAACCAAGCTTGTGTATGATAGCTTCATGGGCAATACGTCAAATATCGGATAAACGACAATATCATTAAGGACAGATGTAGCAGCAGTCAGTTTTAAAGGTGAGAATTGACAAGATTTACTTTGAATGATCGAAAAAAGGAAATCATCTGTGTGGCGTTGAAGGAACTGATCTACCGTTTGATTGCATTACGGCAATATAGAATACAGCTATGCACATAGTGGGTCTTCACCGATTAGTTCTCTTATTTTTTTACCATCCCCATCCTCTTTTGTGTCTTGAACGTTGTGAGGTTCAGCGTACTCACTCATCTCATGCAGGGGAAATTTAACACTTGGGTTCTTCTAAAGATGAATCTATCAACCTAAATCAAACGCCATGAGAAGTTAGGAAAACCATCGTTCAGGTTAGAAGATGATTTAGGTGCAGCCTCGCACTATGCTTTGCCATTGATCTATCGTCGCTTCCGCACTTTACTTTCGTTGATCTTTCTGCAGTGGGTACCCCATAACCAATACTCAGCCGACCTAGTCTACGTTTTCTTAATTTTCTTTTACCTCGTTACCATAATGGTATCTCTCGCTACCTTTAGCGTAATCTAAAGCGCATTAAGAACGATTTGATGACTAATGGATATCTCTCCATGTTTTTTAACCCATCCTGTGCAACAAATATTAAATATTCTGCTGCGATATATATTTCACCGAGCATATCCATAATCTATAATACATCCTGTCCCGAACAAAATGCATTCATTCAACGGCATGCACGACATGATATACACACGCACGCACATATGTGCGTACATAGAGCCTAACACTCAATAAAGAATTACACTGTAGGAGCCACCCATAATAACATTAAGGAATTATGAAGATAACACTCTATAATGATGAAGATGGCTGGGGCAAACATTATCATTACACAGTAGCAGGTGTTCCCCGGATCGAATGAATTTGATTCCGGATGAACCATGGATTGTATACATATTTAACACTGTTATCTCTTCTCTCCACACGACTGGTAAGTATTTTTGCTCCTTATTTTATCCCGGCTTGTATCCCTATTATGAAGTTCTGCTTAATATGCATACATATATTCCTACGACAACGAAAGGGGAGTTCACAATGGGGTCCCTGCACCATATTTTGTAGATAGAAAGCTTGCCCCGCATACAAAACGAAATGCAGGGGACCACTATGGTTTACTAATGTGCATAACCTCATTTTATGTCGGATCTTTCAGTACTCATATAATACGATGTTGTGGAAAGAGAGGTTTCTTTTAGATGATAATACTATATTGATTTTTTGATCTGAAACCCATTCCCCACAGATGATGTGTTTATTTGTAATATGAGTGGTGTTGGTTTAACGATAATGGCGGGATGTATCATTGCTATATAGGCTGTCGCCAGCTCTGACGCCATGACGACCGTTGTTCTTATATCATTTGAGTTATATAGTGGGAGTAGCAGTAATGTCGCATTGGAGCTTTTCGTCTATTACGGCTCCCAAAGGTTCGATTGATCTGTGGATTAGAATCTCTTCAGGAACATGCTGTTCATTCTTGGAGCGTATTGGCGTTGAAGGAGAGAATATCCCGTCAAGCAATTCACTCAATGTGACGATCCCCAGAGGAACTATGTTGTGGAGCTGTTTCATGGATGCTGCTGAACCTCCATGACGAAATATCCGATTGTCACGTAAGCCTGGTGCGCTGCTCAAGTCGTTGCTATCATCCAGTGAATAGATCAATGCCATTTGACCTAGAGAGCATGGTCATGTATAATATAAAGTCAGATAGTTGAATTTTTGTCTTAGAATCATTTGTTTTCTCAGATAAGTTAACTTGCTTGGCTCTGTTGCTGCTAAGATCTGCAAGAGACAGACGGCAGAAGCGGATGATGGAACACAAAGAACTGGTTCTAATGTGAGTTTGCGGAGCGGTATCTTCTCTGATAGGCTCTGTAGAACGATTGACTGCAAAGTAGACGGCATACGCATTATGAGCATCAAACATTCTTTTCGCCTCATGTCATATTGTTGACTCTTGTATGTTACTTTTGTTTGGAGTATCCCCTGAATTTTTGGATGTCCATCCTCCTTAGAGCTATACACTGGTACAGCTGGCATTCCACTCTTTAGAATAGCGTTTGCTGTCTCGATTGTGAGCAATGTGTCCATGTCGAGCATTAACAGCGGCGTTGGCTGCCTATGCACGGATCGTTTAGATGATTTGCTGAAGGCCACCAAGTCCCCGGTGTTTTTCCCAGAGAGGTCGAGCACACTTTGGAGAATCTCAACCGTGTTTTTCTCCAGTGGACCGTCTCTCAAAGGGTCGCCGTGAAGGTGTATTAGCTCACTCAATTCTGGTGTGTCCAAATCGATCCTTTTTTAGTGAAATTTTGCATACCACTTACGCGCGTAGTAGAGGCAGATACTCATTGATGATGATACCTGATTTACCGTACATAAATCCGCGGTGTTTGCCGAGTATCAAATCGAGAACTTTGGCCATTGGCCAAGCAATGAGATACCATATGAATATCAGGACGCGTACCGGGATGGCAAAGAAAGCACCAATGGCAAGGCCATAACGGGAACAGATGGCCTGTGGTAGAATCTCTGAGAAGACTACGATGAGCGCAGTAGAGATAATGATCGCGACATAACCTGTCATGCATTTTTATTTTATCCATCGTCATAGTACGTCACTTTTCCCCCTTTTTCTAATTGTTAGTATTTTTACTCTACCTTTGCCGAAGAGACTATCGCATAAAATCGGGAGTGTCTCGTTGAGTACCGTGTTGGTCAGGAGCAACGAAGTGAGTAGTAAATGGCCATTTTTTCGGATGGGAATAATCCGAGATGCATATTTGCGCTGTTGAGGCGTACCAGCTGCAGAGATGATGGCTAGATTGGTTGCATCTTGAGAAAGCTAAAATACGCGAAACAAGCAGAGTTAGGGCCAATCGAGCGATACCAATTGGGTCAATGATGGCGCACATACAAGACCAAGTGTAAGCCCTAAATATAGGTATATATCGTTTTGTAGTTTACCGAACTGTATTGATTCATTCAATGTCCCCATTGTACCTGCAACAATGCCACTGCAAGTGATAAGAGCGCCGATGGCCAAAATATGAAGCCAAAAAGTAGTCGATAATGAAACAATCGTCTCATCTGTCTCTGCCGAGACAAGGTTTGTACAAATCAGTAGGAGCAAGAAGGATTTGAATGTTATCCGTATAGCAGTGGAAGGCATTATTAGAGATATACAGCCAAAACAGAAGTACGAGACGAAAGGATGGGAAAATAAAGAAGGGAAGAAAGAGAGGGAGAAACGGATCAAGGGTCAATATTAAGGGGGTGAGGAACGACTTGGACGCACTTGACTCGTATTTTTGCTGTTGTCACATGGTCTTTTTACTGATATGCATTTACTATTTTCAATATATGGTATTCTCTTTCTAATTGCTCTCGCAGCGATTGCTGCAGGCACTACTATTGAAATCTTCAACCGCCATGCTGTCTTTCAAGTGATCTAACCATATTGCAACGGCTTCAATGGACATAGGTGTATATTCTGCGCAATGCTGAAATTCCGTCATTTGGTAGAAAGTCTTGTACTGATCGAGAATATTCACCTAATGCAGGTCAAACCAACCCCCGGCGGTGTTTTCAGCCAACACATACACAATTTGAGTGATGGATAAACAATACCTGTATTGGCTTCATTAGGATTTGCTCAATTTTGTAATCAGCAACGTATTCGTGCAACTTCTTCACGACAAATCGTATCCTTTCGCTTGCAGATTCCTTAAATTGATCCATTGTTTCGCGGATATTATCGGCAAAAGACCCAGCCGTTTCTTTGTTATGTGACGATCCAGTTACTGATGCCTAAATATGCATACGGTGAGATTTGCCGCGCTGGATTCATCTTGGATTTGCTCACTTTAATCATGAACTTTGTCAACGGTTCAACCGCACCATGAACACAGTCGGATATAAAATCTTCGCAGACCCTCTTCAGCTCTCGGTCAATTTCTCTTCTTGAATCTAGACTGATCTCGACTACTCTGGGCATCCCACGCTGTGCAAGTCCAATAAGCGTGTTCGGGTTAAAAATTAAGGACCGGTTCTGTTGCAAAGAAGTAAGCGTATCTAAAGATAATAATGTTATACACTCTGAGAAAAATCGACATGTCTACGCAGACTTGCCTGTAACATGTGAAAAATCGAGCTCTTTTCCACAATGAACTAGATTGACCTCAAATGGTGCAAGCTGCTCCTTTAGCACAAGCAAATGCTTGATCATAAACAGCTGTCCATCGAGCCGTGACTAGTTACATTTCCTGAGTATATAAGCATAATACAGATGGCAATGAAGCTAAAGCGTCCCTACCTTTCTGGCGATGATCACCTCATATGCCTTTCTTAATGATTCATTGCATAGAGACACAGCTTCCTGAGCAATATCTTCGAATACGACAGTCTAATAAAAATATGATTTAAAAGGCCAATTCATGAGGCACATGTAGGCTATTACCTGGACACAATGATAAAGCTTTGAAAGAATCCACAGCGTTTTCTGGAGCGTGGGAAACCACCCAAGGGAAGTATTTGTTCCTTCGCGTAACGACAGATCTTTCTCCCCCTTTACATCATCCGTATGCTTCATAATGGCACTTTGGGAATCTGATTCATCTTCAGTCATAACTGTCAACGTCGCTGGGAGCTCTTTGTTAGGTTCTTCGATTGCGTTCGGTCCGTCAAGGACAACAGAATTTTTTTGGGCATTTGCAGTAACTTCTATTTCACCCGTCATGAACTTATGCAAAAATTTACCCTTCCTTATTAATTGCTTTACCTGAGACTGCACGGAGCTCATAGTCTTCAGGCTTGGGTTGATAGCTCTGGATCTCATTATGAATGTATGCTTGTGCACGGAAGACAAGACGACCTTGGGCATCCTCAAGCACATTTGCAATCAAATGGCCGAATTCAAGCATGTGCTGGCTATCATTGTCGTTGTTTTCCGCTAATATTTAGATTGGATACGTGAAAGGCATTTGGTAAGCATTTAAAATTTGAAGCAGGTAGTTTTTACGTACTTGCAAGTTCGCTTTCTCGTGCAACGTACATTTGGAAAATGTTGCATAATTCCGACAAGGTAAATATGTCATTCTCATGGATAATCCGAGTACGTAAATAATCGTAAAGATAGCTGGTAAGCATTTCCAAATAAGAGCTATAAGGGGTATTCACATTCGCTTATAAGTAAGTCAATTCTTTGGGTTATAATTTGCGTGGCTGTCATTTTTTACAACGTATGGTACCCACTAAAGATCATCGTCGCCACTCGGAAAGAGGTTGAAAAATAGATTGAACTCATCCAAGCATAAACCCATCATATAAGCGCATCCATTGCGAGTCTGCAGCGACCTTAGTTAGCTTGACTTAATATCACCGGTACCTTCTCATTTGATTTTACAAATGCCAATAAGTCACCATGATTAGGACCAAATTCCTGAATCTTTCGTGAAATCACCGGACCAAGAAGATTCTGCCTTGTTTGAAAATATGCGTTTATGATGTCCTGATAAAGGGATTGGTATCTATTCAAGATTCATGAGACATCTGTACTCCTTATCGAATAGACACGGAAACCACTTACTCTTTATGTCCTTCGCATCGTTTGGCAAGCTCAATACTCAACGGTTTTATAGTAGATGAGAGCATTCGGAATTTTACGTATAGAAGTGTTGTCTGCTTGCTCATGGACTGCAAATCTGATGACTGGCAGGGACAACATAAATCCCATAGCATACATCCCTCTAAAATCATCATTATTTTACCTTTGTCGAAAGCTTTTTATACACGTCATATCCAAGTGTTTTGACAGATGCTACCAAATACATCTTGATAACGGTCATGCCCCGGGTCATGCATTGTCGGAATCGCATCAAATACAACTCAGCATCCCGATACTTCAGCTAAATGAAGGATCCTCATTCAAGTTAGTTCAAAAACCCGCTTTCCTTGCAATAGATGAAGGATGTTTTACATGTTGTTGCATGTACTCGATACAGTCGTCTAGTTTTTGAAGCATGGGAACGAAGTCTGGATGTAGGCACACGCCTTCGCCGGGCGAGTTGAACAATTTTGCGATAGGTTCTAGCTGGTTGAAATATGCTAGACGATCAGCCAGGGCATCGGCCAGACGCGTGAGACGTTCCTGCTCATTCAGGAGGGTTTCACATGCGGTCTGGAGCGATCGAGTCCGCTCTTCCACAAATCCATATTCGTCGTCGAGATGGTCGAATAAGCCAGTCGTTTCTTTGAGGTCATCGAGAAACACATCGCATGACTGACGGTAAAGAGACACAACCTTAAGGTAGTTTCTAATTTCCCAATAATATAAGAATAAGATCCAATTATTCGCATGGTTCTACTATTACATGTTCCCCATAATACACTTATGGATATATATACCTGTAAACATCTTCTTGATCCTTTTCCATCTCGGACTCCATGCTCGCAAACCAATCAAAGAATTGCTGGAGTGTCTCAATGGGTTTGTCCGCACCAATTTCCTGCACTGATCGAGTCTGAGCTTCAGAGCCAGCGACACTGGCTTCAATGAGGAGGTTAGTGCTTGAACGCGGTCGTGTGGATAAGGCATTTAGCCGACTGGTCAGAGCTCCCGCATTAAATGGCGTTATTAGCTGAGCATTCGAGAACGAGTCCGGAGTGTGTAGGCCGGATAATCGACCTACGGCAGGAGACGAAGAGGTCTTGTCACGTTTAGATTTGAAGAGTGGCCTTCCATTGACGCGAACAAGAATAGAGTTACCCAATTCGACGGCAAAGGAAGTTCTGCGCAGGCGTCCTGAAGGTCGTACACACTCTGAAGTTCATTTTCGGAAAGCTGTGTTTTTTCTTCCCAATCCTCTAGTGAAATTCCACGAATGACTCTGGTCATCGGAGGATGTGGGTTGGGGAAGTGTAATAAAAGTGGAATGGGGTCCAGGCGGAGACTGGTGGTATTTTTCACTAAGAAAATAGCGTAGCACGAAATACACAATTTCTCGAAATCAAAGCTCGCAGGACGACAAGTGAAAACTCTTTTACAGGGAATAAAATGTCGCACGAAAGCTCGGCAAACATACCTCCACAAAAGTACCTCGTACATATTCATCATTCTGAAATAAATATAAATATGGACAGGATTATGCTGATGAGCATGGCTGCCCTGGATCAATAGACCACGTCATTGATGAGAAGACATAGTCATTTCAATTTCTTTGCTCCCACACGGAATATGTACAAAATCTATAATGTAATAACTCTGAGCTCCTTGCCACAGATATTTCCAAGCGAAAAGATGCAGATGTTCTGACGAAGAAGCAGATCTGACCCGCGATTCCATAGCTTACACTGGCCAAGAATAGGTCGGATATTTCGAGCTGGTGTTTGAGAAGGCAGTGAGTGCATCAGTTGCTGCAAAGCAGCCAGGAACCCGTGTTCGTTCAACACAGCAATGGATATTACTTCGAAAAGGACTGCGAAAGTATTTTTAAGAAGCGTAGACGTAGAGGGTCTTTCACTCATTCTCAATGAAAAGCATAGGAATGCTTTTTAAAAATTGGTGGATGAGAATCCATCAATTTCCCAAGAGCAACTGATGGCGCAACTGATACAGAGGTTTGAGGGCCTACGTATCCAACTTTGAAAAAGATTCGGTTTCATCCTGTAGACAGGAATAGCGATGCAAAAATCCAAGAGCGCCTTGATTGGGTCCGTCGATGGGGCATGGCCGACATAGACTTTTAAACAACCCCCTTTTTCCTTGATGAGTTTAGACGCCTCATTAACATGAACCCAAACATAGCATGTGCACGAAAAAGACTTCTGCAATAGTTACAGTGCTAAAACCATCAGTGAAAACAGCTACAACCTTAGGAGCAATATCAGAGTTAGGTGTCATTATACGTAGCTTGCTGACCATTTAGCCATCCTCCAGAAAAAGAAAGAAAACGACGCAATCTGAATTTACAAGGAAAGGATGTGTAACTGAACATTATCTCGGCTTCCTTAAGCCTGTGGTGGATGAAATGGATAAGTATAAATATATGAAGGGCAATTATTTGGTAGTGGATAATGCATTTATTCATAAGGATGAGAATATCTAAATATACATTTTTGAGTCTCAAGGATATTGGTGCGTCTGTCTTCCATTCTGCTCTCCTGACTTATATACCAGATACCACGAGCCTATCCACGGTGTAGGCTTTCGGAGGCTATTGAAGAAGAACAATTGCAATGTGTATTTAATTGACGAGTACAAAAACAGCAAGTGCTGCCCCATCTGCGGTAATGAGTCTCTCACTACCTTCAAAATGGTGCCAATCCACGCCCATATCAACGACTCGACAATCCAGTCACGCTCTACCATGGCCTATTACGGTATGAAAGGATATCTGAATGCGTATATTTTTCCAAGATTTTCTAATATCTATTGAAACACCAATAGATGTTCAAATCAGAACTATCCAGCAGGCATTGCAGAAGGCGTTCGTCGACCAAGTTTTGGAACTGGGATCTGGCGGCGGCTTTTAACATGCAGCATATCCTCCGTGTTCTTCGGAAAGATGGTATCATCCCAGCAATGTTTCAGTGAAGAAGTACTGCACAAGCGTCTGCAGCTCGTGGAAGGCCACGCTCACCTGAATCAGAGCAGTGGAACGTGAGACCACGGCGGATAAGGCCAGGAAGACCACGACGTACACGCTCAGACCGATCGGGACGGCCATGACTCCAACCAATAATTTTCCGCGTCGGTTATCGCTGACGCACTCAGAATAACCACAGCCCTTGTGGTAAGTGTTGGTCCCTTGGAAGAACGTTGTGTTGTAAGATCACGGGTATGATGAAAAAGTAAAGTTTTCTGTTAGCTAACATACTTAATCTATGAATGTGAAATCTTTTTACCTATTGATATGTGTCTCTTTTGGTATTTTATACGCTTTTTTTTTTATCTTGTGAACGACTTCAATTTTGGAAAATTGTTAATTGTATTAACTTATGGTCTGTTGTTAATATGGGTGCGGAAATTGCCTAGTAAAAAATAGCCTAAAAGACCAGCTTACTAACGCTTATTAAAGACAAAGTAATCTGATTCGTAATGGGGACCCTCCATCGATTCATATCCATTGGGAAGAATCCATACTGGTAAATTGATAGACTACTTTACATAGATGTCATGGCTAATATACACGCATTATTAGAGACTAGAAGGAGTTGCCGGATTCTTTCATTATCTTATAGCCTTTATTCGGTAGACACCCCAAGAACTAGATGGCGATGTCATGTAGAATACGGGCATCGCAAATTGGCCTGTCATAGTGGGTCTTACTGGTGCTTTCTTTTCGAAATGAACCTCTACAGATATTAAACTTCGATTAAATGCTTCCCCGCTTTCACCCTTAGGTCTAATTCGGATTTGGGGACAATATCGCTCGTCCTCCTCTTGTTCCTGTAACGGCGGGGTACCATTGCACCTCTTCAATGAGATATTTCGCAGATTTTAACTCTCTTATGCCTTTTGGTTAGGGCCACTCATGTTGCGAATGTGGGTACACTTAATTTAATGCTTTGCTTTTCCTTCTTGTTACACGTGGAATGGTCGGGCGAGCTATGTACTTTTTATAGTCAAAGAATTGTTTAAAAAATGATTACTTAAGAAGGCAAGTTGAGCAATCGATCCTTCCTAGTTATGCGATCAACGCACCATAGATTTATTATTAAAGTCATTGGTCTTCTCGTAGCGTTCGCGCTTCCTCCACGCTCTATATCAGACACTATTCATAAGTACTCGCACAACAGTGTGTCGTACTATTACACATGACTTGAGATAATTTCCTAACACGCTCCTCTTCAATGGTGTACATGGAGCTAGGAACACAAGCCGGAGGATCTGTGGTAACAATGGTGGGAAGAGAATTGATGATCGACTCGCTATAAGTCTACCATAGCTACTCTGATCGCAAATCATATGAAAAGAGAGTCGTTTATATTTAATAACAAGGATCTCGTCCTAAAGACTCGATTTTGGCTCTTTTGGTTTTTACCTAGCGTCTAGCTCTCTATCATCAATAACAGCTGTCATAGCCCTACTGTTCATAACGCTGCACTTCTACAGACAGTACTGAGCAGGCTTATCGACTTATCCACCTCTTCTACAGCATGTCTCGACTGTCCTCCCATTCCAACGTTACGAAGCCCGCTAACTGGTAATAATTGGAGGACCATGCTCGAGGACTACCGCTTGTATCACCGCTGCCACCCTGGTCCGAAATCATATAAAAAGAGAGTTGTTTTTATTCAATAAAGAGGATCCCGTCTCAAAGACTCGATTTAGCCCTAACGGTTTTAACACCTGCACTAACTCTCTAACCACTACAACAGCAACTATGTATATCTCTCTTGTATCGTCCGGTCAGTTTTTTAAAGCCCTTGTTGAAGTAAATGAAACACGCTACGTCAGGGTCGTCGTTACTCGGGTAATTGTAGTATATGATACCACGTTCGATACGTGAAATAGGGCCTAATGCTTGTGTGCATCTCACTCCTTTGTATCCCAGGTCTACGCATAGGTTGATAAGCCACATGGCATGTTCTACAGGTCCACGAATATAAAGCCTTCCTCTGATCTTCTTCATGTGTTCAACTCCGTTGATTTCGATAAACTTCCGGAGTTCCTCCATACAACCTCCAAATCCTTGTACCAAATCGCAGACGATGTAGTTCACGTCGGTGACCTGGCCTGATGTAATTACAGCCAGTCTCTCTGCCAAAGTGGCTCTGAAGTAAGGGTTGAATTCCTCTTCGTCAGATGCTTCTTCGTCAGACCCGTCATCCGTGTCCCGCTCGTCGAAGTCCGATGGAGCTGCAAGGATGTATTCTGAAGGATCCACTATTCTGTACTGGCGTTTGGTATATTCATCTGCTTGTATATTATCTGCCCCCCATCTAAACGGCCTCCCGCAGGAAATAATGTACGCGTAGTTACTGAACCAGGAATTCCACATAATGCACACTCTGCGAACGAGGAATGGATCAATGGTAAGAGTAGCCTTGACGATAGGGACATCTGGGTCCGGGTATATCTCTCGAATGTGGTGTAGCATCCGGATGTCACCACCAGTTTTTAAGACCTGTATCAACACCGCGCTTATGCCGCCGTCGCGAAGTAACTGTCGATGACTGGGTTTCCTGTCTACGGCAAGCAGGAAGTAGGAACCGGCGAATACACCAATGGCATCCAATAGTTCAGGTATCATGTCGCTGATTTTTTAGGCGGGTGGTAGCCGTATGAGTTATCAGGGAGAACAGGGATTCAAATATGGATAAATAAGATTGGAGACCCGTTTAATTCAAGCTATATACATACATATATATATATCCTAATTGGCCATTGGTAGTACTGCTGTAAATGATGGTACGTTTTGTTTCTCAGGCTGCTGCTGGTGCTGCTGCTGGTGCTGCGGTTGGTGCTGCGGTTGCAGATGCGGGGGTCTCAGTGGTGTTTAGAAGGTTTTTTTTGGAAGTACGTATGGACGGTCAGAAAAAGATGAGACTCGTAAATGTCTTTTATTCTAAAAGTCGGATCAAGAACCTCCGTCTCGACACAAGAGTCTATTATCTATAAGATCCTTAGAAGAGATCTCAATTGGAGTCTACCAGGTGCTCTGTCAAAGCATGTGTACTGTGAAACAGTAGCACTGTTACAATATCCTCATGTGTACAGGTGCCCGGTATCAGTGTTTACATGCCCGAAGTCCATTTCAGACCATCCTCACCTCGGGAAAATCTCATAAACCCCCCATAGGGGAAACATAAAGGTAAAGAGACCGTGGAAGTGGATACGGCTGTAACGCGATATCCTGGATCCTTCATTCTGTAATCACCCATTGGACGGCTTTTCGTGACTTCACAGACGCTATAGTGTGTTCTCTAACCCTTATAAAGGATCTCCTCTTGCAACTCATAACAAAAGCCCTGAAATCCCACTGTAATTTCCTATTCACACTTAATAGTTAATTCTTGGCTTCTCAGTGTCTAAATAATAAGGACAACCCTTGTTTTTCCGCCACTGGGATTCCCAAAGTTGCATTTCAGAGCCTAGTGTTCGTGCTACATGGCAATTGTACGCGGATCCAGTTGATCACGTTTTCGTGCAGCATCACACCCAAGAAATTAGTGGGACTGATTCTGATCCCATCGGGAAGTGTATCGATCCTCATATTGAAAGGTTCTACGCCAAGCAAACCAATGTTTGCAACTGTAGTGAGATATAAAGCTCCTTTGGTGCTGTGACCAACCCATTGTAATCCATTGTCAAAGCATGCTTCCTCGCTGTTTGGCCGGCACAAATTGTCTGCAGAGTAATAATATTAGTGTGAAGCAAATCCAAGCCATACGCATACCTCCTTTTGGCCAGCTAAGATCATCGTCATTTGGCGCGGAATTCATGGCAGGGATGGAAAAATGCGAAATTCCGTAAGCTGCTGTCCATGCGCATGGCGCGTAATGAGACGGACTAACAGGGCGTGCCGTGTGAGTCGAACCAGCATCGACAACCAAAGAACCTTTAGAAAGGCCACAATTGTTTTTGAAATCATCAGGCATGGCTTCACATGGGAGTTCTAACTTCATTGAGAGTATCTGAATTATTTTGTACGTTATACAAAATGTAAAAAGCGCGGAAGACCGTATTGCTATGGAATATCATTATAATATGGCAAACTGCAGAGACTCTCTACAAGCGCATAGGCGCTATGTTGTGTGAAGCGATTGGCCTTAAAGCTGTTCTCGCGAATGCATCTCAAAAACTAGGAAGACATCCGATCTTTGGAGAGCCAGTAAAGCATGCTCAGATACACAGAACCATGCACCTCATCCTTACTGCATACAGCGCTTATGTACAAAAAATAATTGGGCCACCCGGCTTTTATCTGTTTTCATTGACTTCGATCCCGAAGTCCGTCATGTAATTTTCGCCTTGCCAACCTTGTTAATGCGACCGACGTTGACAATGTTGTACTTTGTTTTCAAAAATAAACATTGTGCAGTATTCAAGGTAAAATAATGTCTCATGAAATACGAAAGAAATGTCGCATAAAAATGTAGAAAGTTATCATATCGGTAATAAAAAAAATTACACAACTGAAATATAACCCTGCTTCATATCCTTTGACTTACCATTCCTTCTCAATACCAAAGCCTACCCCGATGGGGTGCTTGGAATGGTTTCGACCTTATGAATAAGTAATAAGTACGCTATCTATTACCAAATATTGGTTCTTCATATGATTTTACTTATACATCTCGTCGATATTCGCCTTAACAAAGCTGTGATAATGTCCAGTTGCAGATCCTTACTTGTTCTTAAAATGATAGCTGTTTTCGATCGTGTTTCTTGTAATGCAACAATTACATAGTCCCTTTTTTGGACAATGGCATGTTGCGTTCCATATTATTATGGAATCCAGATCTATAAGGATAAAAGCAGTTTCTTCTAAAGTCAGTTTAAGGCATACCCTATCAATGGATCCAATGACATTCTTGGATCTTCACAGCGTTATTTCTATCTACAGGTTATAGAGTACAGCACATTTTTTTTCCACGGCGAACATTTTTATTTCAGAATTCAGAACATATAGGGACGAGAATGAGTTAAGACGTTGACTTGAAGTTTTTTAATGTGACGTTTGATTTGTCCTCACACGGGAGACCAAATGGCTTTTGTCTTATGGATCCCATCATCTTGATCTGGCAAAACTCGACTGCACGCCCGAGTGTAGCATGGGTTTTATAGTCTAGAGTAGTTGTCCAGCTTAAAAATGAAATATATGCCACATGTATTAGCCAAGAAAAATGTCAAGTGCCCTGATATGAAATTCAGGTTCAGTAGAAAAGAATTTAATGAGTATCCGTCATCATGGAGATACCAGTCGGTAAGCAGTGCAAGATACATCGATTCCGGAGGGTATTGGACGCATCGAAGAGTAAACGGATGACGAGAACTCCTTAATGAGGAAAGTCTGATAGGATATCAAAGCGTCCTGTTTTCTATCACGCTTTCCACTTGAAACGTATCTTGTTGATAAAGGGATTTTTTTTATTTTATCGTCGTTATTTACAAAGGAAAGGAAAGTGCATGCTAGATATGTGCAGGATATGGGATGTTTCAGAGCATCTGTGATTGTTTGTAATGACCCCCCGCGTCGTTATCGTAGATCCTCAATGTGCTTCTCCGACCCCAAACAAAAAGATCTAGGCGCTTAGCAAGATAACGTCTGTCCCGCAATGGCCGAATGATTTTGGAGATCTGAATCATCCTCGCCTCGGCTGCCAACATGCGGAGCTCGTTTGGATTGACACGTTTGTGTCGCGTATGATATCGGGTCGCTGCCCACCCTTTCCGTGTTTGCTCGGCCGCTGCTGGAAGTTGATAAGATTGATCGATAGTTTTCTTTCTTGGTGGAATGGCAGGTGGAACACATGGCGGCAGGTGACTAGGGTGTTTACTTCTCGGCGAACATGATTTCAGATTGCTCACATTGCTCCGACGACGCTGTCGCTGCTGTGATATGGGTGATATGTGGCCGCAGAGTTCCACATCGGTATGTATAGGATGTCGAACATCTTCTACGGATATGACCATTGGTTTGAAGAGTAAGAACGAAAGCAGACTCTTCATGGATTGCGTCACAGCAACTGTTGTAGCAAACGAGGAAGCCGCGTTTCGCACATCCTGCATCGAATGCACGAAAGGATCGGCGTCACGAAAAGACGAGGATGCCATTGACTGTCGCCGGTAGTAAATGGTCTGAAAAGGCAGACGTTGTTTTTCGTTCATGATCATGTCGTAAGCGTCAGATAACCGTGTCGCCTTTGTTGCAGTAGAGGCTGGAACGGATACATATCCCTTAGACGATCGCCTGGTAGGTGCGATTGGAGGAAGTACATGGAGTAACGAGGAAACCATTCTATTATCGGGCGTAATAAGTATGCGAAAAACAAAGGGATAGGGATGGACTGTACGTTCAAAACGGCTTTAACATCATTTTCTTATCTCTGAGGCAATTTGTTTGGGTACACAGCCCCCAAAGCTGATAGTGTTGCCCCACAAAACAACGTATAAATATTGGCTACAATGTGGTACCAAATAGCACAGACTTCCGTTCTATACACTCTATCTGTGAGGGACCTTATCTCTATTCTTTTTCATAGTATATGACTCCATTTCTCGCCAATCCCTTAAATGATAAGGACCACTGTCATGCATATATCTGTAACATGGAACTGTTTTTCTTCCCCACAAGTTTTTGCGAAATGTCATTCTCCATTCGGTAATACATATCTGGTAGATCGGTAGATCTAACAAGAGTAGTGGAAATAAGATCTCGTGCAAACGATTGGTAGATCCATATCTATAAAAATACGTCAACGTTATAGCTTTGTTGATTCTTGTCCTCCAACACTGCACATATCCAGCATTCTGAATTGAGCAATCAATTCCTTTACAAAGATAGCAAGGGATGTTAATCAACGTACCTGCCCTACGCCAATGGACTATGTCGGTGATGAGGAAGCATGTATTTTCAATATATTTATTGATACCCATAGGAATCTCGTACTCTATATTACAACAGTAACTCTCAGATTTTTGCTGCACATGATCCAAGCCAAAGGATACAGGTATTTCGACGAAAGAAGCGGGATTCAAACATAGCCACTACAACGTACAACGGATGAGATCAGGTCAGGTCTCTCAAGCTGACGTTAGAGAAGAGTTTGAGCGCATCCGCTACAGCGAAACATCTAATAAATCTGTACATCCCCGTCCCGCACAGCGCCGGGAGTTGGAGCATGGCAGCATTTTTAAGAAACACAGAAAATGTTTGTTCGCGTATTCTCACTAAAGAGCATACGAGTATTATTCATTTAATTTTGCGGATGAGAATACAATCAATTCTCTAGAGCAGGTTATTGAACAGCTGCTAATCAGATATAATGGAAGAGACTTGCTGTGACGCTTCATCGATTTAAGAAAACCAACTGCGACTCGGCAGTAACAAAGCCTTCCGATTTCGACTGGAGCAGCTGATAAAACATAATCCGTAAATGACTTTGGAAGAAATTGCCCTTTTTCTTGATGGGTCTAGATCCAGTATTAGCATGGAACACGGCGTGGAAGGGTTTAATATGAGGTTATCCTCAGTAGTCACATTACAAAAGAAAAGAGCAAGGATACCCGAAATACTTGGAGTAATCTATATACCAGACATCATGAAATGGAGTTGGAGACTCATGCAACCGCTAGCCGAAAAAAGAAAGGGAGTGGGAGAAATCTATGAATTGCAACTGGAAATTTCTTTCAGCTTCCTCAATGCTACCATCGGTAAGATGGGGAAGTATATACATATGAAGGACTTCCGTATGTGAACGGATAATAGATTCCTCTTCACGTAGGATGATGCCCCCGACAGTTTTATGCGCCTTCTCTTTAATTTGAATACGATATCTATCTCTGGAAAGACGGTATTTCTATGGAATTCCATACTCGTCACATGAAGTCTGAGGCCAATATTACAATACATACTGATAACTCGTGTCGCTATTGGGAAACTCGGTTTACCACTTGTATATTTAGACAGAGCCGGCATATTGACTACTTTGGTTTCCGGGGAAACATCTCAATGCGACCCCCTGTCCGTACAAGGAAAAAGAGGGCATGGTAATAAGAAACAACTGCCGGTCGCCACTACACAAGTGATGTAAGGACCAGGGAACATTGTCAGAGTGGTCTGTCGTGCTTAAACCGACGAAGACAAAATCGTGTGGATCAGAGATCGTACGTCGGATAAAAGCCACCAGCTCTTTAAACTAGACACTATGTACTGCACAAGAAATGCAACGAACAGGGGTAAAGGAGCATAGCCATACCATCTCCAAACGTAAGACAGGACTATTCCGTAGAATACGAATTCTCACCCTGCGGGTTGCATTGAGTTTACTCTATTTATGATGCTCAGCAAATGAAAATTAGAGTTCAAAGCAGATCTACACAGGGGCCGTCTTGGTCGGCCATTGTGTAACAACATCGTCCCAGCAATAGATCACGTCCATCCAACGAGTCACATTACACTCGTTTTTTATTATTATTCAGTGCTTGGCTGTGGCAAGATACCACATGAGTTCATCCTCGCACACTTGTCGTCGCTTCCGCACTCTGGTCCTTGAAGGGAAGAAGGGATAGATGTGTTCATGTGCATGCACTAGAGAGATGGCTGCTTAGTTTATATGCATAGATGTCATATCTACGTTAACGCGTCATTCTACGCTAGTCCTGACAGCTTTCCTTTCGAATATATTCTCTTTTCCCGTCCACAATCCACCAGGCTTTCCATTCCATCGTGACGCATTGTGTCCATGCATATTGCGCAAGCAGATGACCAGAAATCGCCAGTGCCACCCGAGGGCAAACATGAGACTTGATCAATACTTTAGAAAAATACACTCCAGTGGTTCACATTGAAACATTACCTACAGACACACTAGAGCATTTTGATTGTTTGGTTTGGTAAAAGAACAATAGCAAGGAGAGTAGATGGCGACAGCCGAAAAAAAAAAGATTGGTCACAGCAGGGTACATTCTTCCACATTCAAGAAGAAGAGAGAGAGATAACTGTACTTCATAGTAAGCCAAGATACCCATGTGTCTTGATAATCTCTATTTTTTAGGACTTATACCGGACATTACAACCAAGTGCATCTATCCATAAGGAACAGTGTAAGTATACCAAGTTGGGGAAGAGTGCTTTATAACAGGGGAGCCAGAAGGAGCCACGTCCGGCTGTCCCGAGATAATAAAAAATTGAAATAAAATAAATGGTTCGAAAGCCCAAAAATGGCGTGGCGGGGGGGAAGCACGTCTATTTTCGCAGGCTTTCCAAACTCTTTTCTCCTGGACTTGCCGGACATGACCAGTCGCAATGGGCGCTCGTCGTTGTCGTCACACCGCGATTGTACTGATGATGTGTCGGGGCCATTGTCGCAGCCCCCCCAACGTTTGCCACCTCAGATACTGCCCTCACAACAGCGGCAGCGGCAGCAGCACCAACACCAGCACCAGCACCAGCAGCACAATCAGAGGCAGCAGCAGCCTCCCGGCAGCAATCTGTTTGAGCTTGTGGATGCTCACGGCAAAGCAATACATGGCAGAATCACACTTGATAACGTGTACCAGAATGGGCTCCATGCACTTAAAGAATTTATGATCCATAATTTGACAGACCAACGCATCCTCGTCAAGATGCGTTCCAACCTACGTAATCAGATATCGTTCCAACTTCAAAACGAAAACGTCAACGATGTCCCAAAAGGAATCCTCAGCGAGATTGCTACTAACACGGTTGAGTGGAGCAAGTTAGAGTCGTCCAGTCAGCACTATCATCATTTTAATCAACTCTTCAACTTTGTCAATCACATTGACCAACTCGAGCTCGAGCCACACCAGACATGCCCTGTTATTCTTGGCTTCTTACCGGAAACAAGGTCATGGGAGGATATCGACGCTTTAACCGGCGAAAAGAACGGAACAGATCCCGCATCCCTTGTGCGCGATAGCGGATTTAATGCAGTGCCGGATGACCCAGCAGAAGTCATGTACGACGTCTCCAACGTTACTGGCAGCTTATTCTTCTTTGGATACTTACTCGACTATACTGAGGATGAATGTATTGCTGCGACCGGAGACGAAAGTGACGAAGACGTTGACCAGAAGCAGGACATGGTGGTTACAACTGCTCCAGCACCTGCAACATTAGCTGCACAGTATCAAATATCTGTAAAGTTCCGTGCTAGCCTGTGCCGGTCTGTCATGTGGACAGACGTTGTCGAGGAAGGTCTCAATTTTGAAGACTGCATGCTCGGTCAAGAATACTATAAGGATTTCACTATCCAGAACAACTCGGATATTGATCTCTACTGGCTTCTCAACACAGTGGACCTATCAAACCTCAACCGCGAAGGTTGGCTGTGTTTCAAAGATGCAGAGACTGGCGAGCCTTTACTAGACAATCTACAGGAACCTATTCCGGGGCACTCGCATCGCCGTGTGCGTCTCACGTTTACACCTAAAGAGGTTGGGGATTTTAATTACGATTTGCAGATCGAAAATGCGAACGATGCCCGCAACGTCGTACAGACCAAAGTACATGCTGTGGTGCGCTCCGTCTTGCGCGAGGAATCGCTTATCGTTGTCAGCGGAACCACCCTTGACTTTGGAGACTGCACATCTGGCCAGTGGACAACCCGCCAAATTGTTCTCAACAATGTTGGTGAATCGTCTGTCGAGGTCAGATTTATCCCCGAGTCTGCCGAAGTTGTCTTTGATATCAAAGCACTGTCGTTAGACCCTGCAGATGAGTTCCGAAAAGACGAGTTCAGCGAAAAGAATAATATCATGCAGCAGCTTCCAGCGCATCAGAGCCCGGGACGTAGCCCAACGAACCTGATAACGACTCCTACAGCCACTATCGCCACACCCAGCGAAGTGTCTGGGCAGACGAGCGAAGTTAGCTCAAGGTCGACATCGCCTGCATTGTCTGCCCCGACTGCACGATTTCTAGAGCATGAAGGTTCTCAGTCTCCATCTTCACAAGATTCAACTTACCGCATTGGTGGAACACGAATCCTAGCGCCCACGCCACGTACAGTCGAGGAGCAATCAAAAACACATTCGGATATTGGCAACGTTGCAAATAAATCCGGGGAGCTGGACTATCAAGGCAATGCGGTTTCTACCAGCGATCCCAATGCACCCTCCATGGCAATGGGCGGAGGCAGTTACACACGCATTGAAGATCTGTTGCTACGGCCTGGCAAGGAACGTGTGATTCAAGTATCGTACCGGCCGCGTAAGGACACGTCAATCAACGACTTTAATGCAGGCCAGCTTATCCGGCGCAACTTTAGGGTGGTGCTTGAGTACGGTAACTATCGTAGTGCAGATCCGAAGGAGCGAAAAGTGATCCAGTGCCGGGCGCGGACGTGCACATCTTTTGTGGAAGTGATACCCAACGAAGTCAATTTCGGTGATACAGACGTCGGAACGCTCAAATCATTGCCTATAAATATTTACAACCGGTCAGATATCATTGCACGTGTTGAACTCCAGTTCTCATCCAAGGTTCTCAATTGCCTTGAGGGCGAGATTGTGATACAACCACGATCTTATGTGGAGCTCAAATTGGATTTATACCCCCGTAAAGTCAATCCAGAGTACCGCAAGCAAATCACTCTCGTTAACTATCTCAACCGTGACAACGATCAGATCATTGGCGTCCAAAGCACAAATATTGACAAGAACAGGGTCACATTTCACTCGCTTTTTTATCGCATTCTCACCACAACGGGCGCCAACTTTCTTGATTTCGGCTCCATCGTCCTCAACTCTCCGTCCATTCGCACATTCACAGTCGAGAATATCCGCAGTGCTCCTCTCCGCTTAGAGGTCAAGACATCCATGCCAGATGATATCATCGTCTACACAAAAAAGCGCCGGACAGAGCCTTACCCGCCAACGTCAGAGCAAAAACAAGAGCGCCAGAGTGGAAAGCAGCAGCAGCAGCAGCAGCAGCAGCAGCAGCATAAACTGGAGACACCAGTATCCAGGCAGCAGAATAGGACCGTGGCTACACAAGCTAAAATTTGTAAGTCAGGCGCCAAGTCCTTTCACTCCTAAGCTTAACTCCTGTTCCTATAGCCCAGAGAGCGACCAGTTCTCTGCAGGAAAAAACGCTAGTTGTTGGCAAGCCCGCTTTACAAAAGCCTTCTTTTTCCGGAGAGAATATGCCATTTCCTACTCTTCACCGTGTCCGCAGGTCGTCTAACAGAAGTTTACCAGACACTCCATCGACAGCCTATCTCGATCTCGCTATCTCCCGCCATACCACACCGACCCGACGGAAACATATCATTTTCAAGAATGCAAACAAGTCATTGCTGATGCAGACCGCACATATGAACAGACTTCTCAACCATACCCGCGTTAATGCCAAAGAGAACATCCTAGAGCGACAGACCAAGACAGGCAAGCACGGCAAGCAGCAGCTCCATCTGCAACAAAAACAAAAACAGCATATGGGTGCGAAGGGACCTGTTCGAGCGAATGCGACCAGCATTCTCAATGGAAGCAGCGGGCTCCAACGAGATGACTCATTCGATGGTTGCGAGAACATCAAGTCAAAACGATCGCTTGGTATCACCGCGGCACGATATAAGTCGCGGAAAAATCTCGATTGGTCCGACATTGCTGGTAAATCGCGAGTTCCGTTTGAGGACTTGATCTCGGTGCTTGAGCACGGCTCCAAGGCATCCACCCCGCTGTTTCCTAAGCAAGCAGCAGAGGAACGGTTTGTGCGGCAGCAGTTGGCATGGCGACGGGAGCTCGACCGGCTCATTGAAAAGGGCGATCTGGTCCGCACAGAGCTGATCGATGTGGAGGCGCAAGGCGAGGAAGAAGTTGTGATCGTTTTCACTCCGAACGGGCTTACTAAACCGCACATCCAGAGTGCACCGAAGAAACAGGATGCACGCATCTTTTTGCGGCTCGTGGATTTCGATCGGAATATTGAGCAGGCCGAGTTCGAGAGTCTGTTATATGGCGATCAATCGTCTATCCCAGTACGTGAGGTGATCATCCGAGCTCAGCTCTGTCGATCGATCATGGATCTCGGTCAAAAGAATATAAATTTTGGACTTGTCGAGCGCAACGAGCGCCATGCGAAGTCAATTGTCCTCCACAACCGTAGCGAAACTCCGTTGCTCTATGCGATCCGCAAGTCAGGCTCCATCGCATCTGGCGATATTATCCTTGGTGCAGGACGATACGGTGCAGTGCGAGCTTTCGGCAAGCGTGAGATTGATTTTGTGTTCGAGCCGACTCTGGCTGGTCAATTCATCGAACGTCTGATTGTTGAGAATATTCGAGATCGCACGAATGACCAGGTGTTGCAACTCAAGGCGATGGTGCGCAAACCATCCACGTTCTTTGTAAAATCCCTCGAGCTCTCATTTGGCCCATGCCTCGTCGACCGACCGTGCGAGCGGGTCCAGCAGATTGTCATTACAAACACAAACGCGAAGCAGAGCCGGCTTTTCGAGGTCAGAGTCGATCCAAATGAGGCCAATTTCGGACAGTACTATGGCGAATTTGACTTTGTGGTCGAGGATGGCGACTCGAACAAGGCGCTCTCCAAAGAGGCCGAAGAGGAGATTGAGAACCTAGAACAGAAGCTGAAGATTGCCAAGCGCAAGGGTCAGCCGGACAAAATCAAAAAATATCTCAAGAAGCTGGCAAAACTGCGCAACATTGAAATGCGAGACGACACCGAGACTGCAGCGAAGCCGTCAGCGACTTCGCCAGCGGGAGCACCAGAATCAAAGGAAGGCAATGAGGATCAACCAGCCTCCGGAGGAGCTGGCGATGATAAAAATGCGGGCGGCGAAGAGGGTGTCAAGGAAAGCAACATCTACAAAAAGACGGCTGAGAGCGTTGTGTTTCCTTTGGACCCCAATGCCACCAAGACAATATCAGTGTACTTCAAGCTGGTTGCGCGCCCTATACAGTCGGGTAGCCCGGTTACCGAAGCCCGACATTGTATTCAGGGCCAAATACTCGCGCACGAGTACAAGAATACGGATGCATGCAAGCACATTGTATATACAGCTGTGATTTGCGAGGATGAGGCGGCATATAACGAAGCGCTCCAGAGCGAAGCGCTCCAGGAAGGTAGTCAGAACCTTGGTGCGACAGCAGCGCTCGCGTTAGAGAATGGCAGGACAGGCAACAATGAGCGGCTCAAGGCACGCGGGTTCCAAGACACGGTGTTACCTTCAGAGATTGACGAGCAACAGTCTGAGCCGCTGAAGCTAGAGCGATCGTACTTTGACGGGGGACGAGTGGAGGTGAATCAAAAGTCACCATTCTACGTGCGGGTATCGAATGAATCCGACGAGTCTGTGGACTACGAAGTATTGCTGGGACCGGACGAGAAGGACTTCTTCATCTGCCCAGAAGATATTACTGAGCCTCTGGCGCCGCACGAGACTCGGAAACTAATGTTTGAGATCCTGCCGACGAGAACTGGCAAGCAGCAGCACACACTGTGTCTCTGTAATAAGCGCACAGGCGTGCGACAGACGTTTACATTGCAATGCATTGTGCACCAAAAGACGTACCTGCAGTTTCCCTCACTAAGCGCGGACGGCAACAGCGGGGAATTGGATCTTGGGTTTTCTTACGTGGACCCTGGTAGCAAATACTCCCAGGTGACACCATTGCTGGTGGAGAACGTTTCTGGGCAGGATGTGTACATTTCTTCGCAGAGCAACCTGTCTCACCAGGTGCTGATCTTTGTCGACGAAACCGGTGAACGCGGCCTCGTAGACATGATGCCGTTCAAGGCTGGCAGCATGACAACAGTGTGGGTAGCGGTGCAGCCAAATCTGCTGACGGGATATCTAGGCGGGCCCGGCGGCGGGGGTGACGAGTGTAGGGAACTGGTGGGAGGCATCAAGTTTTCTGTGTACGCCCAGCAGGAAGACGACGAAGGAGAAGAGATGCTCTTGATGCTGACTCAAACAGTAAAATTTGTGTCTGTTATTGGCCTGTCGCATCTCGAGGTGTCGGACCGGGTGATCAATCTCGGCTATACAGACCAACTCCATGAAGAGTTTTATGGCTCGTTCACTATCAAGAACATGTCTGGCCAGTTGCCATTGGACTATGAGGTTGAATGCCCCAACGGCCACATCCTATTGGATCGACGTGGCGGAACGCTTAACGGATGGCGCAATACAAGACGCAATAGCTGTAAGGAATCCTCTGCTAGTTCTCTAGATGATCTCGACCTCCATCGCGACTCGACAGTAGCCTCTGCAGCAGCCTTAACAAAGCGTGATAGTACATGCGACGATGGCCTCTTTCCAACGATGTCTGTCGCATTGATCACCTTTCGCATTTCGGCACATCGATACGGCCTTCTCACCGAGAAACTGCTCGTCACAAACAAACACAATAGCCAGGAGGTGTTTGAGATTGAGGTCCGATTTTTTGTCAGTAACAACAGACTTGATGCGTGGGCCACGGGGACAGGCATTGCAGATAATGGGGTTCCCAAGCGCAGGCTCCTTTCCGCCTATCACCACAAACAGGATCAGAGACTGGAACAAGATGAGGACCAAGAACGGGGGCAGGAGCACGAGGAGGAGTGTGGAGGCGATGAACATCATCGCGAGGCGGATCCGCTCCCTGTCGTGGAATGGGAAAGTATCTATGTGTGCCCGGTAGCGAACAAGAGCAACAGTAGCAACAGCCATCCATCTGCACTCCAGGTGATGAGTCTGCTGGACCAGGATGAAGCCCGTTTGCATGTGCGTGAGCTCGAAGTTGCAAACATGTCTGACCGGCCAATGCAGCTTATTGCGTTGAGCGACATTGATATCACGGCTGGGTGGGTGGCAGACGAAGATCAGGTGATGATGGCATACGCAGGTGAGGAGGGTACGTATCTGCAACGTAGTGGGCAGCTTGTGCTGTCACCCAAACAACACGTGCAGGTGCGACTGCAGTGCCCGTCTGCCGAGAAGCTATCACCCGAAGACCGGGAGAGGGCAGCCCAGGGCCGGAGTGGGGTATTGAAGGGTATGTTGATCCTCTACGACGTGCGCGAGAAGGTGGAGGTACTCGCTGTTGAGCTCCGGGCGGTGTTTTGTGTCTCGCTTGGTGAGCTTGTCGTGGACCGGATTGATCTTGGGCAGATTGGGCACACGGCGTCGTGGAAGCCTGTGAAGTTCAACTTTGCGATTCGAAACGTAGCGGAAGTGCCGCTTCAGTACGAAGTGCAACGGCCGGAATACATGAGTTTCCTTCCGTCGACGGCCACGGTGAAGGCCGGTAAGAGCGTGACAATTCAGGGCACGCTTGATCCGCGCAAGCTGCATGATCAGACGTCTGAGCAAAGAAGATTCGATGTTCGGATAGCGAATCATTACAACTACAATAATACGATGCATCTGCGGCTCAAGGCACTCATGACCGTATTTGAGCTCTGCTTCGATCGGTTGACGGATGACCACATGCTGGAGCTTCCGCCGCTTTATCATCCCATGTCGACCAACGTGCCCTGCGACAACTGGTTTGTGATCCGCAACACGACCGACGATGATATTCGCTTCGAGATCGGCCACGAGATTGCGGACGATCTTGCAGAGTACTATAGACTCGATGTCCTCTCCCGATACACCAACACACCTCTGAAAGGTGGCATCTCGCTCAGCCCGCAAGGCCAGATGGAGATTCGCGTTCGAGCGATGCCAAACGAAACGTCGCGTCTACCCAAGGATAGACCGGATCTACTCGATCCTGAAGGAATCATTCTTGCGATGCTGTGGGTGACGACCCGTCCGATCAATGAAGAGGACCATAACCAGCTTCGCGAGACCATCCCCGTCCGCGGCCAACTTGTTGAAGCACCCACCTTTACGCTGAGCGAGCGACGCCTTGACTTTGAGCTTGTGACGTACTATCAAGAACATCAAGACCACGGTTATCCTCAACAGCATCAGCAGGAGGAACACTCGGCTTTTGACAGCCATGACATTGTCTCTGCAATTGAAGAGGACGATGGCGAGATTGTAGAGGCGGTTTGCAGGCCGGAATCGCTTTCTCTGACGATTCTCAATCAGTCGCAAAAATTACCACTGCAATTCAAGGTGACCATCGAGGGGCCGGAGGAGTTCTCAGCGTGCGACAACATGGTCGAGATCAGGCCGCTCAAGGAGGACGGCACAGGGCTTGTAGAGGCAGGCGGAAACTTGACGCTCGAGATCCGGATTGCCAACCCGCGTGACAGCATACCCGGCCAGATTCGGATCCATGTGGATGACCTGGATGCAGTGGGGAGGATACGACAGACCGCCTCCATGTATGTCAAGGAAACTGTGTGGGATCTATGATTCCCCCCCCGGTGCTTTATCCTGCCCACTCCCCTTCTTTTTCCACACATACATACATACGCACACGCAAACCACCATGTACATAGCTTTACCTTTTATTTAGAACTTTTCTGCTTTTTTCAAGAACTTTTCACATATTTCCGTGAATCAATTGTTTATTTTGGATCAGAGAACGTTTTTGTGGTCTCGAGAAAGATCTGGGCTGAACTACGGTAGGAAGTCCATATTTTTGCAAGCCTCGCGACCTCGTTCACATCCTTGTTAACTTCCTGCAAGAGCATATATATATGTATATACAAGCACAGTTACCGGCAAAAAAAGAAAAGAAACAGAAATGGAGAGATAGCAGTTAGTTTACAGATTCGGCTAAAGGAACGATCTCCAATGAAGAAAAGAGATTGACCTCGAGTCGATGATTGAGTCGAACAAGAGAATTATTGAGGACTTGCTAACAGGCGTGTTGTCGAGTTAATCACTATGAAACAAAGGATGGATCGTCCGTGTTGATTGTATCTTACGGTGTTGGCGACAATCCGGCCAAGCAAAGCATTCTGTTGTTGTTCATGGGGATCTTCCATTGGGGTACCTCGATCAAAAAAAAAAAAGGAGCAAGGGCAAGGCGCGGGTTGTTGGTAGGGGCCCGCCAATAAAATTAAACGCGGCTTGGACCTTCCCACTGTTTGAGCACTATAATAGATTGTGTGGTCCTCCTTCCATTAGGCTTGCTCGTTGGATGAAGCGGCATGTGTGTGTGGGGGGGAGGGGAGGGGAGGACCAGCCATGCTAATTTTCATTTTAACTTTGATGAATGAGAACGATGGGAGGGGAGGGGAATGAAGGTCAACGTATCCAGGGCAAACAGCCAAACTCAGCGGAAGGATGGTCGTGGGCCCGGGAATTCTCAGGACATGTCTCTTTTTTTTTGAGGTGGGGGGGCAAGTTGTTTGCCAACCCTCCCCTCCCCTTTGCCCATTCCTCCATGTTTGCGCTCTATCGCCACGGAGATTATGCGAATTAAAAAAGTGATCCCCACCAACATATGATCAGCGTTCAATAGAACATGTTGCGTATCTTCACGCATCTTGATGGGGTGGTGGAAAAGAGTGACATGACGTCAATAAAAAAAGAGACCTCTTCATTTTACCCAATTAAGCTAAAACAATGCTCCATTGAATGGCCGCCCCGGGGGTTGGGGGGTGGTGGCAGTGGAGTCGGGAGAAGTGGTACTGTAGAAGGGTATACAAAAGATCCATCCCTGCTAACTGGTGCTGAATCCGCAAGCACATGGCATGGTGGTAATACAAGACGCGTGCGCGGATGTTCTATTTCCATAGATGAAACCATACACGCTGGGGCGGAGGGCGATGTAGTCTACCGAGAATATGAATTCGCGTCCAATGGGCTATGGGGATGTCAAGATGATCCCTGGCGGGCGAAACTGAGGTGTGGTGGGGGGTGGAGTACCAGAGGATCGAGTTTTTCTGCGTTCCGGGTGGGAGTGGGGGCGTCAGCGGCTGGTGTACGGAGGTCTGCGCGGGACATGATCCAGAAGGACAAAGACAAAGGAAGATCTTGATGTTTTTGTTTGTTGACAGATTCCTCCTCCCCCGGGGGGAGGGAGAGTTGGAGAGCAGAAAGAATAGAGTCGTGCCTTCCACACCCGCCTCCCTCCCCAAAAGCCCGACTTGATCTTAACACTCAACCTCGTAATAAAAAGATGCCGATGGACCCGGATATGTTTAATAATAGCAAAGTCCCCCCCCAACCTTTCGATGGTAAAAGGGAAAACTTCATGTAACATTCCAATTTGAGGCAATCACGCGCCAATGCTCTGTCATCATCACTTGTCCTCCTCCACCCAACTTAATTTGGTGAGCGTGGAAAATCCTGTTGTGTCTCGATCAGCGTAACCTCGTTTTTTCTTTTCTTCTCCTGATGAGTAGCATTTTCCACCCTCCCCCAATCTACCCATCCAAAAAAAAAAGATGTTTTTTAAGGAAAAAAGGGTGGGGGAGGAGAAGCATCAGGTCCATTCTGACAATAACCGGTCAGAGCGAAATGAAGACCCATGGATTGAAACTTTATATGTCCAAGGAAATCACCTGCTTTTTTGGAGGGGAAGAGCAAAAATGAACATGTTGGGTTTCATTTCTTGACAGCCGATCGATTGATTCACACAGCGGTTCCAAGTGGTGGCAATGGTGTCATAAACAACGGTTGGATCGATTCATATTTTTTAACATAAGACGTTTAATGAATAAGTTCAGGAACATAAAAGATGAGGGAGGTGAGGTTGGGAACATAGTAAGAAGAGAAAGAATTTGCGTGCGTGTGCAGAAAGAAAGATGGAAGAGAAGCATAAGAAGAGGGCGAAAGAAAAAAGGTTTACGCGTCCAACGAAGCAAGAGGGCTCCTCAAGGGTGAAGGATAATAACATCGCAGTTGTCAATTAATACGAGTGGCTATCTTCGGTCTCCCATGGCTGCTTGTTGGAGCTGTCAGTGAGGCTATTGTTGGGATTATCCGGAAGCTGTTCATTCTTCCATCCGCATCGACTGCATTCGTAGCGTACACGCATGTTGCTGGTCTTTCCAATATGTCTGTTGAAGAGAATGAGATGGGATTCGGAACGTGTGAGTTGGACCGAAGCCTGGTTGCAGCGGGGGCAAGGATGGTATTGCTGCTCGAGAGGGATCTTTTTATCATGACCGCCAACTGAGGTGAGTGAGTCAGTAATCCTTATGGGGGATAGCATCGGTTTTTATAAATTACCAAAGGTGAAAGTCATGATGGTGAGGTGGATGACGGGTGGGAGGTGATGATAGGGTCCAAAGGAATGTAGAGGGTGTGTGTGCGTTTATTTTTTGTTTTTACAAAGAAAGAAGAGCGATTTATAGAGGAAGAAAATGGCATTAAAAATAAAAACGAAAATCCGAGGGACCAACTTTTTTTTTTTTTCGTTTAGTTCAACATCGAAAATACTCCGTTTTTTCCATGATGCTTCAGGGACAACACCTACTTAAACTCGCGTCTTACAGGATGATTTATATCGCTTGATAGAATAATATGCTATCATTAGACAATCATCCTCTCCTCTCCCCTTCCCAAAACAGAGAGGTTGTTTCAATCTTGGGGGTTTCCCCTTGTTGCCCATCGTCACACAAGCTCTGAACCTTAATCACCGCTGCTCCGAAATACCACAAGCCGCGTGTCGGAGTTCCAGCCACGTGCACCTGACTGTCTTCAATGCCACGTCAAAAAAAAAAACCAGCGCTTCGGTTACTTTTAGAGGGGGTTGTTCCTGCTTTCCATTCTCCTCATTAGCTTGAGGCGTAATTCAAACGGACATCAGTTATTCGGTGCTAACGAAATAAGACTGGATAAGAGCATATATACCTTGGTTTCACTGGACGACGTTTGAATGGGATAGTCTCCCATATAATAAAGAAGCACGGGTATATCAATATATACACAACGAGTGCTGATCATTTGTATATGGCTATGAATCACGATAACGTGCAAGTAGGCGTACAAGCTGCCATATATGGATAACTTGGACCCCTCTTTGTACTCTTGTTCTGATCTGACCGACAGTTGGACCTATCAAAGCAAAGCTAGTGTGAAAAACCGACTTTTTCTTTTCTTTTCTTTTTTTTCTTAAAAAAAAAAGAAGGCTAACGTTCAAAAAGTTGGAGCATGATACTATGTTTAGGTTTATTCAATGCAGCTTCAGATTGTTTATCCCTATACGGGTTGATGGTAGAAAAAGGAGCAAAGCCTTACGATGATGAAACGCATAAGAAAACAGCCACACCATGCACGTGGAAAGGGGGCGGGTCCCGTGCTATTGCTTTATATGTGAAATTATTTGTTCGTACGGTATTACTGTTCTTCCGTCGGCCATAATGGGGTGTTCCCTCCTTGGGGTGGGTGGGTGCCTGCGTGACTTCTGAGAGAAGGACGAATCCATACTATATTAACCCGAGATGCAATAAGCCATTTTCTATATAAAGGCATTTCATATATTTGACAAAAGAATAGATTGATTGTCCATTTTGGGAACATGACAGCGCCGGTCGCTTCCGCCCAATCGTTTCCTGATTGCGGCTTGCCAAGAAAACATGTTCGCGAACGTGATTCTCTGGCAATGATAAGATAATGCCCGTGGTAATACGAGGGAATGATGTTCGAAAGGAAATAACCTTTTCTGTGTTATGAACCCAGGGATTTTTTTTTTTTGGCGTGAGGAACAGCAATAGATTCAACCGCACCGGTGATGTAAAACATTTGCCTCACCCTTACCGATTACGGGCAGGGTGAGACGCTCCGGGTAGACTCGCAAGTGCGAGGGACCATTTCATCTGTTCTCCAGTGGGTATTGTACGGACTCAACAATGATACCTGCCGAGATCGGCCGGGTAGGACAGGATCTTCCATCCATGTGTCGTTGTATACCGTACCAGACGACATTTTCTCTTTCCTACCTCGGGCTTGAAGCATTCATACAGCTTTGTAAAATCATTCGATGGTTTATCCTGAGATGGCAGGAGGACAATGTCGAAAGAAACATTACAGCTGCCCATACTGCATGAAGGCACATTTCCCGCTCTCTTTGTTTTGCCCAGAAAGAGCTTAGCCGTGATGAGGGATTTCTTTCATCCGAACGAACCAGATGCGCTGTGCAGGGTCTGGGGGAGTCATCTGGGTGGGCTCTTGTTGTTCAAGCCACATTTTGTGAACGAGTCGTTACCGGCTGTGCGGGGGAATGTCAAGGTACCTACCTACCTTAATCAAGGATGTGTGTGTGTGTGTGGAGAGAGAGAAGAGAAAGAAGAAGAAAACACCTCCCAGGGGGAAAAAATCGCTCGAGTTGTTTCGGGACTCTGGCATAAACCCCAGAACCTTAATGATCTTATCGATGACGTACCAACGACGTTTCCCCAGGGCAGACGCGGATGGATATGGGCCATGTTGTATGGATTAAAATCATGTCGCTCCAATAATGTGGATGGTTTACGTCCTTTCGAAAACATGGGGAAGGGAACCAGAAATCAACCCGGGTGGGGGTTGAATATGATTCAAGGGGAGAACTTGGTCGACTTGCAAATGATAAGCGTACTATGTAAATCGCATGCGATAGTGTTATACACCGTTTTCCAAAATTGATGTCGCAACATCACAAAAACAGAGGTCAGTTTTGCCGCAAGGCAAATGTCTCATGCAAATCCATCTCTGTAAATGTGAGTCAGCTTCTTGACCTTTCTTTTTAAACCCATTTTACATTTTGAAATGATCAATCTATCTTTTCACCAAGATGAACAAGGCTACCCTGAACCTGTGGTCTATCTCCAATCCGTTTTGTTCTCACGCAGAATATCTGCGTAATCTATCTTTCATGAATAAACCGGGCCTCGTTGCTACGCATATCCCCAATCGAAAGGACTCGAGTGCAAGAACCAGACCTAAAGTGCGGCTATCTAATGCGCACTGGCAAAGAGAAGCTCAGATTTTTTAAACTGATGTTTGAAAAGGCCTAGAGTGCATCAGCTGCTGCCGAACAGCTAGGAATCCATGTTCGGTCAGCTCAGCAATGGGCATCACAGCATGAAAAGGACTCTGATAGCACTTTAAGAAATGTAGAGGTAGAGCCCGTTCACGTATTCTCAATGCAAAGCATACGAATACTATTTTAGAATAGGTTGATGAAAATCCGTCAATTGTCCTGGAGCAACTGATGGTGCAATTGCTCCAAAGATTTGAAGGAGGGTTTCTTAAAGCATCGAAGTGGCGCTCCAACAAATTATGAAAAATGCATGCAACTTGCGATTAAAAAAAAAGGATCGGTTTTAGTCTCTAGACAAGAATAGTGATGCAGAAATCCCAGAGTGTCCTATTGAGTGCGCCGATGTGGCATGACTGACAATGTCTTTAGAAGCAACGGTGTTATCCTTGATGAGTCTGGGTTCCATATTAACATGAAGCGCAGCATGGCATGATCCAAGAAAGGGACTTGTGCAATAGTTACAGTGCCAGAAACAAGAGCAAAAACAACTACCATCTTGGGAGCAGTTTCTACATCAGGCATCATTAAATGTAGCTTGAGACTCTCAAAACTGCCAGCCAAAAAAAAAGGCAGGGACATCCATCGCTCCAAGAAAAAGAATTGTAACTGGACATTACCTCAACTTTCCGGAGGCTGCCGTGGATGAAATGCATAAGTATGAAGGGCCATTATTGCGTAACGGATAATGTACCTGCTCAAAAAGCTGAGTAATCTCTAAATACATCGAGTCTGGAGAATATCGATGCGCCTATCTTCCATCCTATTCGCCTGAACTCAATGTTAATGAGCAGTTTTGGTCGGCCTTGAAGAGCAAGACAAAATGCAATATGTTCTTGAAAATTGAGACGCTGGTGCCCCGAAGCAATGAAGCGTCGAATAGCATAAGTTGAGCGAGTTCCAAGGATTCATCTCTCATTCTTACAGGTGACTAATTAACTGTAATGGGGAAAACCATGATCCAACTTATGAGAATTCGAAAGAGACCATCACGTATATGAATGCGAATATGTCAAAAAGAGAGGGAAAAAGGTGAATATGAGAGGATATCGGATCCAGACTTCTTTGGATACGTTGAAAGAAGAGATATAAAGAGTATTACTCCTGTATGTAACCATGCCGTACTGTATTGGATCGGACCTCGGATAAAACGAAGGCATAGGCTCTATAATATAACTATGACGGGTGAGTGGTTACTTGTCTGATTGTATGGAATAACCTATCAACGAAACAGCTGATAAAGAGATTTCTCTCACAGACGAAGGACTATGAATTCTCTGCGGAGGGTACGTTTGATTATCATTGATAATAGGTGTATAATTATACACATGTTCATTGATATGGGACAACAAGTTTGATGCAGCAATGGTTGTAATACGCAGCCCGTGGCACGCAACAAGACGGACTCTCTCTTGTTGTCTTGTAATCAAACAGTGTCATCTTTTTGTCTCATTCTGATAAATTAGATTACCCTTAATCCAATGCTGCGCAGCTGAGTCATCGCCTGTGTGTATCTTGACTGTGATGATGACGATATGAGAAATCAAACATCCGTTTGAACGTGTTTGAAATGATAAACAAGAAGCATTGTGGAATGGCATCGATGAGAGTCGTGGATGTAAGTCTTCTGAAGGAAGAGATCATCTGATACGGCACAATACGTGTCTCAGCATTGTCAATCACACGGATGACTGATTTCTCACTATTTCCTCTTTACCGCATCATATCCATCCTTGCCTTCTCTTGCGTTGGCTATCCGATATGAATCTTTATCTCGACTTGGGTTTTATTCGAATCTACTACTTTCTCTCCTTTTTAGATTAGCCAATCGTACCGTACCCGATGAGCCACGAAAGAGAGGTCAAAAAAGACATCGCATCATCCGGTGGGGCCGCAACTTGGCTGCTGTCGGGCAGGGCCTTCCCCTCGACTTTTTTTTTTGGCCCGCGCTCATCCAGTGCAATTTGCCGATACCCGCCGTTGTGCCTCTTCCGTTGCTTCTGGCGTTGCTTTTCCTTGCTTCTGATTCACTACCAATCCTCTGACATAGTTATTGCCACGTGCACATCTTGATACGGCTGATGTGAGCCGGGTAGGTAAGTCAAAATGTAAAGGAGATGTTTTCTGTTGACTAACGAAATCCTTTTAGCTGTTGATACGACAATTTCGTATAACACTATGCGAGTTTTTTTTTTGCATTTTGAACGACATTACTTTATTTAGAAAAGATTACTTGTCTGGCACATGCTCAGTCCACTTGGTTCGCATGCTTGGTCAAATATAAGAAGTACAGTAAATGTTTACAGGGTGCTATAGTAGTCGCAAGAAGAGGGGGTGCAATCATAATAAGAAGCAAGAGAAAGGCTAATCTAATGTCAAGGTATTTTTAAAGATGAGGTTACGTAGGGGGAATATTTGACAGCACGTCGTTAATTCTCAATGGTGAAGTGGAACCATCGCTCGCGGTCGGATACGGGGATGTATGTTCCCTTTGTGCTGCCGCCATCGTCATCAGTTCTATCTGAATCCACCCGCTCATAGTGGTCTCGTTCGACAAACGTGACGTTACCGTCGTAATCCATCAGGATCACTGTGCTCGACCGGGTTCCGTAGTACGCGTTTTGATAGATAAAAGGCTGCACGAAAATGCGCTCCTTGGCCTTCTCGAGAACGTATTCAACGTCTTGCTCTTCTTCAACAGATCCAAGGTCCGTAGTTGTTCTGTGGGAAAATAAACACTCAGCTCATTTCATGTCATGAAGACACAATAAACTTGCCTTAACAGCTTAAACAACTGTTCAACCAATTCTTCCTCGCTCAGTTCGGTTTGCTGGATCAGTCCTTGAAGAATCTCGCGACCTCGGGTCACCTTTTCCCATGGATTTTCCAAAACCGAGTTCGAAAGTCCTATTTTTTTTATATGCAATGTGCGCGTAAGTTAGTAATAGAAGAAACGGATGATTTTAGAGTAGAATGGAGGCGTCCAAGTGATTGGGATACCATAGATAACACCCGGGGCGAGTGGAGTGACGGTGGTATTGTCGCGGTTGCTGAAATAGACCATGTCCTGGCTCCCGCTTTTCCCCAAGTTCATGCAAATCAGACTAAATCCGCCATATTCTTCGGCTCGAGCTTCCAGATCCTTCATGTAGTCCATTGCCGAGTCATTGGCGCCGAAAAAATAGTCCCGCGTCAGCGCACCTCGCGAGCAACGTCCGGTGTAGTTCGTCTCGCGGTAATTCGTCAGCGCTGCGAACCGGCCTTGACGGGTAATGCCAACCCAGGTCCCATCGTGCTTCGGCGTCGCACCCGCTTCGAGATCCGTTCCTGCCAAGACGGAATCAAAAGGCGCTGGCCAGAAATGAGCCGGGGCAGTCGGACGGTCAAGGAACTCGTCGCGATTGCTAGCAAAGATACTGCAGGTGTTGGAGAAAAGAAATACGATGGGTTAGACTTGCATGCATGCAAAAAAAAAAGGTTGCATTAACAAGATTACAATCGGTAACGTGGGTGATTTTCAACCGTCCAGAATAGAATGCACATGAGATCGGATATGTGATGAGCTTAAGGGCGATGGGTGCAGGACTCCCGGCTTTATATGAACCGGGCGAAGCCCATCCTAATCATTTCTGCTTATGAGAGAAAAAATTCAGACGGCTCTCCGTTTTTCTTTTCCTTCTTCCTTGGGGGGAGGGAGGGAAAGAGATCCCATGGTCTTTCCTATATTCATCCTTGTCAGACAAGACCCTTCTTGCAATACCCAAAACCATTGCTTGATTGGGGCCCATTACTATACATTACGTCGACGACTTGCCTATTTGATCATTCGGTTCTCCTTGTGCCTTTTTTGCTTTTTGAGCCAAAAGGATCTTTATCATTTTTGAATCATTGAACCCAGACTCCGCCGAAGGAAATTTTCGATGCTATGAGCCCACACTACCATTCAAAAAGTTCGCCCCACCCCCCCGCAATCCATTCGAACGTCCCCGTTTCCGAGCAACAGCATGATGGGAGCAGCAATCGCAACAGGTGATGACGGGATTTTAATTTCCGGGAATGACCTCATTGGGGGAGGGAGAGCAAAAGAGTGTGAAGATGGTCCCACTTTAACAAATCACATGGATCAAAGAAAGCAGAGCTCGCCATACTCGGCATCCTCCCCTTTCCGTCGGTTCCATGGTAGTACATACATTACATACATGCAACTTTCTTATTAGGTTCGAACATGGACCTGAATCAAATGTGTCCTTGCTCAAAGCGACACCCGTCTTTTTCATGGCATCATTCCAACGAAGCAAAATAGCAGTAATTGCATGAAGCATAAGTTGAAGAGTCTTCGCAACAGACAAGATGTTGCAATACAGGACAGATGGGATCACTTCTTTTTCTTTACTCTAAAACACTCAAAAACCGTACAAGTTTTTAATAACAAAAAAAAAAAAAGTCTATAAGACCATTCATAGTTTTTCTAATTCGGTCTTCCGAACATGGTATCAAAATGAGATCGTACATCCTTGTAAACCTCCTCGACAGGTTTATTGCAGGACACCTAATAACGCGCGTCAAGTCAGACCTTAACTCGCACCCCATGGGGGCATTCAGCCCTCGTTTTACCTTGATCACTTTGCTCTGCTTGTCAAACGCCTCAATAACAGGGTAGCTTGTCTCGCGGAACACTGCGAAACGCTTCTTGATCGAATCAATGTTGTCATCAATGCGACCAGAGTTCTCGCCACGCTTCAGCAATCGCTGGAGCATAATTTCTTCAGGGCACTCAAAATACAATACAGCCTTGGAAGGTACAACCTAAATGCAGGAACGCAAAGGGGCATCGCCCGTTTCTATTCTTAGAGGGGGGAGTGCTCTCTTCCTGTCTCATGCTTATCCTTCCATCCCGCCCTCTCTTTTTTTTGCGTTTTACCACTTCTTCAAACTTAATGGCCTGATCCATCTTACGAGGGAAGCCGTCAACCAAGAAGCGCGTTGCCTTGGAGGTTTCCATGGCCTCCTTCATGGCATTCTCAAGAAGAGCGATCGTGACCTCCATGGGAACGATTAGTCCTTCGCGGATATAGTGTTTGATCAACTCGCCGTATTTCGATCCAGGACGCTTTTGCTCCTCTCGTAAAAGATCGCCAGCTATAATAAAGACAATTGTTTAAAAACCTACCTCTCTCCTTTGATTTTTCTGGGAGAAACGGAAGGGGAAGATGCTCTCTTACCTGACAAATGAACGAAACCATAATCACGCTTCAAGTTCTCGCACTGTGTGCCCTTACCAGCGCCAGGACCACCTAAAGATAGTCCCCAGTACGGATACTCTTTAATAGGGAGCTTGGGCATCCGAGAAATAATAAAAAAAAAAAAAGAACAGCGTCTTCTTACCGAGCACAAACACGACCGTCACTTCCTCGGGAGAGAATGCCGGGATAGGGTTGGTGGTCTCAGAAGCCGGTGCAGCTTCAGTTTCAGCTTCAGCAGCAGCAGCAGCAGGCTTCTGTTCCGACTGTTCCTTTTGTCGACGTCTCGGGAGAGCTAAAAACAATAGACATCATCTTGGAATGAGCTCGAACAGCCTTTTGGTTTTAAAAAAAAGCAATCGCAGAAATTCCCCCCCCCCTGCCGTCTCCCATCCCCATGAAAGGGGTGTGGGAGGAGGAGGAGGGGGGAGCGAAATAAGAAAAAGGATTATTACATTGACCCTCCCGGGATTTCACCAACATGCTATAGGCAGCAAAACCCATCGAAGCCACCGCTAACATGGCAGCAAAACTTGGCGCGCCGCTGTTCTTCTTTTGTTCGGTACTGTACAGACGCACGGGTCTGACAGCTGCCTGAGGACGGGAAAGAGGACTCGAGGCAGACGATTTGGCGACCGAAAGAAGAGTCGAACGTTGCGGGCGAAGCAATGCAGATCGGAGCATGGGCGTCAGGGTTTGAAAAAGTAGAAAGGAGACGGAGTGAAAAAAAAAAAGAAGAGGCGGACGGGAAAGGGGTTGGGGGGTGGGCAGAGGAGGAAGGGGTGTTGGGTTGCGTGCCGCGCCCCACCCTCCCACCCCCCCTCGCGGGGGCGCGCGCGCGCGCGCGGGAGGAGGGGTTGAAAACAACAAAAAGGTAATTTAATCCCGATCGCTTGAAAAAAAAAAAAAGAGAGAGAGATTGTGTGTGTATAAGCGTTTCTCTGTTGTTCAACATGGTTTCACAACCTTGTTTTTTTTTACTCCTACACCATGTAATTAAACCATCGAGAACTTCATATCTATCCATCTATGTAAAATACAGCCCCGGCGGAAGGGGTTCAGGTGTTTATTGAAAATACCAATGTGTATGCATTTGCACACACCATATATAAGCAAGGAACGCAATGGTGTTGCTACCCCCAAAGCCTAGGCTTCCTTGACGCCAGGGCAGTTCAGAGAGGGGGAGCTGATATTCAGAGTACAATAATGAGGCAGCATAACTACATAAGAAGAGAAAGAACCGCGGGGGCGTGGGTGCCGGGCTGGGCAAGGGGAGGGGTCATCGTCTGTGTTGTGTGTCCAAAGAAGATGGGTGCGGAACGATAGGAACAGATAATATAATACTTTTACATTACATGAATTGCAAAACAGGTGCGGTTGGCCTGATACTATGAGTTTGGTGATAATGATGATAGGGTCGTTGATTTGGAGGAGTATTATTGTTATCTGCGAAGTATCTACATCGCTTAGTGACTCGCGTAATGTGATGAGGTTGGACGAACAGCTGTTCAGGGTTCTTATTGTCGTAATGGTCGTCGTCATCGTGATGATGCGTGTGCGCTCGCTTTCGGATTATTGTGATGGAGGGCGTTGGCGTCGCAGTTGGATGATGACAGCCGCATAAAGTAGGCATTGGCCGTTGTTGTTGTTGTTCTTGCTGCTGCTGCTGCTTCTTGTTGTTGCATAGAGCCTGGGGTGGCATAGGAAGAGATGATGGTACGGAGAGCTGGGTGGGGTATCTCGTGATTGTTGCTGGGGGAGCCATCAGGTAGGCAAAAGACACGTCCTGGAGTGACACAACCGGCTGATGGAGAGCCTGGGCAACGTTATTGCAAAGAACACGATGCAGGTCATCATACATTTTTGAGGAGACATATAGCTGATACTGGTTAAGTTCGAGAAACACTCGCTCGGCTAGGTTGACCTCCTGCACCGGCAGCCTGGCAATAGTTGCCCAGGCCGAGTTGCGGTAAGTCTTGTCCTGGACAAATTTCGATGCCACAATGAGGCTGGCGAGGAACATGCGCCGCGCACAGCATATGATTGTGGCGCCCCTGTGTCGCTGAACATGGCTCCGGATGGCGTCCTGAGTCTGAAATAAGTACTGGACTGCCATCTGGGCTGTGGTCCACGTTGTTTGCGATCGTTTCAATACTTCGCGGATGAATCCTCGCATCGACGACGATGGTGACGGCGGAAGCGGCAAGTTCACATCCAGATAGATACCCTTCCACATGAGGTCGACCATTTTTGTCATGATATCTATTGATGGGAAAAAGGAATAAGCCAGGTGCGCGTTACGCGTGTGTATGTGTGTGTATGCGTGTATATGGATAGTTGTCGATGTAAGGGAAAAAGAGTCCCATTGTTTGCTTGTATATTTACCCAAAAGTGCCTCGACATACGCCAAATGCCTATTCACTGTGGTCGTTGGGCGTTCCGCGAGTCGCGTGTGACTCCACGGGAGCGATACCGAGGGCGCATACTGATTCATGATATATCGTCAGAGAAAGATCAATAGAGCAAAAGGTGAAAAGAGAGGAGAGGGAAAAAAGAGTAAAGAAAATGGACAAGTGAGGAATTCAGCCGTTAAAAAAGCAATTCGGATGCCAATAGGTTCAGGGAGAAAAAAGGAAGATGCAGCTCTCCCAGCCGAGGAGACAGGAAGTAAGATTAAACAGATGAAGAGACAAGGAAAGAAAGAAAGAGAGAAAAGCTTCTCAGCTGAATAATGCAGAACAAGTGAGGAGGGGCGGATGTACGCCAGATGATAATGATATTATTGGCGCTGCACATGCTAATGACCGCTGGGGCGGAAGATGGATGTATTATCAATCACAAGCCGTTCCGCATGTACACTCCTTCCAAACAGGACCTTGCTTTCTTCCCTTGTCTGTAACATGCTTCCTTCCTTTCTCTTCCTGGAAGACACTCTGACATTTAATTGTGTAGAGAAAAAAAAGGAGAGGGTATACGGGAATAAGTTATGTAGCAGGTCTTCCTGGTAAAGTTATCTAAAAGTGGAAGGTGCACTTATGATGGCCTTGTCATGCCAAGAGGAAGAGTTTCATGTGTGGCAAATGGCTACCGCACATGTGTAGATCGTAATCAGCCTAATGACAGGCAAACAATAGAATTGATTTGAGAAAGCATCTGTATCAAGTAAGGATATCTTTCCCAAACAAAGCCCCCCTCCTCACCCCTCCTCACTTCAATCTGCTCCGATCCTTTTCACCCCCTTCCCTTTCTTCTAGTGGGGGAGATCGAGGAGAGGGCAATGGGGTTAAACATCAATATTCTGGCCCTCTCACGCCAATTACATCTAAATGGTCATTATTGCCAACAGCAGCAGGCCAATGCATACAAATCTGTATGTGGCTAATTGAAATAATGTGCGGCTGCGGCTGCCGATGCGGGTGTGGATGTCGAGAACACTACAAAAAAAAAAAAAAAAACTAAAGCAGGAGTCAACAACAACCCATGGCTTATGGTGATTATCCACCGGCAGCATCATCCTTTTTAACTCCTCAACTATCGAATACATAGGATAATCCCCCCCTCCTGCAGCCTTTACTCCTGCAAGACTGAATAACATGTTTCCAAATCAATAATGAAACTAGTTACCAACATATCACTGGTCCTGTTTTATTGGATAGTCACCAAGCACATATTAAGAGATGTCGCATTACTCATATCGGCCTCTTCTCGGTGAACGCGATCGCGATTGTCTTGGCACTTCATTCGTCTCGTAGTGACGAGAACGTCGGCTGTATCGTTCAACTTCCCGGTCCCAGTCGTCCTCATTACCCGGACGTTGATCACGGCTGCGGCGACGTCCGTAGTCCTCACGCTCTCTGTAGCCACGATCCCGGTCAGAATATCGACGGTGATCTCTATCCCTACCTCCGTCCCGGCGGTCATTGCGGTAGTCATAACGTGCACGTGTGTAATCTCTGTCACGTCCAAATTGCCTTGACTGCTATATGACCAAACAATTTTCAGTTGCTTGTTCCCTTGTTTACCGCTCCCCACGTTCAGGGTACTTACTTTCATCTGGTCGAGGGTTTCCCGGATTTTCAGATATCCTTGATGTTGCTTACCCTGGTAGTGCGCTTCCAACCGATCCGACGAATCGTTAGTAACCAGGAATGCGCCACAGACTTGGCAAACCTGACCGATTGTTGCATCAGCTGCGTGTATCAGCACGTAAATTGCATACCCACCTCCATGCGTTTTTCAGACTTGCCACCGTCCGCATTCTATTTAAAGAACCGATGCATTTCTTTTTAAACCATATGTTTCGCTCCACTGCCAAACGCCTTACCTCTCTCAACTGCGAGAGTTCCGCCTGGAGTTTCTCCACATCCGCCGTCAAATCTGCCGCTTCCTGGACACGGCCTTCCTCACCAGCTTCTTCAATCTTGTCACGTAGAAAGCACGTGTCGATACTGTGTTATTGGCCGAAACCTCGATGTTGCTGAAGACAGTGTGCTGCCCACTTACCTTTTGCAGCATCTCCTTGATCTTAACATCAAGAAGAACCATTTTCTCTTCTCGCTCTTCTTTGCGACTTTCAGCGAGCTTGAATGGACAACGAAATCTACTGTGTGAGCCTACAACTCAAAATGCTGCTCATCCGCGATTACCTTGTCCTCGCCTTGAATGTTCAATCGACCTTTGCCGTTTTTGATACGGCGGGCTAGATCGTTAACAAGCTTGTTGAGGTAATCGTAAAAATCTGCCTCATAGTGGTATTTATGCTTATCAGGCGCATTTTGATAGCGTTCTTTCAATCGATCGTTGTGAATTTTGTCACATGGCCCTACAAGAAAATGTCCCAAATAAGTAGGCCATATATTTAACAGCTCTGACAAAGTAACAGCTTTACCCAGATCAGATTTGGTATTCGTAAAGAGCTGCGAAGGACAGTACGCGACAAGATAATGCTTGCATACCTGTAGGATGCAGTATTGAGTGTAACTTGTTCTTTAATTATCTCCCCTCCCCTCCAAAAAAAAAAAATAATTTACCGATTCATCCCAAAAATCCTTGTTGTCTACATCCACATACTGCGACATGAGCTCCTCGAGCATCGCCTTTTGATAGTCTGAATCCTTCAATGTTAAGCATTTAGCTCATCACGCCTTTTAAATACAACTTACCCATGTTTGCGGATTTTCTGGAAGGAAGAAGGGAAGGGAGAGACGTATGACATATGGGCTACTCTGTTGAGCTTGTTAAGTTTCGCTGAGCGGGATGTCCGTGGCCAATCAAAACGCAGGACATTTCCCCAATGTCTGCTCATACCTGAGCCTTGAAGGATTCGAGAAGGACATGCGTCTCTCTCTCTCCCCGGTCGTCGCTACAGCCTTTTCATGACGGAGTGCACTTGGCGTGTAGGTATATGCATCTGCGTTGGCGTATGATCGACGAGCTTCAGCGAACGGAGGGTGTATTTCAATAGGGAAGGCAGAAGCTTGCCCCTGGGATGAACTAGCCGGGAGATCATGTGTCATATCAAAAGTTTGACGCGTATATACCATTGCGAGCTTAAATCCCGGGGTGGGTGAATGAGGAGGAGGGGCGCTGTAGCAAAGCTATGAAAATATTGCAACCAAATAGGAGCCAAGAATGGGTGAGACCCAATCCTTTGTAACAGTCATATCGTCTCAAGTCGAACCATTACAAGCCCAATCCAAGCTAGCACAACCGCAGCAACCATGACAGGCGCAGCAGAACAATGCCCGGGCAACTAAGGCAATAAAGTAATTCAATAGTTTTGTATGAATAAAATCCATATCCTATATTTGAACTCCCGTTTTCCCTGACTGCTCATACGTTACAGACTTTTGATAATAGCAGCAGCAGCTTGTAAACCCGACACTGTTCCATGTCACGTCCACCCGACAGCCAGCAGCTTCCCCTCGAAGTAGTATCGATCACCGCCAGTTTTTCCACATTCAGAGATCATCGCGATGCCCTTTTTGTTAATCACGCATGGAATCGAGCGTTTAGTCGAGTCTTCCATTCTCATGTCAAAATCGAAACCCGCCGCAAGTTGCGAATGTTTTTCCGGACCCTCCGAAGTACAGCCGATCGAGACAGACCCCTTGGTCCAATGGTGAAGGAGTTTATTTTGGGGAATGGGATTGGCCTCAGCAACTCGGAGCTGGAGGCGCTGCCTATCCTCCTCCCGAATCTCGAAGTTTTGGATTTCAAAAAGGAGATCTGGCGCTATTTAACAATCCCAAACACATTTGAGCGCTGGACTAGGATCCGGAAGCTACCCGAGACGATGACCTGGTATCGCACTTTCTCTCTCATATGTCAGGTAGGCGTACAACTGACACACCTCTGCTTGAGCGGTGAACTCTTACAGGATCAAGACTGGCTCTCCGTTTTGGCCTTCACTACCAATCTTGAAGTGCTTGAGCTCACAAACCAGGATGATTTCGACGAATCACCTGTCACTGTGAGCTTCTCTCAGCTCGTCTCAACCCTCCGTCTTTTACGCAACCTTTCCTCACTCACGTTGAGGAACATCGCCCTGCTCATGTCCGATCACGAGCGGAAGCAAGCATCACGTGCCAGCCCTTTTCCTCGAATACGAGCACTGGATATCCGTGCCCAACTTGATAACACATATTGGCTCATCTTCTTTACTTCCAAATTCCCAAACACGGAGAATATCCACTTTGATGTGACCTGGCGGGACCCGGCGCTCTCTGAGACCACCGAACGCGACATCATGGCGGTGGAACAGGCTATTCTCGAATATGCCGCCTCGAACAGGCTTCTTTCCAAGCTCGTTCTCATTGATATCTCGCCCATTTGTGCATATCCATCCTTTGAGGATCTCTTTCGAATGCTGCGGGAGGCAGGAACCAAACCGTCGAAATTGTCGTACTTGTCCTTCAATCGCGATACCCACTGTCTGGACAGGATATATTTTAACGCATGGGCCGAAACCCTTAATGAGAACGCACACGAATTGGAAATATATGCATGGTGGCGATTAAAAGACATTGACGAGATTCTTGGGCCAACTCAACGTTTCAAGCATCTTACGAATCTTCATTTGATCTGTTCGGCTGGTGATGAAGCCCAGGAACAAGAACTCCCGATCGATGCCCTTCTGAAGTCATTCCCGAACCTGACGAAGCTATCGCTAGGGTGCATCGTGGCAATGCTCCAGGGTGATGATACCTCAGCGGACTATGGCAAGTCAGATAGATTCAAACTGGCAGCTCTTGAATTTGATCACGTAGCTCTTGACAATGCGGTTCTGCGATATATTGGGCACAGCTGCCGTGAGCTTAAAGATCTGGAGATTAGCTTGTCGAACAAGAGGTTTAACCCCGAAGAAAATGGTCGAGTTGTGATCGACATGCCCTACCAGCAGTTCGATCGGATATCTATCCTTGTTTTCGGACTTGATCCGGGATGGGTTTCACCGCAAGTCCATCTTTATCCGATGGGCATATTTTCTTTGACTAGATTAAATTATACCCACAAGCAACAGGCGAGGCGCAGCATGAATGCGGCACCTGACCCGATGCGTAAGATGGATTCGGACAATTTCACGCGCTGGTACCACCTCTACGATTTGCACAGCCGTCTCCATGTCTCTGGAATCAATTCTAGGCGGATCCAGCGCCTGAGGCCTGAAGACGGCCAATATATCCTCAACTACAAGATGGACGATTGTGACTGGAGGTCGATTGGAGACACCAACAACGTCCGCTGGGTTTTTAAGCAGAAAAAGGATTGGAAAAAAGACGTATTCCTTGGCTACACTAACATTCGGTGTCGATCTGTAAAAACACTCTGCCTTGACGGTATGCCAATGCATTTCTGGAACGAATAAACACGCAAACAAAGAGAACAAGCGCAGATGTGAAAAGAGAAATTGTATTTACAATGGAGGAGGCAGGCGAGGGCGGTGTATTTACAAGAACGATATTCTTTCTTTTCTTTTTTTTCCTTGGCACCCCGAAAAAGCGAAGAGCGATGTTTCATTTCCGTTGCTGTCGAAGCCTAGCCATATGCGTATGTTCGATGTGATACTTGAGACCATTCAGATTCTTGTAGCGTTTTCTGCAAAATCCGATGGCGCAGTGGTACGGTTTTTTGGCGTTACGTTCCATTTCGTCCTCGTATCGTTCGCTACAGTGGCCGTGGGCTTTGTGGTATTTTAGGCCGTTCACATTTTTATAGGCTTTGTCACAACCTTGTACTTCGCATTTGTATGGTCTTTCCGGCGTGTCTACAAAGAGAGCATCATGAGGCTTTTGCAAAGTGATATACGTATACAAAATGTCACGCGTCCTACCTTCCTCCATGGACTTGTCACTTAATAGCGCCTGATTGACATGGATTAGCCAGTCGAGGTCATTGTAAACACCCTGGTAAACTGGGAGCGGCCAGAATGACTCGCTCACAGGCGTCTTGACTGGTTGCTCATCGTCACTGCTGCTGCTGCTGCTGCTGCTGCTCATTGGACTACATGGGTTCTTGCCGTCTTCGTCACTAACGGACTGAGGTACAGGTGGGAAAATAAACGTCGTGTTGACAGGATCAACTGTTCCTCCGGCGCCGTAGCAGGTCCCTAGTAGCATTGAGTAGCTGTCTTCCAGATCGACCGCATCCATGGAGTGGTCACCGTCGGTATTGTCGTCTTCAGTGCACGCGTGCTGTTCTTCATAGTGGTGGAGAAGGTCGTGTAGGTCAGATAATTGCTGTCCGCAGCATCTAAAGTCGCGACAAAACGCAGCCTCGATCTCCTGCTGACGAGACAGCGAGTCGATGAAAGATACAGACCGCAACGTTGTTCTGTTTGTTACGTGAATATTTTCCCGACGAGAATATATCATGTCTATTTGTATACAACTCTAACCCCTCAGATAATTTGGCGGTATGCGCTTCTCCATTTCCCAAAACGATCGTCCGCTCCATGAGGTATATACATATACATATAAGTATATATATATATATATATATATATGTATGTGTGTGTGTGTCTGTATATGTATGTACGTATGTATGTATGAATGTATGTATGTGTACGTATATATATATATATATATATATATATGAGCGTGCTGCGCCAGATATAGTGGAAAATTGATTGCCAGAGGAAGCGCGAATCTGATGAGAAGACTGGTAGTTTCCTTCAAGGAAAAACGGCGAGGAGGAAGAGTGGAAGAGGAAAGAGGATGGAAATAACTAATTATGTCGTTTCCGAAAACCTTTAAATAAATAATGATCATAGGAATAAAAAAAAAAAAAACTCAAGGGTCTCGCTTTTATTTTCTGCAGCTAACGAGAGCAATCGAAAAAAAGAAGACTATACCCCTTGTAACATGTTTAAAAAGTTGGTTCAAATCTAGCGCGCAAGCAGTCGAGTTACCGAATACGGAATTCATTAGCTACGCGTCAGGTCTTATTGCCCCCACCGTCTTCAGCATGCCGCGACATTGAAATTCAGAGTAGCTGATTGTTTTTGATATGCGAAGTTAAGAAGCATTTGGTCAGTCATTTTCTTCATTCATGCAAGGTAGGGGGTTGCGATAGAACGGACTTCTTTGGACCCTCGTCAGCACACACTCCGGATATATATTTATATATCCATTGCGCGCTAGCAACTTGAGCTAGCGTAGAGCGATTCAAGGCGGAGGGAGAGAACGCCTAGAATGGATAGTCTCACATGGTTTTCTGCACTTTGCACTATAAACCGATACACTAGTCTTTTGACATAGGTTAAAGTAAATGACCCCAACGATAGCACCAGCATGATCAGTCCAGAAAACCAAACCACTATTACAGTACATTGTAAAAAGAGCTTTGCTCGTAAGTTTGATTCTAACTTGTAATGGTTTATTTTACTCCTCCAGCACGAGCGTCAGCCAACCTATTTACAGTTCTAATCCTGCATTGGTCATCTTTGTACTGAATATCTTTACATTTCGCAGCCAGAGAGAAGATAAAAAGAAACCTCGGGGAACCCAGCAAGCAGAGAAAAAATAATAAGATTATAGCTTAAACCAATTGTTGCAATGGGTCTAAAAAGGATACTTCAAGCGGATGCTTTCTTGTCTTCCCCAACACAAAGTAGCCTACCGAGGAAGAATCCCGGTTTGTACTCAAGAGCGGAATTGTTCGTCTTTATGTTTATCCATAAACTTCTTTCGAATATTTCATTCTATTCATTAACTCAGCCCAATTGTCTGCACGTAAGCGCCCGTCATCAGATTATTTCGTTTGCAGAAGCCCGTGTCGTAATCGCAGGCGGGCAAGAATCCTAGGAATCATGTTGAACCTAGTAGGCGTCCTCTACTGAAGGCAAGATGGTCATGCTTAGTCAATAAATCACCATTGAGTACCGTGGGATTTTTTCGCTCGCCTTCCGGAGATCAGCACGACAGGGTTTGCCATCTCTGGTCAGACCATCTGCACCTGAATTTGAATCAACCCCGAAGGAAAAAAAAAAAGTATCTGGCACATTCCAGAGAGTTTGAACAACAGCAACATGCAGCACTTGGGGTACAGTAGAGTTGCATAGAGTTAGATTTCTTCTTCCATATTATCTAATGGATGTCAGCCATGACCGACAAAATAATAACCTATCCACCCTTGTTCGGGTTCCAACCACGTTTACCTTCAGCGCAATTGAGATAGGGTATGACAACGAGGAGGGGGGTGGGGAAATGTGTGAGAGAATGTGGAGATGACATGCTAAGCCACTCGGGTGAATATTATATTTTCCATGAGTGGAGGGGGGTTCTCTTGTTTCCACGCGTTTCTCTCACTTGTTCAGCTACCATGTTTCGCCTTGCTGCTGCCCGTCCTGTCTCCCGCTCGACCTCTGGCGTGTTGAAGCGTTTCTACTCCCACAAGGAAATTAAGTTCGGTGTTGACGGCCGTGCTTCCCTTCTCCGCGGTGTCGACATTCTTGCCAAGTCTGTTGCTGTCACCTTGGGCCCCAAGGGTCGCAATGTCCTCATTGAGCAGCCCTACGGCTCTCCTAAAATTACCAAGGACGGTGTCACTGTTGCCAAGTCCATTACCCTGGAGGATAAGTTTGAGAACTTGGGTGCTAGGTAAATTATCTCGCTTCCTTTATTGTTCATGTAACCATCTTCTGCCCATTCATGGAATAAGGACTTATCCCATTATTTGCTCATAGACTTGTTCAGGATGTTGCTAGCAAGACGAATGAGGCCGCTGGTGATGGTACTACTACTGCCACCGTTCTGGCCCGCGCTATCTTCACCGAGGGTGTCAAGAACGTTGCAGCTGGCTGCAACCCCATGGATCTCCGCCGTGGTGCCCAGGCCGCTGTTGATGCTGTTGTTGACTTCTTGAAGGCCAACACCCGTGTCATTACCACCTCTGAGGAGGTTGCTCAGGTAAGAACATAGATAAAGAGGGGAACGGTAAAGATGGGAGTGGGGTATTTGCTGCAAGGAGAGGATAGAAGAGATTAACGGAGTAAACATATCATCTCAGGTTGGTACCATCTCCGCCAACGGCGACAAGCACGTCGGCAACATGATCGCCCAGGCTATGGAGCGTGTTGGCAAGGAAGGTGTCATTACTGTCAAGGCCGGAAAGACCCTCGAGGACGAACTTGAGGTCACCGAGGGCATGCGCTTCGACCGTGGCTTCATTTCGCCCTACTTCATCACTGACACCAAGACGCAGAAGGTTGAGTTTGAGAAGCCCTTGATCTTGCTCTCCGAGAAGAAGATCTCGTTGCTCCAGGACATTCTTCCTGCCCTTGAGGCCTCTGCCACCCAGCGCCGCCCCCTTTTGATCATTGCTGAGGATGTCGATGGTGAGGCCTTGGCTGCCTGTATCCTCAACAAACTCCGTGGCCAGATCCAGGTCGCTGCCGTCAAGGCCCCTGGCTTTGGTGATAACCGTAAGTCGATCTTGGGCGATATCGGTATCCTTACCCAGTCTACCGTTTTCTCGGACGATCTCGATGTGAAGCTTGAGCGCGCTACCCCCGACCTCTTCGGTACCACTGGTTCCGTTACCATTACTAAGGAGGACACCATCATCCTCAATGGCGCCGGTTCCAAGGAAATGATCTCCCAGCGCTGCGAGCAGATTCGTGGTGCCATGGCCGATGCCAGTACCTCCGACTATGAGAAGGAGAAGCTTCAGGAACGCCTTGCCAAGCTCTCGGGTGGCGTTGCTGTCATCAAGGTCGGTGGTGCGTCTGAGGTTGAAGTAGGCGAGAAGAAGGACAGGTAAAAAAGGGTTCGGGACGGAGCGGACAAAGAAAAGGGTGAAGGTGACTCAAAATGCGGAATAGATTCGATGATGCACTCTGCGCCACTCGCGCTGCTGTTGAGGAGGGCATTGTTCCTGGCGGTGGTATTGCCTTGTTGAAGGCCGTTTCTGCTCTTGATTCTGTTAAGGCCGAAAACTTTGACCAGCAGCTCGGTATCAACATCATCCGCCAGGCTATCCAGCGCCCTTGCCGCACCATCGTCGATAACGCTGGTGGTGAGGGCTCCGTTGTGGCTGGCAAGCTTCTGGAGGAACACGGCAAGAACTTCACTATTGGCTACGATGCTTCGTGCAACGAGTATGTTGACATGATCGAACGCGGTATCTTGGATCCCACCAAGGTTGTCCGCACTGCGCTTTTGGATGCCAGCGGCGTCGCCTCTCTTCTTACCACCACCGAGTGCATGATCGTCGATGCTCCTGAGCCTAAGGGTGCTGCTGCTCCTGGTGGCATGCCTGGCATGGGTGGCATGGGTGGCATGGGCATGTAAATTTCTTTATTTGATGTGCGTGTTGTCCGCCTTCTCTCTCTTTTTTTACATAGAAAAATCCGTTTTCCGCATACTTTGTGTTGTAATTGAAATGTACCATAAAACAAAAAGAATAACTCGAGAGCTTTCTTAAAAACACATATTCCAACGCGATCGTATACTACCCAGAAAGATGGGGCCTGAAATTTACACATTTTCATGTGCAGATTTAACACTTAACTTTTTTGTTGTTCCTCCAACGGAACTGACCTATTTGAATGCCTAAATTTTTCAGTTACCGAACCTTCCTCTTCTTTCCTCATTAAAAAACCACAAGACCGATTCTGAATTTTTCGACGAAGCATTCTTCTTATTCCAAACCGATAACGAGATGCATATACTTGAGCTTATGCAAGCCGAGGAATATTTCCTCGAAGAAGAATCCACCAATGTCGGTTCTGTAGTTGGGCATCGAATCATCAACCGCAATCGCGTCGAGGGCCATCAACGTCTTTTCCAAGACTACTTCGCCGATGAGCCTGTCTATGGTGAGGCTCACTTCCGCCGTAGGTTTAGAATGAGTCGCCGCCTATTCTTGCGCATCTCAACGATATAGAGCGCCACGACCAATACTTGGTCCAGAAGATGGACACTACCCATAAGCCTGGTCTGTCATCTCTTCAGAAGGTTGTCGCAGCGTTACGCCAGCTTGCCTATGACTACTCTGCGGACGCCATTGACGAATACGTGCGAATTGGTGAAAGTACCGCCCGAGAATGCCTCAAGAAGTTCTGCCGGGCGGTAATCAAAGTATACGAGGCTGAGTACTTGAGGCGACCCAACGAGGACGATAATCAAGCGTCACATGGCTGTTGGCGAGAAGCGCGGCTTCCCTGGCATGCTTGGGTCCATCGATTGCATGCACTGGGCATGGAAGAACTGCCCCACAGCATGGCAGGGCCTTTATGTTGGCAAGGAAAAGGTCCCAACAATGGTTCTAGAAGCCGTGGCATCGCAAGACCTATGGATATGGCACTTTTTCTTTGGTCTTCCTGGGTCATTGAATGACATCAACGTGCTCGACCGTTCTCCTGTGTTCACTGAGGTCCTGCAAGGTAGTGACCCATCCGTTTCCTTCAGTGTCAATGGTCACACATACAACACCGGTTACTACCTTGCTGATGGTATGTATCCTGACTATACCACCCTCATGAAGTCCATCCACCATCCGCAAACGAGGAAGACATGGTATGGCAGCAAATGATATATGATGAAGTCATAACTAATAATTCATTAATGTAGTTGTTTGCCGAAGCCCAAGAATCGGCTAGGAAAGATGTGGAGAGAGCGTTTGAAGTGCTGCAATATCGTTTCACCATCATTCAACAGCCGGCGAGACTGTGGAAGAAGGACGATGTCGGTGACATCATGAAAGCATGTGTGCTTTTGCACAACATGATTGTGGAGGATGAAAGGGAAAATGATGAGGTAGATGATACCGAAATCAGCGGTGATTTCACCGTATCTCTACCACAAAGGTATGATGTTGGCGACATCCATAGCCGATTCATGGAGATGCGTGATAGCGACGCACATATGCAATTGCGTCGCGACCTAGTCGAGCATATTTGGACGAAGTTTGGGGAAATGACATTGGATTGAGTCCACTAGAAATAAAATCTTACTTGACCAATCGCTACAGCTCATTATATTAATTAAACATCAAACAGAAACAATTTATGCTGATGAATAGAAGCATTTATTCTTTAGCTACTTCTTTTGCAAGATCGCTGTTGTCTTCTTCCCGGGGTTTGCGGCCCTCTTCCTCCCGCAGACAAAGTGCCTTCCTCTTCATAAGAATGTCGAAGGCTTTAACTGCATGGGGTCAGTGATGGAAGCGCGATTGAACGTCGTGAGTTCGACATTGGTGCGCCGCACCAACGCCATTGCGTATTTCCCTTCGTTCTGACACCATCTCGAGGTATTCCTCGGAAGGGCGCTTGCTTTGGGCTCGCGCCATCTCCTGCTTTCTTCTAGGAGGAACAGGGGCAAACGAAGCGATCGTGGTTCTCCTAACTTTCGGCTCATTTCTCTTAGCCACATGTTCGGCCCCGTTGGGCACGCTACGCAATATACGTACGCCAGCAACGGTCTGGAGAGAATTTCCTCTTCTCTACAGGCTTGAAGAGCTTCGTTGCTTCGGCGAACGATCCCCATATATTCAATCAGGGCATCCAATAAGTAGGACCAGAAAGATGAATTACCTGGTTTTCCTGGTTTGGTCCCACTTGCTTGGAGTGCATCCATTTGCGAACGATATCCAGTAAACTTGGATAGCGACCATTGGATGGATGGTACGGAAGCGAGAGCACAAGGCAGATCGACCTCCCTCGGTCTCCGTTGTGTCTTGTGTTTGTTGAAATCCTTGAGGATGTTACGCCACAACACATCCAGTTTTTGGTCTACGGCAACCACTGGGTCACAAGCGACATGAATATAGGACTTGCAAAGTTGCTCATCTTCTTCAACTTTTCAGTTGAGGCTCCTGTTACTGGCCGTGCGCGATAATTTGAGTTATAAAGATAAAGGAAGGGAAAAATAGGGCTGTGTGTTTTCCGGAATTGCTCCAACATATGAAACGTATTAGTCCTGGAATATTTGTTTGAGGCGAATGCATGTGCAAGGATGTGAAGTATTGGCTTTTTCCCGTAGTTGTACCGCAGTGTTCAGGAAAGCTTACCTTACCTATCTCTCTCTCTCTTTTTTTTATGACTATCCGGCTCATGTTGCCAACGAACGTAGCTTTTTGGACCTTATGGACTACACCATTTTATAAGAAAGATTCGATCAGTTGTTCCCATACCAAATTGTGTGTACATGCAATACACGCCGGTCCAGCACAATGTGTCTGCCCTTTGTCCTTTTCTTTGGGCAGAAAGTCGATAAGCGCTGGTGCGCATATAATAAAAACCCTTGAGAGTGACAAGAACCAATTATGGGATCCTCGTCATCAATGTTACAGCTTTTGGCACGGCGCAACATACCGATATGGTCTGGGATGAGGAATTGCTACTTTTGCGACGCACAAGTCGTTCATCTATTGCTACCGGGGTCGATAAAACATATTTACATGACAACAAGAGGAGACTTTTTTTTATTGGATACTCTATGTCACAATCGAATGGGACTCTCCATATACATATAAACCAGTCTTACCGGTATGGATATATCCAAATGCCATATTGTAGACAAAAGGCAATTGAGTGCAGAGCTCTTCTGCGCCGGATTCCGAGGCTTATCGTCTGCTGTGGCTAGTATACGTATTATCGTTGCTTTTACTGGTTTCTTCTAATCCCTCCGTCCCGGTTAGCGCCCGAAGCCAGGTGGGGGAAGGCGAGCCGCGATGACGACTCTGCCTCGCTCGGAGCGCTGAATATAATCTTCCGCAGCATGGTATCCGGCTATGTTTCTATGTTGGAAATCATTCTTTATTTTTGAATGCTAACCATCCGTCTTCAATTATCGTCTGTTTTTCCGCCACTTGCAGCATCAGATCGCATCTGCCATAATCTTTAATAAAGTTTCGGATATTGTGTAATTCGCGTACTATCTTCCATTTCTGTTGTTCGTGATCCTATCCCGCACAGCCATAGATGTTTGTAAATACCAGCAGCGGGCGAGATCCTGTCTGTAAAGTTCTTTTGCTACAGGAAAAAAGAATCAGTTATGATATTGCCTCTGTGGATGACTATGTCATTAGCGCTTGTCCTTGTCTCGCCCATGTGCTGTAGAAATGCAGGTAGAGGCGATCCCATCAAAAGGATCGCAAAACCCATAACCACTATCCAAACACGTTTACACACACTCGCGTGTATGGGCCTGCCATTACTTTCGTCAGATAATAAACAGTTTTCTTCTTAAAATATAGAAGGTCGCTAAAAGTTTTGCACGGAAAGGGGGTGGTGGTTCTACTGACAAGGTATTATTAAAGTGACCTTCCCCCCCTTTCTTTCTGGGGATTTGACGTGCATATTTTGTGAACGAGTAAGGGTGTGTGTGTGTGTGTGTGTGAGTATGTGTGCGTGGATGAACCTATGTATGGGAAGGAACGTACAGATGAGGCGCACGTACACTTTCAAGTTGCCAGATCTAGCAAAAAAAAAAGCTGTGCTCCTTGTTGCAGGAAGCCAATGTGGCGGTGATAGCGATAGACCAATCCCAGGGGCAAGGATGTATGGTTCCTTTAATATTATATAACTCTCAATTTTCCAAAGGAGGAGACACTCATGAGACATAAATGGTGAACCTGGCTAGATAGGGGGAGGCTGAAAAAGCAATGGGTCGTTTATCATCTAGGTGGTAGGGAAGAAAATCAATGCTGCGCGTACATTTGTTGCCATGGATCAGAGCGCATAAAAGCAAAGCGCTAAAAAAAAATCTACCGAATCACCAACGTCGTCCTACATGAACGGACGAACGGACCTTCTCTCTCCCATTCCCTCCCGCTCCTCATTCTTTTTTTTTTTCTTCTCGCTTTTCCCCTTCTCTCTTCCATCTATTAGCAATCGGTGATCCTTGATTGCTTTATTGCTGTCTTTAGTCAATTATTATTTCTTTTTCCTTCATTGTTGTTTATTCTTATTCTCAAGCAGAATTGACACCCCATCTATTTTCTGCTACTGCGGGTCCCAAATCCTTTCTTTCGTTTCTCTATCTACTCTCTTCCTTTCATTCATCTCCAGTAGCAGCCATTGACGTACCATGCTAGTGACGGAGACATTTCACGGGTACATTGAAACAACTCAGGACGTGCTGCTCATCTTTGAAGGTTGTCGTCGCGGACTGCTCCCAAGGATATGTAGACGACTGCAAGAAAAAGAGCGGAAGATGGTACAGTCTGGATCTGTTTTTGTGTTTGATGAACGCGAATCAGGCAAGTTTTCCGAAACGGAGAGGAAGAGCGTGTGTATGTGTGTATGCCATAACGGATCACGGGGGAAAAGTTAAGAAAAAGAGGGAAGGAAAGTCGGAAGGGGGGAGAGGCCGGCGTCATTGGGCTTTGCTGGGGCTGCGAAAGTGAGATAGACAACATAGCCGCGGGGAAGTGGAGACATTGCCACGAGAGAGGGAGCATGGACTGGAAGATAAGAGCTCGCGTATGTGCGCCTCATAAATCGAGGCGCTGGCTTGGGATTTGTTTATAACAAATATTCTATTCTTGTGTAGGCATCAAGCGATGGACGGACGGGCTGATGTGGAGCCCGTCGCGTATCCTCGGGAACTTTCTCATATACCGCGAACTGGATAAACGAGCCGTCAACAATGGGAAGCGAGGATCGCTTTCATCTGTGTCTAGCAATGACTCGCGCCAACGTAGTTTCAGCGCAGATCATGGTACCTCAGCAACCGTTGCAGCTGCAGGCGGGGTGATGTCTCTCGATCGAAATCGCGAACGCCAGCTGGTGGGCAGCCTCTCCGATTCGTATAAATTTCGTAGAGATGGATTGATTAAAAAGACAATGTCGATCGTCGTTAACGGCGTTTCTCAGCACTTGATATCATACTATCACCCTCAGGACGTCGTCAATCATCGTCTGAGAACGCCTTCATCGGTCCCTGAACTAGCCAGTCTCGAGATTTCGCCGGAGCTGCTAGTGAAGCAGAATTTTAGGATCCCGCCCATGGTGGAGCCCACGTTTGACCAGAATGAGCAGGGCCTCGTCTGCGGCGGAGGTGGCAACGGTTCCGGCAGCGGCGGTCAAATGTCCTCGACAGATGGGATGGCGTCTTACGGAGGTATAAGGAAATCCATCTTTCTTAAATATGCATTCACACAGTTATTTTTTTTTCAGAACGACGTGGGCATCCGTTGCGCAGCATGTCACTAGGATCAGTGCGTAACCCTGAGCAGTTCAATGCTACGGTGATGTCGTCCTGTCCGGACATGAATTCTCCTGGGATCATATTTAGCTATGGACAACAACAGCAACAGCAACAACAGCAACAGCAACAGCAGCAGCACCGTATAGATGCCGACAACGCACAGCGACATTCACCGACTGTCGGACCGTACGGAAATCAGCGAATGATGTATGGTGTCCCACCAGGATACTCTACTCAGGCGATGCCGTCACCGTCATCACCTGGTACACCGTTAGTGTCCCCTGTCCGCCATACCTTTCAGCAACAGCAGCAACAACAACATCATCATCAACACCAACACCAACATGATATCTCTTCTCAACATCATCCTCATCAACGTCATTATTCCTTATCATCTACTTCATCGCTATCTCGCGTCGACCCAAGAAGTTACGACATGATGACCTCGTTTCCCCAAAGACCTCCATCCCAGCAGCAACAACACGATCAGGATGAGCAACAGCGGCTTCCGCAATACAATCCGCAAGGCGAATCAGAGCAACACCAACAGGGCGCATTTGGACAAATTGGAGAGATTGGGTTCTTCAACAGCCAACAGCAACATCAAGAAAGCCCAACTAGCGAGCAGCAAAACTCTGATCAGAGCAAGGGGGCAAACATCGGACAGCTGCTCAATCCTATCCATCCCTTGAATGCCGCATCAGCCACGAACATCCAACCAGGATCACCACATCCCTCCCAACAACCGCAACTTCTTCACTCCGTCCACCACCCGTCGTACCCTGCCTATTCCATTGATGCTGTATCTACCTCATCTAATCCGTCCCCAGGGCGGGCCATCCAGTTCAACCCTAAGCAACAGGTTGGCATGCCCATGGGCCACAAGGGTCATGACAGTGCGACGCCATGCCAACCAGAAGCAGGGGGAAGCGGCGGTAGCGGCAGCAACAGTGGCTTGAGCGACTACCGGGAAGGGATGCTAACTAATACCTATAGCATGCCTCATTATACTCCACCTCCTTTCCAAAATGGTGCCTTGAATTCGCTCAGCTCCTCCTCCCATGACCACGATGCGGTGGTGGGACATGATATCACAGGGCCCTTGATGTTAAAGTAGTTTCTATTTTGTTCATTCTGTCTATAGCTTCGTTATTCTCTCCCTTCCCCCCCCCACACGCCCTTCACCTGCTCTTTGCCACATTTTCGTGTATACAGTTACCAAAATAAAAAATACACTTCATCCCAAAATTACAATCGCACAAAATGGGTATCACGAAGTGTAGAAAAAAAAAAGGTTTATTGAAGGCTATCTTAATTACGTATCATGTAACACGCTTACAAGTCTGTTTCACATGTCACCCCTTTACGCAAAAGTTCTCCACATCATGTGTGACCTGTAGTGAAAGTAGTTTCTCTCTCTCTATATGATGTGGGAAACAATATTTGATATGTGAGGTCATTTTTTGCTCCCAACCCCCCGCCCACCGAGCAAACGTCTATCAGTCGACTGGAGCGAAGCATGGTTTTGACAGTGCGGGCAGGGACGGTCAACTTAAGCTTTACCCCACATCTTTTATGCAGCAGGTACGAAGATCTCCGGAAGAGGGTGGCTTCGATGCGGTAAGAATGCATAACCACACATGTCGAATATGTAAGACGTGATGATATGCCCCGTGGAATGAAGATCGAGGTGGTGGTGAGGATATCGTCCCGGGTGTGGTGATGACGATTAGGGTTGGAACGGAAACTGTTTTCTTTCCGTCCATAGCGAAAACGCAATAAAATTCTGTAGAAGATGGGGGATTTTTTTTTTATTTGTTTGTCCCCAAAATCGTTTGGCGAAAGATGGGAAATTCTGCACGTAGGAAATCCGGCCCCTCCTTTACTTACTATCGTCTTCCTGCGAATGCAAGGGGTAGGATCAAAATTGCGCCAGTCAGATGGTCTATCGCGAAAAGAGATAAATTGGGGGGGGAGCAGCTACCTTGCCGGCAATGCAAAATGCGTGAGAGGCAGATCATCCGATGCGGCTACTGTATACACACAGCACATGGTCATACCTCACCGCTCCCACCAAACCGAAAAAGGAAAGTTGTCTTCTTTCTGCCTGGACATCATCTGAAAGAATAACGAAGACGAAGAAGGCGTCAGCAACAGTGACAGTGAACAACGATGAACGGGAATCAAATTATGTCGAGAGAGAAAAAAAAAACTTAAATAGAGTGGGGGGTGCTCTTTTTGTTCACTCGCTCAGTCCTTTTCTTTCCAGCCGTTAATTCCTCTCTACCTTCTCTCATTCTTCAATGTCAATCGCCTACCTTGACAATCCACCGCCGAGGTACCGTGATCGATTCCGATCGTGTGTCGGGGACCTCGATCGGGCGATCGGTTCTTATTTTGGCGGCATGCTGCCCATTATGAATTGGCTCCCGAAATACAACCGAAGCATGTTGTGGAGCGATCTTATTTGCGCCATCACGGTCGGTACTGTCATTGTGCCGCAATCGATGGCATATGGTAAATCTCTTTTTTTTTTCTTTCACTCGCCATTTCGTTAGGACCCTTCCGGCGCTAACGTGGCACAAAAAAAGCGAAAATTGCGGGATTACCTCCGCAATACGGCCTATATTCTAGCTTTGTAGGTGTAGCCATCTATCCCTTTTTGGGCACTTCAAAAGATATCAGCATCGGTAAAGCTATTCTTGTACTACTCATGATGCCGATGTATTTACCTCTTTTTAAACAATAATGATAGGCACGACGGCAATTATTTCTCTTCTAGTTGGGCAATTGTATGCCGGGATTGAATCCTCTCCTGAGTTCCAAGCAGGCACTTGGACGCAGCATCAATATGTCGTGACCATGTCTCTTTTTGCAGGCGTCATAACGCTTGCCATCAGCATCCTGCGGCTTGGCATCCTCTTTGACTTCATTTGCGAGCCTGCGATAGCTGGTTTCATGGCGGGTAGCGGCCTTACTATTGTCATCAACCAATCTAGCAAAATTTTTGGTATTCCCAACATCAACACGAATGAGCCGCCGTATCTCGTGTTTGGTAAAACGCTCGGGCATCTTAACCAGAGCCGGGTGGATGCAGCATTTGGGTTGCTCTCGCTCGTGTGGCTCTACGGGATCAAATATCTCTCGCAGTATCTTACCCGCCGTTACCCGCAACATGCCCGCAAAATATTCTACTTCAACATCACCCGGAGTGTCGTGCTCATTGTCTTCACCACATTTTTGTCCTGGCTCATCAACCATTTTGGGCACCATACGACAAGCCCGTTTGCTATCCTCGGGAATGTGCCTTCTGGATTCCAGATGATGGGTATTCCCGAGATCGATGCTTCACTTGTGCGCAAGATCATGACGAGTATCCCAAGTGTCGTGACGTTGCTGATCATGGAGCACTGCGCGATTGCGGTCAGTCTAGGAAAGACTTCGGACTATCGGAGTAAGGTTCAAAACCCCGTCGGGTCCGCCCGCTCTTTGAGTTTCCCCCCGAAACTGATTAGGTTTCTGTAGTCGATGTGAATCAGGAAATTCTCACGATTGGTTTAACCAATATTTTTGGGTCCTTCTTCTCCGCTTATCCGTCGACGGGCAGCTTCTCCCGCTCGGCAGTGTCGAACAAATCAGGTGCCAAGACGCCGCTCACAAACCTCTTTGTGGCTGTCATCGTCGTGCTTGCTCTCTACGCGTTCACCCCCGCCTTTCAATACATCGTCACTGCCAGTCTGGCCGCGGTCATCATCCATGCTGTCACTGACCTGATTGTGGGTCCCTCGGTCTGGGCCAAATTCTGGCGTCTACACCCAGCCGAGCTGGTTATTTTTGCAGCCGCATACATCATTTCTTTGTTCACACGCATCGATATCAGCGTTTATGTGCCTGTTGCGCTATCACTCGTAGTACAATTGTATCGTTCGGCCCGCCCAAAGTATGCTTTCTTGGCCCGCCTGAATGATGACAATACCCTCCTCTTTGCGGAGAACCACCCGACACTAGCCGACCATCTCAAACCGATTGATCAGGGCTTGGTGTGTTTCCAGCCGCGTGACAATCTGGTGTTCGAAAACGCGGCTTACCTCTTTGGCAAGTTGGTGGATCGAGTCAGACAAGAAATCAGCCAGGAACCGCTCCGTACATTGCATAGCATCGTTCTTGATCTCTCGGGGGTGCATCAGATGGACTACACCGCGACCGAAGAGCTTAAGGCAGCTGCATTTGCGGCCGAACGATTTGCGGACCATCCCGTTCGGTGGTATATTGTTCTCGGCGACTCGCTCGACGTGCGCAAGTGCCTGCTGTCAGCAGGGTTCGGCACTCAACGCCACAGACGGCATGGCTTATTCCACTCGGATTTACAAGAACCAGGCAGCAACACGGACCGCTGCTGCTTTACAAACAAGGATACCATCAACGAGATCGTGGTCATTGAACGTGAGGTTGAATCCTCCAGCCATTCCGCCCTTTCCTCCGCACCGGACCTGTCTGCTACCCCAGATCAACGATCGCCGCTCGCAGTAACGCCGCCGACAGGAGATGCGTTCGACTGGAGCACCGTCGCCGCATGCCAAGACGTATATCCGTATTTCTTCTATTCACTTCAAGATGCTATTCATGCCGCCCTCCTCCAAAAAACGATCCGCTGCGATGTCTCGCATCTCAAACACCATCCTCCAGACGATATTCCCCAGGAAAAAGATCACTGAGCAGGTCTAGTGGTCATATCCTCATGTTTTCTTTTACACACACACAGAGCAACTTCAGTTCCCTCACCCTGTCTTGTAAATAGTTCATATTCTCTACTAATATTCTATTACATTACTTATACTTTATTTTCATAAATAAATGTCGTAAACAAGATAAAATAATGTCGCATAGAATTGTATAGGTAAAAAGATTTCGCATCCATGGATTAAACCCTGTTAGTCAACAGAAAACACTTCGCCTTCTCCAATCCCGTTAACTTGCAACACACCGTCCTTCCAGAGGAAGGGGGCCTGCCCAGGAGGATATGATGCATGTTGAGAGCCGCCACCAGATTCCCGGTTCCATAACCTTGGTTGACGAACACCCTTTGCCATGCTTGCTGCAGTTTTGATTCGTGCATCTATTGAAACCTCAAAATATTAGAATCTTTTTTGAAATATAACACAACATGCCCGTTCTTCATACCGTAGCAGGCCATGGCAGATCGTGAGCGGATTGTCGGGTCGTCGGTATGGGCGTGGATTATGGAGGAACCATTTTAAAGGTAGCAAGACTTTCGTTTTCACATACAGGGCAGCACTTGTTTGTCTTGTACTCGTCGATCAAATACATATTGGCAATTGTTCTTCTTCAACAGCCGTCGGAAGCCGACACCTCGGATAGGCTCGTGATATCTGGTATGCGGCGCAGACCAAATATCCCCCATCACGAAAACGGACCTACTGCCAAACTTGCGCATTCAAAGAGTCGAGAAGCTTTTCATCTGCTTGCTGCTTGTTGTAAAATGCTGACAGGCCAAGTTTTCGAAAAAGAAATTGCGGGTTCGGGTGGTTCGTAGTGGTTGTTGTCGCGTAGAAAGACTTGAGAACTACAGAGACCCGGTTCTTGGGCGGCGAGGTATCCGTCGTAGTTGTGCACGGAGATGGATTCTGCTCAGCCAACGCGCGACCTCGGGTCGCTCTAACTTGAGTCGTTCTCGAAGTCTGCGGTACCGTTTGGTCTTGCGTGCATGATCTTGAAGCTGCTTTGTATATCGGAAGGTCTGGTGGTTGTCGGGTGAAGAGTTCTCATGAACGCAATACAACAGGTCCCTTCTGCCAGGATCAATGGTGACCCATTGTCTTCTATAGTCTTCGTTCCGGACTATCTGTGGGTTGACGTCCTCGATATCTTCGCTCTGGATGCCAAATCTCTGTCCGATTGAAGGCCATTTGTCTTGTTGAACACAGTAACACCGACGCCGTCAGTGTGAAGAGTCCCACGGAATTGGAGCATTCTTGGGGTTTGAAAGCTCTTGATTTCAGGTTTACAACCCGTCTCCAGTACTCCATATTGCTTGTGTGGGATTCCATTTTGCAGCCCAGGATATGGTAGCAAAGGATTTTCGTATCGATCTCCATGTAGCATTGTGACCACGAGCGACAAAGTGGAACACAGTTGAATCCGCGTATTCCGTTCTGTTGACAGACGCGTGCAAGCTGGAAGAAGGCGTTGAAATACTTAACGGGATTGGCCTTGGCGTCGTAGCAGACACTCTGGTGTTGGAATTGGTGGTTTCGGGGGGTAAGCGTTTAAGACAGGTTGTAGGATATCGTATGCTTCCCGAAGAAACCCAGGCTCGGCATTAATATCTTCCCTCAAAACACCTCGACGGGCAATTGCTAGCTTGAACCCTGTGCCATGCCGGGTGATGGTTTCATAAAGGTCCTGGCGTGCTTGATCGGGGCATAGGCCCTGTGCGATTAACTCTCGCTTGCGGTCGGCTTTTCGCTGACGAAGATTCAGGATGACATTGATGACACGCCAAAGATGTTGCCCGAACCGCATGTGGACATTATTCACGTAAGCACTATAAATCTTGGTGCCTTCGTAAGAAGAACATTGCTGGGAATAAGGGAACGCAGGCCTGTCGTATCCGGGTATCCAAAGGTACTCATCCTTGTGGCGATTAATTAGTTCTCGGATGTGGGCAGTTTCGCCTTGGGTTGCGGCGTTCGGCTTTGTTAACCATGGAGAGCCAAACTTCTGAAAAGAACTTCTCCGTGATGTTTTCCTGGATGTTAAAATTTGGATCGCGCGCTGCCTCGTTGATGAAAATACATTTGGCGAACGCGTACGCCTGTGTTGTGGTGTTGCGGACAAGGTCGACCAACTGATACAGACGTTCACGGGGGTACTGCTGTCGCCAGCCGATGCCCCGTATGGACGATTTAACCCCAATTATACGGCCAGTGCGGTCAATGTTGTGGCCAGTGCGCATGCCTTCGGGAATGACGGGGCGGTGGGGTTGGGCCATTTGGTGGGTGAAGACCTAGGGTATATTATTTCTTTGTATCGCAGAGCCGAGTATGAAAGCGGCCGTATTACCTTTTAACCGTAAATGTGGTGCTGTGTTATTTTCTGTAGTTTTGTATGTGGATAAAGGAAAGGGACAGTTTGCTTGAGCATCACTATTTATAGTGTCAGTAATGATCCATCTCCACAGTCTTTTTCTTTTTCACACTGGGTTCTTTAATGAGGTTTTACAGTGGCCGCTCGTTATAGTGATATTCATTATAATGATAATTCGTTGTCGCGATACACTTTATGAAGAACAAAATTGCCAGGTAGGGCTTATTCCAATTCGTTATAGTGCTGCGATTTCCTGGAACCGAGGATATCACTATAACGGGCGGCCACTGTACCGACATGAGGACTGTCTGAAATCAACAATGAAATTTCCAAGAGACCATCTCAAGAATAATCCGATACATATCCGGCACTTGTGTAGTATAGGAATATTGTACTTCTTTTCGTACTCTCTCAGTCTCTTACAACACAACAAAACACGACCCTGCTGTCATCCTTATCCATACGTTCAGGAAGTGTAAGTACATAATGAACAACTTCTCTGAATATTACAATGAAAACATTAATTTTCACAATGGTCTCCTGAAACCATTACTTCATTATTCCATTGATAGCCAGCTTCTCAGTTACAATCTCCAGGCTAAATGGCTCATTGACAAAGAGACAAGCACATTCTGATAGTTCTTTGTTCTTTCCAAGAATAAACTTAGTCTTCTCGATATAGGATTCTTTTGAGTACGGCTAATTTTTAGCGACAATTGCATTCTAGAACAATAAATGCTCTTCATTGAGAATACACGATCGGCCCTCTGCTTCTAAGTTTCTTTAAAATGCTGTCAGAGTTCTTTTCTTACTGTAATGCCCATCGCTGCGCTGAAAGAACATGGATTCCTAGCTGTTTTGCTGCAGCTGATGCACTCAATACCTCTTCAAACACCAGTTTGAAAAATCTGACTTTGTCTTGGTCAGTGTACGCTGTGTACTGCGCTTGATCCCCGCTTCTTTCATCCGAATGTCTGCATCCTTTCGCTTGGGAATGTATGTGAGAGTAAGCTCAGGGTTATCTTTGCACGATATGCTACGCAAATATTCAGTGTAAGAACAAATGGATTGAAGTGAGTACATTTCCTCATCAATGGCATAGTCCATAGATTCAGGTCAGCCACGCTCAGCAACGACATGATCTTGGCCATCGTCGTAAAAAAATAGATTGCTCATTTCAGAATGTAAAAGTTTATAAAGAGAAAGAGTCATAAGCATGGGATGGATTGCGACATCTTTCCATGTATGCATGTGACATTCGATTTGTCGTCACGCGTAAAGATTTCTGGGCAAAATGCGATTTGTGTTTTTGCGATGGGCCCCGGTATACTTAGCCGACCCTGACCATGCGGCTGTGCTGACCGCTCTCAAGACAATGGATTTTCCTTTGGACTCTTTAGCCCAGCGCAATCGCCGGGTCCGTCTCATTTCCGCCATCCTTCAGGCCGTCTGGACTGCCCATTGGGCACATATATTCGACTCCACACCCATGACATCAACTGCAACCACCCATTTTGCACGCAAACTCTGGCACCGTTCTCTTCGCGAACAGCCAGTTCACTGAGTAGTAGACAATTTGAATTCTATTTCCTTTTCCCCCTCAATTTGGTCACACTCCCAGCTCACCTCTGCATAGCACGTGTGTCTGTTGCAAATAAACTAGGCTTTCGCCCATACAAAAAAACTTCGTGTTTTTGCGATCCTGCGACTTCAGAACTGGCAGAGTGCGACTTCGATTTTGAAAATAGTGTATAATCGTTGGTGATATGGATGGGTAGTCTGAATAACTCTACAGGCGTATTAATCTAGAGAACGCGATATGCATGCCCCGAACAAATACGGAATAACTTTCAAGTATTTAGCACGGTATCGAGAGAGTAAAAAGTGCAATTCAACATGCTAACTGCCTGGTTTCTACCATTTATGCGAATATCAAGCTGAGAAAATTCACTTAGAGCGATTGATATATTAATACATTAACATAAAACAATAGAAGGTTGGCCATGCAGGTGCCAGAGTGCGATTGCCGACGACTGGATCTAATACGACATGGGATCCGATATATGGAAGGAATCTGCTGAGAGCAGGACTTTCACTACAGCTACCTGATGCCACGACAAGCGTCCAGCCGGTGGCTTGCGGTTCGCCGCCCTACAGGTATACAGATACACGTAGACTGCGTCCAGAGAGCCTCACATGTGGCACTCAATAGAACAAAGAGCAGGCCGGTTGAGTGCAGTACTGCTATAAAAGCAGGAGAGAGAGTCTTGCTTCCCACCGAGAAGACGGCCTTGTTTCTGAAAGAGGAGAGTCTTGATTGAAGGAGGAAATGGATTTGGTTCTAGAAGAGGAGGAGTTAGACTTGTCCGTAACAAACAGTGAAGAGGTGCTTACTTTGACATGGAAGCATAGACGGCAGACAATGGTTGGGATCTAATATGACGTGGCGATCCCAGACATGAAAGGAACCTGGCTGATAGCAGGACTTTCACTGCAGGAACCTGCTGCAACGACAAGCGTCTAGCCAGTGGCTTGCGGTTTGGCGCCCAACAGGTATACAGCTACTTGTTGACTGCGTCCAGAGAGCCTCACATGTGGCACTCAATAGAACAAAGAGCAGGCCGGTTGAGTGCAGTACTGCTATAAAAGCAGGAGAGAGAGTCTTGCTTCCCACCGAGAAGACGGCCTTGTTTCTGAAAGAGGAGAGTCTTGATTGAAGGAGGAAATGGATTTGGTTCTAGAAGAGGAGTTAGACTTGTCCGTAACAAACAGTGAAGAGGTGCTTACTTTGACATGGAAGCATAGACGGCAGGCAATGGTTGGGATCTAATATGACGTGGCGATCCCAGACATGAAAGGAACCTGGCTGATAGCAGGACTTTCACTGCAGGAACCTGCTGCAACGACAAGCGTCTAGCCAGCGGCTTGCGGTTTGGCGCCCAACAGGTATACAGCTACTTGTTGACTGCGTCCAGAGAGCCTCACATGTGGCACTCAATAGAACAAAGAGCAGGCCGGTTGAGTGCAGCACTGCTATAAAAGCAGGAGAGAGAGTCTTGCTTCCCACCGAGAAGACGGCCTTGTTTCTGAAAGAGGAGGGTCTTGTTTCCGGACGATAAGACGGCTGCTGCGTCTTTAGGCTTGTCAATATCGGCCGCGCCAAGAAGGTGCTCATTTTGGATCTGGTCTTGATAGCATCTGTCATGCATAGCAGAGAGAAAGAGTATATTGCTTCAGCCGCTCTGATTGCGGCAAAGGACCAAGCGATTACTGCTGCGTTATCATTACAGACTGTGGAGGTAAACAAGAAGTGAAGAAGAAGTGTGCGGTCCGGTGAAAAAATAGGCATGTGCGTTTTATCAACGAATGTCATTGGTTTAACAGTACTGGGCTAGCCATTTTTCTACCTGACTCGTTCTCACGCCCCCGCTGAAAACTTCCAAGCATGTCCCATTATCCTCAATACAATCGTCCCATTTATCACCGTGCACAAGAAATTTACTCCAACGCAAAACCTCGCCCCATCATCGATGGAGATCAGTCTCCTTTTGTCCTGGTAGAGGCAACAGTGAAGCAGAAATGACCGTGTGTAATACCCCAACGACGGTTCCACAGCTAGCGCTGTCGGCATCCATTCCGAAGCGGTGATTGAATCCGACCTCCTCATGACCATTACTCCTTTTGGAACGATGATCTGCTCGCATTCACGCGGCTTCGTTTTCGCTTCAGTATTGCGTACTTCATCCTACGAAAAAGAAGCTGATCTCCATCGATGATGGGGCGAGGTTTTGCGTTGGAGTAAATTTCTTGTGCACGGTGATAAATGGGACGATTGTATTGAGGATAATGGGACATGCTTGGAAGTTTTCAGCGGGGGCGTGAGAACGAGTCAGGTAGAAAAATGGCTAGCCCAGTACTGTTAAACCAATGACATTCGTTGATAAAACGCACATGCCTATTTTTTCACCGGACCGCACACTTCTTCTTCACTTCTTGTTTACCTCCACAGTCTGTAATGATAACGCAGCAGTAATCGCTTGGTCCTTTGCCGCAATCAGAGCGGCTGAAGCAATATACTCTTTCTCTCTGCTATGCATGACAGATGCTATCAAGACCAGATCCAAAATGAGCACCTTCTTGGCGCGGCCGATATTGACAAGCCTAAAGACGCAGCAGCCGTCTTATCGTCCGGAAACAAGACCCTCCTCTTTCAGAAACAAGGCCATCTTCTCGGTGGGAAGCAAGACACTCTCTCTCCTGCTTTTATAGCAGTACTGCACTCAACCGGCCTACTCTTCTCTTTATTGAGTGCCACATGTGAGGCTCTCTGGACGCAGTCAACAAGTAGCTGTATACCTGTTGGGCGCCAAACCGCAAGCCGCTGGCTAGACGCTTGTCGTTGCAGCAGGTTCCTGCAGTGAAAGTCCTGCTATCAGCCAGGTTCCTTTCATGTCTGGGATCGCCACGTCATATTAGATCCCAACCATTGCCTGCCGTCTATGCTTCCATGTCAAAGTAAGCACCTCGTCACTGTCTGTTATGGACAATACTGACTCCTTCTACCATAGAACCAAAGACATTTCCTCCTTCAATCAAGATCCTCCTCTTTCAGAAACAAGGCCGTCTTCTCGGTGGGAAGCAAGACTCTCTCTCCTGCTTTTATAGCAGTGCTGCACTCAACCGGCCTGCTCTTTGTTCTATTGAGTGCCACATGTGAGGCTCTCTGGACGCAGTCAACAAGTAGCTGTATACCTGTTGGGCGCCAAACCGCAAGCCACTGGCTAGACGCTTGTCGTTGCAGCAGGTTCCTGCAGTGAAAGTCCTGCTATCAGCCAGGTTCCTTTCATGTCTGGGATCGCCACGTCATATTAGATCCCAAACATTGCCTGCCGTCTATGCTTCCATGTCAAAGTAAGCACCTCTTCACTGTTTGTTACGGACAAGTCTAACTCCTCCTCTTCTAGAACCAAATCCATTTCCTCCTTCAATCAAGACTCTCCTCTTTTGGAAACAAGGCCATCTTCTCGGTGGGAAGCAAGACTCTTTCTTCTGCTTTTATAGCAGTACTGCACTCAAGCGGCCTGCTCTTTGTTCTATTGAGTGCCACATGTGAGGCTCTCTGGACGCAGTCAACAAGTAGCTGTATACCTGTTGGGCGCCAAACCGCAAGCCACTGGCTAGACGCTTGTCATTGCAGCAGGTTCCTGCAGTGAAAGTCCTGCTATCAGCCAGGTTCCTTTCATGTCTGGGATCGCCACGTCATATTAGATCCCAAACATTGCCTGCCGTCTATGCTTCCATGTCAAAGTAAGCACCTCGTCACTGTCTGTTATGGGCAATACTGACTCCTTCTGCCATAGAATCAAAGATACATTTTCTTTCAAAATAAAACTCTCTTCTGCTCTAATAAAAGACCCTCATCCTCTTGTAGACAAGACCGTCTTCCTCTCGGAAGCAAGGTCATCTTCTCTGAGGAAGCAAGACTCACTCTCTCTCCTGCTTTATAGCAATCTGCATTCAAGCGGCCTGCTCTACGTTCTATTGAGTGCCACATGTGAGGCTCTCTGGACGCAGTCTACGTGTATCTGTATACCTGTAGGGCGGCGAACCGCAAGCCACCGGCTGGACGCTTGTCGTGGCATCAGGTAGCTGTAGTGAAAGTCCTGCTCTCAGCAGATTCCTTTCATATATCGGATCCCATGTCGTATTAGATCCAGTCGTCGGCAATCGCACTCTGGCACCTGCATGGCCAACCTTCTATTGTTTTATGTTAATGTATTAATAAATCAATCGCTCTAAGTGAATTTTCTCAGCTTGATATTCGCGGATGCATGTGCATAAATGGTAGAAACCAGGCAGTTAGCATGTTGAATTGCACTCTTTATTCTCTCAAGAATTTCAGCTACTGCCGCGCTAGGTGAGATGTACAGGGCTATCCTTTCTGCTTCATGACCCTTCTTATGTATTTGGGTATAGAACGAGAACTGATATATCATTTTCAAAAGTAATTTTCACAAGGGGAGGGAAATTATGACACAAAAATATTATCCGGGACATAGCCGTTAGTCAACAGAGAATATCAGCCACTTATCATTCAATTCACCCCGAACGTAGCACGGTGTTCTATTGCGGTAACAATGGCGGAACAGGGAGGGGAGGAAGGAGCCGGAGCTGTTGAGCGTCGACGGTGGATGCGAAGACGGAAGGGTTGGAGGAAGGAACGATGAGGGACAACGACAGATCAACGATAACACCAGCAGCAGAAGCATTTGGGGAAGCAACAGAGGTAGCAGACGGAGACAAAAGCACCTTGACGAAACCGTGCTAGGAGGCCTGGGTGGATGCAGTCAACGCACGGTCCTACCCAAAGCCCATATCCTCTCCTCTCGAGCCACTTGAGTTAGGCTGATATCGTTATCTACAGAGGATCCTGAATATTAGAAGATTCCAGAATGGAACAAGGGTAACCTATTGCCTTTACTTTGCTCTTGACAACTGACCAAAGCTGCGAAATCGGATTGAGTTCGGGCGAGTATCGTGGAAGATAAACGCATCGATACCTCAACACTCGATGTATGTAGAGATATCCTCAGCCTTATGGATAGGTGCATTATCCGTTACCGAAAAATGGCCCCTTCTTATGTTCATACTTATCCATCTCCTCTTTCGTAGCCTTAAGGAAGCTGAGATAATATTCAGTTACAGTCCCTCTGCTCGCAACTTAGATGGACATGCCCTCTTTTTTCTCTTGATTGGTGGTTGCAGGAGTCTCAAGCTACATTTAATGATGCCTGATGCTGAAATTACTCCCAAGATCGCTCTTGTCTTCGGTATTGTGACCACTGTAGGGGTCCCTTTCTTGGACCATGCATGCTGCGTTTCATACTAATATGAAATCCAGACTCATCAAGAAAAAAGCAGTTTTTTCTAAAGTCGATGTCGGTCATGTCCCATCTGCGAACCCAGTCAAGACGTTCTTGGACATTTGCATCGCTATTCCTGTCTACAGGCTGAAACCGAGCCATTTTCAATGACAAGTTGCATTCGTTCTTCATAAATCTATGGAGTGTCGTTTTGGGTACTTTGAGACCCTCAAATCTCTGGAGCAGTTGCTCCTTCAGCTGCTCTAGGACAATTGACGGATTCTCATCAACCCATTCTAAAATGGCGCTCTTATGCTCTTCGTTGAGAATACGTGAACGACCTCTGCCTCTAGGTTTCTTAAAAATGCTGTCAGGTCCTTTCCGTACTGTAATACCTATCGCTGGGCTGAACGAACATGGATTCCTAGCAGCTGATGCACTCAAGGTCTTCTCAAACATCCGTTTGAAAAATCTGACCTTGCCTTGGTCAGTGTACGCTGTGTAATTGCGCTTGATCCCCGCTTCTTTCATCCGAATGTCTGTATCCTTTCGCTGGGGAATGTGTGTAGGAGTAGTCTCAGGGTTATCTTTGCACGATATGCTACGCAGATATTCAGTGTAAGAACAAACGGATTGAAGTGAGTACATTTCCACATCAATGACATAGTCCATGGATCCAGGTCAGCCACACTCATCAACGACATGACCTTGGCCATCGTTGTAAAAAGTTAGATTGCTCAATTCAGAATGTAAAAGTTTATAAAGAGAAAGAGTCATAAGGATGAGATGGATTTGCGACATCTTTCCGTGTATGTATCTGACATTTGCTTTGTCATCACTGTTGTAGTTATCACTCTAGAGCGGAGATCACATGACCTTCTTAGTAGCTTGTGAAACAACGCTTACCAATTTGTTATAGCGAGGCAGCTCATGGTACAATAAAGAGCACCTTTATCCAGTCTCACTTACTTCCGCTCGTGATAAAACATTTTTTTTAAGTGAATTCTCTTACCATGTCTGCCACCATCGCCAACACCAACGCCATCACCAATGACTTCGCGTCACTTTCGGTGAACCAACTCTTTGTCCAGGCGCAGGAACTGTCAGTCTTGGCGAAACACGATGAAGCAAGAAGAGAGGAGGCGAACTTCAGCAGAATGGCTGTTTTGAAGGAGTTAGCAGTGCGCTATGCGTGCCATGCTCCCCCTGGAACCATTCATTTGGAATCGTCGGTCTCGCCTCGTAATGGAGTATCGAACTCCTCGGGCATTCCGACTGGTCTTCCTTATTTCCAGTGGCCAGACTTGGTGGTTGACCCCAAGCGTCCCGTCCAACCGGACGTGGAATCAGCTCTTTATGAGTTTCAAATGGTTGTTGAAGCCCACAACCTTGACGTCGATCTTGACTGGTTTCGCTTGTTGCCTTTGTGCATCACGCCTCGTCAGCGCACGTGGTACATGAGTACCCTGCGCAACTGCCGTGAGTTTTCATGGTCGATAGTGCGTCTAGTAATTCTGAAGCAGTATGGTGCGTTGGACGAAGACCGACGTGTTTTGGCTGCTGACGAACTCGTCAAACTCCGGTTGAGCAAGGGGGTAACGTATGACGAGCATATTGCCCGGTTCCAGGACCTGTGCATGCGGGCAGGTTTCCAAGATGGACCGGTGGTAGCTGCTATCTTAGTGGGCTCTTTTCCAGGTAGCATGAATAAGAAGGTAATTGCAAAGTTGATGCGTGTGCCCTTGGAGGAGAGAGCAACAGCAGTACAAGTAGCTGCTATTGCTCGCACCTATTTTGAGCCTACGGCTCTATTCGGGGTTAGTGAACGTTCTTCTGGTGGTGACTCCATGTCCCGCTCGTCCCGATTCTCCCGCCACTCTGGTCGTTCGGCGTCGCGCTCGCCTGGCCCCCGTGGGGAACACAAGGAAAAGCGCAAATTCGATAGAACTGCATGCTATCGGTGCCAGGCTCCTAACTGGAAGCCAGGACACATATGCGCAGATAAGCGCAAGGAGGTGAGAGGCTCACGTCATCAGCCTCAGGAAACTAGAGTGGTCCGCGCGTTCTCGCGTGTGGTGAAACCTAAGAAGTCAGGTTTCAACGCTTCGGCTGTGTCGTCTTCTGCTCGTGTTGCTCCAGTCGCTTCGGCATCTGGTGCTGTAATCCCGGCCTTTGGTTCGTCTTCGGCGCCCAACACGAGCGCATTATCCGTCAGCACTCAAACGGATATCGCACCCCGATTGCAAGTTGACAAGAGCTTATTGGGTGTCGACGAGGATGCTCTTGCTGATTTGCAGTGGCCAATGGAGCATGATGTCCATATGCTAGACATCGATGCTGAGCTTAACAACCTCAGTCAGCAATGTAAGTTGCTTGCCATGGGTACTACCAACTCAGTTCAAGCGAAGACTTACCATGTTCCTGTTATTGTGAATGATCAGGAGTTGTTTGCCTTGGTTGACAGTGCTGCGACGATATCCGCAGTTAGCCCCTCTTTGTGCGCCTCTTTCAAGTGGTCTATTCAACCTGCCGAGGGTGAAATAAAACTAGCAGTCAAAAAGGAAACGGTTGCTCGTATTGGCATCGTTAACCTTAACATCATTCACAATGGGAAATCAGTGCAACATGAGTTTGAGGTCATGGATGTAGAGGATGAAACTGGCCTTATCTTGGGCATTGACATATGGCAGCACATTGGTTTGTTTGTTGGAGGTATGGCAACAGGTTGGATTCGTCCCAATACGCAAAAAGCAATTGATCCAATTGTTGCTGAAGAAGAACCCAATGCGTCTCCAGCTGGCACGACGACTGAGCACAGACAGTTCATGGATTTAATTCGTCCTGCTATGGAACGTAATGGAAACATTCCTATGTCATCTTTCTGTACAATGCCTGAGTCAATTATTTATTTAGACACTCCCCCTAATAAGGTTGCACATAGAAGGCAGTATCCGTTGCCATATGCTTTGCATGACGTGTTGCAGAAACAGATTGACAAGTGGTTAGCAGATAATATTATCACTTTGGCTCCACGTAACAATGGATGGAATAGTCCTCTTACTTTCGCCCCAAAGAAAGATGCTCAAGGCAATTATACTGGTGATCGTAGACCATGCCTGGACCCTCGGCATATCAACAATTTACTACCTGATGATCGGTTCCCGCTTCCTCTGATCAAGGATGTGTTCTTGAAAATGCGCGGTGCTCGTGTGTTTACCACATTGGATTTGAAGAATGCGTTTCACCGTTTCAAGATTTATGAACCACATCAACATAAGACTACCTTCACTTTCAACGATATACAGTATATGTTCAAAGGTTGTCCGTTCGGACTTAAACCCATATCATCTAAATTTCAACGGGTTATCAACCTGTTGTTCCGGGATGTTCGTTATGTCACTGCTTTTGTTGATGACATTGTTGTGTTCTCAAACTCCATGGAAGAACATCGTGGACATGTGTTAGATGCTATAGAGCGTCTCACAAAGGTCAACTTGATTCTCAACCCAGACAAATGCCATTTTGCACAGCAGTCAGTCTACCTACTTGGCTTCTGTGTTAGTGCCCGAGGAGTCTCGGTGGATCCCCGGAAAGTGTCCAATGTTATGACATGGCCCATTCCCCAATCGGGTAAAGACATCCAAAGATTTCTGGGCTTAGTTAATTACTTCAGCGACCATCTACCCAAAATCTCTCAGTTGACGGCACCGCTGAATAGCCTACGTAATGCTGGATCATTGAAAGATCTATGGACACCATCACACCTCCGTCATTTTGAAGCCATCAAAAAATTATTACAAAGCGCACCTGTTCTCAGTCTCCCAGATTTGAGTTTACCTTTTGAAGTCGCAACTGACGCCTCAAATAGTGGTATTGGTGCTGTCTTGTACCAAACGCGTGGAAATCGAACATGCTACATTGGTTTTGTTGCGCGCGCGTTGTCGCCATCAGAGCGCAACTATTCTGTCACGAAGCGAGAGTTGCTGGCCGTTGTGTATGCATTCAAGAAATTTCACCAGTTCTTGTGGGGTTGTCCATTCACATTATACACGGACCACAAAGCCCTCGTCTATTTACACACGCAACCCATTGCTAATCCTATGATGGTCCAATGGTTAGATGCCATTTGCGATTACAATTTCACGGTTGTGCATCGTCCTGGTGTACTTAACGTGTTGCCTGACGCTCTTTCTCGTCTGTTCCCTCCGGAAAAAGAGCTGGTGAGGGGTAATGTCCCAAATACGCCTGTGCTTTTGAAAACTCCCACAGTCGCAGCTGTCACGCGACCAGAGTACATGACGCCACCAGAGAATGAACGGACACAGTTGTTGGAAAAAGCGCATCTGTTGGGTCACTTTGGTGTAGATCACATAGTCAAGACCCTACATAATGATGGTATACACTGGACAAACATGCAGAAAGAAGCTCTAGAGTTGGTTTCGAAATGTCAAACTTGCCAACAATTCTCCATCACGAAGCGTGGGTACCATCCGCTACGTAATGTTTACTCTAATGAACCAGCAGCACATTGGGCTATCGACCTAGGAGAATTTCCTACATCTGCAAGAGGCAACAATTATATGCTCGTATTGGTGGATATCTTCACTCGATTCTGTGTTCTACGCGCCATACCTGACAAGTCCTCTCTGACAATTGCAATGCAGCTGGTGCAAATATTTTGTGATTTTGGATTCCCCAGAGCACTGCAATCTGATAATGGCAGGGAGTTTGTTAATGAATTAGTAGATAATATTCTGGATTGTTGTGGCGTCGATCATCGCCGTGTAACACCCTATCACCCTAGTGCAAATGGTGTAGCAGAGAAATGGGTACACACTGCAAAAATGGTCATCATGAAATCCTTAAAAGGTGTCAAGCATGATTGGGATCTTTATGTACCGTCTGCACAATATGCAATCAATTGCAAGTATAGCCGGCTTCATAACAGCCGACCTTTTGCACTCATGTTTGGTAGACAACCGAATGAATTTGTGGATTACACCAAGCAAAAGTCATCCGAATCTTCAATGAAGGATGTAGAAAAAAGGAACATGATTGTCGCACAAATGCAATCTGTGGTCATTCCGGCTATTAGAAAGCGCATCAAAGCAGTACACGATATTGACCAACGCAATTTCGCAAGAACACATAGAATTGTCGAACAATATCCGGTTGGTACAAAAGTCATGATCCTTAATATGGACAAAAAGACAAAGACGGACCAAAATTACGAAGGCCCGTTCACTGTGGTAGGTCGTAGAGGCAATAGTTATGTCCTCGCCGATGAAGACAATGATCTGCTTTCACGTGACGTTCCTGTAAACCATCTCAAAGCCATTTCGAAAGATACTCTTGTATCGGATGATCAGTTCTATGAGATTGAAGCAATCATCAACCATCGAGGCACACGTGGAAAATATGAATACCTTTGCCGCTGGAAAGGCTATTCCGCAAAGGATGACACGTGGGAACCTGCCACCAACTTTAACGACCTCAGTATTATAGACAAATACTGGAAACGCAGGCAATCTGCTATCAATATGAATGGCAGATTAGAGTCTAGTAGTACATGTCAGAATGTAACTGAGGACACCTGTGCTCCATACACAAGGAGAAACAAGAGGAAGCCAACCAAAACGGTCGGCCCTAGGCGCTCTAAGCGTTCGCGCAAGTAAACGTCTTTCCCGTTTTTTCCCACTGGGTTTTTTAGGGTTTTGCAGATGTTTCTAGGAATTGGTCTTTTATTCATTCACTTGCATATGCTTGGATTCATTGGCATTAGACGGTTGACTTCAACCTGGTGGGGGGTAATGTTGTAGTTATCACTCTAGAGCGGAGATCACATGACCTTCTTAGTAGCTCGTGAAACAACGCTTACCAATTTGTTATAGCGAGGCAGCTCATGGTACAATAAAGAGCACCTTTATCCAGTCTCACTTACTTCCGCTCGTGATAAAACAATCACGCGTAAAGATTTCTGGCAAAAATGCGATTTGATTTTGAAAAATAGGGTATATTATGCGAAAGTAAAGGAAAACAAGACCTCCAATTCTACCCATTCTACGGGTATACGCGAATACTTTTTTTATCTTTTTACACACACACACACACACACATAGATGTTTTTATTGCTCTTTTGTTGTTGCTGTTTAGTAGTCGTCGCCTTTGGAAACAATCTAGAATAAATTTGGCATCAATAATAGCACACACACACACACACTCTCTCTCTCTCAATTTTTTTTTTACCTCCTTGCAAGTAGGTCTGAGCAAGATGGTGTGCTCGAGCTGAGCAGTATAGCTACCCTTTGTATCACACAAGGGTGGATACGCGGTCACCACGCCCGCAGACACCAGGTTCCGTAAACCCATCAGGTACTTTTCCTCACCAATACGATCCAGGTAACGTCGGCAGAAGGGCAATGTGCCAAAATGTTTGTTGATCGTGCTCAGTAAGGACTTGGCCCGTGGCAAACTGATATATATATATATATAGAGAGAGAGAGAGAGAGAGAATAGGCCATTAGTGTTGACCGAATTGCTTCGTAAAGCTCTGTAGTCATTTACCGAAGAGGAACATAGGGAGAATCAAAGGACTTTGCATAATGGGAGCATTCACCCTCTTCCACAACATATCCACGACCAGTCTACGACACATGTGAGTAGGCCAAGTGCGTTTCTCGCCCCCCTCTTTATCCGTCACGCCCTATCTTCGATGACTTACCGAGCAGAATGTTTCAATGGCAAGTTGTTCACCTTCCTAAACATGTCCATATCCAACCATGAGTCGAGCTCCTTTTATGCAACACACACACACACACACCTCGAGTTTGGTTTCATCACCCGAATTTCTGATGATGGGAACAGACTTGCCAGCGTGGATGCGGTAAGGCTCGATTGTGTGACCGTTGAGGTTGCGAATGGGCTTGATATCATACGTCTTGCCGTCCAATTCGATTTCGTACGAGTCGTAGACCTCATGAACCGCAGCACCGATATCGCACAGACGAACATCGATACCCGCCTCCTTGATACCCGCATACGTGGCCTCTCTTGCGGCTTCCACAAGCTTGTCAAACTTGGGATTGAAATTCATGGTGAAGGCAGAGTCAACAATGCGCCCTAGAGGGGTGGAATCATGATCAGACTTTCTTTCTTAGAGCAAATCAAGTTGACTACTTGCCATTGACATGGACACCGAAATCAACCTTCAAAACATCGTCGTAGGCGAGGACGGTTTTATCGCCAGCATTTGGCGTGTAGTGAGCAGCGCAGTGGTTAAGCGATACGCCGGTGGGAAAACCAATACCGGCCTCAAGTCCATTCTCTTCGACAAGGGCGCGGGTGCCATTCTCGATCAACTCGGCAATCTCGATCATCGTCATGCCTGGTTGAATGGCTTTGCGAGCATACGCGCGGACCTATCGACCGCTTGGAGTAAGAGAAAATCGGAACTCTACGCGGATACAGCCACAGAAAAGAAAAAAGGTGTGTAGAATAACGGACCTGACGATGGACCTCTGCAGCACGCCGAAGGTCATTGTAATCGTCAGCCTTGAGGCGCTCCTCGGCCCGTTTCTCTTCGCTTGTCGTTCTATAATGATTGCTATATACCGACACATGCGTCTTAGCACAACATTCATGCTTGACACAAAATAAAGCACAAAATCATACTCGTCAAGATATTCATGCGTCTCGCCCTCGGGATACACCTTATTGGTGTAGATCTGAGAAACAGGAATTGTGGGAGGTTCGGTCTGCGTCTTGGGCGCCTTCTTCTTTTTCTTCTTGTTCTTCTTCTTCTTAGCTTTTCAAAGGCGCGTCAGCTCGCTGTTCGATCCCCATACTTATCGACATCCCCAAACCAGCTCCATCATCCCAGCTACCGAAGAAAGAAAGAGAGAGAGAGAGAGAGAAAAAGGAGGGAAAAACAACCCTTCTCCTAATTACCAGGTGCGCTCTCGCCCGCAGTAGCTGCAACAGTCTCTTCCTCGCCAGCACTGTCATGCTTGTCCTCGGTTGCTACGACCGACTCTGAAAGCGGGCATAAGTATTCGATTGTCTATTTGAACTGTGCCATTCGCATATCCATACTGTCGTCGATTTTTTCCTTTGGTGCGTCTTTGCCAGTCGCCTGTTGCATTTCAATGGCCATATTATGTATGAGTGAAAAGGGAGAAATTCGGTTTCGTTTTTTTAGAACAGAGAAAAACATGACGGTCCTCACAGGCGGAGTCTAAAAAGGCAAAACTCATTGTTCAAGCACTTCCTCCATCCGCAAACCAAAAGAGGACGCTTTCTGATAATGGGAGAAATTCAACTGCTGTCGTTAAGGAAAAAATCTGACCAATCCCATTCGCTTCGTGTCATCTGAAGTGACATTCGTAAACAAGTTAATATTGCCATGAATGAATAAATGAGGATCAGATACGCGGTATGCATGCTGGTATCACAGAGCAGATGTCGAAGGAACAGTCTTGGACTCTTCTGCCAGACGTGCAGATCTCTTTTTACGGGTTAGGCCTTCGACGAACAAAAGGCATGTATGGGGTGATAAATACTAAAATACTTGGAATGATAATAGTCGTGTGCGTATGTGTGCGAAGGGATATTGTATGGGTTATATACAGGTCTTCTTTATGTGCGCGTGTATAAAAGAATATAAGGAGAAGGGTATATGTCCTTAAAGATGTGATCCGTCGCCATGATGGTAGCTTTCGATGACGCCACTCTGGCCGATCGAGTCATCATCTTCGGTGTCTGTTTCGCTACCAAAGGATGGAGTCGTAGCCATAGCAGCGAGCGCCGGTGGGACGTTTGCAGGCGAGCGAGGGAATGTTGAGTATTCCGGAGGTGAGTAGGTTGGATATCGTGTATTTCCGTTTTGTTGGCGTGGAATGTTGATTTGGATCAAGGGCCGCTCGTCATCGTCTTCATCTTCGTCGCTACGATAAGCGTCTGTGTACCTGCGTGGGGTATTGCTGGACCGTGTGGACGATGCCGTGGCTAATATCCCGCGCTCGAGAAGCAGCGATCCTGATTCATGTCCGTACGCTGGAGGGGGAGCCAACGTCCCGTGCATTGGCGCTAGACCCCATTTTTTAACATTCGCCTCGACAAACACAAATCCTAGGGCAAACATGAGCCGTCATGCTTTCTGTATTCCTCCCCTTGCTTAATGCTCTCTCCTCGTTACCCATTTGGCCTAGATTAACGTGTATCTGGCAAGGCCCATTCGCCCCAATGGTTGGGAACAAGTTCCAACGCAGACCGGTACAGGCATCATCCAGCCTTCGCCCGTTCCGTGTGAAGAAGATAGTGCCCGACCGGTGGCGATATCCCACGCCTACCACATCGCCTTGCTCAAATGTTGATCCGTAGGGTTTCCCATAAAACGGATTATTTAGATGCTTGTGTCCTGTGGTGCTAAAATATGCGAGCGAGTACTTGTTCCAGCCTTAATCATCTATATGAGTCCAACATGTCATGTGATAATCATTGAATATACGACCGTACCAGGAAGTCTGAAATGGGGATATGGTTTTGTAGCGACCCCTACGGCAACGGTTGTTCCCGCAGGTTTCTCAAACATCTTTGCCTAAAAAATCCACCCGCAACAATGTTCAGTTTTTTATTAGTTGATGGTGCATGAAACTCACCTCCCAATAGTACACATCCTGGTTTTTTGGCAGAGGAAGATTCGTTTGCACACATGATTCTCCGCTGAAGAATTGAATCTCTGTTCGTGCCGATACAAAGCAGTTGGAGTCCATATCCCACTCGAATTCAAAAGCAGAGACGCCTTTTTCCTGAATCGAGACAAACTGCGAGAGTGTGATATCCGTGGGTATGCTCTCAGGTGGATAGCGCTGCTGGAATACTGGATAGACGACCAATGGTCAATTTCTTCTCTCCTTCACCCCAACTCCCAACCCCCCCTGGCACTTCAAACTGAACACAGAAAACACGCACACAGAGATACTGCCGATACACACAGACCTTCATACACACACACTATCTCTCTCTCTATCTCCCGCAATTACTTGCCTTTCGCTTGCTCATAACTGATTCGCGCATCTTCAGAGAGCATTGCCAGTAATACGGGTGTTTCTTCGATTTCACCCGCGCATTCAGGGTCGTCAGCTCCGTTAAGAAAAAGTCGATCGCCTCCTGCCCTTGAAAAACAGAGCAGGACAATAATGACAAGGAAGAATACAACAACACCAACGATGAATATCCATGTGTAGCTATCCATTTTCCTTTGTACAATCGGAGACACCAAAGGAACTCGTAGAGCTAGCCGTTCGTGTAGTAATATGTCTGCGAATGTAAAATGGCTGTTTCAAGAAGAAAGTATGAACAAGAAAGAAAGAAAAGAAAAAAGGAGGCGGAGCTTGTGGAGCCAGGTCTTGATCACAACTCCTAATGAAGCTGTGCTGGCCAACAGCACCACTTCGCTTTTGTAGATGTAATAATGGAATGAAAGAGAATGGCTTTGTATGCGTAAACAATCAAGGTACAATTTTCAGCTATGTGAATGCCCCATCTCAAGATTTGAATGTACTTCCGCATCACTGGACAATAGGCGTAGTTGCATTTGCTTTCCTCTACCCCCAACAAAGATCCCCCCGTGTGAAGGAATAATAGGCGCCTTTCATACTTTTTGTTTCCTTTTTAATAGATTGTTCTCTTCTTCTTTTGGTGTATGTTATCTATCAACGCTCGTAAGTTATTTATTGCTTCTTTCCGCATGAGGGCTAAAGAAAAGGGCCGCTTGTCTTTCTTGCTGCTTCACATATCTATTTCGTTTTAACTATGAGATAGGTTCAGCTTTTCCTTCTTTTGCAAAGATCATTACCTCAAGACATTCTCAAAGAGCCTCTGAAACTCGGGTGCTGCATGTATGAATTTGTACTTCCAAAAGTTAGGAGTGTGCAGGAGTTCAATAAACGTCGCAAGAATGCCCCATGGATGAGGTCTGTTCACAATCAGTCGTTCAAGTAGTGTCCTAATCCATCTTGTCAGCAAGTGCGACCCCGCTGTATATATCTACTAGTATACCTCGTGATGTTTTCCTTGATCATCTCATCCTGTTCTGAGAAAAGATACAAAATCACCGATTTGAAAAAATAGGTATGTTTGTTTGGATAACGGATGTGATCAGCGATCACATTGAGCAGGAAATAGCGACCTAGTAGTGCGATGATGGTTAATGACATGAAGGATATACACAAGGTGCAATGGAGCCATGCCTTCTATTGTTAACTGTTCAAGCAGATAAGTGTAGAAAAGAACGGCAGGATCGGATCCTATAGCATCCAGGCAGACAGCATCTGAGGAAATTGCAGCAGTACCCACATAGAGGACAAGTGCTTCGAGCCTATCGATGTGATACTTTTCCCGACTATTCGTGTTCTCGTCGTTTTCCACCTTTAAGAACTTCAACGCGGCCTCAAAGAATGGTGGAGTACTAGTCCCATTCGCCGTAGAAACATGATTGCTCCTGAGATATTGGTCTGCAAGTACCAGCATATCTTCCGCATTTAGGATAGTCACGTAAGAAGGCGAAATCGCTGGAGTCTCGTTAAATTCCGGGAGATCAATTCGTGTTCCATCCGTCCCTGAAGGATCAGGGAGTTGTATCGTACGTGGAAATGCGCTCAAGACTAAATTCCGGATCTGGACACAGTTGAACGGGATTGCACTGATGAACGTTATGTAATGGTAGGAAAGAAATTCGGGAAAATCATGCAGTAGGACGACAAGCATTCGGAGGGCGCTGCGATAGAAAATCTGGGCTGATTGCAGTCCAAATGTTCCTCCTTCCACCAACTGACCGAGGAACTTCAGCAATGCAACAACCAGCTTCTCAGAACACTTCCATAGCTCAATATCATTTCCTGCAAGCAACTCGGATAGAACAGTTCGATGCGATATCAATTGGAGCCATGAAAATGCAAAACCAGGAAGGACAGCTGGCCTGATTGTATATAGAACCTCGCTGAAAAAAGCAAAGAAACGATCAGCAAGAAACGTTAATGGTTTGGTGTTCACCCGTTCGATTACCCACCTGAAGGGCCTCAGAAGTTCATTGCTCTTCATTTCTCTGTTACATTCAATGGATATAGAGCAAAGAAGTCGTAAAAACGGGCGCTGGTCGAAGCTGCTAGTTTGTGCTTCATGGTGACTGACAAGCACCAAGATTACAATCGATAATGCGTGGGTAAAGAACTTCACCTTCGCGTTCTTTTCGTGTTCACCAGATCCCTGAGCTGCCATCATGAATGCAATGAGCTTAGCAACGGAATCAACCGCGTCCTTCATGCGGTATTGATTGGGTGGAGGTAGAGTGGAAAAATCAAGGTATTGTTGTATAGCTGTTTGGACACATAGGCGCACGAAGGCACTCTGCAATTCATCCGACTTGCATACCTCTAGAGTGATCTTATCACAATAAACCATGTGTTGTTAGTTCTGTAACATAAAACAACCGTCCGTCTCCATTATACCTTGGACGCTAGCCTTTTCAATATAACCCTTTTGCACAAAGGATGCACATTCAAGCGAATCCACTGAGCTAGAAGCATTCGAAGCTCCAAGTAATTAATCCCTTGGGTCTTCACAAGTCCATACGGTTGCCCGTACATCTGCTCCAACTCGTTCATGAACGAAACCACCCTGCAAAGGCATATTAGATCTCTCGCAGATGATATCAAGGTAAGGAAGGAGTGCTTACGATGGCGGTGCGTCCCCGTCCTTGATTAGTTGTTCGAATGCGGACACAGTCAAAATGTGGTCCTCTAACACGGAAACTTCTGTTTTCGACAAAAGGCAATTCTTCAATAGAGCAGCTGCGTAGTCCATAATACCGTCCGCTTTTGCTCGGATTAACTTGGACAAGTACACATCGTACTCCTCATAAGGGATAAGGTCGTACAGCATCATCATCGCAGTGACTTCTGCGTTGTACTTCCGCTAGCCAATCCTCTGAATGTTAAGACGAAGCGTGTAAACGATTTGACGGAAATCTTACCTCATCATCTGCATAAATAAACCACCCGATCACTTCTTTTCCGATGTCTGGATATAGCTCAAAGAGAGCCTGTAAAAACACCGTGTAGGTCTCTAACGCGAATCGGCTGTTGTTCTCGAAAAGCATCAATACGACTTTTTCGATGAACGTTACAGTATCTTTCAAAGGGGGAGGGTTTGTTTTCATGACTACTAGGAAGTGTCGCATGTATTGGTAGATCACATGCTGCTGATCAAGAGCTTTGAAGCTCGGCAGTTCATTGAGAGCTGGCTGTCGAATATACCCATCGAGCTCTGTAAGCATTGACTAGAAAATAATCAATGTTCATGCTTTGAAGAACCATTCGAAGGCACTTACTTGAAGTTTTGAAGATATGGTGTCATGGTCCCTTCCGTTCTCAGTATCGTGTCCATTTGATAAGATACCAGGAGCTTGCACTGTGGGAGCATATTAATAAAAATGGAAAAGGGCATGGCCAACGTATAACTTGCCTGTGTATGGTACCTCGGCTGGAAAAGATGTTTCACGCTCATGGAGAGGAAGTTGATCAAAAGTTTCATAGAGCCGCATCTTACATGACCTGTTAATCCCATTTTCTTATTCAGCACATTGAATAACTTACCTGCTCATAATTCACACTTCTATTTGACCGTAGGGGTTCTGGTAACTGAATATTATGAGGAGCTCCTTGCAGGCTCTGTACATCAAAGTAAGGATCCCGAGGACGCTGCTAAAGAGAAGGGAAATAATCAGTGACTATTATACCGCCAAGGAATGCTTCTCTAAGATACCTCGTTATGAAGCTTCCGACTTGAGTATGAAGGCGCCATGAGCCGCTCAACCTCCGAAATCGCGCGCATTTGTGCTTGTTGTTCGATAAAAGCGTCCATTAAATTCAGGTTATCAAGTGCGACTGTTGTCCCGATTTCTTCGGCAGCCGTCTGTGTAGACCGGTAGATGTTAGCGTGTAATGTAACCCATATTGTATCTTGGTGACCTACATCCACAACACCCGCTTGAACAAGTTGAGCCCGGATGGCATCGATGACAAAGTTGCATAACGGTTCCTTGCATGTCGCGACCGCCAATCTTGCAGCTAAGGTTCTCACCATTGTAAGAGCAGCTCGTTTCACCTTCAGTTCATCCGGGTCCGATGCAAAATCTTTAAGAATTAGGCTCCGGGTAGATGCTGCGGCAATATTAGCCGTGGTAGCCACTGCTGAGGGAACAACCTATCATTTCAGCCTCTGTAAGTGATCCATGTCCAGTAGGATTGAAGCAGCCCGTTACCTTTTTAAGCGATTCTGTAATCGCGCGAAAAATACCCATCCTGGTGGCCGGGTTCTTCTCAAAAACACGCAGGATAGCTGGACTGAACTGCAATCGAGACGTCAATGCTGTTACGTCGAGATCAACAAAGTGACCGTTTTCTAGATACATGTTACTTACGTTACATTGCAGCGTCGAAATCAAGCAATGTCAAATTACCTGTGGACCAATTAATGAGGTCTCCTGTGTTCGCACCAGCGCTATATTCAGCAGAATCAGATCGCTGAATATCGGGTGGTTGGGGTAAGCTTGATGGACGAATATGAGCGTCTGAGGAACCATTTAGATCACCAGTCTGTACTGACTCTCGTCTTTCCAATAAATTGGTAGGCTCAATCTCTGAAAATAAGAAGTTACGAATAAATAAAAATCACAGGTATACCTCATCCAACTTACCGTTCAAATCGAGGCCTAATGCTCTATACAGAATCTCGACCTCAAATTTTAATTTGAGACTCAAATTTTCATGCCAATAAAGTTCAGCAAGAAGTTTAAGTATTCCCATGAGCCAAGGATTAGGCGGTTTGAATATTTTGCTATTTTGTGCTTCTTGTAGCACCCGGCAAGTAAGAGGTATAGCTACAATAAGCCGTTTTCGATCATAACAGTCAAGTAGAAGATCCTGGCAATCAGGGAATTAGTTAACAGCAGTGAGGTAATTTATATCATACGTACTTTGAATGAAAGGTCTTTGTGACGAATGGGTTTATTCTTGGAAAGGGTAATCTTCCCTAGCCATGTTCCCAGCGTCTTAAGGGTGTCACGATCGGATTGAGAACCATCGGTTGACTCCGATTGGAGTAGGATCTGAATGTTCCTGTATGTATCCTCAATAACAAACTCGAACAAACCCGGTTTGTCTAGTCGAGTTAAGAATGCGGCATAAAGGTCATGATTGTTGCGTTCAATGCTCACGCGCCTCACAACGAGATAGTGACTGAACCACCCCCAGATTGTCTCGTTCAGTAGCGGCTCAAGCTGTTCGACTTTTTCGTCCATATTGCTCATTGTCAAGTTGTTAATTGTGAATGCAACTTTCTCTTGCACTTCATCTGGAGGTATATCATATGCCCTGGGGAAGTCCAGGAGCTTGGAAGACTGCTGCATGCATCCATTCTGTTCATTCCTTTGCGTCGGCTCAACCTTAGTATCATCTCTTGTGGTTGATCCAAGTATCTCTTTTTCGTCTGCTTCATCCACACTGGTGGCAAGTCGATCAAGTGCTGCATTGATACTGTTCAGAATAGCTGGATATTCTTTCAACGCTGGGAGTTTGGATAGTAGCATCGTGTACTGGGGCCATTCTGATAATCGACTCTGGAATTGAGCAAGGGCATAAACGCCAAAATGGAAAAGCTTTGACCCAGCCGTAGAATTGAGCGCATCCAAAATATGCTTGAGTGCATGCTGTAACAGTGCATGCGTAATCAAATGATGCTCGATTAGGAGGCCAAAGAGTTTGCCTGTAATTCGTAACTCGCCATCAGGGTATTGATTAAAAAAGCGTGCTTCATCAAGCTTTTAGAGAAGTACCATTAGCGATATGAGCAGACAGTGATATGAAATTAACATACCAGGGTGTGAATGGTACATGCAAAGAACTCGGATTGACTTGGATCAGAAGATTCATGACACTTCTTCAAAACGGATATATAGTCTTCTGGGCTCAGTTCTCCTACGTAAAGCTTCACAAAATAGGCTCGGACTAGTTCTTCTGCTTCTGCTGCCAGTGGTCTCTGATCGATAGATGTGTCTGTGCTCATTCGGGCCGTTGGCGTTCTATATATTGGCTGGTTGTTATCGTCAGCTTTGACAGTCTGCAACTGAGAGCAGAATTGCATGATCTTCCATAGTTTTTCGGACTCTTGGGGTGTTAACGGGCTGTATAGTTTGAACATTAACCATCACTTGCAGTAAAAGAACAAGCTATATCAGATGTTTACCTGTCAGAAAGCACCCTGAAAAATGTTCCCAGAACCTCTCCCGACAACGGCAACGTCGGTGTTGCCAGGTTCTGGCGAGATTGACGAAGCTCATCTGCACACTTCTTTTGCAAGAAATCGATGCATGCTACAGAGAATGGTATTCCATCCGTTTTCAATCGAAGCGAAAGCCATTTCTCCAAATTAAGGTGCTGCCTCCTTGCAGCAAGAGCTGCTAAGTCCAATACAAAAAGAGGTACATCAACACGTAGTACCGGGACAAGAATCTAAAATTTATAGACATATTCAATACCAGCATCGTTATTGAATCCTCACATTCGGTTTTTCTACCTTCGTTTCCTGAGCAATATCGAGAATTCGAGGTAATGTCGTAGGATCCTTGCTATACATGTCCAAAAATCCTTCAATGACTAATCCGGGCTGTATCTTCATCAGAAGAGTAATTACAAGGGGCGAGTTCGCGTGCCCGATGAGAAAAATATTGAGTAATTTAAAAAGCAATGTACGATATAAGTCCGTTTTGACAGTCTATATGTAATGTGTTAATTCATGCTAATTAGGTGTTGCTCTTTATGACATACTTGTAGTTGAGCAAGACCTAGCAAAAGGAGCTCGGGGTATTGGACTGTAAGCCGATCCAGAAGAAATCGAGCATCATCGATCGCTTGGCTATTCCCGAGGTTCAGTATGGCATTGATCATTTCCATACAATTGAGAGGGAACATGGATAATTGCATCGCAAGCGGCCGCAATGCTACGTTTAACGCCATGATATGCGCTTGTCCTATCACTTTGGTGATACCTGCTTGACCCGTCAGATTAAAAACGTCTGGAGGAGCGCAAAGCATCTGGTAAAGGATGCTAAGTTGCCCGCGCGCGTTCTGCCAGGGAGTAAAGAAGACGTGGACTGGGAAGCTTTCGGCACTTTCCTTGTACTATATAGTCTAGCGATGACTAACTTGTCTCTTTCTGTATGACTCTCTCTCTCTCTTTCCCTTTCTCCCTCTCCCTCTCTTCCTCTTTAAGTAGCCGCTTACCTTTTGGCTCGCATACCAAACATCCAAAATCATCTTTAGTCCGGAGAGATCGTACACAGCAAATTCGGGGTGGTCCAGCTTAATCATAACCTTTGTCCAACTCACAGGGGAATTCTGCGAGATACGTATATTTTAGGTCGTTTGGTAATCAGTTCCAGGGCCCTTCTCTTGTGCATTCATTTCCTCGCTTATCACGCATACTCACACGCTTATGGACTGCCTCGACCAGGTGTTCCACATTCCACGTATTTTCTCCATTGCTTTTTTCGAGGCTCGAGTGAGAACGCACCATCATCGAAAGCGTACGCGCAAGTGCATCTTCATTCAAGTCCGCTTTAGCCATGACCCGCATGGCACTATCGACGCTACTAGTGGCTGCATAGCCGATTTCGAAAAATACTTTGCTAATTGCAAAGAGATCTGATTGCTGTGACATGCTACAGAGAGACATGTGTTAGAGTGCAAGTGAAGCAAGAGTCAGTAACTTGTGAAAAACCGAGAAGACGAGCGAGTTTCGACCGCAGTACTCACACAAGTTTTTGTCAGCAATGCTGTGGAAAGGATGTAGAGGATCAGTTAAAGAATGGTCCAGATGAGACTGTGGCTTACTTAAAAAGTGAGATTGTCAGAACAAGGAGGGAAAATAAGCGGGGTAGATTGTCATCACCACCACCCCAAGGGGAACCATCGAACTTCCGAAGCACCGGCACGGAGGTGGCACCTCCCAGCCAATAAAATCGGTATCAGTGTAACAGCTTTAAGACCCGATCTGCAGGGCCAGCAATTGGGAAAAGCGAGACCTGCGTACCAAAAATGGGGAACCAAGCTACAATGTTAGCAAGGAATTGCCGCTCACAGCCTAATATGGGTTGTCTTTAAAGCACTTTAGGTGGAACAATGGTTTGGAAACTACAGAAGAAAAGGTTATGAACAGATCATCGCTACAGGCGACTTAACCGAAATGCCTTAAGGGCATGGGACAGGATACTGCAGCGGCCATGATTTCATTAGGCGCCAGGAATGGCGACCTTTCCAGCTTAACGAATGCGGTTTCGGGGCTGTTTACTCCAAGGAAGGTAATTGAATAATGCAGAATTTTCCCGGAAGGCCAAGCTCGGGTACACTGAGATAATGGAGATATTGACTTTCACTGTCCAGCAGATAATGTTGTTAAGAGCGCAGGAGCGGTAAGATAGCCGGAAAAACTATGACGAGAAACCTGATCCTGTGCACCATGTATTTCTTGCTTTTGACATCGTATGCTCGCTAGCCATTGTATGTGGATGGTTTACAATAGATGAATTATAATGAAAAGATCTGTAAGGGAAACGAAGCGCGCAGTTCGTCAAGGACTGTAAAAGAGGATTGTTTTTATTGAATCAAGAGAACACTTTCTGGAATATTTGGACTTTCCTCTTTCGATTCCACCACTTATCCTTATTGTATTCTCGCAGATGTCCATTTGGAGAAATCCCCAAACTCTTGTTACTGGACGCGAACGATCTTTTTACTACTGAAGAAGCGATGCTAGGAAGTGTTCTAAGTTGATGCATTAAGCTTTACATGGGAGGATATCGCCATGAAATAACATTATATCATCCGCGATTGTCTTCCGCACAACTGTTCCTTGTCACCCTTTCGTCAGGTTATGTAGAACGGAAACATCGCGAAATATGACAGCATTAGCACTAGGTCTTTCAGGATAATACTGACTATGACTTCAAATTCGCCGAAGATGGGGCCAGCACCACCTTTCGCTGCCGGAAAAGAGAGATGGTTCAGAAGACAATCACCAGATGACTCTGAAGAGTAGTCTCATTATTGCCGACTAGCGCTGTCAATCATCTTCTAGCCAGAGGCTACCAAGTAATCGACAGTACGAGCGGCTATCATTACCATAATACTGCACATCCTTGACCACGACCCTTTACTACACAGGAGAAACTAGGCCTGTTACAGAGGACAGTTATGCACAAGCATAATGTTTCAAATGCAGGATATCGTCGAGTGGTTGAATTCATAAATAGTTAACTGCTACCCAACTGCAATGATGATAGCTAGTATTATTATGATATATATTGATTATGTATTCATACCTGATGAAATCCATTTAGATCATTGCCGTCTGTCCGTCATATCGCCGTATCGAACAGAAAATCATTTACATGTCCAGTACCCGGTCCAACCGCGGGACTACGGTGTTTGTCCTATTGTTTGATCTTCCCACGAGCAAAGATATCAGCGGTTGCCCCAAGTGCAGTCGCATGCGGGTTTCGCCCTGACCGATAAAGCACATGATCAGATGTCCTATCTTTCTCTGAAAGATCAACTATCCACGCTGCTGACAGGTGGCGGATGCAGTGGCCGCCTGTTATAGTGATACCCTCGGTTGCAGGAAATCGCATCACTATAACGAATTGGAATAAGCCCTATCTGGCAGTTTTGTTCTTCATAAAGTGTATCGTTATAACGAATTATCATTATAACGAATTATCACTATAACGGGCGGCCACTGTATTTTAACCAGCGCGCAGAAGACGCTGATCAGCAAAGCTCTAAAAATATTGCAGTCGACTTGGCTATCAATGTTCGATGGAAAAAATCATAGGTTGGTTCCCATAATATCGGATTAATCATATTTCATGATCTGCATACGCGCGATCTAATTTCCCAGCATCAAATGCGATAACTCACACTTCAGGCGCAATAGCAGTGGATTTTATCGATCTACTCATTTTATGCAATTCCCACTGTTATAGTCAGAGCGGTGGAATAAGAAAGCGCATTCACAGAATCTGCAGTGCAGGAACTGCTATTTCCGATTAAATCATGCGCTTTGTCACTTTCGTGGAAGCAATTGATGAAGGCATTTGTACTGAAATGATTAAGAGTTTGCTGAACTGGAAGGTGATCCAAACACGACATACAATAAAATTCTTAAGGTGCATCGAGAATTAGCGTAATTTACCCCTTCACAAAATACCAGGCAATTTGTTCACTGCGAATATGCATTACCTGCGCCATATGCCTGAGACGCTACGTCAGTTTGGTCCTTTACGTGCAGCAAATGCCCGAGTCAATGAACGAACTGTGGGATTGCACGATAAATGGGATTCGTTCGACCAAGGCCCGGGAAAAGAAGCAGGATATCAGATGCTCTTAATTTCTACTGAGAGGCACTATTATCAGACGACCTAAGCATCAGACGTGTCTTAATTAAATAAGCGAACCCAGAAAATCTTTCTTTAGGAATCAATACCGTCAATCGAGCATACATCATCTCTGCCAGATTATGGCCTCCCCAACAGAAGCAAACCATTTTTAGTATGTATATAAAGATATGCTCCGCGTTCCTGTCGAGATAGATAGCATTAAATACTTATACTTAATTAAATAAATATATGTACTGTGGATGTACCTTGAGGTAACTCATGAGTAATGATGACTGTCAATGATTTCTAACTTTTGTGAACTTTTCACCTTTCCTGTTCTACAAATATCAACTGACAGGCCCGCTAAACTTCATCAAACCAATTTTTTCAAAACATCCCAAGAAAGCCGAAAACCTCCGCCTTTCTCCCTCTTAAATCACCCAAAACCTGGAAACCCTATGAAATCTGCTGAAAGTTTTTGCAGCGTATGTGAAGCACATTGCTTGGTAATCGAGACTCATGTTGAATAGCCAGAATAATTAATGCTTATTATTCATAAGAACGTTCACAATTGTCACAATTGGCTGCATTGATAGCGACACACAAAGTAATAATATAGCTACACTTTTTCTAGGCAGTAGCACGACTGCCAGCACCTGTCTCATCCTTGTACAACTGTTGATCCCAAATGTACACACCGAGTCCTTCTCCAACGCGGTTCAACTGGGTCACCATATCAGCAAGCTTCTTGATGGCTGTGACCTGCTCTTCCAGGTAGGTCTTTTCAATGAAGTCACACATTTGAGGATCGCCATTAGCGTCCGCAATCTTGTGCAAATTGAGCAACGATTTGTTGACATCTACGCTTCGGTGTATCGGTAGAGGATATATCCATTTTAATCAGTCCAATATTTCTCAAGCTCACAGACACTTATCCATCGAATCAACCAGTTTTACCTTTTTCCAGTTGAAGGGCAGACTCTACCGCGTTCTTAGCGGATTTCCACTCTGTCTAGGTCAGGCGTGTTCCCATATGAATATACCACCTTCCGGCCAAAAAATAGGGTTCGTGGAAGAATTGAATACTGTAAATATATACAAACCTCGGGAGCCTGGAGTGCACGAAGGATAGTTTTCCCACCACGCGTAGTAATATAGTCAATCAGTTTCTGAGCATGCTCACGCTCCTCTTCAGCTGCTCTACGAAAGTATTTCTCAAGGCCCGGCAAAGCGACCGATGTATGCTGGGCCCACGCGCTCATGGACAAGTAGACCTGTGACGCCTGCAGTTCTGTATTAATCTGCTGATTGATTGCCTCCTCCGATACGGTTGTAAAGTTTTGTTTAGCCAAAGACATGGTGTTATCAAACAAGTGAAAGACGAAAACACGTTAGAAATTACATTAAAATCACTTTTATATATGAATCTGTACAAACCGGAATAACGACGTAACAGAACGGGGATTATTGGTCATACAATGTTACTCTTTTCCTCTGAAACGTGTTTATACCACCATGTGTTCCTGATAGGCGCCAACTAGGGGAAAAATTTATGGCGGCTTGCGTGTCAAAGCAGAGACTCATGGAAACCTGAAGAGTCTATGAGATGCGTTTATATTTTCTATAGGTTTTCGAATCAATCACCAATATACGCACTGCATAAAGGTGATTTTTCGTTATGTACGGAAATGACCTATTCTATTAGTACTGGTAGGAAAACCGTATTTGATGCTCTTGGCCTTCATTACTCCCACTGCTTCCACTTTCATTTTTCGGTATCCATTTGCTCTACCAACAAGAGCAACAAAAACATTAAAATCAGATGAGATACCGATCACATTCCCGTCTTGTCAAGAACTTTATCACGTCGTTGCTCCATATATCCGACGAAAATGCTTGTAATCAACGAAGGGCTGCTTCTAAGTACTAGCAAATGATTCAAGGTCATAATTGTTCACTGCACACATCATGTCCCCTTCCCATGGATGTGGGTCTTCATTCCGTCAGAATGCTGGTTTCACGTGCTGATGTTTTGATTTGTCAATCTCTGCTCTTCAAGGGAGAGACAAGGATAATAATGCATTTACTGGAGCAACTTTGTCAACAACTGAAAGACAGCAAGTGTGCTAGATATCGCGTGTAAGCGAGACAAGGAAGAATAAATTTCGGCCAATACAAGTCTGAGAAACATGTCTCGGCGGGGCAAAAGGTCCTCTCTGCGGATTGATCCACAAACGCTTCCGCTCTGAATGGGGGAAGCGCCCGTAGCATCCACCTATCTATCAGCATAGGGGAATCTTTGGCGCGGGTCCAACGCCTTAATTTAAATAGCAGGCATGAGTTATGGCAATATCCGTGAATAGCCAAACTGTTGAGATTGTAAGTTGTCAATTCATAGAAATTTACTCGGCTAAAATTATCATTGCTAATATTATTATGTCGAGTCACCTTTAAGAATGTGAAATAAGGTAAGATGTTCATCCATGGTCCTGTCAGCCTTGAGCCTGGGATAATGCGGTATTATGTGACACAACCTTGCAGCACATGCTCGAGAACCCCTATTCGCCAAATATGGTATGGTAAGGCTATCATCACCTGATCTTTTCAAGTTACGAGGGCAAGGGAGTCATTCCATAGATACTGCCTTTCTGTCAAGGAGACTATTGATGAGGACCAATAATAGCGCAATTTTAAATCAATGGATCTCGTTCAAAAGGTATTGAGGAAGAAGTCCCCAGCTCCATTTCCTGTTTACCTTGTCTCTAGCATAATAGATTCATAGACGAACAAAGGATATACCCTTGCTGCAGGCAGATCTTACATACGTATATGTGTGGGCGTGAATGCGTGCGCGGTGGAAGAGGTGGAAGTTTCCCTCCTGTCTGACATGATTAAGTTCTTTGAAACTTTTTATTCCCGTACCAGTGCTGTTTCACAGACAACGCTACATGGAGAAAGCTTTTCCGGGATCGTCACAGGAAGATTCTGGCCATCCAAAATCGCCGGGGAATGGAGCAAATGCCGTTTTAAAACCTGGCGATGCCATTGTGAACAGCACATTCGAAGAACGTCTTGAGCATTCCAACCTCGACCGGAAGCGTATGTCACTCCACATCTCAGAACCGTTAACAGTGTCTTCAGCTCATCCTGCTGCGCCTACTCCACAAGCGATTCGCATTACCGACACACGTAATTATAAATTATTTCCAGGAAACATTACTTTTTTCTGTGGCGGCCGTTTATTAACCAGCCGTGCTTACTGGGCCTTCTTCCTGTCACTCTTTATTTTTGTCGTACCCTCTGCCCTTTTTGCTGTATTTATGTAAGTGCACAAAATGCCCTTTCTGTGGCGCAAATGTCATTTTAATGAGACGCGCATACCGCGTAATAGATGCCCCTGGTTATGGCACCACATTTCACCTGTGATACCTGTCATTTTTGGCTATATGTTTGTTCTCGCACTTATTTCGATGCTCAAAACTTCATGGACCGATCCTGGGGTATGTTGGTCGATATCGATGGGAAGGTTCAAGCTTCAAAAGAGATACAGTCCCAATCCTACTCTCGGCCATAATTTTTATGTGATGAGTTGATAGGAATTTTTATGCTTAGATTATTCCGCGAAATTTGGATGTCATTAATGGAAGGAGTACTCCGGTATTACCACCAGCAGCAGCCAGTGACAGCACCTATGGGGTTCCCTATGACAGTCTTCCAGATCCTCCCCCGCCCAAAGATGTTATGATCAATGGTCATACAGTCCGGCTAAAGTATTGCGACACCTGTCGTCTCTACCGGCCCCCGCGGGCGAGTCACTGCAAGCAATGTAACAACTGCGTTGGTGTGTATACCCCTATTTCTAACTGCTTGAGTTGTTTTCCCGCAATTGCCATTGGTTTGATAACACTTCTTCACTTCAGAAATCGAAGACCACCATTGTATCTGGTTGAATAACTGCGTTGGGAAAAGAAACTACCGTTATTTTTTTGTATTTATTACCACAACACTCCTCATGTGTTTCTACGCTATTGCGTTCATCCTCGTTCATCTCATCCGGCTCTATTTGGATTCCAAGGAACGATCATTCAAAGCTACACTCACAGAAGCTCCTGTAAGCATGCTGCTCTTGATCCTTGCTTTTATTCTCTCGATCCCACTGGGGTGCCTAACAGGATACCATTGTTTTCTTGTCATGCGTGGTGTAACGACGCACGAGCAGGCAAGTTACGTGCTGTCAAAAGAGATGATCATCCGCCCTAATTTCTTAAAAATATGTACAAAGTTAAAAGCAAACATGATGATGCAGCCCGCTGAAGATCAGGCTTTTAACGTTGGAAATCCAGTCTACAATATGGTTCACATCTTGTGCAGACCACATCAAAAGAGGTAAGATATTCACGATTACGCTCTTGCAAATTGATATTGATTCTCGGTTTTCAGCTATCTTGCACGCCGCAAATATGCAGAAGAATGGTATAATCTAGAAGAGTCGGCTCAACCGCATATATCAAATACCATATCTTCAAAGTCAGAGGTGTCGAGGCTGCCTCGGTGACTTCAAAACGATAATATGCATTTGCTCTTAGAGAAGGGCATCTTTAGATATGACATGAATATATTGTTGATTTTCCGTACATGAAAAGTAAAAAGGTACGATTGACATTCATAAGTCAGTGGAAAACAGCAACCCTCTTTTTCCACACCCAACAGTCCTGAGAGACCCAGGACGTATCCTGAGTAGTCCCGACAATACCCAGGACGGAGAGAACAGGAAAGGAATGCCAACACACCGGGAGACCTGGGTTTGCGGTAGCCACAGCGTCAAAGACGGCAGAGAGAAGGATCCGAAGGACGTCCAAGGGCACCAATCTTCCAAGTACGGGCACGCTTGATCAATCTGCCAAGGAGAGCGGCTGTTACATCGAATACAAAAAATAGTTTAGGCGATCATTCATGTCTTCTTTGTGATTTGACAATGTTTCATCATACCATGATATCTACGAGACTCATCGCTGCTACTTCATGATGTTTATGGTCTATCGGACGTTCCAACAGACAGTCCTTAATACTGTTACAGACAAATGTTAATGGGCCATATTTTTTGAGGGAAGTCCGGTTACGTTGTGAACAGGCATCATATGCTTGGTACTCATCTCACACTGCCATCAAGTTCTTTTTTCTCCATTTTCGGATAATCAAGACACACACCAGCAGCAACCCAGGAGAGCGTGTTCAGCTGCCAAGCATTGCATTAGGATAATCCTATCTATCAGAATGTGATAGAAGAAGTGACATTGTCTGAATAAATATATCTAGCACTATCAGCCCATGTGGTGGTGTGTATTACGTTCAGTAGGCCATATTAAGATTTTGTGAAATGCAGAATTTTAAAGACATCGGGCTATTTTTGAAATTTCCGCTTGGGACCTTGGCAACTCATGAAGTATCAGGCACCAGTGCCGGATGCGAACAGAAGCAGGCAGGATCCTCTAGTCCATTACGTAGTTTGTAAAGAGCAACAGTCGCGCTGTTCCGTATGCCCCTTTAATTGGAAGGTGGCTGGAGTACTGAAGGAGCCCTCGGAAAAGATCGGTCTGCTCTGGAGTGCCAAAAGGTTACAGGAGCCACAAGTCATACAATGGGCTTCGTGCGTCCATTCGGCCATCTGAATGTCAGCCATGATTTGAGAATGATGGCATTTGAGTATCGGACGATTCGGAATCCTGGAAGAGGATCGAGAAAACCGTTTCCGACGACTAACTGAATTTTTAAAATAGCATGCGTTTTTGAAGGCAGATGGTTGCGACCCAGAGTTTGCTCTCAAGTCCATGCCTTTTTTTCTTCTATGTCTGATCATTTTTTCTAAAAAGATATGTTAGGCTTGTGCTGCACTCAACAGGCACTGAACGATTTTGAAGATGATTCTTGTAAAGACAGTCTCTCCTCTTCGCCCCCGTCCCATAAACACATCATAATAGTGCAACCTTCGGGCGATGGACCTCGTGCAAAGTGTAACCTCCTGCGCAATTGCCTCCCAACCTGGTCCCACCCCCTGAAAGGTTACTGTGCTGACTTTATTAATGTGCTCGTTGATTACAGAAGTATATATATTTTTACTACTCTCTTTTTGGGATCACCACTTCCTCTCTTTCACATCTTTCTCCAACACTTCTTGATAAAAGTCGATCTTTGCAAGATCCTTTTTGATCCTCCCTTTTTCCCCACATCTTTATCATCCCATTTTCCGGCTTGCCGTTGAAAATTTAAACACTTCATTCCTTATCCCCAGTCCAGTCCTTACACCATACTTCATCAAAACAGACACGGGCTTGCTCAGTCTTTGACGCAAAAAACACACCTTCCACTCGTTGCATACATTCTTTTTCAACTTCATGCTTCTCTCCGTGTACCCAACCAGCGTTATGGGCTTGGATTACAACTTCCCGCAGACTGTTCCAGCGGCGTTCTCAAGGGGCGATTTGTTGGCGTTAAGCAGCGCCTCAACCACTACAAGTGCTGGCTCAGGAAGCACTGCCTTGTGTGATACCCCAACGTCCAGTCCTTTCGGTCTCACAGTGTCATCGGCAGGCGCGATGCACTCCTTCACCGAAAACTCATTCCCTTCCTTCTTTCCGCCCCAGCAATTACACGCTGAACATCAGTATCAACAGTATCAGCAGCAGCAGCAGCAGCAACAACAACCATTGCCTTTCCGCACGCTTGCGTCGGATTCTTCGGTTACACAGCCATCGTCATGCTACTCATCGCCTCCTTCTTTTGATGACCCTGCCATTACTGCTACAATCGCCACCATGACCATGGGTCCCAGTCCATTCTCCGTCACCTTCCCGTCGCCTTCTGCGAAAATGGTATCACAGCAGCAGCAACAGCAGCAGCAGCAGGACCATTTTCTTCCCTACGAACCTCAAGAGTCCGGCTTGCCCGTCGATCCTTGTGTGTTTGGTACCAACAACGGCTACAGCAACGGTTTCCAGCAGCTCGCCAGCCCAGTTACTGTAGCTAACACCTTAAGTCACCATTTTCATTCCGCTGGGTACCATCCATACCTGTGCCCAGGTAAAGTACTTCCAAAGCGCCACGTTTTTCCTAATAAAGAAAAGGAAAAAAGGCGATGATGAAAGTGATGATTGCTGACTACAGCTAATGTTAGGATCGCCCATTTCCCATCCTTCGGAGCCTGTCATGTCCAGGACATCGCCCGCTTTGTATGGCCAAACCACTATGCAGCCTTACAACAAACACAATCTCTCTCGATCTCCCTCGCCTGCCTCGACCACCACCTCAGAAACCAGTCTGCCCCAGAGCATGATGGCGACTTTCAATACAAAGGCAACATCAACCACGCCAAAACGCTACAAGTGTGCAGTTTGCGACAAAAAGTTCACGCGGCCCAGTTCGTTGAACACACACATGTACAGTCATACCGGCGAGGTATGTACAAAAGCGAGCGTTTGGATACAAAGAGTCTCATGCCCCACTCGTCTTTTTTTTTTCTAATAATTATAGAAACCATTCAAGTGTCCCGTCGAAGGCTGTGGCCGTCACTTCTCGGTCGTGAGCAACTTGCGGCGGCATGCAAAGATCCATAGTAACCACTCGCTCATCAAATCGCCAATGTCACCAACCTCATGAAGATCTAATATACCACACTCCCGCATTTCCGCACACCTGCATTCTCTTATTTTATCTTAACTCTCCGCGTCCTTTGCTGCAAGTGTGCGTGTACTACTTTTGCATGATCACATTTGGTTGTATTTGATAATTAGAGCAATAATTTGGCGTATTTCTCAAAAAAAAATTGATGCCCACCTTGGAGAATCAGCAGATTCCCCGTTCGAAAAAGATAAGAAACCTAGGGTTGTATGTCTTTCTTTTTCTTTCTTCCGAGAACGAACAGCATCATGTTCCTTGATCAATCTATTGCGTTATGCTCCCGTCTGAAGAAAATACTATCATATATCGAAATCCAGTAACAGACTTACATAAAATATCATCAAGTCTTCTATGAATGGATTGAGGGGCAGGACGAGATGGTTGAAATCTGTTGATATCACTCCACGTTGCCTAGTTATTTATTTGTTAATTTCAAAGGAGAAAAGAGTGTATACACACACTACAAAGAGAACTTGGCGTTGTAGATGGCTTCAGGCACAAATACGGCAGTGATCTAGTGAAATAACAAAAAAAATCAATATACAAACGCTCCCAGTAGCTCATTGTTTCATCATGTACCTGTTTGCCACCGAACCATCTACCGTTCAATACGCCAATTGCTTTCTCACCAACCTCCACAGCATTGAATTTGAGGTAGACTTCACCCTATGGATAAAAGCGAATAGACATTACGCATATTATCTTTTCCATACATTCATCCAAAAAACGTACCAGCGAATCTATATTCACATAAATGTGTTCCACTTCACCAATTTGCATACACTCTTGCTTTATATCAGCTTGAAGATCGATCGCCCAATCCGGGTCAGTTTCCCTAGCATTCATTTAAGCAAATTACTCTTTAGCAATTTATGTATGGTTAACTAACTCAGCGGGGTTAAACATATTGTTTAACATGACAGTTCGAGACGCCTTCGTCGGTATACTGGGTCTAACACTATATGTGATAGGTCAGTATCATTTTTTCATATTATTAAATTCATGACACATACCGTACTTCCGGTTCCCCATTCCGGAATTGCTCCTCGAGAACATCAACCTGCCTTGCGGCTAGTTTCTGCATAAGCTCTGCACGCGCCATCGAATTTAGAGAAAGGCCAGCCGAATCTACATCGCAACTGTGAATCAGTCGTCTATGATATCCTTTTAAGCATGTTATACAAGTATTTACCCTCATCGTCAAGGTTGCCATAATTCGTAACGGTGTTCCTATCTGTTACAAGCCCAACTTTGAGCTGGGAAAAATGCGAGGTTAGTCTCGTACTCCTAATGTTATTATTGACAGCTCACTGTTCTGCCTGCTAAATCAAAGCCGTTCATTTTCTCTAATGCCTGTTTCCCATCTTCAGGGTTCTTATATCTATAGCAAAAAAGACGATGAGGACCATATCATCCTTCAAAACCTATATTGACTTACTGAATGAATGCATAACCTTTTGATCGTCCATTTTCGGGATCTACCCACGCCATGTTAAGATACACGATTTTTCGCAGAGCAACATTGTATACCTTTATGGAGATTGACAAAATCGAGCGCACCAAACGGTTCAAATATCTGGCGAATATCTTCCTCAGTAAGGCTGAAATGAATTGAACCCACGTACAATCTTTGATAAGCAAGCTCTTTCCCAGTGCTGAGTGCGCTAAAGGGTTTTCAATAATATGCCTTTACTTTCGGATGGACTCGACTGTTCAGCACATACCGATTTTGTTCAGCCTGTAAAGCATATCTATTTTTTTCAGCTTCGGACATCTGCACCAGAACTGGAATACCTAAAAGTTTTTGCCCAGATAATGCTAAGGCGTTCTGAACCGAATCTTCGTCATAATACTCGACGTATCCAACCCTATAAAGAGATGCATAGCCAGAGAAATCAGTGCACAGATACTGATTATAAAAACACATTTACCCTTTCGAACGACGCGAGTTTCTGTCATAAATGATTTTTGCGCTTCTCACGCGGCCAGCCTGCGCGAAAAAGTCTTCGAGTTCACGTGATGTTAGACGCGCTGCTAGCTGCATAACAAAGATGGTACGTCTATCCCTGTCCTCTTCAGGGACAGGCGGCGACGGTGAGCGTACCCGCCTTGCACCACGACAACTACTGCGAATCATGAGCAAAGCCTGAATCTTGTAGATAGAATATCCTATAGCCTCCTCCCGATCCCTGTCTGATACAACGTACTTATCCTTTAGTTCAGCACCTCGACTTCGCCTTCCAGGGCTACGATTTCTTCTCCTCTCACGCGATCCCGAGCGTCTACGATCTGCACATGATGGCGATCGGCTACGATATCTTCTTTGTCTAGAATATGAGCGGCGTGTTCTTGACCGAGAGCGACGGGAAGACGATCGTGACGAAAAGTGATGTCGATATCCCGATGAACGGTTTCCTCTGTGACAGCAAAGCCGAATGAATATTACATCAATGAAAACAAAAGAACATATTACGGATGGCTGCATTACCTTCTTTCCCGTGATTCCCGATCACAATTCGACTGGCTCTCGGGCTCGTGCTGTTCCTTTTAGTATTCGTGCGGAGAATATGTCATGTCACCTGTAACAAAGTGTAAGTGCTCATTGTTTAACGTACAACTTTTTCCTGGAACGGAGCATCCAGCATAGCTTCGACATTCAACTCCATTCTGGCTAGAATGAAAGGGAGCCGTTATTTGGATATCTCGTGCAAACGGACTTTGTATTCCCCCCTTTTTGCACATCCAGGTACAGAAGAGATGTAACAATGGGTACACCAAGATTTTTGAAACGTACTGCAGAAGACCATACAGAAGACAATCAATGATTTTCAATGTGGTAAAATTGAGGTACTACAAATCATACGGGGACCGGTGGATCTAAAAGCAGTATATAAAAGAGTATGTGCCTAGTCAAACGGTGAGTCCGGTGCGTAGTTCTTTCGTTAGCACAAGGCGATATACTATGAATATATGTACACTTCATATTAAGCATCAATTAGGTAGGATATTTGGTATGCCATAGAGAGAGCAGCGAGTATGATTCAGCATATTGGATCACTTACATTCCTACTCGCGCAAGGACACATACACAGTGAGAGACACAAGGATAGCACTCCAGAGAAGATATAGGGCGCAAACAATGGGCTAAATTAAGAAAAATGCAACCGAAAAACTAGTTATTAATACATTGATTCGAAATAATAGAGATTGGTTACTGTATAGTGCTGCCGTGTGCATCTCCGGAGATGTTTCATAGGAATGACATGGATCACTATGATGTGGTAATTCGATATATGAGAGGAACTCTGTTGCAGCTAGACCTTCACTGAAATAACCTTCCGCCACGACAAGTCTATAACCTACAGCTTGCGGTTCGCTTCCCGACAGGTATGCAGCTCGCAGCTACATGTAGATTGCGCCCAGAAAACCTCTCACGTGGTACTCAGTAAACGGAGGCGCAAGGGTAGTATTGCTTTAAAGCAGAGAAGAGTCTTGCTTCTACAGAGAAGACATCCTTAATTCCCGAGGGCAGGAGTGTTTTTCAAGGAGAGGAGGATCTGGTTTCGAAGAAGAGGAGGACCTGTTTGGGAGAGGAGAAGGGACTTGATTCTAAGCAGAAGAGGGTCCTGTTTCCAAATATTGTGTAATACAGATTGCGTTAGGAGAGAAGATGTCTCCTTTGTATCTGGCTTTGTTGGTGTCACCATGCATGACAGAGAAAGGAGTTTACTGCGACGGCGGACCAGAAAATCGGGCGTGTGCGCTTCATTAATATCATTAGCCTAGCTGTTTTTCTGCCCATATTGTCCACATGGTCCCGTTGAAGATCATCCCAACCGTGTGGCATGAATCCCAATGCGCGTGTGTTTATCGAGAGAGAAAGAGAATTGTGAGCGAAATAAGCCGAAATGAGTGAAGCTAAACCAATGCTGTAATGCAGAGTTGAAAATGAAAGCGCACATGCCCGATTTTCTGGTCCGCCGTCGCAGTAAACTCCTTTCTCTGTCATGCATGGTGACACCAACAAAGCCAGATACAAAGGAGACATCTTCTCTCCTAACGCAATCTGTATTACACAATATTTGGAAACAGGACCCTCTTCTGCTTAGAATCAAGTCCCTTCTCCTCTCCCAAACAGGTCCTCCTCTTCTTCGAAACCAGATCCTCCTCTCCTTGAAAAACACTCCTGCCCTCGGGAATTAAGGATGTCTTCTCTGTAGAAGCAAGACTCTTCTCTGCTTTAAAGCAATACTACCCTTGCGCCTCCGTTTACTGAGTGCCACGTGAGAGGTTTTCTGGGCGCAATCTACATGTAGCTGCGAGCTGCATACCTGTCGGGAAGCGAACCGCAAGCTGTAGGTTATAGACTTGTCGTGGCGGAAGGTTATTTCAGTGAAGGTCTAGCTGCAACAGAGTTCCTCTCATATATCGAATTACCACATCATTGATCCATATCATTCCTATGAAACATCTCCGGGAAGCCACCTGGCATCTCTCTATTATCTCAGATCGTAGGTACGTATTAAAAAACTAACTGCTTCAACTCTAGAGTATCAAGTGGTTATCGTTTCTCAGGGTTTTCTATAATGAACACTACTCTTTTATTCTTCCGATGCCGTATAAAGTATTTACGCCGCTGTACCGCCTGTAGTATGTGAGGTATGAAAATCCAATTCACTATGCTTGAAGGCTTTCATATTTATTGTAGGATTATCAGAAATTGATATTTTGCAGCAACTCTTGGCCACAAAGATTCATAAATATATAAAGCAGCCTTGACCGATCAATCCGCTTTGCGAATGTGTAAAATCCGGATAATAAACCTGGCATTTTTTAGTACATGTATATAGATTCTATACTTTTATGCAGTTTAATTTTCGATATTGGGTTGTGTTGATTAAATATGTTCAGCTTCCATTTTTTATCATTATTAGCTGTTATTCAAAAAGGACTATCGTTTTTTAACTTTCTATACCATGCAACTGCGTTGTTCAGTGCTTATTGCTCCAGCTCCAGAAGGCGGAGCTATTCGATGTTTCACTGATTCGGGTTACCCATGTCTCACTTTCCGGGAAACCTATTACGCTTTACTTTGCTTTTCACAACCGAACAAAACTGTTCAATAGAGTTGAGTTCAGGCAAATTGGATGGGAGATAGGCGCATCGATATTCTCGGGACTTATTTATTGAGAGATATCTTCGGCTTTATCAATGGGTGCATTATCCATTACCAAATAACGGCCCTTCATAAGCTCATACTTATCCATTTCATCCATGGTAACCTTAAGAAAGCTGAGGTAATATCCAGTTACAGTTCCTTTGCTTGCAGATATGGACTGTCCCGCTCTTTTTCTTTTTTTTCTGGCTATGGCTGTGGGAATCAAAAGCTACATATCTAATGTTGCATGATGCAGAAATTGCTCTCACGATGTAGTTGTTTTCGCTCTTTTTCCGGCATTGTAACTACTCGAGAAGTCCCTTTCTTCGACCATGCGATGTTGCATTTCATGTTAATATGGAATCCAGACTCATCAAGGAAAACATAGCTCTTTCTAAAGTCAATATCAGTCATGTCCCATCGGCATACCCGGTGAAGGTGCTCTTGGATCTTTGCATCACTATTTCTGTCTACAGGCTGAACCCGAGCCTTCTTTAATGACAACTTGCATTCATTCTTCATAAATCGATGGAGTGTCGTTTTCGATACTTTAAGATCCTCAAATCTCTGGAGCAATTGCTTCTTAAGTTGCTCTGGGACGACTGGCGGATTTTCATCAACCTATGCTAAAATACAAAAGCACTTTTATGCTCTTCATCGAGAATATGTGAACAACCTCTGCCTCTACGTTTCTTAAGTACTCCAAGGGTCTTATTCATATAGAGATGTCCATCGCTGAGTTGGCCAAACATGAATTCCTAACCGTTTTGCAACAACGGAAGCGCTCGAAACCTTCTTGAACATCAGTTGGAAAAATCTGACCTTATCTTTATTGATGTGTGTTGTGCAGCCGCGCTTAAAGTCTGCTTCTTTCATCTAGATATCTGTATCCTTTTGTTTGCGGATATGCTTAACAACAAGGTCAGGATTGCCGTTGCAAGATAGATTACGCAGATATCCTGTGTGAGAACAAACGGATTGAAGAGAGTGTATTTCCTCATCAGCGACATGACCTTGTCCACCTTCGTAAAAAAAAAAATAGGGTGCTCATATCAGAATGTAAAATAGATATAAAATAAAAAGGATTCAAAAGGGCAAGAAGCCGACTAGCATTTACAGAGATGGATTTGTGCGGCATCTTTCGCCGTGAATGCGAAATTTGCTTTGAGCAAAACTCAACTTCCATTTTTGTGATTTTGCGACTTCAGAACTGCTAGGACACGACTTCAATGTTGGAAAATGCTATATACATACTGTACAGAGAAGATACGGTTAGCAATGAATCTGCTAACATAATGTTATGTCTTTCCTATATTGTTAACACCTCCCTAAAGTAAGTCGGGTATATCAGCTTTGGACTTTGCAGCACTGTAATGCAGAACATAGTATGATGGTAATGGTTCATATCATACTATCATTAGCTCTGTTTCTCCCAACTCTTCCTTCAATTGTCTTCTTATGATTCTCTTTAGTTCCGCCCTCGAGAAATAAATAAAAAAGGAAACCCAGCTGTATATCCCACATCACCAAAGAATCATCTGACAAGCGAGATGCACTACTCTATAACTTCCGCAAAATTTTTCTGTCGATGTATGCTTACACACAACTGGGTTACTGGTATTTAGCAATTCGAACCGTCTGTCAGTTCTTTTTAAAATACGGAACTTTTCGTTTACCGTTTCAAATGCATCTATAGGTTTCTCTCAAAAACTTGGCAGATTTTTCTGTTGGCACAAAGGCGGCCGGTAGTCGACATGCGCCGAAAAGGCTGAACATAGTTTTACGGTGTGTGTACGTATGTATCGTCCGTCATGAGTAAACAGTCTCTTCTCCAAAAAAAGAAATCTCACCTCAACATATCAACAAAATGCTGCATATGTCGGATCAATAGCTTTAACTCTATTAACAAGCATATAACGAGAGAGACAAAAATATGACACTCGCTCCACCTATTAACTGTCAAGACCGAGCAAAAGGAACAAATATGCTTTCTGCACCCGCAAATAAAGCTTTAATTTCTGCATACACAAGTAGCTTCTTTTCATAAGTAATTCTGCAAGAGAAAAGATAGAGAAGACGTGTGCGGTGTTTAGTACCCATCTATTACTGAATGAAGTAAAAAGGATAATGGGAAGAATGAGTATAGTTTGCGCTCGTGAAGAGATTTAGGGAATAATAAATGGAACCTTTTTTGACGGGCTTTGGCTGCATGATTAATGCAACATAACAAGAATGATGCATTTACATACATTGTTCTTTTCAGGCATTCTTTGCAATTGATAAACTTCAAACTCGTTTGAAACCCTAAAATATCGAATGCTTGGCCTGTTCAATCCATCTCCATCATAGTTACCCAAAAGCCTACTGCGACAATTTCGTTTAGTCATTAAGTGCAAAGATTGACGGGGATTTTACGTAGCATCTGGAAAGGTTAGATTTACGCCCATATTACGCCAGAGTCGGTAGCAATTTGCTTGACGATGCATGTAAAGATGGCTAGTAGGCCCCATTGTCACAGATTATTTTTGCAGGCACCACGAGGTCAAGATGGATTTCCTGCTGTCGTTAAGAGAAAAACGCGTTCAAATGTTTTTGTTCTCTGGCCAAAATATTTGGCTGGTACCTACTTCTACTGTCACATACCATGTGCTTTTATACGTGTGTGAGAAAAAAAACGCCTTCACTCTTCTACACTTCACACACACACACACACACAATTTTGCACCGGCTGACCAAGCATGGAACCGACATGTATAATATTTTTTTCGTCAAGAAGAATATAAACAATGTGGTTAAGAAGATATATATGAATATGTATAAGAACGCTGGGAAGAAAGCTATGCTCATACATAAATTCTTTCTCTGTGTGTATGTGTGTGTGTGTGTTTGTTTGCTGCGCTTATTTGTAGGACATAACCTTATTCATCATCATCCCTCTATGCATAACACAAAGTGGGAGAAAGAGAAAGAGAAAGAGAAAGAGAGAGAGAGAGCCAGGGCACCAGCTTAGCATGGGTATGAATGGAATGACAAATTAGGGATAGGACGCGGGTTGAGTTTTTTTTTGTGGTGATGGTGGAAGAAACAGAGATTGGAAAGGAGGAGGAATTGGAGATTTACATAGGGTAATGTACAAAACTGGGTAGATTCAGGACATGTTACAGACAGACACAAGCACTGTCTGTGAATAGGTCACGCAAAGAATCAAAATAATCAGGGGTTGTAGAGAGCCGGCCGAATGCCTGCAATACCTCCAGCTCATCCGCCGTCAGCTTGACGTTCTGACCAACCATGAGTACAGCTGAAGCTGTCACTTTTTTGTCACTGTGGTGTTCTTTCCGCTCTTCGTTCACCGGCGGATTGCACAGATCAGCAATTGAGAGCCTTCGATGGCTATGTGTTCCCTCGTGGGTGTTATTTGCCAAAGGTACAGGTGGCATGTGCATCCGGTGGTAACGGTGATCGAGGCTACCGGTTGTACTACTACGGGCGCGCCTCTGACGTGCAAATGGAGTTGTAGGATGCGGTGAAAACATCGGCAATGGCGATGACGTTGATAAGAATCCAGCCGCTGTGACCGCGGTTGCCGCAGTTGTTGGTGTTGTTGTTGCCATCGTCGTTGTCGTTGCTGCTGCTGCGGCGATACTGTTTCCGGGGGCGGCCCGGTGTGTTTGCGTGTGTTGCATCATGTTATCGAAACGGCTAAACATCTTGTTACACTCCGGTACAATGCATTTAAATGGTTTCTGCACAAAAGGAAGAAAAATCAGCACAAATCAAGAAACTGCACAAAGGAAGGTGAGCTGTTCTTTATCTAACCTCTCCGGTATGTTTGCTGCGGACAAAAGGAAGGAAAAAAAGCATTAAACATCATTCATAGTTTCCCATTCACTCGGGTGTTGACGGTCTATCTGTCTTACCGAGCGTGCCTAGCCAAATGTTCACTTCGAGTGAAGACCATGTGACAATCGCCATATCCCGTGCATTGGAACAGCCTAGGCTTTCCCGCACTGCCGTTACTACTGTTGCTTCGAGATCGTTGGGGAGGCATATACTATGATAGTTTTATGTTTGTTATTTGATCTCCCTGGAGAAAATAGAACCACTTTAATGGGGAAGAGCAAACGGCCAAGGTAAAAAAAAAAATGGAAGAGAGGTAGAAAAAAGAGAAAAGAAGCAAAGTCTTTTCAAATGTACCAGGCCTTATATTTGATTTTGTTGCAGAGATACCCCAAAAAGGAGGTATTCTTTTCTCATAAAAGTTTCCAAATAACACGGATATGGCGTGGGACTCACAGACCAAAGGGTGTGTGGTATGTGTATACATACATACATACATACATAGATATATATATATATAAGTGTGTGTATGTGTATACGTTGCTTTTATCACGCACGCATATCAACCTTTAATTCAATAGGTAAAAAAAAACAATTAGGAGGGACCCAGACCGCAGATAATAGCATCTTCTCCAAACATGTCATGATGGCGCAATGTCTCCTCAGACTACCATGTCCCCATGATCAAAAAGTCATAGTATGGCCATTATTGTCCAGACACAAAGATAGAAAAAAGAGAGAGAGATAGAGAGAGATAGAGCGAGAGAGAGAGAAGGAGGGGGGAGCGAGATAGGAAGGCAAAAACAGTGATGAACGGCGATCGCCTTTCGGGAACAAAAATAAAGGAGACCGAAGGGAGGTCACCTTACCTGGTGGTGGCGGTAGGGTACCGGGTCGAGCATTATTTCCCTTACGCGTACCCTTCGCTGTCCTCATCATGCTCTGCCAGGACATTGATTAAGCTGCATCTCAGTCAGCACTTCTATTTCACTTTAATATTAGCATTTATATACCTTTGGCTTTTGACGAAAAAGTAGACCATCCGTTTGAGTTTCCGGTTGAAGAAAAAGTAATTCATAGACCAACTTGCGTGTGTGAGTGAGTCGAGTGAGTTGTGTTCATATGTCAGATGATTCATTATTTGGGAACGATAAGAGCAGCGCTACTATTCCTTACAGGTATCCGTCCTCATCACTCATTGGGTCTTCGTCCAAATCGGGATGGTAACTGTAGACATCGCAATCGGTCAGCTGTACCAGATCGTCGAGGATATCCCACATTCTGCACTTGGATAATGAAGGTGGTCAGTGTCCTACTTTTTCTCATTCCGCCGGTGCCTGAGAACCACCGTGCGGTATCACAATCTTCGCCACATGCATTCATACACTCGCCCCGTTTTCTTTCTCTCCACTCTCCGACCAGAAAAAGAAACAAAAATGGATGCAGGATAAGCTCACCTGTATCGATTAACAATAGCTGCATTTCCCAGATTGAATAATGTCGTGTTCACTGAGTTAATCACGAGCTCCAGCGAATGCTGTTTGGAAAACTGTCCTGGTCGTACGTCCGAGAAGTCATGCTCAGGGAAGACAGCGTTCAGAGTAGCAAGGAGGTAGAAGAAAGTTTTACGTGGCGTGGCTTCGTCTAGCCGCCCAAACGGTGAGATGACATGCAGATCGTCAAGGTGCGCAGCTTGAGGTGAAATAGAGCTTGCCGTCAAGAGGTCAGGAGGCGGGTTGTATTTATTTTCTAATTGTTTGAGCAGTCTCTTGTCTGCACCTGCAGATTTGCCTTTGGAAAAGAAGGGCATTAGCAAGCTGGACAGAGAGATTGGGATGGAAGCAATGAGGATCGGAAATTACAAGAATATGCCTCAATCCGGCCGTTCAGAAGGCATTCCGAAGTTTCCCAACGGAAGGCAGCATTGAGTACGTCCAAAGTGTCAATTTCGAGAAATTTCATGATGATGTTGCGGTTAAGGTATGAAAGCAAGCAGGAGCACTACTTTAGAAGACGACTTTCTTTCTGGGTATATAATGTGGAAAAGGGGGTGCGGGGCGTGCCCCCGCTTGGTCGGAGGGATAATCACCGATCATCACCCAGCATTATGCATCATTCAAGCAACGGAAAATACATCCTCAATAGCAAGGGTCATCATGAAGATGGGTCCCGGAACAATATTTCAGAACCATATTTCCCCATCTCACATTACTATCGCTAATAACAAGAGATCAATGTCTCTTCTCAACTTGCCCGCCGAAATCCTCTTAATTATATTCTATTATTTAACTCCCCGCTCTATATGCCGCCTTCTAAGCGTATGCCGCACGTTCGGCATGCTTCGGCACAATGAACAGCTCTGGCAAGAACTCGCGAGAAGACACGGCATCATTTACCGCCACCCGCGTCAGAAATGGTGGGAACTTTTTGCAACAGGTGACCTATTCACCATATGTCCGCATATCCACGACAGGCAACTGCTCGCGTCGCTCAAAGACACATCCTTGGTGTTCTGGCAACGCGCGATGGAATCAAGCTGTTGTGATAGACAGGAAAGGGGAATGTGTCTCGAACCCGGATGTCACTTCATTGGTAATCAGTCCGTAATAAGCTAATACCCAAGCTACCTTTCTGATTTTGGGCGGGTTAACCAAGGTTGTGGTGATGCTTTTTTTGTTCCCGAGGTTTATCCAGGACATCTCCGTGAACATTATCATGCGACGGAACACGCGTACGTTCTTAAATTATCACCTCTACATTTTTTGGAGATATGGTGCTACGCGTGCAACAAACCTGTAAAGAGCAAAAGCGGCGAGAAAATGGGCAGGTAGACAAGGATAGATTAACCGAGTAAACGAACTGTTAGGTAGGGTTCTGGGGTTTTCCCAGCATTCAAAAGCCCATGACAGAGCGATATCTTGTCCGACGTGTGATACAACAGCTGACGCATCCTCCATGGGATCACGTACTTGCCTCCAGGGTGATACGATGGCGACGGGCCATTGAGCGCAAGCTCATGACGTCCCAGAGAGACCATTTGGACTGCTACATCGTGGAGCGTGGGTGGTTCCTGGCCTGGAATGATTTTATCCGAGGTAACGGGCTTTCTTGACATAAAAAAAATGATATTCACGCACGGTCCATCTCCCACGCGCTTTCTCACCAACAGGTGACGTGGACAACATACCTGCCGAGTTGCCAAATCATATACTTTTTGACGAACAAGATGATCTAAAACCTTCCATTCAGCTGGGCAAAGACTTTGAGCTCGTAGGAGGACTCTTGCGAAGCTATATTGAACGAGTCTATGGGGTTCAAGGGATTATTGTTTCCGGATGTAAGGACCGTGGGCAAAATGTGACACATTTGTAGGCTGACCCCCTTTGCTTAGATGATCTCCGAAGTAAAAAGAAATACAAACATATCTGGGAATCCATTCTTTTCAGGCGCCACATTCTGCGCAACGTCCCGGTGGATATGATGAGAATTGGTAGTGCTGTTTTCGGTGACTTTGATGACCGTGGACCAACGTCACCGCCGTATTCAGATTAAAAAAAAACACAAGAAGTAGATAGACAGACAGACTTGGATCTTATTCTTCCGAGATAAACGAATATTCCCACATCAAAGGTTATTTATCGGGATATTTCCGGTCCAATTTTCCCCGCCGAGGCATTCAAAAAGAGTTTCTTCGGGGACGTCTTTTCTTCTCTCTCACTTACCATGTCTACCGTTCCTAAGGTACATCCCATACAAATCGCAGATCGCTTGCGTGATTTCTTTAACATCGACAAAAACTAGCCTGTATCTCAAACTGAATTCCAACCTTCCGAGCTTGGCTTTGGTGCTGGGGCCTTGTCAGGAACATATGACAAGATTGAATCGCACTGGCCAGTCGAGGCATGTCGCGAAGCATTGCAGAGCGGTAAGATGATTAAAAATCACCAAGAGCCAAAAAAATTGAATCTTTACCCATTATAGGCATTAATGTTTTTGACACGTCGCCTTATTATGGTCAAAGCGAATTCATCCTTGGTGACGCGCTTGACACGCTTAAGGGCGAATTTCCTCGTTCATCCTACTATATCCAGACCAAGATCGGTCGGTACGGTGTGCATCCTCGCGATTTTGATTACAGAGGCAAACGTGTCCGTGAGAGCGTTGCCGAGAGCATGCGACGCCTCAAGACGGATTATTTGGACGTGGTTTTGTGCCATGATGTCGAATTTGTTGATTTTGAGGATGTGGTTGGTCCTGAAGGTGCTCTCGAAGCACTTTTTCAACTCAAGGTATGTTCTCAAAGGACGTGGGCAGAGGGAGAAAAGAAAGGATGTAGTAACAGCATACACATCTCACCACTTTTCAATGGCACCAACAGAAAGAGGGAGTAATCAAATATGTCGGTTGCTCAGGTACAGCGACTCCTTCCGTTCGCTCGCGTACATTACTTGGTCACTCATCCTTCATTTCCTCCCATCGTCTGATTTAGGCTACCCGCTCCCCGTCCTGCTCAAGATTGCCGAACATCAGCAGGCCAAGGGCAACCCATTGGATTGTATCTTGTCCTACTGTCACTATACCCTCCAGAACACGTCACTAGCTGATTATACTCCCAAGTTCCATGCCGCTGGCGTGCGATATGTGGCCAATGCCTCTCCTCTGGGAATGGCCCTCTTCCGAAATGCGGGCCCGCCCGACTGGCACCCTGCCCACGCTGAGCTGCGGGCCGCTGCTGCAAAGTGTGCCTCAGTGGCTAAGGAGAACGGTATCGACATTGCCGAGCTGGCATCCATCTTTTCGTTTACAGGTCGGGATACGTTCAATCTCAACTGCACCTATATCGGCCTGGAAAACAAGGAGGATGTGCAGAAAGCCATTGCGACCTGGAAACGTGTCAAGGCCCGTCAGCAACAACTGGAACAGCCAAGTGACATTGAACGCAAGGTTGTCGAGGAGATTAACGCCCTCCTGGCTCCTTATAAGAACTATTCGTGGGAGAGTCCGTCGCCTCGCGAGCTAGCTGCTTAATGTGGAACGATCTCTGTACATTGTTTTCGGTTGCATTTTTTCTTTGCTGTAAATTACTATTATTGCTCTTGTTTGTCGTTGCTGTACACAATGTCGATGCTGACTGTGAAATGAATATCACGCATAATCCATCTTTCTTCTCCATCACCCGCCTCTTCCCTTCCCTCCTCCCAGTCCTTTTTGCCATCTATAGTCATTATTTATTGTCAGTCGATTGCTGTTGCTGTTCTTCTCGGTATTTCCTCCATCGCTCCTCGCGTTGGGCTTTCAAGAGATTCATAGTCTCGCGGACTTCGTCAGAAGTGGTGGGAGGTTTCTGCGAACGGGTTAGAAGGTAAGTAATACATATGGTAAAGAAAAATAGCAGGGGGCTCTTGAGTTTTTTTTTTTAAAAAAAAACAAGAAGACACAACTTCCCACATACCGTAGTTTTTTCGTAATCGGGCCAGAACTTGATCCCTTTGACATGCTTGTCATAGAAATCGGGACCACCAAAGTAGAGCATAACGCCCACCGGGAAAAACACATAAAAGCCAAACTAGAATTGGGCAATGCTGTTTTCAACTTGGCGTTCTTTCAGATAAAGGTAGTAAAAGGACTAATTACCTTGACAACTTCCAATCGAGGACCACCCATTGTTTATTTTTTTCTAAAAAAATCGAACGAGGGAAAAAAGGAAACGGTGTGCCCAGGAGAAGTTGCGGTTGACGGGGCGGGGTGAGTAGGTGGGTGCAGCGTGACATCCAAAAAGGCGGAATTACGCGGGGTCTTAAATTTGGGAGAAAGCCCTATTGCTGCGGAGAGACGATCTTAGTGGTCGCTCATTTGTTTTCCCGTTTCTATTCTTTCAATGGCTGATTCATTGTCATTAGAGGAAACAAAGTATGTGTAATCTATCCATTTCACTGTAGATTTTATCTCATCCGTACTTTCTTTATTAGTGCTTTGCGAGCAAAGCTTGGCCTGGCCCCATTGGGTGGGGACGACGATCAGGAAACAGTCGATCCTGACAAGGAGGCATACGACAATTTCCAGAAAATGAAGCGAGAGCTCCAGAAAGAGAAAGAAGCAGAGGAAATCCGGGCGCGCATTGAAAAGTATATCATCGCTGATTGCATTTCTGTCTCTTTCTCTCATTCTTATACCTGCAGACATGCATTTATTGACTACCGCTCTCTCATTCTTTCATTAGGTCAAAGAATCGTAAAAAAAACCTCGAAAAGCTCGAAGGTAGAGGCCTCGGTGATGCAGATAATGACAGTGAAACGAGTGCACTCGAGTGGATTAAGCGATCGCGAAAGCGGGAGAAGGAGCTTGCTGCGCGCCGGGCACGCGAATTAGACGAAATGGACCAAACTTTTGAAAAATACGACGCCGAAGATCTCAGCGGTCTGAAGGTGGCCCATGACTTGACGGAATTCCACGAAGGCAGCGAGATGATCTTGACGCTCAAAGATCGGGGGATTCTCGATGAGGAAGAAGGGGGCACGGATGAGCTCAGCAATGTGCAGCTCGAAGATCGCGAACGTCTACGGAAAAATCTTGAAAACAAAAAGAAGAAGTCGGCCTACAATCCATATGATGACGAGGAATTTATCCTTGGTGGGATAAAGAAAAGCATGTTACCACAGTACGACGAGGACAAAAAACCTGAAGGATTCGAGATTGGCAAAGGTGGCAAAATTAACGTTATGACCGAGGAGGAAAAGCAGCAGAGCGTGGCACAAAAACTGAAGGAGCAGACGCTAAGCTATGAGAAAATGCAGGAAATCAAAGATTATTATACCCAGGACGAAGTCAATCTCTCGTTCAAGAAGCCAAAGAAGAAGAAGAAGAAGGAAAAGTTGCGTAAGCGGATCAAGGACAACGATGATGAGGATGCTTTATTACCACCAGCAACGACTAATGGAGAACATGAGAACGTTTCTCCCTCAACTTCGGCACAGCCTGCCCGCAAAACAATCGACATGGATGTCAACTTTGTAGATGACGACGATCTCCAACAATCTCTAGCTCGAACACGACAGGCCGCAAATCGAAAGCGTGCAAAAGAGGCAAAGAAGATGACACCCGAGGAGATCGCACGAAGTATTGTAGAGCAGCGACAAGCAGCAGCTGCAGCAATGCAAGAAGATACCGATCAGGCGAATGATGAAGGTGGCGAAAGCGGACTGGTTTTGTCCGAGATCACTGAATTCGTCAATTCCCTTGGTGAAACACCCACTTTTGTCACACACGAGCCCCAGCGATCTGCGCACGTGGCTAATGAACACACACCTATGGAGACGAAGTCTGTAACGCCAGAGCCGCATGTCGAGCAGGGTGAGGAAACGCCTGTTCACATTAAAGATGTGAGCGACAATAACGAGGGGCCTGCTCCTGAAGAGGTGGAAGAGGATGCGAGTCAACCCCAGGATGAAGGTATCCCGCTTATCGAAGAGCCGCTGGTCAGCAAAGGTTTAGCAGCAACCCTTTCACTACTCAACCAGAAAGGTATAATGGTGCTAGGAGAACCGGCGCGCGCATACAATACTAATACTTTTAACTTCCAGGCCTTGTTGCGAAGCCCACAGAAGAACAATTGAAGAATGACCGCCGGACAGCTGAGCGCATGAAATGGTTAGCCGAGCAAAAGAAACGCGACATTCAACGAGAACGTGAGCGTCAGATTGAGAAGCAGCGCCAGCGTGAACGAGATGGACGAGCAAGTAGTGCCTCCAACCGAGACCGTGAACGCGCACGTGAGCGTGAACGCGAGCGTGAGCGTGAGAAGGAGCTAGAGGAACGTGAAATGATGCGCCAATTTGAGAAGCGCATGGAGGAGTACAAGCCCGATGTTAAACTTGAATACTTTGATGAGTATGGACGTCAGATGGACACCAAGGAGGCTTTCCGATTCATGTCACACAAGTTCCATGGCAAGACATCTGGAAAAGCAAAGACTGAGAAACGTATGCAAAAGATGCAAGAAGAGCTCAAGCTGAACATGATGAGCAGCAGTGACACGCCGCTCAATTTGGCTACTAAATTACTGGAACGGCAGCAGCGAACGGGAACGGCTCACGTCGTGTTGAGTGTGGGCAATCGGGGTGTCGTTGCTCCAGACATGCCTAATTTTACAGCGCCATCCGCAGCAGGGTCTTCCAAGAGTGCTTCCGGCAAACGATCACGAGAAGATGAAGCTGGCGGTCAAAAGAAGAAGCGATAGATAAAGATAGCTGTACAGATAAAATCCCTCCCAAATAAAAAGAGCTAAAAAAAAGTAATGCCCATTTATTCTCGATGAACAAGGACAAACAAACCAACCACGCCGAGCAGGGCAAACTTCATCCAAGGGTAATCGTTCATAAGGATTGTGAGCATACCCACGTAGGGAACAAAGCTATTTTAGGTTCCGTGTGTTAATCTTCGATTATGTCATGTAGATGAGTAACAAATATGACCTACCCTCTTACTTTGCCGACCACGTTTTCTTTGTGAATCCACATTTGGCGAGGATCGTAGAGTGCGCGATCGTCACCCCGGTTATTGTCACCCTTGGTCAAAAGGTACTGCTTCTTGGTGACAGCGCTGGTGTACATCGGATCCCTGAGTCAGTGTCTACGGCTTTTTCCATTTGTCTGCCCCGCACGCAAAAAAAAAATGAGACATACTCATCATGCAGCTTAATTACACGATGGACAATAGGAATATCTCTTCCTGGCAGCTTGAACACGCAGATGTCGTTCACATTAATGGGATCGTTGTGCGGTAAGGACAGGATCAGTAGATCGCCACGCTGAAATGCGGGTTCCATGCTTTCGCTACAGTTGATAAGGTAAGTGAGTAACCATGATGAGAGGGTATCTCCTCATTTGGCGTGCGTATGCATGCCGACGTTTAGCGCATTCTACCTAAGAACGACAACTATAGGACTTTCCGTATTCAAAGCAAGACCAAGCGCCTTCCAGATCATCAGGGCTGTGGAAATTACTGTAAGGATGTTGAGGAACTGCAAGGCAACCTATTTAAAGAAAACGAGCCTGTTAGATGTCATTGTGGCATTCAATGTCGATCTTGATAGTAGAGGTCCTACGCGCCTGCCTTGCGTTCATGCGACGCAATTCACTGAACATTGAGAGAGGCTGGAAAGTGGAAAGGGGCGGGGGCGGTTGTGGTTGGAGCTGCTGCCCCGTATATACACCCACACACACACACACACGCACACATGCACTTTATGGACCGAAAAGACTCCGCTTCCTTTCATAAGCCGCTTAACCGTTTTCCGGCCCAACGTGAAAACCGGTTCTGGTATATACATGGCGATGGGCAAAGAGAAACGTATTGATATCGCCCAGACTTGCAGACTACTGTTCAAGTGCTTTTCATTACGAGAATGAGACAAAAATGGTAGTGTCACGCTGGTAAGATGACTATGGGTGAGGTCCTTCAATACGCGAGTATGGCAAAAGAAAGACACATACATCTGCTTCCCTGTACCTTTATTACAACGCGTCGTGTATTTCATTTGCCCAAATACCTTGCTGAAACCCCTACCCCTTTCTCCGTCAAATTTTTGAAGTGTTCCCTTCTGAAGAGGCACATACCACCCAGAGCATTCAACGTTATTTTTCTACACTGGCACCTTTTCGTGATGATCGACCAAGAAGTCTTCAAGTAAGACAAAAAGGCTCTCTTTAAAGAAGTATAAGAGAGAGGATACATCGAATCTTATTTGGGATGGTGAAACCGGTTGTTACTGCCTAGGAAATTTTGACGAAAACCCATGTACTTTTGTACTGCCGTTTTATTTCCTTGTCTTTTCTTGCTTTCACTATCTCTCTTTGTTTAAACCTCTTTCCCTCCCTTTTGCTATTGTTTTCTATGGAGGATGAGCTTATTATTGGTCTGACCAATGCCCAATTTGACAAACTCAAGTTGGCCACCATTGTGTGCTCTTCCATTTCTCTCGTATCCTCGTTCATCGTTACATGTGTTTATTGCGTAATGATCCTATACTACCACCGGAGAGTTGATCGAGTCTCCTTACGCTGTGTGTTAATCTCGTCCTTCAGCAACTGCGTCTCGAGCATCATGGATATTTACATCATTGCCCAGCCTGACAGCTCCGAGTTCTGCCTCTCCTCGGCCACGATCATGATGGCGTTCAGCGTCCTCACCACAACTTCGCTCGCCATAGTCGGCATCAATTTATTAGTGGTTTTCGTGTTTGGTGTCAACAAGAAGGACAAACTGCAATACATCTATTATTCGGGCCTCATCATCTATGCCTTGCTCTCAAGCATTGTTCCCATTTATTTTGCCATCCATTCCTGTGGCGAACCAGTAGGCCGAACGTGCTGGTAAATGGAGTCTTTTTTTTTTTTATAAAGATAACACTATCAAGTGCTTTATCTCTATAGACATTAATCGCCAATGTCCTCCTTCCCTCTCCCATTTGTAGGTTTGCGGTCTATTACGCATATAGCAAATGCAGACAATATATCTGGGTAAAAGCTCATTCAGCTAAATCTGCTGCTTGTTTTGTTAAACATAACCCCTCTTTTTTTCCTGATAGATATGGCATTATGCTTTCTACATGTTCGCAATCCTTGCAGGTGTCGTTTGTTCATCCATCTCTCTGTGGAAACTCATTCATGAGCACCGGGTGATCAAAAGCGGTGTCCTGAAAGTCACCCAAGGTTTAACAGAGTCGCCGATTACGCAGAAACATTCAAAGATTGTGGTAAAAGTCCTTGTTCGGTGCGTTTTATACACAATGGGCAAGTGTTTACTTCTTCTCCCTCGTCTTCCTATCACGTCTATATCTTATTGGGCAACCTGATGCAGAGTAATAACTGATACATAAAATCGTTTATAGTTCCGTTTATATCCCGCGTCTGGAACTTCATTGCGCAGGTCGTCATCTTCGTTGAGGGTGTGAACCCAGCCTATTCACTTTTAATGTTCAGCGTTGTCTTCGGCTGTCTTGAAGGTATTAGCGAAATAAAATGAGTATTAGCGGCAGGAGCCGGTGATAATTGATTCGCTCTTTCATGTAGGGACGTTTGTTGCGTGCATCTTCTTCAGCGATCCTACCGTAACATCGATTTTCGCCGAAATATACGAATCCCTGTGGCGCGTTTATGTGGACGAATACCGTCGCATCACCGTGTCGAGCGGCAGCGGCAGCGGTAGCGGTAGCGACCACAAAAGCCCTGCTGCAGCGAGCCACGGGACTGGAACTCCAGGAACGCCGTCGCATACGATCGCCGTCCGACGTGTCAATGTCCCCTCTGCCTATCACAGCCGGTCTTCGGCCAGCAACCCTTTCCTGGCCGTTGGAGAGCCACAGCATCGTCAATCATCGGCTGGGAGCGACAGCAAGAGCGCACGGTCAGATTTCCACGTTTTGTCTTTTGATCCGCATGACCGGAGTAAGGCCTATATACCCTACCGCTTTCCCCGCTTTGCATCTTGCATTCACTGCATCTTCTCCGCGCTCAGACGGAGCAAATACCATAGCCGCCCTCAACAACACGATTCACATGAACCTGCCCACCAGAGCCAAGTGCTCAGCGGTGATGATGATGATGACGACGACGATACCAGCTGCACAAGCCGTGGACTACAGAATGAGAGCCAACATCAAACCCTTCTGGAACCCGAGATGGGTTCCTTCTCACCGTTGGACCAGTCCTTCCATCACGACGACCTTTCCGCAGGTCGCGATATAGAGCAAACGCTCTCCAATGCAAGTTCAATAGATCAATCCTCATCCAATTCCTCAGATCGGCAGCTCGCGGCTGAACAGGAAGCGCTGTGCAATTTCACTACCACCCAGCTTTAAAACTCTTTGCATTTTGATAAAATCGGATACCCCCTTGTTTTCTTTCCCTCTTTCTCCCTCCCACACCAGTAAAGAGTCCAATGCTGCATGATGTTCTTGTTTATTCGTTGATAGCTTGTTATCCTATATTGACGGAAAGGCTAAGGATGGATTTTTAGTGGGGGGGGAAAGCGCAACTGTACAGTTTCATCGATGGATGACGTGTGATAAAAGGGGGAAGGGCCGTTGGTCAGTTATTTTGTTGTATGCTTCGGAAGATAAGTGATTGTGTATGGGTAGAGTGCCAGGGTTCATATGTATGTGTGTGTGTGTGTGTGTGTGTGTGGAAGCTTAGATACCGCCCATATTGATGTACTTGATGTTCATGTAATCATCCAAGCCATACTTCGAGCCTAAAGACGCAATGGTCCCCATCAAATAAGGATTAGCATTAGTTACCACCGACTTGAGCGATCCGCAATCCTTCGCGGCCCTTACCTTCGCGTCCAACACCGCTCTCCTTGATACCACCGAAGGGAGTATAGCAGCTGGACAAGATGGGCGAGTTGGCTCCAACCATGCCCGTCTCCAGTCTCTCAGCAACGCGCCAGACACGGCCAATGTCGCGCGAATAGAAGTACGCGGCCAAACCAAATTCGGTGTCGTTAGCGCGCGCAATGACCTCTTCCTCGGTCTGGAATTCAAAGAGGGCAGCAATAGGACCGAATGTTTCTTCTCTGGCAATCTCCATATTGTTGGTCATGCCGCTGATCACAGCCGGCTCGAAAAAGTTTCCGCCAACGTGCTTTCCACCCACCAAGACCTCACCGCCCTTGGACACCGCATCGTCAAGGTGGCGCTTGACCTTGTCAACAGCCCTGTTGTTGATCAGGGGGCCGTGGGTCGTATCGGGGTTGAAACCATGGCCGACTTTGAACTTGCCCACCTTTTCCGCAAGCCGGGAGGCAAAGAGGGCATAGACGCCCTTTTGAACATAAATGCGGTTCGCACACACACACGTCTGACCACTGCCACGGAACTTACAGGCAAGGACGCCTAAAAAAAAGAACATTCAGATCACCCCTGTTTTCTTGGATATTGAAATACAATACGAACCCTCCACTGCAGCATCAATATCCGCATCATCAAAGACAATGAAAGGAGCGTTGCCACCAAGCTCCATGGAGATCTTCTTCATAGTGCCCGCAGACTGGGACATCAGAAGCTTACCCACAGCAGTCTATTAGTGTGATAGATAGCCGAGGCAATTGTGTTGGTCAGCTCCCCACATCTTTCTCTTCTCTACATGCGTCCTGTAAACTTACGGAACCAGTGAACGAGATCTTCTTGACGACAGGATTGGTGCACAGCTCCTTGCCAACCTCTGCAACCTTTTTCTCGGTGGTGACGACATTAATGACACCCTTGGGAATACCAGCCCGTTCGGCAAGCTCGCACAACGCCAAGGCAGAGTAGGGAGTCTCAGCTCCAGGCTTGATGACGACCGTGCAGCCAGCAGCCAAGGCGGCACCCACCTTGCGCGTGATCATGGCATTAGGGAAATCTGTAATTTATCCCTTGAGATCAGATATGCTGGAACAGCGGTTCCCTTCCTCCAACTAGAAGTACTTACTCCAGGGGGTAATGATACCGACGACACCGACGGGCTGCTTAATAGTAATGAAGCGCTGGGAGGGAATGTGGGAAGGAATGAAATCGCCGTAGGAGCGCACGGCCTCTTCAGCGAACCACTCAAAGAAGCTGGCACCGTACACAATTTCACCCTTGGCCTCGTTATAAGTCTTGCCGTTCTCCCAAGTCAGGATAGTGGCGAGGTCATCGGTGTTCGCAAGCGTGATGTCATACCATCGCTTGAGCAAGTCATGGCGCTGCTTGCCCGTTGTCTGCGACCAGGTCTTGAATGCCTCCGCCGCCGCATTGATGGCTTTCTTGGTCTCGTCAGCGCCCATCTCGGGCAGCTTACCGATTTCCTTGTCAGTCGCGGGGTCTTACCAGGATGCATAAGAATGAGAGAGAGAGAAAAAAAAAATCCCACGCGGAAATAGTGTATGGGTAAGCTTACCATAAACGGTGAAGGTGTTCTTGGAGGTGATCCATTCGCCGTTAATATAGGCCCCGTTACGGAAGAGCTTGGGATCCGAAATCTTTTATATGCAACAGACATAAGACATGGATGCCATCGAAGAGAGATAAAAGACAAAGGACATGGCACGCGTACATACCTTGGGGATCTTGGTGTCGTTGACAATGGTTCGAAAGGCGGACATGATGAATTTTTGATTAGACGAAATACGTGAAGGATTGAGGCAAGCTTTTAGATAGGAATTCCTGGCAAGAGCTTGGAACATCAGAAACAGAAGGATGGGCGAAAAGATGTGAGGTTTTTATATGGGAGGGAAGGAGAAAAACGAACGGGTAAAAACACCCCGCTCCCTTTTCGACGAACGAAGCATCCCCCATTGACGCGGCGGTCTTTGAACTTTGTTACTGATGGTCCATTTCCGTCGGAGCGCATGACAAATGATAGCAAAGCAGCAACCACTCGCGTGGTCGCGTCGAATCTTTTGCCTTTCATCTTCCCCCCTATAACAAACGATGACGGTCCGGGCCATCACTCACCATATTTCGCTTCGGCTTATTCATCCACGTCTCCACATACATGTTCTTTCCAGATCTGAAAGAGAACCAATATTTCATGATCCTGATTGTAGCCGATGAAACAACAAGGGCCGTCACCGCAGCGACGTGGCCCATTGTTACTCCGGTCGGGCCTGCGCGCGATCTTCTGTCACGCGGAACCTTGTCTCCCGGTTAGTGGCGGTATTGCGCGGGGTAGCCTCGCTAATAGAACGTCAGCAGCAGCAGCTTGACTGGGGTAACTTTTTTCTCCTCTCTCTCTCTCTTCCCGAGAGAAAGCTTATATTTACGCCACCAGTTTCAAAAGTACTATCGCAAGCTGTACGTACTAGCTGCTATATTACAGCCTGGTACCGATATTACCAGGCATCCTTGAAAGAGACGGAACGTACGAAGCTCCGGTTACTTGTGGGCAATTGAGTCACTCTTATGGCTATTGTTCAGGGTACAAGTTGTCCAACTTTTCCTTTCTCTCAAACTCGCTTCTGCATTGATAAGAGTAGTACTGGTACCACCCACAACTCTCGTACTACACCCTATTCGTTGGGGGGGGGGAATGAGAGTGCTATATGGCCTTGACGGCCTCAGAAAAGAGACAGATGTCATAGAAATGATGTTCAAGCAACCAGACAATGAAAGCACTCAACCGAGTTAATGAAAGCAATCACACGTTATCACATCTTTGGAAAAAAAGTGTCGGGGATCCTTGTGTAACTCGCACTCGTAGATGGCTCGGGCCATGATGGACAAACAGGCGCCGCTGTTCCTGTCATTGCAAAAGAAAAAAACGCCCGTGACACCTACACGCATACTGTTTCTTGTGTATTCCTAACGTGAAAACACGAAAAATGAGATGCTTGCTCTGCTTCATACGCTCTCTTCTGCATGCAAAAGGGCGCTTCCTTAGATGATTCGCTTTGCTTGATTGCGAACAATAAATTTTAGGTTCACCGAAGAAATAGTCGTTAGGATGGTGCGTAGATTCCACATGTGAACCCTTGGGAGGGGGGTTCTACAGCGCGTTGGCAAGCTCTTCACACTCGTTTCGAGACCATGCTCGGTAGTCCGCTTTCACTACTCGCTGGCGCCAAACTGCAGCCGACTTTTGCGGTTTCAAGCCTTCAAACAATAATGCACGTCGACCGCAACCCCTAAAGCATTGTCGCTTCAGAAGGAAAACCACTACATGGCCATACTTTTCAGCATCAGGAAGTAAATCTTTGAACGAAGGAAAGAGTATCCCCATCATGGATGTATATACGAAGACCGGGCGTATCATCGCTGGGCATAGATGTAATATAAAGAAGGCCGGAGAGATATGCGTTGGTCAACAGAAGACATCAGTTCCCTTTTTTATTCATTTAGCCTCCCCCGAAGCCAGCTAGGTGGACCATTGCGATAACAATGGCGGGACAGGGGGGAAGGATGCCGGAGCTGTTGGGCATCAATGACGGATGCGACGGCGGAAGGGTCAGAGGAAGGAATGGAGACGACAGATCAACAGCACCACCAACAGCAGAGGTATCTGAGCTAGGTTGATATCATTATCTATAGAGGATTTGAAATATTATAAAATGGTAGGATGGAGCAAGTCAATATGATACGACTGAATACCGTTCAAGGAACAACAGAGGATAAGAATGGATTTGATAAAGAAGACCGCTTGCCCACGTCCGCGTTATTTACAATAATCACCCCGGTGATTGATTGACTTGGTGAAATCAACCAAATAGATGCATTCCGAGATTCTTTATGTGCCAAATGAAAAGAAGACAGACGGATACCATGTCGGATCAATTCTTTGTTCGTTCGCATATAGTTTATTTTTATGTTTGGATGGCTTGATAAAAGCAAGCATATCCACACTCGGAAGACCAGGCAATTAGATACAGAAGTTCATTTTATATCTTTGTAGAAGAGAGGAGGAAGTCGTGTATTTTGCATGTAGGGGAAGAAATCTGAGCTTATCTATGTCGGTTTACACTGTGTAGTCACGCTTAACGTGTGTTTCTTTCATCCGAATTCTTTTGCGTAGCAGCAAGGTCAGCATGTCTTCAACATTTATTACGCGGATATCCTGTGTGAGAACAAATAGATTGATATGAGCAGCTTCTCTCTTCAACGACATGGTCTTTTCCATCATAGCAAACAGATTACTTATTTCAGAATGTATGATGGATATAGAGATGCGATATTTTGTTATCTAGCGTAAAATTTCCGAGAAAAACGCGATGTCAATTTTAGAAGCATTGCATGTGTTTATTCTAATAAAGGATTTACGCAACTATGATCAGTTGCCATGGTAGACATGAGGAATTGGCACAATCTAAAGGGAACCAGCAAAGAGGTACGTGTGCTATGTCTGTATACATTCGGCATGATACAGGTTTTTTGGCAAGGGTTTATATACCATTCTTGTTTTCCGTTGTCCCACCCCCTCCTCGATTCATTCAAATAATTCAACAATAGATAGAGTCCATCGCGAGGGTCTATCTTGTCTTGATAGGGAGAGGGAGAGGACCGGATCGGATGTACGTTTATCTTTTCCAAGGTAACACATGCTCTAAACATTTGAAGGCACAATGTATCTTTGCCCATGGCAGTTTCGAAGTGAGATATGCATCCTATTGCCACATCCCCAACCTGTAATCAACAAGGGAGGGTACCAACCAACCAACCGACTTTTCTTCTCTTTCTACCATCAATATGAATGCTCGCAGTCCTATTAGTACGGCCACCATCTCCTCCATATATTGTGTTTGATGGTTTCAGTGAAATTTGATTCATGGAATCACTTACAGTATCTCGTCACCACCTTGGAATGCTCATCTATACTATTCAATGTCAAAAACATGGTCTGCTTGTAATGCAGGATGTTGAGCATGGCATTGTAAAAAAGCTGGGCGTTTATTATGCACTTTTTTGTAGTGTGCGATGAATCTAAAATACATAAGGTACATATCACGTGCTCCGCAGGAAATTTCGGTTGTTTTAGCGTATGGGTTTTCTAGATTTTTAAGTGTCCTTTTTTCTACGAATGATTAACATAAGCAGAAAAGTGCATAATACTGTACCCTCTAGTATCTGAGAAGTAGTAGATCGTTAATTAATAGGAGAATTTGTTCGGCGACTGACAGGACGGACCATAAGAAATCGCATTTTAGTAGATGTTCTGTGGAACGTAGTGGCCAATCGCAGAAATTCGGCATATTCAGGAACCTTTTACGGGCTATTATTTCGGAACAGTTCCCACGACGCCGCCCCTATAAAAAGTCGCTCACACTATCCTCAGTTGGATCCGAAGCACCGTATACTTCTTTTTTCTCCATCATGTCTCTCGGCCGTACCTGCAGCAAGTGATCAAATTAAAGAAAAAAAAAAGTGGAGCAAATAGCGAGACTCAAATGCTTACGAATGTGCTATCGTTAGCTCTTTACACTGGCGCCCAGATCCCTACTATCGGTAAACAGAGAAAAAATAAGAAGCGAACAAAGGAATTACATACATACATTCTTAATAACATGTCTCTTCCTCTACTCCAAAGGCCTGGGTACCTGGCTTTCGAAGCCTGATGAGGTCCGTAAAGCGGTTTTGCATGCCTTGAAGACGGGTAAGATATAGAAGCACTCCCTAGACCACGCAGGATATGCGCTACGGGTCTAATCAAGCGACCGTCTGGTTCAGGCTATCGTCATCTTGACTGTGCTTACGTGTACCGCAACGAAGACGAAGTTGGCCAAGGCCTGCGCGAGTCGGGTGTTGCGCGCGAGGATGTCTTTATTACATCCAAGGTGCGTGTGCATTGTGCTCGTGATAAGTGGGAGGTGAAGTAATAGGATTGTCGAAATTAATGACTGGGATTGCGTTGTCCTTCCAGCTCTGGAACACCCACCACCGCCCCGAATATGTAAAGGCAGCCGTGAGGGCCTCTTTAAGAGCCTTGGGAATCGAGTATCTGGGTATGTATGTCGGGAAAAAGGATATGGCTACTATACCCTGGACTAGCGCAATTTGTACTCATTTTCTCATCAGATCTGTACCTGATCCACTGGCCCGTCAGCTTTGTCGTAAGTAGCATAGACTAATATATTACTGCGTGTGTGTAACGATACTAATGCTGGATCTTTCAACGTATGTATGTAGCCTAACGGCGCACCTGAGGACACTCTCACTGTCCCCACGCTCGAGTACCTTTTCCCACAAAAGTGAGTATGCCCTCAGATATCACAGGATTCTTCTTATACAGGTGATGCCTATGTCTACTCTACCTGTAGGGATGGCAACGTCCATATTGAGGACGTTGACTTTGCCGCCACCTGGAAGGCGATGGAGGAGCTTGTGGATGAGGGTTTAGTGAAGCATATTGGTAAGAAATAGGAAGAGAATAATGACGCCATGAAAGTCGTTTTACTCAATGTGATGTAATATATAATATATAACAGGCGTCTCCAATTTTGATATTCCCAAGATCGAATATGTCTTGAAGAACGCTCGTATCCGGCCTGCCGCCAATCAGGTTGAGCTTCATCCCGGTCTTCTACAGCCCGAGCTCTTGGAGTTCTGCAAGAAGGAGAAGATCCACATCACCGCCTACTCACCGTTGGGCAACAACATCTACGGCAAGGAGCGCATCATTGACGATCCCGCTGTATGTTGGATATGAATGAAAAGAACAAGGGACAGAGGCAGAGGTCCATCATATTAACATTTCCAGCATGATGTATAGATCAAAAATATTGCCAAGAAGCTGAACAAGTCTCCTGCCCAAATCTGCATTGCCTTCGCAGCCCAACGCGGTGTTTCTGTGGTGCCCAAGAGCGTCACTCCCTCTCGCATTGAGGAGAATTTCCAGGATTTCATCTTAGACAAGGAAGACTTTGACGAGGTTTCCAAGCTTGGTGCCCGGAACATCCGCTACAATGACCCTGGAACTGAAGAGTGGAACGTCAAGATCTTTTAAACCACCTCTGTATAAAATATTTGCAAACCCCCCCCCACTTGATGTAGTAATAAAAACGGATTCGGAGTTCTTTTCTCCAATACCACTTTTTCCTTTACTCTTTTCTGTCCCTTTGCACAATGTCATTCGCAAAAGAACGATCGCGTCGGGAGAATGCAGGCAATCGGTAGAACATGTTTACCTATCCTAAAGAAAAGAATGACCAAGTCTAACCTACTTGTTGCATTTCTGCCATGCCAGTATGCAGGCATTACTCGATCAGCAGGCGGAATTGGAGGACCTTTTTGAGAAAGAATCGCTGAGCGACGATGAGGAATTTCTCGCAGAAGGTATTTTGGCCCCAGCCAGGAATGCGAAAGAGGAGGCCAGAGAGAGAATGCATGTCTCTAAGCACCATTCTTGCGTCTATAGCGGAAGACGAAGTGCAGGACACGGTTGATTCTGATTTTGACACCGAGTCCTCTGAGGAGGAACATGAGCAGGCGCTACTGGGTGCGCAGGAAGACAAGGCAATTGAAAAACAGGAACGCCGGGTAAATACATTGGTAGTCAATGGACGATTGGGTGACCATACTAATGTAATATTTGCTTGCTTGTGTGTGTGTGTGTGTGTGCATATCAGGCGCGGAGACCAAAGCCTATTTCCGCTGCTACTATGCGATATCGCCCGGCAGAAGCGCCACGACAAAAAGAATCCTCCACACCGCGAACACCCCGTGAACGAAGGACCAATAGGACAAATGACGCACTACGCCAGTCGTCGCGCAGCACCACTGTACAGAGCCGACTTCATGTTGAAGAGCAAATTCGGCAATATCAAAATCGGAAGGTAAAAATAGCAGCAGCAGCGATTGTTGACCAGAATAACGTCTAAAAGAGAACGACAAGTCATCAATAGCAAAGCGCGATAGGCCGGTCACAAGACGACTGACACAGGAAGAACTACTGGCCGAGGCTGAAGTGACAGAGAGGGAGAATAAAGTGACACTGGAACAGTGGCTCGAAAAGGAAGCAGAGAAGAAGGACAAGGCAAAGAAGAAGGAGAAGAAAGAAATTGTCGGGCCATTCGTCCGATACATATCGTTCACAGACGGTGACATGCGACCCAGACGGCGAAGGTTGATCTTGATTGAGCCGGACAAGACGGATAAAGATGCAAATAACGTGCAGACAGAGATCACTGATCCACAGGTGATTGCGTGGCATGAAAAACGCGATCTTGAAACCAGTGAAATGGAAGGCCGAAATTTGATCACGTTCGTTCACCATCGTCATCTCCAACAACAGCAGCAGCAGCAGAGGCATATACCGTCAATATCTGGTCTGACGGATCGCGAGCTTGATCGAACAGATCTGATCCCTGAACTGGCTGATTGGGTGGATCGTCCGTTGCGCCCTACTAAACCTATGCTCTGCCCCATTACAGGCCTTCCAGCTCGATATAAAGATCCCAAGACAAACGTGCCTTACGCCAATCTGGATGCGTACAAAAAGATACAGGCTTGCTTAAGCAACCAGATGGTGTGGTCTCCCGGAATGAAGCTATACGTCGGTGAACCCATAGGTGCTGCGAACGTGCCTAACGGATGGTATCCAGCTATAGCGGGTGAGAAGCCGCGGGCTTCATCTTCCTCCGAGCGTCCTTGTTTAGAATGAGGTGTTCTACGGGAATGGCCACACTAGTCGAAAAGAAGAGAGCGAGCGAAAGGATTCCATACTTTGACCATAAGTTTGTAACATAATATACTATCTGGTTGTACATAGATCACTACAAATAGTTCTTCATACTCCAATGGCGAGGGAAGCTGGAGTCCATCAGGGATAGGTCTATAGAAATACACAAATAACAAAGGGAAAATGTTTCCCTCGGCGTTTACTGAACCAGGCGATAGTAGCGCTTCTTTCTCTCCCACTTTGGCTTCCGCTTCAAACCTCTCTTTGCAAATATGCTAGATACCAAGCATTCAACGTCCTTGACACCCATGGCACTACCGCCCTCTTACAAGGATGCATGCCAAATGCAGATGCCTCCGCCCCCTTATATGCCCCAACGACCGGTGCTGTCGACCTATTATGACGGAACGTGTGTCGCGTCTGTGCAACCTCCCGAAGCGGACCGAGACGGCGAAGATTCGCAGCGGGGAACATTGCGTCGGTATCTAAAGAGCTGGACGACCGTTTTACGTGAAGGACGGTGGACGTTCCTAGGGTGCAGTCTCTGCTGTATACTTCTCATCGGCATTTTGATCACCGTGGTTTCATTCCGGCCGAATTACCAGCACAGCAGCAAAAGGGTCCATGCTCACCACCGCCAATGATTTTGTGCGATGTTTTTTCCATAAACGGAGGGTTTTCAAATACAAAATTAAACCTTGCAATGGAGCTTTTTTTTTTAAAATCTTCATTTTTCTTACCTTGTCCAATTGAATCAATGCGGAGCACTAGGCCAGGTAACAGCAGCAGCGGCGGCCGCCAGGCGACGCATCAGCAAAAGCTATCCGAATCAAAGCTGCAACGGATTCTGGAATACAGTCAGCGACTCCAGCAACAACTGGAAATGCCACGTATTCCTGTAAGCCAGGCTGCACAAGGGTAAAACAAAAACAATTATAGGGTGTACGCGACATTGGTTAATCTTATCACTCCTATCTGGTTTGATATACAGCCTGATTGAATATTGCAACAAGACCTATGACCCGCTTGTACCCTCTGTGTGGGGATCTGTCCATCCAGAAAACGATCCATTTGCACCTTCCCGGAAAAAAATGCGTTGTTGCAGTCTCATGTGAATCCAGCACGCGTTTTATACCTACTATGCCAATTAGACAATGAACACCGCCATCGCCAACCCATCCATACAATCATCTTGTATTACCCACTTCCATCTACAGAAAAAAAAAAAAGAGATTCCTCTCTGATTGACGCTAATTTTTTCCCCTCTACCCCTCCCTTGCATCTATCTCTCCCTCTCCGATGCCCTCCGACATAAATGCATGTGATTGAAGCAGCCAAAGAAAGGCATAAAAAATAGTGGAGTGAAACATGCGAAGCGAATACCCAGGAGGCTTGTTGGGGGTGTGGGGGTGCGCGAATGGGGTCCTAAACATGGGGTCTGTTTCAGACCATTGACAGGGAAATCAATTGATGTCTTTCCATGTGACGCAGTTTTTTAATTGCGGTGCTTCGGGAAATGGTATCCATATTTTAGGATGTTGAACTTGCGGTGCTGTGCTTGTATTTGTGCAGTAGCGTACACTAATATGCAGGACGGTGCTTTTTTTTTCTTCTTCTTCTTCCTTCTCTCTCTCTCATTCGTTAAGAATAACGTACAGCTCCCCTCTCTCTCTTCCTCTTCCTCGTACGCATCCTCTACCAGGTTGGGTAGTAACTGAAGGCTAGGCAACGACCTTTTTGTTTTAGTAACCCTTTTCCTCCTCGTTACCGATCTATGCATTGGTAGCGTTTTCTTCTTCAGTTCTATAACTCGTTTTTTTTTTTGTCGGCCGTCCTTTGCGAACCGTAACCCCCTCCCCCCTTTATCCAATTCCTCCCTCCTCCGCATACATACGCTCTCCGCTTCTAGTCCGCTTGCATTTCACCACCTTCATCATGTCAGACAATTCCATCAAGATTCTAACTGGCAACTCACACCCGGAGCTGGCAAAGCTGGTGGCCAGACGCATTGGGATTGACTTGGCCAAGGCGTCTGTGCTGAAATACTCCAACCAGGAGACGTCTGTGACGATTGGCGAGTCTGTCCGAGACGAGGATGTGTTTATCATCCAGTCGGGCTGCGGCGAGATCAATGACAACCTCATGGAGCTGCTGATTATGATCAATGCCTGCAAGACCGCGTCCGCGCGCCGCATCACAGCTGTCATCCCCTGCTTCCCGTATGCGCGACAAGACAAGAAGGACAAGAGCCGGGCCCCGATCACCGCCAAGTTGACAGCCAATATGCTCACTGTAGCCGGCGCTAATCATGTCATCACCATGGACCTCCATGCGTCCCAGATCCAGGGCTTCTTTAACGTCCCTGTCGATAATCTCTACTGCGAACCGTCGATGATCCGGTATATTTCGACCTGCATCCCAAACTGGCGCAACGCCATCATTGTCTCGCCTGATGCAGGCGGAGCGAAGCGGTAATCGTTTTTTTTCTTTTTGAGAAGAGAGAGAGAGAGAGAGAGGGGAGACAGGGGTGGGTTGGGGGGGGGGTCCCCAACTCCCGCCTCCCCCAACCCCGGTTGTGAGGGAGGAGATAAAAAAAAAGAGGTAGAGATTGATGGAGGAAGTTGGGAATTGAGGTTAGTGCAACATCCATTGCCGATCGTCTCGAGCTGGACTTTGCACTGATCCACAAGGAACGCAAACGTGCCAACGAGGTATCCCGCATGGTGCTCGTCGGCGATGTCCGGAACAAGATTGCTATTCTTGTGGACGATATGGCCGATACTTGCGGCACGCTGGGTCTGGCCGCAAAGACTCTCCTAGAAAATGGGGCTGAAAAGGTTTATGCGATTGTCGCGCATGGTATTCTCTCCGGCAAAGCCATCAAGGTGATCAATGAATCGGTCATTGAGCGATTGGTGGTCACCAACACGATTCCTCACGAAGATAAGATGGTACGTTCAGCTACGTTCATGCCTTCTCCAATCCCCGTCATAGCTAGATGGGCTTATGCACGTGACAATGCTTTCATATAACAGGCCATTTGCCCCAAGCTGGATGTCATCGATATCTCACCCACGCTAGCTGAAGCAATCCGGAGGTAAATGGGGAATGGGGACAACGTGCGTGCCCAATAAAATTAACACTCTTTTGGTAGAACTCACAACGGCGAGTCCGTTTCCTATCTTTTTTCGAACGTTCCTGAATAAATAGATTATCGTTACAATCCTATAAAGCAAATCACATGTTTCCTTCCCCGCCCTCCAACAGGTCCATTCATATAGACCATAAGGTCACCGTCCTTTGTCATGGACCCATGATCCACAATTCCACATCTTTGAGTTGTGCTGATGGTCGCACAAACGATCGGGGTCCTTTCCCAATTGTTCATCTGGGGTCGGTGTCGGGCATGATCCACACCATCGCGAACAAAAAAGCGTCTTGCCTCTTTCCGTCCCCACGCCACACATGCGCTCTCTCTTTCTCTCGCCGTCTAGACCGACCGGACAATGAAACAAATCTGTGCCTGTTACACTTGACAAAAGAATAAAATAAACCATCCTTTTCCTCGCGCCAATGGCTGTGTGTGGGGGAAAGGCTTGGAGACGGTATTGAAAACTACGTCCGTGTACTCTGATGCAATGGCATGTCAAGCTGAGCACCGTGTACGCGTGTGCGGGATGCTGATGATCGTATGCCCTGTGAAACGCAAAATGAGGGTCGAGATCTCAACAGACGTCTGCAAAAGGTCAGTGCGTCCGATTCTTTTGTTGGTGTTTGGTGTTGTGCTCTACAAACGTATATTTTCGTCACACATCACGCGTTGCATATATAAATCGGGCCTCAAGACCTGGCCTGAGCTCCCTCTCAGACAGGAAGCGCACGCTTAAGATGCGATCCCCCCTCCATTCATTTTTTTTACCACATTTCGTCTCTCTATTTTTTCTGAATGAACCCGGAGAAGGGGATTATTACTTCTTTTCTTTTCACGTCCTTAAAAGCTCACCCTTGCATGATAGGAGTAGAGGAATAGGTCCCAGCTTACCTCTTGCGGGAATTCGGGATCGTGCTGGAAGGCGATAGGCAAAAAGGAGACATGCTGAACAAGAAAGAAAGAGAGAGAGAGAGAGAGCGCGACAGACGGGTCTTCTTTATGCAACCCAACATATTGCATGCGGTTGCTCTGGGCATTTTAATAAAATCAAAACGAAAGGAAGAGTCAGATAGAAAAAGGAAATACATGCGACTGGATGAAGGAGACCCGAAAGCACTACAGACACCGAAGGAGAAGGAAAGAGAGACAGAGACAGAGAGAGGGCAAGAGCATGTAGTAGACAGAGCCAGAGCAAGAAGAGGGGCAAATCCTGCCTTTCTTTTTATATATATCCATCCTCTTTCACCTCTTCCAGCTTCTTTTCCTTCGACTCTTATGCAAACCGTGTTTTATGGCCAAGCTTGAAACTGTATACGCCATTCACAGCTTTGAGGCAGAAAACCAGGACGAAATCGGGTTCACGGCAGGCGACCCGATCGTTGTCCTCGAAAAGGACGAAGGCTACAATGATGGCTGGTGGCAGGCATGTTTTGCATGTCTACTCACCTACATTCGCCATTCAAACCATTTCCTTCTCTTTCATGTATTAGGGTCGAAATGCGCGTGGCGAGATTGGTTTATTTCCAATGAACTATACGACAGCGGCAACCAGCAAAATTGGCGGCGGTAGCGACAGCAGCAGCAGCGGTGAGCTGGACAAGAAAATCAGCTCGCTCGAGAATGCCATTGCTAAAATTCAAAATTCACCTTCTCGCTCTGGCCTCCACCCTCTTGCCTTGCCCTCGTCACAATTACCTACACCTTCCTCCTCTACCTGTACACATCAATCGTCCTTCTTTCCGCTCGACACCCATTCAATGGCGTCGTCCTTTGTTTCTGGCTCTGTTGCTGCTGGCGGGCGTCGCACCAGCACTTGCGACAGCAATAGCTCAAGTTTATCTGATAGTGTTGGCAGCGAGAGTGAAACTGCGCCACTATCATCACCGTCTTCCACAGCGCCATCACCTCCTATTCTTCGAAACTTTGCCATATCCAGGCACGTTCAAACCCTTCTCGAGGCAGCCCTGAACCATCCTCGGCTTGTGGGAACAATGCCCGAGGATTGGGATGTCGATCAGGTCGCTGCATGGATGTATGCAATGGGCTTCGGCAGTGTTGCAGAAAACTTTAAAGGTACTAAACGCGAAGCATTTTCTGGGCTATTGTTGATTATCACAGATTGCATATGTGTTGATGCGGCGCGAAAAAAAAAAGGAGGAGGAGGAGGAGGAGGAAGACGAAGAGGAGGGAAATCATTTCTCTCTAATCAAAAGCTTTCATCTCCTTAATTTCAGCACAAGAAATTACCGGCGATATTTTGATTGAATTGACCCTGCACTCGCTCAAGGAGCTTGACATCGACACTTTTGGGAAGCGCTTTAAGATCCATATTGCCATTTTGGCATTGCGCGAGTTCTTTAAATTGGAGGTAAAAGAAAGAAGGGTTTCCATTGCAGAGGATCGCGTTATTCACGGTCGTTCAGGAAAAGGGGTGCTATGGCAGCCGGTTTCATGATATGTATTACAGCGGTTCTTCCGACGATGACGGCAATGGAGACCTTGAATCGATATCTACTGCGGCCACCTCGCCTGTTGATTCAGTCCGTAGCAGTAGTAGCGAAGAGCTGGCAATACCGCGCCCTACTTGTCGAAAAATGAGTATCGAACGCAAAAATGTCCCAGTTCACGATATCGACCTCTACAACAATTCGATTCATTCGTACGTGTCTTTGCTCTCGATGCTAGAAAAGAATAGAAATTGATGCTGGATGGAACTATTTCGATCTTTTTAGAAGGCGATTCATCCAGAGATCCCCGTTTTCACCCACATCAAAACCTCAGACCGTTCTTACCGTTGCCCATCATCCTTCGTTCATAAACAGCGATGGCAACAGCTACCCTGGTCAACACCATCGCCATCACCGTCATATGACCACGGTTAATGTCTTGCCAGATATGGAAGGGTGGCTCAATAAGCAAGGAGACAAGTACAAGACGTGGAACAAGCGATGGTTTGTTTTGAAGGGTCCCAATCTTTTTTATTTTAAAAGCCCAAAGGTAAACGTTGTGATCCTTCCGTCCTGCGCGTTTCTTTTTTCGTAAAAATATAGACACAGCCTTTCTCTGTCCATAGGATGTCCGCATGAAAGGCATAATTAATCTCAGAGGATATCGTGTGATATGCGATGAGCGGATTTACGCCGGCAAATGGTGTATGAAAATCCAGCACGAGCGCGAGCGCACATTTTCCTTTTATACCGAGGCCGAAGATTGCATGAGGGCGTGGATGAAGGCTCTCTTGAAGGCCACCATTTCACGTGACTACGGAGGTATGTTTCTTTCTCTCTCTGCGCGCGTGCGTGCGCATGTGTGTGTTGCTGAGCATGAGTAACATCCGAAATGCCTTACCGAATTCAGATCGTTTGTAGCTCCCGTATTGTCATCAAGCACAGTGACAACTATCTCGCTCGACGTTGCGCGTCGTATGAATCCGCGGCCACCGTCCATGATCCTCTACAAAAAGGAACAACGAAGAGCTTCGGCTATGGAATTTCACACGATGGAATCGATTGAGATTTCTGGCTATCATAATGCCAGGCGAGCCACCCTTGGAGGCAGCGTTCCTTCGGTTGCAAATTCCGGGCAAGACGAGAGCGAGATGATAACGAGTAAAGAGTTCTATACAACCGACGGCAGCGAAGACAACAGTGATGAGGACTATTCCTCGTACACACGGACCATCGAGAGCCAGCAGGAGCTACAGGATTCAGGATTTGATGGTGCCGAGGAAGGCGCCATGGCCGAAAATAAAGGGACAGCCATGACAGCCGAAGCTGGGCGACGGCTTTCAAGGTCGGTGATGGAGGGCGGCCGGCCGTGCTCGAACGTTGTTCAGTCCAAGGTGGCCGACACGGACGAATGGACGACGCTTGATTACCTCGACTGGATCCGAGATCGTGTCAGCAGCGGCCATCGAATATCGAGCCTGGATGAATTGCGATCAGGCCAAGTGCTGGTTGAACTCCTCGAGAACCTGAGCGGCATGACTGTGCGCCGCCCACCCAAGGCTGCCCATGGATCGACAAGCATGGAGATGTTGGAGACCATTGTGGCAGCCTTCAAGTTCATGAGCCGCGAGGGAATCGACGTCGAAGGGCGCATCACGATCAAAGGTGAAGCAGAATGAAAAGGAGAAGCGGATTGTCTCTGTGCTTTTTTTTTCTGACTTGTTTCCCCTCCTTCCCCATTTGTAGATGTGTTTGGAGGGAACGAGCCCAAGTTGAAGGAAATGCTCGATATCATTCGTCTCTGGGCAGACTCACTAAAGTGAGACATCTTGCCCAAATGCTTGACAACTGTTCCTCCCCACAAAGGGAAAATAATCATCTTCTATTCCCAACTACTCTACTCTACTTTAATCTAAGCTAAATCGAGATGCTAATAACTGAATATATATATCTAAACTTTTCTTTGCTCTATGGCTTCCTAGACATATCTTGTTCCACTGGTCTCCGCCCGGTAAAAGTTGCCTTTTGTGTCAAGTTTCACATTGAAACATTACCACCTGTGCGTTGGCGATTTGTGTCTTGATCGCCATGCATCTTTTCCTCAAAATGCAAGTTGACATTGGGTGTCTTTGCAACGAGGAAAAAGAGAGAGAGAGAGAGAGAGCTCTTGGTTTTTCTTTCTTCTTCTATTTCTCTCTCGCCTGATCGAATCCGCCGCGGGGACATTGCAATGGATCGAGGAGGAACTGACATCCTCATTCTGAGGCCCTAGTTCAACGATGGACAAAAAAGGCAATTCGATTTTTTTTTGTCTCAGACTTCCCCATGGGCATGAATGGCATTAGAAATAAAGCAACGTTCTGTGCTGACGTTCTTTCTTTTTATCATTTCACTATTACTCTTATTCTTATTCCCTTATAACCCTACACGCACACCTAGAGAGAGAGAGAGACATACATTCGCATTCTCTCTATCTCCTTGTCTTTATATTTTTCTTTCAACTTCAAATGGAACCAGGAAACATCAAGAAAGATTCGCGTGGGGCCTTCCTCCCGCCCTACATGTTTTATTGTGTCATGGTGGCCGCGATTGGCGCCTTCTCCAATGGTTGGGTGATCGGATCACCCAACGTGCCGGGAGCTATCACGCACGAATGTTCGACAGGCAGTGCGCGCAATGTGAATCCACGTCTTCCAGATTGTTTGCCAATGGGTACCACGTTATGGTATGGCATAGAGTCTGAATACACATAAAACCTCCCAACTGACCCAATGTCCCCTCCCTCCCCCCTCCCACCAAAATATAAGGGGTTTTGCGGTGTCTTCGTTCTGTGTGGGTGGTTTAGTGGCCGGTCTTTCAGGTGGTTATATTCAAACAAAACTAGGCCGCAAAAAGTCGATCCTCGTCAATACCATCCCGTGGATCATTGGTGCCATTCTTCAAGGCGCGGCTGTGGACCAGGCGATGTTCATTGTCGGGCGTTTGATCTGTGGTCTATCATGCGGTCTCGGCTCAGTATGTATACCGACCTACATTGGCGAGATATCCACGATCAAGTCTCGGGGTGCCATGGGAACGTGTTACCAGTATGTTTTATTAGCCTAACCGGGCGGGCAGTGGTGATGGTGGTAGTGGTGAAAAGTGTCAGACTAAAATGGCGTTCTCGGTTAAAAAAGGTTCTTCATCGTCATTGGTATCTTGCTTGCTTCCGTGATTGGTTTGCCGACAGCCACCGTTCCGCTCTGGCGCCTCAACTTTGCGTTGGTGGGCATCCCTGCAGCCTTCCAGTTGTTCATGGCGACGACGATCGTCGACTCACCCCGATGGCTGGTGTCGGTTGGCCGAATGGATGAGGCGCGCTTTGCGCTCCAGAAACTTCGCGGCGAGGACACATCCATCGAAGCCGAGTTTTACGAGATTGTGTCGGCCCAACGGGGGCCTGAGGTGGCGGCCGAGTCTGTCCATGATCCGCAGGTGCTCTCGATGATGGCGTCTGAGCAACAACAACAGCAACAACAACAACAACAGCAGCAGAAATTGCATGCATCTGAAGATTCCTCTGTCATACACCCGAGCGTGTCCGGCGAGAGCACGTCCGCAGACAATGCGCTCGAACGGGACGTCAGTGCGGAGCATGGACACGCATCGGGGCAGAATACGCATGCGGCCTTGTCGCTCATTGGCATCTTCCGAGACCCGTTGATTCGGTTCATCACGCTCGTTATCCTGTCGATGCACTTCACACAGCAATGGATCGGTATGAATGCCGTCATCTTTTACTCGACCACCATCTTCTCCGAGGCATTCGACCCGGACATGTCGAAATACATGGCCATCGCAACCACAGGCGTCAATTTTGTCGCGACCATCCTCTCGGTCTTCCTGATGGATCGGATGGGTCGACGTGCTCTTTTCCTCCTCGCCCTTGCCGGGTGTGTCATCTTCTCGGCCCTGCTCGTGATTGGCTACCGGTTCCATATCCCGGCGCTGTTGGTAGTCTCGGTCTTCCTTTACGTTGCCTCTTTTGCGATTGGGATAGGTCCTATCCCATGGGTATGTAGAAAAAAAAAAGTCATCCCGGGACACCCCCTCCCCTCCCCATCGTCCTTGGAAAAACAAAGTCTGTCTGCTCTGAGCTCAAACTAAACTCTCTGAGATTAGATGATCACTTCCGAACTCTGCCCGACCTATGCCAGTTCAGCAGTCAGCGCCGCGGCCACCTGCATGAACTGGTCAATGAATTTCGTCATTGGTCTTGTGTTTCCCGACATTTTCGCAGCCATCGGTGGCTATTCGTTCTGCATCTTCATCGGCGTCGGTCTTGTCGCCATCTTCATCACCGCCACCATGTTGCCCGAGACAAAGAACCGGTCCATCGAAAATATCGTCAGCCATCTCCATACCTGGTCGTCCAAGAAAATCATGCCGTACACCAACGAAAAGCACCCAGAAACCGCCCGAACAACCTCGGACATGGCCCTCGAACCACAGCAACGGCAGCAACTAGAGCAACAGCAACAGTTAATCTGATCTCTTTAGAAAGGAGGGTAGAAAGAAATTGGGAGGGGCGGGAATGGCGATTTCCCTTCAAAAGTAGTAAAAAAAAAAAAATTCTTTATTATTACGCTCAAGAACATCATCAGCCCGTCGTCACTTGATAAGAGATTTATTCTGTATTATTTACTCTTGTGAATCCTCTTGCTTTGGCGCCGTCTCGTCAATCACCTGTTCGCCCACGTCCAGGAAGCCATATTGCGAGCAGACCTGCACCAGCGTCTCTGCATCCTCCACAGACGTCCTCGCCAGGACCTTGTTGATCTCATCGAGATTTCGGGTCCGGAGAGCATCCTGGAAATCCTGAGGCATTGCGCAGAAGACCTTGTACGCCTCCTCCTCGGCCTCTTTGTCGGGAATGTGGATCGTCAGGGGCGATCCATCCTGCGCTGCCTGGAGCTGAATCGTCTCGACTTCGCGTTGCTCCGCTGCGATCTCGGCACACCGGGTCCGGATGCGTGTGTAGGTTTTGTCGATATCGTCAAAGAATAGCTTGCGCGCTTGTTGGTTGGGTCCATTCATTCTTATAAGCGTTTGTTACGCATGTGTATGTGTTTTTGTGTGCTTTGGATTTAGGAAGGCAGTTCGATGTACAGCATACGAAAACGCACGTCTTACGCGCGTATCTTTCGGGAGTAGGGGAGCGACAATGTTCTCTTCTTTTCCCAACCTTACCTCATGAAAAACACGTTCACGCCGTCTCGGCCGAGTTGGCCGCAGTACTGCAGCGTCAGAGCCTGGACAACGCAATTATGCGCATAGTCTTCTTCACCCCGCAGCTGCGCCGTGAACGCCTCGGCCAAGATCTGATCTGATATCTTCTCATTGATAATCTCTGGGTGCCGCACCAGATGCTTAAAGCTCGGCTCAAAGCCTTTCAGCTTCGAGAACGCTTCGGCTTCCTTGGACAATTCAATATCCTGATCGTCCTCGTCCTCCTCGTCCTGTACTGCTGCTCCCGTAGAGGCCTTATCGCCGTCGATGGACTAGATGGAACCCCCCTTCTTTTTAAATCCCCCATCCTCCTCATCCTCACATAAACGACTTACTAGGCTCTTCATTTGCACATTCGGGTTCAAAGTCTCAATGACCTTTTCTTTCCGGGTACCTTTTGATGGCGGTGTCGTTGGCTTCTTTGGTTTATTCAAAATCTAGGCGATTGTTTGTGCTCAGCCAGCATGTCAAAACATTCACGCAGAGACGGGGCAATCACTCACTGTTCGATTGGCAGTCTCGTGGAACATGTTTTCCGATGTCAGCTTCTTACTGTCTTCCTTCTTCAGCCGCTCGAGTTCTTCCTCCGACCGCTTCAGCACACTCAGCGCAGACGCCAGCAGCGTCGCAATCTCCTTGTTGATGGTATCCGAAAGGTCCTTTCTGCCCTTTTCCTCGATAGCAGCAAGCGCCTCGCCTAGCAGCAGAGGTTTGACATTCGGCTTCGGCGACGGCGCAACCGCGACAATGTGCTTGTTTTCGGCCGTCGCACGCTCAAGGAGCTTCTCCACCGCCTTGAGCGCATCCGCCGGCGCCATGGTAACCAACGGCTTCAGTTGATGGATAATCCACTCTTCCATGGGAATAAACTCCTGCAGCTGCGCGATCTGCGCTTTGCGCTCCGCACGTTCGCGATGGATGGCCTCCTGCTTCCACTTGATCATTGACCGCTTGTCCACATTCGGATGTACCTCAATGTCAGAGTCATCCGACAGCTCGAGCTTGTCCCACTTGCTGTAGTCTACAGGCATTCCTTAGGTTTGTGAAGATATATAACAAAAATAGAGGAAAAAGAGGAAGTAAAAGGGGTAAAAGAAACGAAAAGAAAAAAGAACCGAGTGGAAAAAGTCAGAGCTCAGCATTAATTCGGGGGGGGGGGTGTTGGACGGTAGCAATCGAAGCGTGTCAGCGCACGTATTCCCCCCTCTCTAAACCCCGCCTTCATTCTCACAGGCTCGGTCGTAGAAGCAAGTGAGATACATGGAATGTATTTATTGCTGTACATGAAAAGGAAACAGACAGAGAGGTTAGTAGTGAGAGTGAGTGACACTGGAGAAGGGGTGCGGGACGGGGAAAGAAACCAGAAGAGGAGGTGGTTGTCTATGAGTACCACCGTGACTGAGGTGGAGGAGGCGGTGGGTAATCAGGATAACCAAGCTGCTGCTCTGGTGCCACCAGCTGATCCGAGTATAGTTTGCCAGTGCTCGTCCTGTCTCTTCGATCAGTATCCCTTTCCTTTTTCATCTGCCTCGTGGGCCATCCACTACTACTTACGAAGGCTGTGCAGGCGGAAGCGTAGTGGTGGTATAGGCCGTTCGTGTAGGCGCAATGACCGATCTGAGCGTCTGTGTCGCAAAATTATGCAAGGGAGGTGGATGGTGTTGCGCTACAACAGGCTGGTGGTGCTGCACACGCGGGACATTGCGCAAGATGGCACGAATGACTCGTCCGTCCGCAATCTCGTTATCCAGTTTTTCAATACATTCCAGCGCAGCTTGCTTCGTCGAAAAATCCACTTCTGCCTCACCATACGACTGCCCAGACGGATCCGTAAGCACCTCGCAATGGAGCACCGTCCCGAATGCACTACAGGCAGCCTACATGCACCCAGAGCGAGACAAAAAAGTTCAGTCATTTTCACTTCCTTCCATTGCGCTCTCAATTACCTTGACATCCTCCGTATTCGCTCCAGGATCGAGATTACTAATGAGCACGCGTGCCGGACTTCCTTCGCCACGAATGGACAGGCCACCACTATGGCCCGAAAGTCCACGGATACTTAGACTAGGCTTTTGTGCGGACGATGCAGGTGGCGATAGCGGCTTCGACGCGGTCATGTAGCTTTGCTTGTCTTGTCTTATTGACGGCTGCGGTGAAGGTTTTGTATTCTCCTCCGGTTCTGCTTGCTTGACAGACTTCGTAATGACTATTTGAGACGGATTGACCTCAGTCTTCTTGAACGAATTGCCCAACCGATGACTCAGCGCGCCCCCCATGCTTGATGCAACTGGTCTGCTAGTCTATAATACAAATGCAACGCGACGTTCCTAAGTTTCTTTCTATTCTTTCGTGCCCCACCAACGACATCCATCGTCCGCCTTTTCTCATTCAAAATGCTTACGGATCCGCCTCCTCTCACAGGACCGATGCGTTGCAGAATGGAAGGCGAGGGTCTGTGGGAACTGGCTCTATACGGGTGAGACACCGGCTTGCTGACACGCGACGGATTATACGATGAATTGAATCGTCTTGGCGTGTCCTGGCGTTCTGTGTGAAGAGGAACAGAGCGACGAGACAACGTTGGCGGATGACGCTGCTGATTGTACGGTTCCCTAGTATAGTTGGCCGTGGTATTTCTACCACCTGCTCTGTAATTACTGCTGCTGCTGCTGCTGCTGCTGCTGCTGTGTGAGCGCCTTTTTATGATGTCATCTAACGAGGAATCGAGATCCATAGCAAAATGACAATTGTAATAGTAGAATGCGAAAAAGGGGGAGGTCGTTAGATATGGAAAAAGGAAAAAAGATTTATAGCATTTTCCGTTCAAACTCCCAAATTTGCAGAGGGAGGTAAAAAATTATACGAGAGTGAAAGCAATACAAGTAATAAAAGGGGGGTGTATACATGTATGATAGGTTAGAGGGTACTATGTTCAGGGTGCGATCCAGTCTATGACAATTGGGCTTGCGCCGAGTGTAGGATGAAGTACAATGTATTTGAAGAAATATTCCAGGTCGCGACGACGTTGCTCTACAAAGGCCGGTGTGAATTTGCCTATGGCAGTCAACGTAGACAGTATGAGTCGATGAGGGTTGCTCTGGCTCTAGATATATGACTTACCGACTACTTTTTTAGGTGGGAGTTTGGGTATGCTGCTCTTTAGACGAGGGTAACGTTTTACAAGTTCTTCGCGGAGGTCGACAAATTCAGAGTACCGTTTTCGCACGGTAATCGGGGGACCCTATTGTTAAGTTTCATATTAAAGGGGGGGGCCGACTGGACAGGTTTGTCATGCATCCCCAGAGCCAAAAAAGCAACAATACTCTACCTTATTGCTCATCACAGTGCAATTGTAGCAAATGTAGCTTCCATATCTAGAACGAAACCAAGCATTGAGTTATTGCTACGGATGGTTTCTTTCTCTGTTTATCGTTACCCATGGCCTATGCGCAACGGCTGGTTGACGATCGCGTCACATGCAAAGAGCTCTCTCCGACGATGGTCTACCTCATTGAAGAAATTAATATTGGCGGGCGCGCTGGGAAGCGGGGTCGAGCGAGTCGAGTGAAGGTTCTTGAACAACGGCAGCATTCGCAATCGTCGCGTGGTCGATTCAGGTTGCACAGGTGGCCAATCCTCGACCTAAAGGGATATTAGGGCATCGAAAAACACAAAGAACACGACGATGGACTTCACACTTGCCGAAATAGACCGGCGACCGAAGGTGCGCTCATCACTGTGTTCCTCCTCGGGTATGCTGGTATTGATAATGCCCGAGGAAACCGACGATGCACTCGACCCGGGTTTGTCGGGTATTAAGGGAGGCGACGACAGGGTCGATGAGGACGATGTAGTACTCGTGGTAGTGATCAAGATGGGAGTCGAATGGGTTGTTGCTGTTGTGCCAAGCATACGATTCAGGTGATGATTGTGGTTGTGATCCAAATGGCCTGAGCAGAAGGGGTCAATTCTTTCTATTCTTAGCAATGCGAGTGTGACACAGCAAAGAGGACCGCTCTTCCCCTCCCCACTTACTAGACGAAGGATTCGTTAAGCTCAAAGCATGCTGCAATTGTACCCGGACCTGCTCCATCACAGCGTTGGTGTTCTCAACCCAAGCAGGGTCATTCTCAATCGTCTCATTTTCATCGAGCGAATCTTGGAGCTGAACAAGACGCTTGATGGCGAGATGCAAGTCGTCTATTGCCTGATGCAGCTTGGAGCTGTCGAAGGTGGGCTTCTGAGGATTTAGCTGTTTCTCGTGCTGCTGCAGAGCGACCCAACCTTCTTGACATTGCTCGAGTAGGTCATTTATGCGTTGCGGATAGTTCATAGCGAGAATGTTTTGCGGGGGAAGAGGGAGTGGGAAGACGGGAATAGAAAGAGGAGAGAATTCTTTTTATATGAGGTGTTTCTCGCATTGGCAAGGAAACTCCGAGAAGCGAGCACGCGATAGGGCCGTAGCCAGATGAAGAAGCTACATAAACGTGAGAAGCCTTGCACCCCGCAAAATGTCCATGATGGAAGGGGAATGTTCTTGTGCAAGCTCATAAAAACGAACGAACGCTTATTGGATGGATTAATGGGTTTAATGTTTCTGCTTGCCTTGTCTAGACCTTGTCATTCCACTCCGGGCTGGGATACACAAAGATGAACATCCGCCCTTTTTATTGTTCGAATATGTAGAGATGCAGAGACAATGACAGAAAGGGATTGTTCTCCACGCTAGACCGACGAAGGGTGAATGATCCTCATTCTTCGCAACTAACTGACAAAAGCATCCATCTCAACAAGGACATACCGATGGCTGGAAAAAGTATCGCGTGCATCAGTGCACTTGTAGACCGTATACACACGGCCCACCCCACCTAAAAGATAAGATCCCTTTGAACACATTCTCTAGGCCATCCACAGTCATCCACCGCGTGTTAAGTACTTCACTCGACGTAATAATATCCGATTGGCTGCATTAAAAGGGTACAATTCCCCTCACCCCCTTTTTTTATATATTGCTTGAAGGGAAAGCCGAGTGAACGAGACGATATTCATTCAGACACGAGCTAGAAGGCTGATACGATATGCTTTCTGTGCATGAGTAAAAATAATATGGATACATCATTTTGCTTCGCACGGTAGTGCATCGCATCTTCTGCCGCTTGCAGACCTTGGCGACCGAGACCAATGGCCTCGCGGAAAACCTATGCGTGGTGAGTAAAATCACGTGACCTCTGTTTGAAAATTTACTCGAACCTGCTACTCAAGCCATACAGGGTTCTCCAGAACCGAAAAGGGACGATAACTATAATAAGGAAGAGGAATGGAATTGATCGAGAGGGAAGCGGTGGTATAAACGAATGCATATTTGAAAGCATGGGCTATTTATTGAGGCATGATCAGAGTAGCAATATTGTCTTTTGTGTGTGTATGACAGCCATGCGACTAATTTAAAGAAAGCTGAGAAGCTTAACCGCCGAAACCGTAAAGGGTACGGCCCTGGCGCTTCAAAGCATAGACAACATCAAGCGAGGTGACGGTCTTGCGCTTGGCATGCTCAGTATAAGTGACAGCGTCGCGAATCACGTTTTCCAGAAACACTTTGAGAACGCCGCGGGTCTCCTCATAGCTAAAGATGAGATATTAGGGACGCTGGATATTATTTGAAAGGGATTGTTCCTGAATACATTACATGAGGCCAGAGATACGTTTGACGCCACCTCGGCGAGCAAGACGACGAATAGCCGGCTTGGTGATACCCTCTAAGTGTACGAAAAACATAAGCCATCGAATGCAGATTTATTGCTCTAATTACGTACGAATGTTGTCACGAAGAATCTTGCGATGGCGTTTAGCACCACCCTTTCCGAGGCCTTTACCACCTTTGCCGCGTCCAGTCACTAAATGAGTGTTTGTTTTAGGTTGAGGATGGAAGGTTAATTGGAGTCAGTTGTAGAGGATGACAAGGAAATACTTGCTTGTTTGAGTTAAGTCAAAGAGAAAAAAGAAAAAAAGGAGGGGGGGCCAGATAAATCCAACCTGCGGCTTACTTTGACGAAAAAAAAAAGCAAGTCGCGTGAATGCTGTATCTCGCGCGCAAGCACACGCGCCTTTACCACCTCCGCACGCCTCCCCCCTATCAAAAACGCGTGCGACTTCCTCCCCCTTTTTTTTCTTCTTCTTCTTCTTCTATTCCACACAATGGCCCGTACAAAGCAAACCGCCCGCAAATCTACCGGTGGCAAAGCCCCTCGCAAGCAGCTCGCCACGAAGGCTGCTCGCAAGTCCGCCCCTTCGACTGGTGGTGTCAAGAAGCCCCATCGTTACAGACCCGGCACTGTCGCCCTTCGTGAGATTCGCCGCTACCAGAAATCCACAGAATTGTTGATTCGCAAGCTGCCCTTCCAGCGTCTTGTTCGCGAAATCGCACAGGACTTTAAGACGGACTTGCGTTTCCAATCCTCTGCTATTGGTGCTCTTCAGGAAGCTTCCGAGGCGTATCTTGTTTCGCTCTTTGAAGGTAAAGGCTTGTCATCCCCCTTTCTCTTCAAAGAATGCACACCCGCTCTAAAACGGTCTCCTCTCCCTCCTTTTCTAGATACCAATCTCGCTGCCATCCACGCCAAGCGCGTCACTATCCAGCCCAAGGTAAAACAAAACAGCAACTTGTGCTGCCCATGAACGCTTGACGTGTAGCTCTTTTTTCTTCTTTATTTACTGAATACCTTGCGCTCGTTACTTTTGTATTAGGATATTCAATTGGCCCGTCGTCTGCGTGGTGAGCGCTCTTAAGCACCCTGCGTCTCTACTTCGTTTCAAAATGATCTTATCTAGTCTATTTGAATACATCAGCTGCCTTCTATAAAAGAAACAATATCACCAGCTATGTTACCACATCACATAATACTCTGACCCCTTACCACCTCCGCTCAGTTGAACTGAATGGAGTAAATATTGCTGGTTCTTTTTCAGAGAATGGGGAGTCTGGCGGTGGAACCGTTTATTTTAGTCAACAGAAAACGTTAACCCATCCCCTTTATACTTGGATTGCTAACTTGGCTCACACCAAGTGTGTCAAGATGTGGGCATGGTGATAACCATGGTGGAGGATTGATGGTGCGCCAGGAGCAAGAATAATGGCGGGCACGAAAGCGGCGAAAGGTGGGGGCATCGGCAAATTACACCATATGAGCGCGGAGACAAGGAAGACGACAGCAAAAAAAACGAAGGGCAGGCCCTGCCCGATGGGCCACCAAACCGGATCATGCGATATCCGTTTCGACCTCTCTTCCACGGCTCATCAAGTACGGATACGATGGTCAATCTATAAAGGACCGAAGGTGATCTTGCGACTCCCAGAACTGCTAGGACACGACTTCAATTTGGAAAGCGGTGTATACCATTATTAAAAAAAAAAAGAAAAAAATTCTGATTTGGGGTTTTTTGATATATAAAGAGAAGAAGAAAAAAAAGAAGAAGAAAAAGAAAAAAGACAATCGGGAATGGTGTTTTCTTTGGGGAAGGGAAGGTCTATGAAGAAACAGAATGAGGTACAAAAAAAAAGAAGAGAAATATGTGTTTTTTAAGCGAGCGGTTTTCTTGTGTGTTGAGTGAACGGAGTATATATAATATATATATAGTAGGAATAGGTGACGATAGCGCTTTAGTTGGCCGTCGCGGAGGGGCCGCTGACACTGCCTCGTTGTTTCTACAAAGAAACATCAGTTTTCCTGCCATAGTAGCATATATCTGTATGTATACTTACGCCGTGCTGGGGGACCTTGTAGGTCTCCTCACCTTCCTTGCCTGGCGATTCCGCTTTTCTAAAGTCTGCAATCGATTTGTACTGCGCAAGTAGGCCATTCAAACGCTCATTCACCTTGAGTTCGCGCTTTGTCTTGTCCTTGCGATAGTACAGGTATGCCCAGAATTTCTCCAGACCATAGAGGTGTCCATTATCATAATCGTTAAGAGTCAGTTCCTGGAAATCCGCGAACACTTCTTTACGGTAGCGCTTCTCAAGACCGTACGAGTAGAACCGGAACAGACACTCGAGGCCGTACCGGTAGTTCTGGTTGGCATCCTCAACAGCAAGCTTCTTGAACTCGTTGTACATGCGCTTGTTGTAGTGGTCACGCAAGAAATGAGACCAGAATCTGAATAGCGTATTCATCTCCTGGGACTGGCCCACACCCAGTCGCTTGCGTTCTCGGAGCGCCTTTGCATGGTACTTGTAGTACTTCTGCTGGATAAAACCATTTTCCCGCAAGAGTTCGTGGCTGGGATGCTCAAAGTGTGGGAACGAGTGAGCCATGTCAAGCGACGTTGAAAGCTCGTGCAAGGCAGGCGACTTGCCGTAGCTCGTGGACAAGATGTCGTTCGGGTTGTAGTGGTAAGCTTCTTCACTCAGAACCCAGCCAACGTGGCCATCTTCGTGGATCTTCTTGGTTCCACGAGGAGTGGAGCCATAGAACGCACTGCTAGGAAGCGACTCGGGGCGGACGGGGTAAAAGCGAGGAGCCTTCTTGTTCGCTTTAATTCTAAGAAAAACCGCGTGTTACTTTCAGACCTCACGCATCCCATCCGCTCATGCAACTTACGGTGTCGCCTTGCTGGACTTCGCAGCAGAACCTATCTGCTGCTCATGGTGCTGCTTAGCACTAGCACTCAGCTGAGCAAAATGCTCAGAGTCAATCGTGCCGACCTTTTGGTTGCCGAATGTGATGTCCTTGGATCCTAAACCTGATTCATATTCATACAGGCCCTCATTGATCATCTCCAGAATTTCATCATTCATCTTTGCGCGATCATAGGAGGTGTGCGTTCTGTCACGCTTGCGCTGAGTAACAATCATGATACGAGCAATTGTCTCCTCATCGATCTCGTGATCGTCGTCATCGTCGAATTCGGAATCGTCATCGGACAAGTAGTACTTTTGAACAGTGTTTGGGCGAGCACCATCAACCCAATCGTCCTCAAATTCGAAAAGATCGTCTTCTTCCTCTTTAGCCTGTCGCTGCTGATGTTGCTGAGAAGGCGGCTGAGACTTGCGGCGTTCAGAGTGAACCGAATGTTTGATGGTAGCTGCGCCGGACGGGCGAGCAAGGGATGCAAGAGTAGGGTGCGATTGATCTTTGGATGCCGCAGGGGGCAAGTGCTGCTTAACAGCCTCGGCAGCGGTCTTCTGGGCAGGAAGAACCCAAATTTCCCAACCTTCCCGTTTACGAACCTTATCGCCCTTGACCTCGAGCAACTTGCTTTCATTCAAAGCCTCGTGGATCAGGTTATAATCATTAGCAAGTGCTTTGACACGATTAAAGTCGGCAATGAGTTTAATGTTGACATAGCCCTCTGCGTCCATCTAAGATTAATTCGATAGGGTCTGAGATAAGCACATGGAATTGTATACAAACGTAGAGCATATCCTGCATATACCTGGCTACGCAAGAACATGTCCTTGCAGAGGTTGTCAATACTGAAGTAATATTCACTACAAAGACCAGTTAATGCCCGTCAAGCCATTCCAATCCCACGGTCATTTGACCTACATTTGCTGAAGAATATAGAACTTCAGGGTCTCCGCGTCAACATTGATGTAGTACGGCTTTGACCGGTTGGTATTAGGGTAATCGAAGCGACGTGCTGAATGGAATCCACCACGACCGCCACGACCGCGACCACCACGACCTCGGAAGCCGCCACGAGTGTGATGTGTAGGTGCAGCAGTTGAAGGCTCAGCCGGAGTATTTTGTGCTTCTGCCTTCTTAGTCTCAGTGCTGTTTGCGCTTGTCGCTGAAGCTGTTGCGGTCGGTTCGACCGCAGCAGGGGCGGGGACTGAGCTGGTTGTCTGTGTTGTTGATTGGTCGGCGGTTGTAGAAGCAACTGGTACCGCAGCAGACGATTCTGCAGCGCCAGAGACAGCGGGTGCGGCAGCATTCGTATTAATGCTGTTAGTCTCCGTCTTCTCAGTCGACTGGCGGGGCGGGTGTGAAACGCGATGTGTCTTTCTAGCATGTCCGCGACCTCGAGTACTGCGTGGCCGACCGTTAGGGGTGGGTGTCGAATGTGTGATCGTGGGAGTATACGGCTTTCCTCTGCCCTTTGCTGAAAATGAAAAGGGATCGAGATGAATAAAGATAGCCAGCAATAAGCGGCAATCTAGGTCTCGCGTTTACCTTTTGGTGCAACAAATCGAGGCTGTTCCTCCTCGGTCTCTTTCTTGACCTTGTCCAAAGCCTCCTTGGGAGCAGGCCATGAAGTCGCAGCAAGAGAGGCGGGAACACCTAGATAATAATATCAGAATGCAAAACGACGGCGCGAGCATAACCGAACATAAACTGCGTTTGCCATTATATATGTACCATCGTCTTGAGCGTTCACAGCAGCCTTGTCGTCGGCAGCCGTCGTAGGACCAGCAGCTGAACTAGCAGCCGTAGCTGCGGAGGTTCCATTCTGCTTGGCAGCTGATTTGCGGGCATGCCAGACATTCACAACGGGAGCCGGGGCAGCGACAGTCTGCTTCTCCGAAGATTCCGACTGCTCCTGCTTGCTGTCATTTGTATTCTCATTATGCTCTTTTATCGGGCTGGTCTTGTTTTCCTGTTTCGTTTGTTGCTGCTCGGTCTGCTCCTGTTGTTGTGATTTCTCAGCAGGTTTTGCCGAGTCAACTGTAGAAGCATTCACCATGGTCGATGCAAAATTAAGCGATTTCTTTAACAAAATAAAAAAGTCGTCAACGGCCGTTTTGGAAAAAAGTGGCTGGATGAAAAATATGAATAAAAAAAGCCACCAGCGCAAATCCCAAGTGTTGGTTGACCCCCGCACTTTTTTCCCATATATTTTTTTTCCAGGAAAATACGTGTTATGGCCTATCGAGTGTGTGTGCGCCATTGAGGCACATCCACATACGCCCCACACAGGCGCCCCACATATACATCCATTTACGGAAGTAGAATACCTATGATCCTGCTGTATGATCTACCAGACGCTTCTATTTGCGTCTAGCGTCTACAGCTTACACTGATGTAAAGTCAGCGCATCCAAATGTCTCCGTCACTATCGCCGCCTGACCACCCTCATCTCCGAGCCTTGGTCTGCTTGCTTTGCTTTCCACCCCCCCTCACTGCTGCGATAGCGTATCTTTCAGGAACGCACACCTATTGCTGGACATATCAAGCATAGATTTCTATACACAAAACACTGAATCGTAACGATGGAACAAATTTCCTGCAATCATTTCAGCGCATTCAGTTTTCCAAAATGCCTACACTTAGTTTTCTGTGCATAGCAGGTTTTTGACATGATTTGGAATCACCCTTAAAAAAAGGGCGGCTTCGGCTTGTGCGACACGAAATGAGCAAGCAAAGTGTGAAGATTTAGTTAAGCAACAGCAGCACCATAAGAAACAGCCTCGGAGCATTTATGCGATGAAAGAGATCTACGTATAGACGTGTCTTCTTTCATGCCTAGTTATCAACTGACGTTGCTCACGTCAATATTTAGCAAAATCATACCTTTTATTCTAGATGAGCATCCTATTCTTGTATTATTACAGTGAATGTGAGCGGTGGCATGCCGCATCTGCTGGCCAAAGCAAAGCATATGCGCAGGGCCCACAGCGCCAGCATCGCAAGGCATCCCCTCAATGTTCTTAAAATGCCTTGCGAGCCGTCGAATTTCCTCCAGACTTTCCGCTTTGAGCCCGTAGTTAGTTACTCATTTCTGCAACAAACTACAGAGGATGAAGTTGGGTAGCATTATTCATAAAAGAGCTGCTATCCATCATCATGTTTCACACTGTTGGCGAATTGCCAATGGAAGAGTGATTTTCTTAACACTTTACTTTATTTTCCAAAATAAATTCCCTAGGATTGTATAAGTTGACATATCATTAGATAAAATGACTTTGCATTTGATACTCATTCGTCAGCTGAAAGCAATACCCATTGCTCATACACTCTAACTCACCTCCGAAGGGTAGCTTGGGTGTCCTGCCGATAGCCAGGACGCAAAGGCGAAGAATAGGAGGAGCACAGCAGCGACAGGACAGGGAATGGAATGGGACCAGAGGCGGCCGCGGAATGACAACATCCAAGGGCACCTCTGCTCCATGACTCATCAAAGTAGAGTACGTTTGGTCAATCTGCAAATGAAAAGCGGATATTCAATTGTAGTAAGCAGCCTAGATTATAGTGATCATACCGGATGAGAGCATGGAAGAGAGGATCAAGAAGCGGATTTCTTAACTATCCAGCATTTAGAGGAAATCAAGGTGGAAACAACTTGCAATGTTTCGTGTTTATCAATAATCAACCCTACGCTTTTGATACAAACAAGTCTAATGGGCCCTTTGACTTTCCGTAGGGAAAAGCGGTTGTGTCGTCAACAGACGACATTTTCTTGATGATCAAAATAAAGCATTGCGTCAAGGGTAATCCAGTCTATCAGAATGCCTCATATCAATGAACATGTCTGTAATTATACGCGTACACTCCACAGAGAGCTCCCAGCATGACGAAGCTCTTTATTGTCTGTTTCGATGATGACTTATTCTATATCATTTATAATTTGACACCATGTTGGTGTCTTGATTAGTTCTACTTCTCCATTATATCCAGGTCCAAACCTAAAGTCTCATAGTTATATATAGAGGTAATGATTCATATACTTGTCGCATATTAGATCATAGTTTTTTCCTATTACGACAGTTATCTAGATACCTGCAAGAATGAAAGACGAATCCCTCGAAATCGCTTCACTGATTCAGGTCATCCGTGTCCCACTTTCCAAGAACCTATTATGTTTGTGTTGGTCTTCACAACCGACAAAAACTGTTCAAAAGCATTGAGTCTAGGCAAATAGGATGGAAGAGAGGGCTCATTGATATCCTCATAAAATATTTGCTTGTCATCATGCGTAAAGGTTTCTGGTAGACTCTGTTAATTTCTGCGGAGAAGGAATCCAGTGGCGGTTTCAAAAAAAAAAATGGAGGATAACCATTTCTCTCCTTATTGCGTGCAGCACCATGGCTCGTGAAAAGCAACAGTGCGGCAATCCGCTCTGGCGTGAATGGATCCAAGAATGGGCTGAAGAAGCAAAAGATAAACAACTAAAATCATATTATACTTATAAAAAAGTGAGCTTGGATTCTCATGTCCCGCGTTTAAGTTTTTTGTCCTCATTGTCTTGATGCATAGGCTGCGGATGCACTTGGAAAATGCCCGCTGACATTTACACACCCATGTGAAGCCATTGTGGTCCAATATATTGGTGAGGGGATGGTGAAACGCCTCGAGAAACGCCTTGAAAAGTACTGTAAGGAGAACGATTTGCCCTTTCCTGAAAGACCCACTGCTTCAGGTACACAGCGTCCCAGCTTTGAATCAAAGGAAAAAAGAAAACAGACACAGAAATAACTTTGATACTATTTGAAAAAAAAAACGCGATATAGGCAAGCGATCTTCTTCCACTCAGGATACTGGAGACGCAGTTGACGATTTATCTTCATCACAATCACAAAAACGTCAACGACGATCGGGCCGGCGACCCTATGTTCCTCGGTACCGAACAGGCGCCTATGCAATTCTCATAGCACTACTCGAACACCGCCAAATCAATCAGCTGACTAGCCCAACGAAGGAACAGATCATACGCTTAGCTGAAAATCATTGTGACTCGTCCTTTGATCTCGTTGAGAGTGGCAAACACTACACTGCATGGAATAGCATGAAAACCTTGATTGATAAGGACTTTGTCTGGAAACACGGCCAGCCCCCTACCTATACTTTAACCGATGCCGGCATTGTTTTAGCTGAGGAGCTGCAGAATTCTTCGGCATTATCTACCTTCTCTCGCAACAGCGTCGCCGAAGAAGAAAGCACGATGAACAATGGGTCAATATCTTCACAGAAGCAACCACATCCAGATAATGAAAGGGAGGCGGATCCGGATGATGGGGAGTCCGAAGTCGATTTGAGCCTTTATGTACTCGACCCATCCAAATACCGAACTGCTACAGTTAATAATGTTGATGATGATGACGATGAGTTACCTCTTTTACCATCTTCGTTACCAACCGGGGAAGATAACATATGCTCTTCTTCATTGCCTATTGTGGATGTCGATAACGATGACGATGATAATAGTTTGATCTGTTTGGACTTGTCGTCCACTCCACCACCCATGGAGAGTATTTCGTCTACCGGAGAGCCATTTGAATATACTTACCTGGATATTCAAAAGAATCCAGTTCGTCACGTTTCTCAAGCAGCGTTTGATGTTGTTCAACCCTCGGGATCCTTGATGCACAAGATACGATTCTCCACTAAGCAGCGCTATCATCCCATTACCGACACCTTAAAAAATATCCAAAAAGAAACCGAAACGACGCTCACCGCATACATAGTCGAAGATCAAGCATCCGTTGTCTGCCCAGGATTACCCATTATGCCTGTTCTTCCGCTCGGTCGGGAAGAAGAAGATGATTTCTGGCCACCCGATCCATGTTCAACCCCGTCAGGTACACAACAAGCTACCCAGCAAACAAATCTATCTACCGCGCCGATGTACAGTCAAGATCCTGATCCGTCGGAATGGGAGAGATATCCACCAGAAAGCTACGAGATTACTCTCTTAATAGATACCCGTGAAATCAAAATGAAAAGCAACCGCGACTATTTTTTAGAACAACTGACTGAGAAGGGAATCAAAACATCAAAGAGGGCGCTTGAACTCGGTGATATGATTTGGGTGGCCCAGAAGAAAGGAAGTAGGAGCCCGAATGACGAGCTATTCCTCGATATCATCGTAGAGCGTAAGCGACTGGATGATCTTTTAGCGAGTATCAAAGATGGTCGATTTAATGAGCAGAAGGTAAGCCTGTAATTTGGATGGATGGCTTGGAGTACTAAATTCAATCACCTTCTAGTACCGGTTGGGGCGATCAGGAGCGAGGAAAGTGATTTATTTAATCGAAGAGCACAACAAGGACGAAGTAATGGCATCTGCGGCGCAAGCTATTCAGACAGCTATGTCATCCACGCAGGTGGTCGACAACTTCTTTCTCAAACGAACAAAGTCAATCAATGATACCGTCGACTACCTTGCTAATGTAACGAATATTATCAAATCTATGTTCAATGCAAGTATTGAAACTTGGTTCGCTTTAAGAAAAAAGCTAACAATTTCTTCAATATAAAAGGGTGTTACACTCCACCGAGTGCCAGACCATTCCATTACTCGCGAGAATTATTTAGACAAGAAAAAGCAGCTGAATAAGCACCAAGTCATCACCTATACGCTCTATAGTCAGTTGAACAGCAAATCAGACACGCAAACGCTTAAAGATGTATATATGCGGATGCTGCTAACAGTGCGTGGTGTCAGTGTGGAAAAAGCTGTGGCTCTCATGAAGGTATACCCGACACCTCATGCGCTTCTCAAGGCCTATGCGGCTGTGTCAACTCCTGAGGAGGGGAAGAATCTTGCACGCGAGTCAACCAAAGATGGCATCTCCAGAAGACGGTGGAATGCTGCTCTCAGCTTGCGATTGTGGGAAGTCTGGGGACAGAGGTTTTGATAAAGTAGTCATGTAAAAATAGCACCTGTATATAGCATTCAACATGTAAACAAAGATCTTGCATCGTAGACCACCACAATAAAATATTGTATACCACCTTTCCAAACACAGCGTACAGAGGTTTATTTAATATTTCCAGCTGTGCGTCATAAGAGGATCTGGGAGAGGTCTTTCTTTTTCTTTTGCTTTAGCACAATATTTGTTAATATGATTCACTAGTAATTCAGCGAGTAATTGTACGCAACTTAGAATGCTTATTCCACACTCATATTCACCCCAATAATAAACCGCTTAGAGCCAAAGCGCTAACACATGAGCGTAGCGATGCAGCATCTTCGTTGTGCCCCCGTTTCACCGGCTGCAAAGCTATAAAACCTTGTCACCAAGATAATCGCTTGCCGAAGTCGCCTAACGTCGTTGCTTCAGCGTTTCATTGGCCAGCAGTAACGTAAAACACTCAGCACGGTATGGGATATTCGCCTTGATAAGCTTTCTGGCAAAATGGAGCGCAGCACCTAAAGTAAAGCAAGAGGCAATGGTATCTTCCCACGTGATATTGGCCGCATTAGTCGCTAGACTCTCCTCAATCATCGCGCCATACCATTCTGTATTGCATTACACACAATGACAACTCTCCCTTCTATTCTAAGCGAGACCCCCGTTTTCTTCTATCATCCACTCGCCACTCTTATTCTTAACTGATCATCCGCTTTGCGCATGTCCTTTATTGATTTCTTTTTTTTGTAACACCAACGCTCTCGTCTGCGTCATCGCCATCCAAAAAAACATTTTTCGGGTAGTACAACATTTTCAAAACCGATGTGGAGACTACGAACACCGCTCGCACGGGGTCCACTTTTGCTGGACTGAGTGGCACCTTTCCAAGCGGTGAAGTGCCCGAGTAACCGATAACTATCGCCATCTCATTTTCATTTTAAAAATATCATAGCAGTCCGTCAGTTGAGACTCGTAAAGGGCCCATAACAAGGATAGCCGCGTGAAGGCCAGCTGCTGTGCATCTCATCAAGTTCTTTTCTTATTTTCATTACCCCGAAAACAATGAAAGAATAGAAAATGGCCACGAAACCAAAGAAAACCAAAAAAAGGGGGAAATTTTCCAGGTTGTTTCTGCTTTCCAAAAGCTGAAAAAAGGAAAGCGGAATGAGGGTTCCGAGATCATCGAAAAGACCTTTATTTATATTTTTTGTTTCATGCTCAGACTTGTAATGTGTCCCGTGACTCTCTACTGATTATCCGATGACCAAATGATATACTGCGCAGAACTCAGAGCGGATGTGTTCGGTGTATGGTCGGTGGCCTATTGTTTCCACCCCCCCACCCCCACGTACTTTGCGCTCTTCAACCAGGCTCAGAAACTCAGGCATACCTAAAATGAACGTGAAGTGTCAACGTCAGAAACAGGATGAAGGAATGCAGCAATGAACATTATAATTGGTGCATATGCAAACCTCTAATGCTAGGTGGCCAGCCTCAGCTCCGAACAAGGGATAAACACGGAGCACTGAAGCTTAAACTGCGGGCAAGGGTTGATATCACCCAGTACGTAGATTGGGCAGTAGCAAAAAGCTCGCAACCACAACGAACCGTGGTAAAAGCAGTGGTATGTAGGAGATAAATGGGATAAGATCTTTGCTGAATGACAAATTGTCTACTTTAAATATACCTAGCTATTTCATGTCACACATCGTACTTGTTTCCATCTGTATTCACTTTCGCCTGGTGTCCTCCTATGTATCTATTCGAGTATACGTAAAGATGTAGGAAGCGCGTGAATGAACAAACATGATCGTAAGGGACGATGGGCGAGCTGGGTAAACAGGATATACGGATAACTTGCGGTCACCGATATTCGCGTTACGATCACTTTAATGTCGCAGCATACGTTATTAGTAGCGAGTGCTGTCCATGATCGACAACATACCAATCATATTCGCCGGCGCTCTCACTACTTGTGGGTCGAGGAGAAATTGTAAAGTACGTAGGTCATTTTCATTTCATTTCAATGAGTTGAGCGCTTTGATTCCAGTAACGTGTCCAGTTTTCGAAAGATACCAGAAAGCATGTGGTGCTGGTGGGATCAATGGACCAGAGATATCGCGTCCATTGCTGGCACCGCTGCCACACAGCTGTCTCGCACCAAAAGTTGTACATACCGCCCTGGTCCTGATCAGATTAATACTATTTACAATTGTCGTGAATACGGGACAGACAAGGAAGTGTAGCGCAAGAGAGCGTAGAGTCGGAGAATAGGAAGAAAGGAGGAGAACAGAAGACAGGCACGGACCGAGAACGGATCGGCAGTGGTAGTGTTGGCAATGGAGTAGTGGGGAAAATCAGGAGCTACTCTAGGAAACAATACTAATACTACTAACCAGAATTGTGCCTGACAGGAAAGAATCAAGACAGACAAGAGCTACACTACGTGAGGTGGGTGTTAGGTACTTTCCGGCACACAGCACGTACCAATTCGGATAGTTACCAGGAACAAGGCAAAGCCCGAGAGACGGGACAAAGGATAGGTACGGACCGATAGACCAAAGAGACAGAGAATTGATGACCAGGGATGACATATGGTGAGGATAATATGATGATGTTTTATTATAACAAATACAGGGGTATTGTACTAGATCTGGTGGAGAGACGTGTGGGATATACCGAGGTTCGTTGCAATGACTTAAAAGAATAAATAAATGTAGACGGAGTAATAAATGCAGTGGACCAAAACCAATGCAACCAGGACACTAACTGCAGTCGCGAAAGGGTTGTCGTAGAGTAAGCGGCGAACGCTCTCGAACAATCCCATTTTGGGTCATGACAACAATATAGCGATTAGCAGATAGATAACAGTCAAGAAAAGGGAATGGCTGTGGGCTCATCGTTTAGCCTATTACACACAGGAATATTCATCATTTCCATATGGATGATAAGGCAAACGGTAAGTTTGCTGGTGTACGTATTAACCTCTGCTTTTACATTCTATATAGTGTTCTTTCGTTCAGTGATTTACGGTTACGTTCTTATAAACTGTCATTGTGATATATTCTCTTACTTTAGGAGTCAATATCTTTTTCGTGTATTGGATGGTGCGCCAACCAGGAAGGGAACAGGCTGCAATATTCCTACGTGAACTAGAGCATTCCCAACGTGCAAAACACATGACTTCCTCTTCTCTTCTAAATCATAAAAGGGAATTCTGTATTTGGTTGCCTGTCTCTTGTGCCTTGATTGGTATATCGAACCTTATGGTAGACTTGTTCCATTCTGCAATCCTCTAATATTTCGGATCCTCTGTAAATAATGATATTAACCTAGCCCAGGTAGCGCGAGAGGATGGATATGGGCTTTGGGTCGGACCAACTGCGATTCAGCTGTACCCGCGCAGGTCTCCCACCGTAGTTTTGTTGAGGTGCTGTCGTCTTCCGCTGCTTCTGCTGTCGTTTCTCCTCGTTCCTTCCGCCATCGCATCTGCGGTTGATACTGAACAGCTCCGGCATGCTTTCCTCTCTACTCTGCCATTGTTACCGCAATGGCGCACGTACCTTCCTTCGGGGAAGTTAAAGAGTAAGAAGGAGGGCTGATGTTTTCCGATGACTATGCTCTTTATCCATATGATAAATTTATTTTTGAAAATAAAGCATTCTACGCACTGCTTTTTTGTTGTACAAATTTAAACTGGTTCGCACCCAGCTTTGTTTTTGTTTGCACACAATAGCATTATCGACGGAAGGAGTCCTTCGTTATTCATCCTACTTTTGCTCTTCCATATACTGATATGTCCAGGCGAGAAAGATTCATTGAAATGTCGGTCTCGTTCTGAGACTAAGGCAGTGGACAAAGCCGGTCATTGCTCCACCCTATTATTTTCCATGGGCATCAACGGGCTTCAGCGGGGGTCGAACAGGAGCCACTAGAACAGTGGAGCAATCCGACTCACATGCATGAGACACTGCATTCCTGTCCTACTTTACTTGCGCCCTTATATTCCTTTTTTCTTCACATACCCTTTTTTATCGATAAAGGACGCCGACATAGCGATCTACCGTTCCATTACCGTTGATGGCGTCTTCCATATCCTGGCCTCTCGTGTCATGGCACAACTTCTCCAACCCAATCACAACATGCGTCGTATGCCATCCTCCCCACGTCTTTGCTGGGCAAAAGGATGGTCACATTTGGGTGTACACCATGTATAAAAACGATCGATCCCTCAAGGTAGGCGGAATCATATCCATTTTAGAGATGTTGGCTATATTTTTCGACAACTACGCCAACAACGATGATCTTTTTCTATGTCTAGCACAAGTTCATGTTGATCGGCCATAAATCACCTATTGCTGCCCTTTGTGTCATTAATGCTGCCGAAAAGTCAGCCGACATGTCATCCGACGCAGTTCTCGTTAGCGCCTCCGAGGATGGGTAAGGTTATCTTGAAACATTCGACTGCAGACGGAGGGAATGCTGACTATTCGAAGCGAGATTGCGCGGTGGAGCACGGCAGACGGCCGTTGTCTTGGTGTCAATCCAACCGGCTTTCAGGGCGTCCCACAGAATCTAAAGGCTTTTAGTCAGGTACTCACCACCTAATGGATCTATTGGCTTAGGCTTGGGGAAAGGAAGAGAAAAAGAGCGAGTACTGATGCTTTTTTGTTTTATTTTTTTGTTCAAGGGTAAGTACGTCGTTTGCTCGGGCCAGTCGAACGATATCAGGATTTTGAATTCCACAACGCTCGAGGTATAAAGAAATACAAGACGATAGCAGAATGATAAAGAAAAAGATGCTTTATTAAATGAGACGAACATCTAGATAGTACGTGTATGGGGTGGCCATTCAAACTGGGTCATGTGTACCGACTTTTATGATACGGGTATATTATCCATCCCATCTTTTCGAGAATAAGGGATTAAGAGCTGATCCACGACTTAGTCGTAGAGCGGACAAGATGGGTAACCCTTACCACAGATGCACGGCTTGATATATGGGAGTTCGATCCTGTACGTCTCGAGTTCGAAAAGGATCGCTCAGTCCGCAATCCACCTCTTCTGATCCAGAATAATTCGAACGACCGTCTATTGCATATTGTTGGAAGCTCTCGTTTTCAAGGCCTTTGTATGGCACTCACTCATCGCCAGGCTACGGTACTCGGGGACGGGAAAATGGTGGGAAAACCTGCATGCATTGACCAGCTATTCAGATCTTCGTCTTACGCGGCTCGACATTTGTGCCTGAGATTACCATACATGCAGATCCAGACACAACTTGGGCAGGTGGCGATTTCTGTGGCAGGAGTAAATTTGTTATTTGGGCACAGGTAAGCTTTATGCACAAAATACGCGTTTTACTTTGACTGAATCTCATGGATGGGAAAAACAGAACGGAAAGATATTTGAGTATGATTTGATCCCTCCCCAGGGAGTTCAACCCGGGAGCATGCCTAGTCAAGAACAGCAACTCTACTACAGGTAGCGTTGTCTTTCGGGATCAAAGGGGATGGATGGTTATACAGAAAAAACGCAATGTACTAATAATGCCTCAGCGCTAGTTTGAAGCATACATATTTTTTCAACACCGTCAGTAAGTGTAGTATGAGCAATATCAACACGATTCTCTTACCTGTAATCCTTATAGACAACCGGAGTCCTAACCAGCGAATAACTGCCGTTTACGACGATCATGACAGTTTGACTGTGGTCACCTTCACCAACGATGAAGATCGATCGACTTTCTCTGTTAATCCTTTAGACTGCGATAGTACCGAAGAAGTCCATTCCACAGGTTAGTTCACTGTTAAAACGGTAGAGCAGGAATACACACTGATACTATCTCTTTTGAACCATAGAGAAGAGTCTGCATGATATCTGGCCGCTGCGCCAAAATAAAGATCCTCAATTTGGCAATATTACTTCGACGATACCGGTCAGCAGCAATCATTTGGCAATTGGCTATGGCAAGTTATTTGAAATAAGGCTATATGCTTCTTTTGCTGATGGAATTAGTAGAGAGTGGAACAATATGCGTGGTACCGATCTCGATCGCTCTTCTCCACCTGCCTGACCTTTCGCGAATAATCAATCAACAGCACGGCGTCCGGATTTTTAAGAGAGCGCACAACGGAGCTGTCACTTGCATGATTGTACATGAATCCCATCATCATCAATATCTACTCTCTGGTGGTCGAGATGGCGCAGTCAAGATATGGAACTTAATGTAACGTGCTTAATGGATTGTCACTTGTGAAACCCTGATTGAAGATTGGTTTGTATGATAGAGATGGAAAATATGTCGTGTCATTTACGGTCCATGCATTGCCTGTAATATCTTTCATCGACCCGGTAGAGCAAACAGATAGCCGGATAAAAGGATGCGTGGTGTCGGTCGCAAAAGATAACTCAGTATCATTGATTTCTGTAGATTCAATGGCGTGGTACGTCTTAACGCGCTGCGATTATTATCACGTGTCTCACGAGTCCTTTTTCGTGTAGCTTATTTATGATTCCGGGTCACTCCTACCCGCTTGCGTCCATCCAATGGCGAAGTTTAGAAGATTATATTGTGCTTGGTTACCAAGACGAGACTGCATTTGTGTGGCAGGTAATTCTATTAGAAGGAGTGTGAAGTAATGAGTCAACTCTTTACAAGCGTAAATGATAGATAGCAAGCGCTTCGTTGGATCGCGTGCTTCGTGGGAAACAGGCTAAGGACATCTTAGACGACAGCCGCTGGCCTATTAATCACATCAAAGACTCTACGACTCTCAAATCACCCGTTGGCCATAGACTTAACGTGACTATGAGATCTATTACTTCTGTTGATCATGGTAATTACGAATATTTGACGACATGACCCTGTCGCTCTAATATTTTCTCTAATATAGCGATGCACACGTCGACACATTTTGCCCATGTATTTACATTCAACATTAGGCGCCTTGTTCATGAACTTTATGCAAGGTACGAAAAGATGAGCGACAGAGGAATCGCCGTCCCACCTGTTCCACAGCAATCGGTCTCGGCGACTTCCTTTGACGCTATTGTGCCTGAGGTTGTCACACCTTTTGGGACACCTGTTCGCGATGATCCATTAGACGATGCTAATTTAGACGACGGATCTATAAATGGGAGCGGGAGCGAGCTAAAAAAAGCTCTGGAATTGATTGCTGCAGTGATGGACGCAAGTATATCCTGGAATGTAAGCCAAGCGTTTGAAGATGCTTGTAGTGCAATCCTCTATCTGCAAAAGTTCACCGATCATCCGTCAATCACCTACGGATTAAAAGGGTACGGATATCGATAGACGGTTAAACTCAGCGTATCCATTCCGATAACCTGGATTCTACCCTTATAATAGCGCGAATGGCAACCTTTCTATCTTAGCACCGATGGTCGACAAAGCGGAGGCATGGAAGGTATCGCAGGTCATGACAGCGTCTAGGCTGCTCGCTATTGCTTTGCTTGCTAAGGCAATAATCTGTGTAAAAGGTATCAACAGGATCTGGGTAAGGCCGCCATGTGCCGTTCTGACCTTTAGAGTAGGCCAAGACGCAAAAGCGTCAGACTTAATTGCTGGTTATTCTATGGCTCTGCCGGCTGTCGTTGGGAAAAGCTATTGTTCCCCATCACTTTCGCTTCTTAGCAAGTATTGGCAGGATCCTTCTGGTATGTTTGTGCAAGCTTCGTCAAGTGCAGTGTGAATCTGACTCCTTAATGCGTATGCAGCGCGGTCTTTATTCTCAAGTGCCATCGCTGGTTTATCTGAACAAGAAATCATATCTCTTGTGGCATATTGGGAAAATTATTGTAATGGATCATGATTCAATGAAAATGCAAAAGCTCATTTCCGCCCTTTAGTGCCTACATCCAACTCCCAAGATAGTCAAGGTCCACAGATGATGGCACGTGCAACAATTGTCCTTGGGATCATGGGCTGTGACCAACCACAGTTACTGAGCCCTAGGTAAAGAATGAACGTTCAAATCAATCCATGAACATGCTCACATTGTTTGCTTCTCTCGCATCTCCAGAGTACGGAAATTCACAGCCTTGAGCTTAGCTTTCTTGTTGTCTGATTCAGATCTGGACGATACAAAGACGCAACATACCGACTTGTCTACCGCCTCTATTGCACGAACACTGGCATCGATGGAACTGCTGAGCCAAGGATTTACTACCTGGGAATCTTATATAAACGCGGCTGAGGTCCTTCGGACGATGTTCCTTTACGCGCTAGATTCACAAGCAGCGATGAGCCGAGGGGCGAATAATGCGATTTTTAAAATCGCAGAAACCAATATGCCTCTAGTAATCGGAACCTTAACATATGATGCAACCCACGCGAAGAAGACTGACGAACGAGTGCGCTGCCTTAAGATCATTGGTATCTTTATTCGCAAGGTAAGGCCTCTCCTTAACAAGCTAATAAGACGGGTGGTAACATGGCAATCCAGAAACCTACGTTACTGCTAGGCGATATACATCGGGTTGTAGAAGCAGTTGTAAAAACCCTCGATCCAAATGTGCCCCATCTTCGGGAAACCATGCTGCCAACAGCCACTTCAGTCCTACACAGCCTTGTGAAGACGTAAGATACATGTTACACTCATGTTGCTCTTCGCAATTTCTGATTTTTTCACTGTCATTTGGCAAAAAGTTATCCATTTGTTGATTTCAGCAACAGTGCGCAAAAACTTGCTGTTGGTACGCTTGAAGGAGCCTCTGTTATATACGATCTTCGAACAGCCACACGTTCTGTGGTCCTCGAGGTAAGTTTATATTCGAAGTCTCTTGGTTGATAGTAATACCATTCGACATTGGTTTTGCACTGTGTTGCAAATGCAGGGCCATACCGGCTCTATTAACGCTCTCGCGTTCTCACCTGACGCGAAGTATGTCGCGACCAGTTCCTTGCAAGACAATACTGTACGGGTGTGGTACTCGAATGTAAGCTTGCTTGGTGTCCTCACCAGCAGTATATCACAAGGCTTGACTCGCCGTAACGAAGGAGATGCGCAAAAAGCATACAAGGTGTTTTCTTTTGCATTGCCACGAGGTAAATCCGCTGTCTCCTGTGTTTTTTTCATCTGTTTTTTTTTTCTTACTAATGCTGCGCACAAAGCTATTGAGGGACCGTTTGAAACTCTGGACCAAATTGGCTTTGAATGGACCTCACAGCGGTGCGTTAAACTTCACGTCTCGGATATTGTAATGAGTTTCAACGTTTAAATATACACCATTTCCCAAAACCAAAGTCGCATGCCATCCGATTCTGAGGTCGTCATATGGCAACAATAGAAGTCGCTTCTATCGAGAAATCTTTGCGCATGATGACAAATCAAATGTCGCTTAAAAAGCTCGGCAAACGCTTATCAGCAGAGCAATCTTGTGAGTTCTTTCGATGAACGGTGTGTTCAGCAATTCAAAAGAGAGAAGGAGTTGTCGAAAAAAGAGAACAATCTAATAGCCCACCTTCGTCCAGATGCGTTGAAAATCATAAAAATAAGTAGAGTAGCAGAGAGAACTCATCCTCTTATTTTTTTATAAAGATCCATATTAGGTCTCACCATGCTCTTGCTCGTTTTTCTCTATTCTGCACATATCCCCTGCAAGCGGTTGCAGTGTTAAGCTGATATTTGAGCAGGTTTGGGATCGTTAGCTATAGCAAAACAGCTAAGAACACATGTTTATTCGATACAGCCACGAGTATTACAATACGAAAAAAGACACTAGGAAACATTGAGGCAAAGGGTATTCACATATCCTCTCAAGGAAGGGCGTAAAAGCATCGTTTAGACCATGTTGACGAAAGCCCGTCGATTGTCTTTGAGTAATTAATGGAATAACTGCTCCAGAGACTCGAATGTTACCATTTTCAAACACTGCATACCATCGTTCGTAGAAATAATAGCGCAGCATATATCCAACAATGGCTTGAATCAATGAAGCGTCTAATAGCGTAAAAGTGCGGGCTGTTAAAGGTTTCTTGTCGTTTTTACAGATGCTTAATGGCGACATCATTTACGTAGTCTTCTTTAAACGCAGATATTTGTTCAATGGTAGGGCATACATGGCTTTGTAATGTCTATAAGAGAAGGAAGAATCTACAGAGAACATTGTGGTCGTCGTGTATTTCATGACATTGTAGCTGACTGTCGAGGCATTCTGTAAATATAACGTCTCTCCAAAATATGATACCTGGCTTGAAACATAACGCAGCGGACGATGTTTATAAAGTGGAGCCAGGCTGCAAGGCCTCGGTTCACAGCAGGTTTTCCATGTTCTGCGCATACTACGTAGCTTTCATTGAGCCACTCCGGGAACAAGGAGATTGTCTTTTCAAAAGAAAAAGCTCAAGAACAAAGCCGACGCCTCAAAACTGCACGGCAAAGCACACGGAGAGCGTGGTTGTAGCTGGCGTCGAGGGTGCAATACCATCATGAATTCCTGTCAAGTTCTCGGTGTTGTATGACAGATGCTACATCCCGATAAATGTGCAGGATATCCTATAAATCATGAAGGTTCTGGGAGAGAAGCTTTCTTCATATACCCCACTGTCAGCTTCTTTGTCTTGGCCTTAACCAGATGAACCTTACGATCTGATCCTTTTTTTTACCAAACACGTAACATCCACCCTTCTACATACAATACTGTAGATTGATCAATTTTGCCATTTCCCGATTGCCATGGATGAGAGGAACTATAGAGATCATTCAGCAGATCTCTTCCTCCTGTAGTTGATTGCCAGGAAAGCGATACGTGCACTGCTCTTTGGAGGTGAGCGAAAGCGTATGTGGAATACTTACAATTTCCAATTGATTAATGTATTTAATCCATCGATGCGAAATATTTTTTAAATGTTCATAGGACAACTTTGTGCACTATCTTTTGTTTTAAAGGTAAAAAGATGCACCATCTCCAATGTCAAAAACAGGCATGTATTGCTTGTTGATGTGTATACTTTCATTGCCCCTTCGAAAGGTTCTGTGATTGGCCTGTCGTGCGGACTATTCTGTGTGACCGATGCCCCCCTACGCTAGGGCTGCTGACTTTTCGGAAGGATACTCGCTTTGCTTTCCCCGTATCCCGTTATAATATAATGTACGCTAATCGAGCAAGTGGATCCACTGCTTTGAAGCGTCTCATGACGGAGTATCGAGGTAGAATTTCAATCTACACGCCTGACTTCCCGCTCTGCTGCTCACCCATTCTGGTTCAACAGAATTGACTCTGAATGCACCCGAAGGCATAACTGCAGGTAAGACCATCCTAGATGTACATACTCGCGCAGCGATGCTGCCATAGATATCTTTGACTCACCAATGTTATAAGGTCCTATCGACGAAAACAATTTCTTCGAATGGGAGGCGTTGATTGCGTAACTGATTTTTCCTATTCTTTTACAACAAAGTGATAAGGCACAAACGTATTGACTTTTTTTGCTATTGATGCACTTATTTTATCTACCTCTCTGCGGCATGCAGTGGGCCAGAAGGTACGCCTTTTGAAGGCGGTCTCTTCCCGGCTACGCTTACATTCCCGAAGGACTATCCGCTTAGTCCACCGACAATGCGATTCACATGCGATTTTTTCCACCCCAATGTCTATCCGAACGGCACTGTATGCATTTCAATCCTCCATCCTCCCGGAGACGATCCCAACATGTACGAAAGCAGCTCCGAGCGATGGAGTCCTGTGCAGAGTGTCGAAAAGATTTTGTTGAGCGTTGTCAGTATGCTGGCAGGTAGGACGCATCGACTTATATTCTATGGCGCGATGTATGTCTGATGCTGTGGCGAAACTTGTTTAGAGCCGAACGATGAGAGCGGGGCTAACGTGGATGCATGTGTAAGTTGATGTTTCTTAATTCTTCGTCTTCGACCATCTATGACGAAGGACGCGTTTATTGCTGACGCTGATGGACTTTTTTGTATAGAAAATATGGCGAACGGACCGTGAACGATACAATGAAATTGTTCGCGACAACGCCCGTAAGACCCTTGGTTTTTAAATATCAGTTGTCCCTTTTTTTTTTAAAGAAAAAAGTAAAAGTATATACCAGATTTACAAGGTACCAACATTCTGATGCGAAGGACAGTGTTGATGTAACATTTCAACTGTCCAAGCCAAGAGAGGAATGAACGGGATATCTGATACCTCTTCATCTCGTCAGACATGCTTCAATCTATCTTGATAACTATCTGCCAGTTGCTCGCAACAGTTATCTGTAGCATGATGGCTAACTTCAGTCTCGGCAATCCTTCTGTCGGCTGAAGTGACAAAAGCCCAGAAAACCTTTGGGCCTTTTGATAAGCGTATTTATATATCGCAAAAAAAGAACATAGACTATTAGATTCATTGTGTAGAAAAAACTCTCTATCAACTTTGCCAAAGTCATTGGCCTAGAAGCAGAGGTTATTGCAGGAAATGTTGTATCGTTTTATTCAATTGGAAAGCTGCTTCTATGCCGAATTATGAGATGACCCGGCCTCTTGGAATGGGACGCTGATGCGGAGGCTGAATTTGGATGGCATTCATGTTTTGGTTCCATGACAGGCACGCCAAGAATGGGTCAGCAGATGATAGATGGCATCATCTCTCCTTTTGAAGTGGCGGCGTTTGCTGCCTACGTAGTAGGATCTCTCCCTCCTTATGGATTGGGATAAACTGAGCGTAAAGGCCTCTTCAACAGATGTGCTGCTTTCTTACAAATCGATCGGTATACCAATTGGGTACAGTCGGTCTTGTCCCCGTCGCACCTTGCCCTCCATTCCTTTGTATTTTTATCTTCCACGTGCACTGAGAGTAGGCCCCTCTTTCTCCCCCTGAAGAAAAAGGCCATGACTATACAATACACTCTGAAGCCAAGAGCAGGATTACGGATCATCCTTCTATCGACAGTCCTTTCCTTTTTCATCTTCATTGTCCTGAAATCGGCAGACTCCTTGGCTGATCGTACCGCACAAGTCACATCCTTTTGGCCAAAGTACCGCCACAGAGAACCCCTTGATACCAACGGTCATTTGCAACCCAATCCCCATTTCCATGCTTCATTCGTCACTTTGACAAAAGGCGATCACGGATCACTGAGCAATCTCCGCGCAACCATCCGAAATCTTGAAGACACTTTTAATCGCAATCGGAGATACCCTTACATTATTTTTTCGCCAGAGCCGCTGAGTAACGAATTTCGTGAGCTTGTGCAGTCCGTGGCAAGCAGCGATGTGGGATTCTATGAACTCAACAGTACCATGTACGGTTATGACAGTTACACCAACTTGACCAAAGCTGCCGAAGCCCGAGCGCAGATGGCGAAGGATAACGTTATTTTTGGTGACAGCGAAGACTATCGTTTTGCGTCCAGATTTATGGCTGGTACTATCTTCAGGTGACGAGAAAAAGAGGGACAGACGGAGTGGGTATGAATGCATAATTGGTGGCAGTCCATTTATTGTGTACCTGGATTATAGCCATCCTGCTCTTCAAGGACTCGACTATTATTGGCGTTTCGAGATAGGCACCGAATATATATGTCCGATCGACTTTGACCCATTCCAGTACATGTACGACAATAAGAAGACATATAGTTTCTCAATGGCTCTGTATGAATATCCCGACACTATCCCGTCTCTGTTCGATACCGTCCAGGAGTTTGCAGCTATTCATCCTAAACTAGTGAAGAAACGATCCGACAAGAAGAGCTTGTGGTATTTTGTGATGGATGAAGACTCGGAAGACTACAACCGATGCCACTTCTGGAGTAATTTCCAGGTCAATCAACTTCTTTTTTTTTTAATGGAGACTGCAACGTTGGACTAATGTAAAATGGATTGGGTCCTTCTTTAGATTGCCGATCTGAACTTCTTCCGGTCCAAAGAATATCAAGCCTACTTTGACCATCTGGAGCGATCCGGTGGCTTCTTCTATGAGCGATGGTAAGGATAGATTCTCTTCTTGGATGCTAAGCATTCATGGAATATCTCTTTCTTGATATGTAGGGGCGATCCAGTGGTTCAGACACTGGGAGCAGTCCTATTTTTGGAAAAGAAGGACGTCCATTTTTGGGAAAACATTGGCTACCGAGTCGCTAACTACTTTACTCACTGCCCAGCTGATCGTGAGCTATACAAAAAATGCAGCTGTCGGCCAGAGCAAAACTTCGACAATGATGCAAACAGTTGTCTCATGAACTTCTAATACACACCATTTCACCTAGACATTCATTAATATAGGATCCTATCGATTTTATTCGTTGCATTTCTAAACCACGACAACCCATACAATCATCGTTATGTAGATCTGGATAGAGCGAAAATAACCCTTGTTGTCGGATAAATAGCTACTCCGTTTTGGGCGGGGAATTAAAAGTTAATGCGAAATGTGGACAATGCCACTAGCGAGGAAATTCGTCTTTACAAACAGCTCCTATGTAAGTTTGATCTTTCTGTCTTCGCTAGATTGGAAGCTTCCAAACAAATTAGCAATCTGATGCCATCGTTGCTACTTGATGATCAATAGTCTCTCTCTTTCTTGAACCTCACCCGCATAACAAGCGCTTTTGACACACCAGCACATGGCAACTGCATCTAACTGGGAATCCTTTCTTTCGCCACATGAAGTTCGGGCCTACTCTCAATTCTTCGCCGCAGCTAATGGAGGCAAATCAAATGTTGTTCAAGGTCGGGAAGCAGTCCAGTTTTTCGTTCGTTCTGGTATACCCAACGAGATTCTTTCGGACGTATGTGGGCGCAAAGCACTCGATGTTGTGTGGCATCACTCTCTCACACGCTGTTCCCTCGTTGTCTGCTGATATTTAGATATGGGAAACAGCGGACCGAGATAACCTTGGGTACCTGACCCCTGAGACTTTTTCCATTGCACTGAAGCTTATTGCATGTGCGCAGCATGGACATGATGTTAGCCAGCCTATTCTATCGACAGGTAAATGCACCAGCTTCATACAGTTTTGCTATGCATGATATCTTCCCGAGATAGTTGCTAAACGGATTATTTATGATTGAAAGTGGTTCCTCTTCCCCAATTCGAGGGCTTTAACCCAGACCTCCATCCAATATCCCCCAACACGACCGGACCACTGGATACCGTGTCCCCATCTGACCGGGAAAAGTATCTCAACATATTCCGTGCCCATCAGCCCGTCCAAGGCCTACTTGATGGTGTGAAGGCGAGGGAGATCTTTTTAAAGTCAAAATTACCCAAAGATATTCTGGAACAAATTTGGTAGGTGAGATGCATGTTGCTCTGTGTGGCGTGCTAAAATCCCTTTTTGGGCCCATTTTTTCTTTAACTTTCGTTATCTAGGAACCTCGCCAATGTACGAAAATCAGGCAACCTCAACCAAACCGAGTTTGTGATCGCCATGCATTATATTGCTCGGATGATGGATCACACCTTACTCGCACTCCCGTCACATCTGCCTGCCAGCGTGTATGGATCTGCAGCAGGTTCCATCTCATCCTCGCCTGTGATACGTCGCACAACCATGTCTCCCATTTCAAGGCATACAACCGGAAGCAGCACCATATCACATATGGTTCCATTACCACCACCCAGTAGGGTCAACAAAGTGAACGAAATAACGGGTGCCAGCCCGGTTGCAACGGAGGCCGGGGTGTCTGTATTCGGCTCTAACAGCGTTAGCAATTGGTATATTTCGAAGCATCAAAGACAGCAGTTTGACGCCATCTTTGATCGACTGGATATGCACCACACAGGTCTCCTGCCAGGAGGAGAGGCAGGGAATTTCTTTAAAAACTCGCGTCTACCTGAAGCAGAATTGGCCCGTATATGGGACTTGGCAGATAGCGAGCAGCGGGGCCAACTGACGCGACACGAGTTTGCGATCGCCATGTTTTTAATCCAAAAACGCTTAGCTGGTGAATCATTGCCAAATTCTCTTCCAGCATCACTAACATCCAATACTCAAAACCAACCTGCTGCCAATATTCTGACCCAATCCGCGCCCTTACAATCTCCTCCTTCATTAGGGCCCCAAACACCACCGACACAGCCTCTGACGGTTCAAGGTAATACAAAACAAGCACAGTAAATTTTATCAGATAGTGTATAGTAACAGAAAGATGTTTAGAACCTCTTGGGGATCTGCTGGGCGACTTTGACAATGAGGAGCAGCTGACTGAGACTACAAACGCTGTGAATCAGTTGCAATATCAGATTAAGAACGAGACCTCGTCCTTGGATAAAATCAAGGCACAAAAAAAGGAAATGGAACAGCAGCTAGACCAGCTTCGAGATCAGAAGGAGTACACCAATATACAAAAGAAGCATCTGCTTGAGGCTGTAGAAAACGAAAAGGAAACCTTGTCAAAGCTACAGAGTGCTATAAACAGCGAGGAACCTGACTGGAGTTCAGCTCGTCAAGACCGCGCTGTTGCGCAGAGCCGGCTCAACGAGCTCCGGGAGGAACTCGCGAAGATGACAGCGACATTGCATGAGAAGAAATTAGAGACGGAGCGATTGCGCCGGGAGGTTCACCGTATACAAAAAGAAAAGGATTCGTATGTTGATGATCTTTATCGCCTCCGTCAATATGTTAAACAGCAAGAGAAACCCGCCCTGAGTTTTGATGAGATATTCGGTACCCCTACATTTGAACAGCCACAAGTGGATCAGACCACTCTTGCACCGCAGCATCCTGACCAAGAAGATCCTTCGTACTCTCAAGATGCCCTTGTCAATGAATTTGACAATATATTTGGCGCATCCTATGACGAACCAAAACGACAGGCTCCTCCTCCCCCTCCCCCGCCTCATCGACGTGTTACTGTCCGTAGGGCGGAAGTATCACCACAACCAGTTGTCTCAAGTGCAACATCCTCTTCAGCTGTTACATCTTCCAAGAAACATCGCGCTCCACCGCCTCCACCGCCGTCAACAACAGCGGTTACTGCATCTGCAATCGTGGCAGGAGCAGCAGGTGCAAGTACAGCAGTGGGATTCCAACAGGAGCAAAGTTCAGAAGCAGAAGCTGATGTAACGACCACTGACGATGACTCTGAAGATGAAATACCATTGTCGGATCTCAAGGCTGAATCTGCCAGAGAGACGGTATCCGCAGGCTTTAGAGATATTAGTCCCGAAGACACAATACCTTTGACACCTTCAGTTAAAGGCGATGCGTTTAATACAGCTGAAGCAAAAAACGACAGCGTCAATATGGATATGGCTACTGTCACTGGAACCGAGGGTTCTCAATTTGACATGGATACGAATGATATCTCTAGTTCTGAGTCTACAGATGTCAAAACCCGCGAATCATTAGTGGAAACAAAACTCAGAACCGAGGACATTAACCCAAGGCCGACAGAGCCGACGGAGGAAGGTTTCAACATGGTTAGCAAATCTTTCTCATCCGAGGATGCAACAATGGCGGTATGCGATGCTGAACAAGAGGAGAAGTCCCGTATCGAAGTTATCAAACCAAAAGAATGGACTGCTCTAGCGGAAAAAGACGGCAGTGATGACCGTTTTAACAGTGTATCCCAACCAGGTGCTGGCGATGTTTCTGGGACGGAATCATTTATAGATGACGATAAGAAGCCGGAGGCGGATAGTTCAGGTTCACAAATTGGAGAAATGCAGCAGCAAGACAAGGATGAACAGGATGCGACGCCCGTTGAAGAAACTGCAAAGGATAAACCAGAGCTCTCCGACAACACCACGCCTATCATCGCTGAACAGGCAACTGCGAATTTACCTGTCACCACTGAGGGGCCACCTGCCGCAGAAGCTGGACAAGTAACTACGGAGTTCAAGGCTATTGATCCGGATCTAGCAGAGGGAAAAAATGAGAGTTTCCAAACCGCCGATAAGATACCAGTTGATGGTCCGGAATCCGTCCAAGAACAGGAGGCTGCTGGCCAGAAAAACACCAGTTTCCCCGCGGAGGAAAACACTGAGGTTAACCATCCGGAGCGTTTGGATGATATTGGAAAGTCAATCGAGCAGGGAGATGGTACGTTTACTTTGCCATCGTCTGTAGAAGCTCCGTCAGTGGTACGTGATATTGATCTCGGAGACCATAAACCGGAACATTCAGTAAACGAGGAGGTGGACATACAGGAATATAGTACTGAAGATACCACTGTACAAAAGTCTAGCGAAATAAATTCCAAACCACAGGAGCCTAGCGGTGACAAACTCGAGACGCAAGAAAATATTGAGGACAACACAAAGATCGAGGGACCCGAGGTCGAGAGACTCAATATGCACGGGCCAGACGAGGAAATCACCAACGTGGATGAGGTCAAGGCAAAGGATGCAGAAGCGCAGAAGACTATTTCAGATATGGCTCCAAGTTTCAAGGATACCGCAGATATGCCAACTCCTCATGAAAAAGACAATGAACCAGAAGCAAGTATACAGCCGCAAACCCCACCAATTAAGACAACCACACCAAGCACAACAGAAGACGACGATGATTTCCAGTCTGTAGTAAGCGATGGCGTGATTGCTATGGATGAAAGTATCGTTGGATCATCGGAACAAACTCCAATCGCTCAAGAGCTGACACCCGACGCGTTGAGTTCGGATCAGGAAGAGCTAGGAAAGGCATCTGAGCCTCTGCATTCAAGCCGTACGAGCGAACCAGAGGATGTTCCGCTACACCCCGAAGAAGAAGCAAGTCAGCCACCAGCACAACAGACCAAAAACCCATCCAATGCTGCTACTGCTGCTAATGATCCTCTCGATATCCCAATGGTAGAGGATGTGGGAAGATTTACGGAGGGAGATAAGACAATCGTAGCAAGACATGAGCCTCAGAGCCTTGCTGGGGATAAAGAGCAGCAAAGCGACTCCGATGGTGTGCTCATGGAGCAACCTAACGACAAGATAAAAGCGGGCTCAGCATCCTCTGACTCCAGTACAGGCGAAAATGAGAGCTTTGAAATGGTTTCATCTAACGCAAGTCTTGAGAAACAAAAACAAGATGATGCTGCGGTAGATGAATTTGATGATGCGTTCGAAAGTGAATTGCAAGATGCAAAGGTGGTGACAAGTGTCTCTGAAGCTCAGCAGCTGTCTTTCGACGATGACTTTGATGCAGCGTTCTCGTCTGATCTGATGGATGTGAAGATAGTTAGCGACAGCAAATTTGACCCTTTCAGTAGCGCTGACAATATCGAGAGTGCAGAGGATTCCAACGGCAAGGCAAAGTTGAACTGGGCGTCCAGTTTTGGAGGGTTTGACTTTGGACAGGATGAAGACGATCAAAAGACAAGCGATGAATGGGATGCCATATTTGGAGGTGGAGGCGCCGCACCCGCAACCTCGGCCGGTACATCCACTGCTGCTACGTTGTACAAGAATGGATTTGAAGATAGCTTTGACAGCATTCAACTTGCAAAACCAGAGCCATCGCAGCAAGAGCATCCACAAGAGCTTGAGCCGATATGTGTGCCTGCATCTTCACGAGAGTCTGCGGCTGTACCAGAGCCTGCGTCTGCACCAGTGTCAGCACCTGAATCTTCTGCCGAGCCAGTCACAACGATGTTCGTAGGCAGTGGTAGCAACCTGGATCAGCTTGTAGCTATGGGGTTTGATCGTGCCTTGGCAAAGGATGCGCTCAATCGATACGACCAAGACTTAGAAAAAGCTACAAACTTTCTGTTAGACAATTAAAATGTACAAGTTAGGATGATAACGCATTTGCGCCTTTAAGACAAAGAAACCATAGACTCAGACATGGTCAACTGCAGTTGGGATGCTGAACGGGAGAAGTCATTTCTGCCTCCCGATCCTTAGTTTCATAGCTTCGGTTGACGAACATCTTCCTGCTCACTTCTGCCACACAACAGCTACAGTAACTGGAGAAACCATGAAACAACAAGGGCTAATAAAACTTTGATGGCGTCATGCTTGGGATGCAGTATAGATACTTTTAGTAGCGCTGGGCACAGATTATGATGCGCATTTTCAATGTCACAGAGCAAGCCGGGCAGGGCACATTGGATAGGTACTGATCCTTTTTTCGGAGGCAGACTTGACTATTTTGAAAACAAACATCAGCCCTGGAAGATTATTTTAAGCTTCAGGATGAGCAGGATGCAGAAAAAAGCTGGTTCTGCCAAATGCTCCTCACAGACTGCTAAGCATAGATCAGACACCAGATTTTCCTAGAATCCAATGTCTTCTATGCCACCTTCTACTGGATTTTCTGATTGTACATCAAGCTTCTGCATCGATTCTGTATCAACGCTGTTAAGCTGTATTGATTACAGCGTTAATCCTTGCAACGACTTTTATCGGTACAAACTCTTGCAAGTTCAAAGTCTCGCAACAGTATTTGAGATTTGTTTCTAACTCTTCGTCATTCAGCTGGGTCGTGGCTCAATAATACCACCATTCCGGATTTGTTTCAGCAGTGAGTATGCCCATTACTGCACCGTCGGATGTTAGATAGCGCACCGAACAGCGGCGTTTACTAACTATCGACGTCTCTAGCGGACTGGATCATTCTCCCAATATTCAGTATGAGATCTATCAAGACCATGTTGACTGATTCCTATGAGCATTTTGCTGCAGATGAACCTGGCACCTGATTTGTAGTAGATGATTCTTCTCAAACCATCGACAATGACTCCTTCGATAAGATGAAGGTCTATAATGAGATATTTTGGACATACACCCATCTATCCTCGACTTGCTGACTGTGGCTGGAGGGTTGAATGCATGGCCAATTATCGACTTCTACGTCGACGGAGACTACAGTACCTTAACCCCGGAAGAAGTTTTCCATTTCATCCATGACCCCAACTCCAACACTCTTCTCGCCATCGTATTACCGCAGCTAGGAAACTCTCCAGCTCTACCAAGTGTGTCTGACCGAACTCGTGACCCATGTACTGAGCCCCGAACGAACCTCAACTCTTCTAAGCCAACAAGAGACTCCTGGGATTGTGGAGCGTTTCATCACGTTGGATAGCTAACTTTAGCGTGAGCTCTTTATTAGTATTGATTTTACTTCTCCTTAGTACGCCCTACGGATGACCATACATAACTAATTGATTCAGTATATATTCGACTTTGGAATCGATATCCGAAAATAACCGAACCCCCCTCCCCATCTCCACTTTACAGACGAATTATCCATTTATTGATTGGGCTGCATTTCTGAGTGTCTTTGTATCCAGAGGTCGCCCCTTTCTAGATGGCATCGATTCACCAGGCATGGGACTGGCTGGACAGCGGGACAGAGCCAATGCAATTGGCAAGATAAGTGGGCCGTCGCTAACAGTTTCTATCCCCCAACCCAGAACATGGTAACGTTTTAAGCCCCAGTGGTCATGCGACATTTGTACGTATATAGCCGGGCCATTCTTCTTGAATTACGGCGCACTCGGGTTTTATTATCGCCCCACAAGTGCTCTACGCGTACTCCAAGTCTTGCGTACATGGCTCCAGAAATTTACATGTCATCCTACTTTTTATTTTTTTTAGCATGGATTTGACACCAAATGGGCGCTACTTTGGCGCGAAAGGTTTGCCTTACGAACTGGTGGACCCAACAGTACCGCACATGTTTTGTGGATCAATACAATAAATTCAGAGTGACAGGCCCCAATAACACAATGGTCAATATCGACGGCACGGTAGGCGCACAAGTAGTGTATTTCCCCACAGAGGCAGACCCTCCCTCCCTTCCTCGATCTCTTTTGATGAAATAGCTTACATGGGCTGACACTTTTGCCGACAATGCCGGTCTCTCTGTTGCCTATTGCATCATACAGAAACGCTGGGAGTAAAACAGCCGCCTCAATCCCCGGGACAGATATGACTCCAGGCCACCGCCCCCTCCGTCTTCTGTTTCAGCACTAACATTCGAGATAACATCTCTGCCATTTGCAGACTCTATTCGAGACGCACGCACTTCCCCAGTGGCTTGTGAACGGCCCTACACGAAACTCGGAGGGATTCCGGAAGGCGTTCCAATGTCCAAAGAACAGGAACATGAATTCAGAGTAAAAATGCATCTTTTGGTAGAAAAAAAGAAGCCGTGCAGCCTCGTTTATTTACAATCTACAGTATGAAACATCGTTTAAGCTTCTTCCCAAAGTATAGTAACCGCACCCCTGCTAGTCGATCATCTCGTTTGATCCATAAACATCTATACACATAAGGAATGCTAAGCTGGATATCTTTATCACGCCAGGAATGGGTTCGTCAATGCGAATTTCCCAAAATCGAGAAACATCAGGATGAGCGATCCTTTGTCTTTATATATGCAGTCATCATCACTGTTTAAAAGGATGGAACAGGGACATAGTGATTTTCATGCCAGCCATGAGCCTAAGAGGGCTATGCGGTACTTGATGACGAAACCTACGCTTGTCCCCCACCTGCATAAATTTACCTTGCAACGGTAAACTCTGCGTGTGTGCGGAAGAGGAGATGGCTTGCAGTTACATTTCTCGAATTGAACAACAGAATCCAAATTAGGCAATATGGACGGGTTCACATGACCTCTATCCTTCCGCCGTTTACCCAAACACTTGCCTTTTTAAGCCTTTTAATCCGCAGTGGTGACAGACAGAATGAGAAAATCGTCAGGTGCGAGAGAACGGGTGTTATCATCAACAACGATGGTGGGAATCCGATGATCTGTTAACAGTATTGCGTCCTTGTAAGGCGAGTATTGATCCTCGGTTGCTTTTTGATGGAGTACGTATAGCATTCGATCATCAAGTCATATTTTCTTGTCAGCCTAAAAGCAAGCATTACTGGGAACAATACATATTCATTAGGGTGCTTTTATCTTGCACTCTTCGGGATACCGTTTAAAGCTATCTGAGCATCAACCTTGTAAGGTTTACTACATGGTCTGAAGATGATATTTTTCTCCATGAACGGCGGCAATCAAAGACTTTGGATAGAAGAAGTGTTCTTGCATACGCGACAGTTGATATGATATCACATGCAGCAACAGGAGCCCTAGGTCAATACGACCTTCTTTTTGTGATACGATCGACTCAATGGTGCACGCATCCAATGGCTTGCTTATGGATATTTCCGCCATTGTTCCATCAGGTATGAAACCAGTGACAACAAACAAAGCGCCTCTTCCTCCCCCCCCTTTTCTTTTTATTCTCTTTTCTTCCCATCCTTCGCCACCCATGAGTGGAAACAGCAGCCAAACGCTTGTTGACCACTCTACCGACAATGGCATCACCAAAGCCTCTGCCAACGCGAATATCGAGAAAGTCGACCTCGCCTCTAGACGCCCTGATAGGTACTACACCCCTCAGCCTGCAGGTCTGATCGCACCGGTTGCCCATCAAGGTACAACCCACACGAACGTACAGAACACACAAAAACGTTGCGAAATCCCAAAGTAGCTCAAAAGAATGGAATAAAAAATACACGTTTTAGAGTACCAGCGTACCCCTCTTCCAGAGTCAGTCACTGTCCATGAAGTCAGCTCAACACACAAGGACTCTTGTCTTGTGGGATGGTACGTAGGTTCTTTTGCGCAAGTCGAAAACCATTCGCATCGCTTAAAGCTCACTGTGCAACTCTGTAGTTTACTTGCATGTTTTATCTGCTGTTTAGTAAAGGATGAGCCGAGGAGCTAACTTTTAATCATTATGCATACTGATCTACAGTGGTCCTTCATTGAGATGATTCGTACATGCAGAGTCGCTTGTCATAGCTCTCTATCCAAAAGGACAGAAATCCAGGATAGAAAAAACATAAAGATCATGACAGAGAAAATACGAGAACATCCCATTTCTTATTGCCAAAAAAAATGGCATCATCCAAAAGAAGCTGTTCGCGAATCAAACACCCAAAAAAAAATATATTCTGGACACATCTTCCCTCGATCGGAGATGATATGCGATGCAGCGGCAGCATGGATATCCATGGTGATAAAGTCCTGTAAAGAGGGCTGGGAGGAATTGCTGACGATTGCCGGCAGGTCTAGTTGTCTTTCTATATTCCGATCGTTCTCAGCTTTATTATGTATCCAGGAGATTATGGAGAAGAATAAGACATCGGCGGTAAAAGTGCTACGATTGGGATTTTATCATTATTATTGAAACACATTCTACTGTACGTACGTACATGGCAGCATCTATCCCGTGATGAGTAGCAACAAGCGTCATTGGGAAAATGTGTGTAATCATCTGTGTTGTCACTCCAAAAAGACGCATTACTAGCAAGAAGGAGACAGCAGTTGCGGCAGGGAGCACGATCATGGTTTCTTGTACCTGGTACATACGCTTGAACGGCTAATGAAGCATACACTATTTTCCAAAACACCCCTGCCAGCACTTGAGGGCTCAGGATCACAAAAATAAAATCGCCTTTTGCCCAGAATACGCATGGCGGCCAAAAAAAAAAACTTAACGCGAGAGGGCATTCGCGTATTCTCAATGAAGAACATAAGAACGTTATTTTAGAATGCATTGATAAGAATCCTAGAGCAGCCGATGGAGCAACTGCTCCAAAGCTTTGAGGGCTCAAAGTATCTAAAATGATCCTCCATCGATCGATGAAAAAAACAAATACAACCTGTCATTGAAACTGGCTCGGTTTTCAGCCTGTAGACAGGAATAGTGCTGCGAAGATCCAAGAGCGCTTTGACTGAGCGCGCAGATGGGAAACAGGACCGACATCGACTTTAGAAAAAGCTGCGTTTTCCTAGATGAGTCTGGATTCCATAGTAATAAGAAACACAGCATGACTTGTTCCAAGGAAGGGACTCCTGCAGTGATCACAATACCAAAGACAACCACAATCTTGGGAGCAATCTCAACACCAGGCATCGTTCAATGTAGCTTGAAACTCCCACGGCCACCAATCAAGAATAGTCAATCTGAAGTTATGAGCAAAGGAACAGTAACTGGACATTTATCGCAGATTCCTTAAGGCTACGATGAATGAGATGGACAAGTATGAACATATAAAGAGCCATTATTTGTTAATGGATAGTGCATCTATCCATAAGGCTGCGGATGTCGCTAAATACATGGTGTCTCCGAGGATATCAATGTGCTCATCTTCCACTCTACTTGCCTGAACTCAATCCGATTGAGCAGTTTTGGTCGGTTGTCAAGAGCAAAGCAAAAGGCAATAGGTCACCCTTGCTTCATCCTTCAAACTCCTAATATTCCGGATCGTCTGTAGATAACGATATCAGGACCGTGGTCTGGCTGCACCCGTGCAGGTTCCCCACCATGGCTTCATCGAGGTGCTTTTGTCCTCGTCTGCTTCCTCCGTTACTTGTGCCGCTGATGTTGTCATTGGTCCGCCGTTGTCCCTCCTCGTTGTTTCCTCCCTGTTCCTCCATTGTTGCCGCAATGGCACGCCTAGCCACCTTTGGGGTAAGTCGAAGAGTAATATATTTTCTGTTGACTAACGGGTATTATCCATGCAACATTGATAATCCCCTTGGTTACTCAATTAGATATCTCCATATTGAAATTGATTATCCTGAAATGTTTCTCTTTGGCTTTGCAACAATCCGGTGTGGCCAAACTCCAGCAATGGAGCGTACTCCCCCCCTTCATCTGCTTGTCGGAGATAGGGAATATGCGTACATTGTTGTTTTTATGCTTTCATCCACAGTGCGTGCTTCCGTGTAGGAACTGTCTTATTGTGCAGTCGCCTTATGAAGGCCCGGTGGTTTGGTTTGATGGTCAGTAGAGTTGAGTTGAATGGTCCTGACAACGAAAGAGAATTTGAAGGCGCACCACCCCCCCCATTCTTTCGACACGGCGGCGGAGTTTACAACAGGGTGACCGGGAGGGTTTGCTTGAGGGCAACAACAGAGAGGGCCCCCCCTTCTGGTTCACAGTCCATTCAACATAAACCTTTCAGGCATGTGAATTGAGTGGAGGGGAAAACAATGTTTTTCATGATCGGCCACCGAATGCGCATCACTTATACGAGTCTCTTTAATCAGCAGCCATGAACTCCTTGCTCCGCGTTGCCCCGCGCTTGTCCTCGAACACTGCTCTCGCTCGCCGATTCTACACGTCCGAGGCGACTGCTGCTCCCAAGAAGGTGGGCGCTGTTCGTGGCGGGTAAGCCATGTGAATCCATGTCGAAATAGAAAAAAAAAAGGGAAGAAAGTACCAGTTGTTTCATACCCATTTTGAATCGCTAGCTTTGTCGGTTTTCTTTTGGGTGTCACAGTTGCAGGCAGCGTTGGCTATTACTATCTTCTTGAGGAATACAACAATGCTTCAGACTCGCTCTTGAGCTCGGTTCAGGAACTTCAATCATCCACAGAAAAGGTATGCATACATACAAAAAAAAAAAAATAGATCAAACGGGTCGATTCTGGTCACTGATCTTCGTTCGTGTGTGTTTGACTGTACGTTGACGTCTAAAGGTGCGCGAGTACGCACGCAAGATTGAGGCTGTTGATAAGGATGTGACCAAGTTGAAGGAGTTGGCTGCTACCACCCAACAATTGAATGAGCTCAAGGCCGAATTCCGCAAACTCTACGTAAGATAACCCTTCTTTTTTGGCTACTACCTGTTGCTGATATATGGGTTTATTTAGGATACGCTCAACATGGAGCATCTTGATCTTAAGACACACGTCTGGGGATTAGGCAAGCAGATAATATTACTCATACTATCCGGGAAAACATCCACTAACCTCGCCATTTAGAACAAGACTTGAGCAAGGCCGTTCCATCCAAGCAGTAGTATAACAACCAAACCGCCTCATACTTAGAAAAAAAAAGAATTAAACATCATCATCCCCCAAGCATTCGAATTGATGTGAAGCCCCTGGACAAAGCGCATATACCACGAAAACATGGTGGGCAGAATGGAACAACCAAGCCCGCAGTTCTTCATCATCCTTTCTCAACAAATGGGACATATATATGATGTATATCTTAAATTCAGTACGATACACCTTCTTGCTTAGAGGGAATCATTTGAATCCTTGGCAGGTATCAAGTTGTTGGAAAGGGATGTCAAGTGCCACAGTAAGTAAAATGGACCTAGCGCTTCCCAGGGTCATGAGTGCTCCGCATCCGTTCACGCCCCTCCTATGGCACACCGAGAACCTAGCGCAACCGATATCCACTTCCATAGCATCGCCCAAAAGTTTTAGGGGATTCGCCTGATCGTGTTTCAAGCAAGGCACGACAGGCTAATCTCTAGTATGCGCTGTAGCTTAGCTGGCGCCTCTGTGAATAAAATACGGGACGTTCACAGCGGTTTCCCATTCGGGAATGCCGGGATAAGTTGCACCCCGCTTTTTTCTTGTTCTTTTTCTGGAGAGGGTGAAGAGGTTTCTGATCTGTTGCCCCGCTCTCGTGAAGCATAAAGTTGGTGTCTCTAATTGCTAGATTCAGATATCACCAATTGGGGACCTTGATATTGATCGATTTTGCAGAGACGCCCAGCTGACCGGCCCAAATATCGAGAAACCGCGAGTTTCTTGTAGTCAATATGTATCAGATGGGAGCGGGAGGCACCACACTTTTTGTTTTTTTGTTGTTTGTATTTTGTAACCTTTCTCCACTTGCCATATATTTTTTTTTTAAAAAAAAAAAGAAATGCTATTCTCACGTGCGCCATCAGCACCTCCAGATGACGATGATGCTCAGGCAGGATGCAAGCTCATGGACTCATTTGCGATATTCATACAACTATGCCTTGCAGCAGCAGCATTTTCAACACTGATAATCAAGCGACAGCGTGAAAGCCCTCAGCGGCCATTGCGCATTTGGTACAGCCTCTTTTGTGAATGCATCCATATCAGCAGTATCTCAGATGACATGGGGCAATTGGGTTGTTTAGGGCTTTCGATGTGAGCAAACAACTCGTGGGTGGCATTGTCATTCACTCGCTGAATGTTGTTGCGTCGTATTTTTCGGGTGACAACTTGGAAGGACAGCAGTCCAACCCCTGTGTGTGGTAAGAGCAATATAGAAAGAGTTGTGGCGGTGGGAGGATCAGCCGTTGAAGAGAGAGTCTATAAGAGAGGAGAGATGACTCATGCCTGAAGGTCGGACTCGATTCCATGAAGGTACTTCCTGAATATCCTTGTCGACACAACGCTCGGCGTTGGGATTCTATGGGCCATTCTGAAGGGGTTCCAGCATCTCTTCATTGAAAGAATGCATCTAACTGGTCTTCAAAGTGGCGTCTACGGTGATCCTCCCCTTCAAAAACAGATGAAACGCTGGCTAAAGCAACTCGGGGTCTATATCAGTGGACTCATCATCATGAAACTCATTGTTGTCCTTCTTTTCCATTTGTGCCCGTGGCTCTCGGACGTCGGTCGATGGGTGCTACGGTGGACGATGGGAAACTACAAACTCCAGGTCGTTTTTGTGATGCTCATGTGAGTTTGTCCACTTCACATCTTACGCACCTCTTTGCTAATCAATGCATCGACCAAAAAAAAAAAAAGCTTTCCGTTAGTGATGAACATTATCCAGTTTTGGGTGGTGGACACTATTGTCAAACACAAGACGGCGGAGACCATCCGCTTGGCGCCTGAAGTAGACGAAGAGGAGACACTGATTACGGAAGACTATGACGATGAAGACCAACGAAACCTTATACCCGGATCCCCCAAAGACTCATCACTTGCTCCTCAATCATCCGAACATAGTGTGTACGAGCTCGTCCCCAGCAGCGCACCCATCAACTCCGCATCACGTTCATAGTCCCCGATCATTCCCAACCATCCATGCATGAAAAAAAGAGATACTCTTCTTCTGGCTTTTTTTGTATATTTCTAGACATGTCGAAAAGAGAAAGATGGTATATTTTATATAAGCACATAGACCGAAAATGCCATTGCCATGAGAGCAACCCATGCTGTGGATGCAACGCGCAGAGCCGCCGAGAACTCATTTTCTAGCAAATCCTCTTGCCTGTCTTCCACCGAGAGCCCCCGTTCATCCTCGTCTGCGCTTTGGAGGATAGGAAAAGGGGATTGTCCTTGATGGTAGCCGGACGTGTTGAAGGAGAATCGGTCATGCACATATTCAAGAGAGGCTGCGCCTAAATCAAGGATGAGATACATAACAGGTTGGCGTGCACAAGAGAGCATAATATAACATTTACTTTGTTTGTAAGGATTCGGGTCATTCAAGCAGCCGTCCATGCGTACTGCGACATAGCCCTCCTCGTCAATGGCTTTGATCACGCCTGCTGTTCCATTCACTGAGGCGCTACCGGGAATATCGGACTGGATCGAAATGAATGAGCCCTTGGCATCATAAGTGTCCTTTTGGCGTCTGAATGTGCTTCGAAACACCTCCTGGACTTGCTCTCCTGATGTGTGGGTATAGTCTAGACTATCAAGATTATAACTGACGAGGATAAAGCCCAAGTCCCGAAGGAGCTGCTCCGTCCGGGTGTCCGCTGTAGTCGAGTAGGGCAGACGGACATATTTCGGCGCGACTTGAACAAGACGCTCGATCATCTGGGCGTTCTTGATGATATCCTGCCGTAGTATCGAGTCATCCGACACGGGTGAGTTAGTCTCCTCAGCAGAAATAGGCGCACGGTATGCCATTCCAATCAGATGCCCGGCGTTATACATGTTTTGCACGACCATTGCGTACCGTTGCTCGTAGAGCCTATGTAATCACATGGAGAAGGTCGGAATTACTGGGTATGTGTCGATGCGCACCCGCCCCCCTCTCCATCTTACCGGGTAGCGTTGATAAAGAAACTGGCTCGCACCTGAGCATGATTGAGCTGGCGTACAATGCGTGCTGTGACATCGCTCGGCCCTTCGTTCTGATAGGGTGTCAGTTTAATGGATGGAAAATATTCCAAAATACGCAACCGATCAACTCACAAAGGTCAAAGCGACCTGTCCATGAGTAAGGCATCCTGTTACCGGCGGAACAGAGGATCGGTTAACACCTATATATATATATATCAGTATCTGCTTGACCGTTGTTTCCTTCCATTCTCACTTGATCCAAGCGCGTAGAATGGGATAGACGACTCAGTCTCTTCTTTTTCTTCATCCTCTATTTTGACGGTTTGCCCTTCCGAGCCCGCGACGCTCCCGTTATTCACCGCTTTTGTTTCCGACAGGGGCCGCGGCAAAAGCGCCCCTTCTTGTGGGCGGTAATCTCCCGTTTCTGCAGCGGCGATTGGTGTCAACACATCTTTGGCTCCAAGGACAAAAGCGGGAGAATAAAAAATAAGTAGCACTGTGCAGAAAAAGAGATTCATTAGCATCATGTCTTTACTTGGCGAGGTATGCATCGATAGTATTTACATGAGGCGATTACACAACGATGGTAAAAAAGCATTGGGCTATTGATAATGTTTTTCCATCATGTTTGAACAAAAAAAAGGAGAAGAGAGTCCATTTTTATGAGAGAACGATGACACAGGTGAGGCAAGAATACTAGGCATCATCGAAATGACGGCATATCGATTCAAAATATTCCCCGATTGTTTACTGTAACTCGGATTTATTTCTCAAATATGTCATCAAGTTTAGCCAAGTGTGTCCCAGCATCCAGACGCGCTTGTCGATAGACAGGCGCCAAAAGTGGACCTGTTTCTGGTACAGGATTTAGAGCTTCCTTTGGTGGAGACATCGTCGTATCGTCACCGCTATCTTCGGACTCAAGGAACGCCATGATGAGGGAGTCCAGTAATTCAGCCTGACCTCCCTGAAGTATCGATCCGTGTGTCTCGCTAAACCTTAGCCATCGCTCGCGCATCTCATTGAATACAGGGTCGTTAGCAATTTTATCCGGGCCGATGATTGCCTGCGCAACGTGAGCAATGGTGATAGCCTCTTGCAGACCACGCACGCAGTAGGCTGGATCGCTCGCCTTGCGATAAGCTGAACTTTCAAGAATCTACTGCAAACATTAAGCCTTCATCTTCTTTCAAAGCTCAACTTTATAGACTTTACCTCCACGCAGGCTTTGCCGAAGACCGATGTAAGTCCTCCAAAGCCGATCGACATCAGCCGGGGGTGATCGTCTAATAGCAGGGTATCCACAGCCAAATGCTGTTTCCATGATGCTTCCTCTTTCTTGGCTTCCAAGAACCACATGACGGCGTCGCTGTAGCGTTCTTCGGTAAAAGCAATGAGCCCATTCGTCACAGTTCTGGCAACATTGACAAGGTTATCGTACTCGAACCAAAGCGGAGCAAGTTCAGGGTCTCTTCGAGAACTAATTTCAGCAGATGCTACGTTCTAAAACGTCTGCGTTAGCCGCTCCACGTTGACTGAGAAAAACGTAGCACAATCATACATACATCCTTCTCCTCAACAACATAAACCGTATTGTAGAGATCAATTGCTGATGTGCAGTCAATATTTCGAAGGAAGTTCGCAAAGCTGTGAATAAGTGAGCTTTTCAATACAGGCAGATCTACAGGATTTTTTTTCCGCCCGCAGCTTACTCTTGGATTAAACGGTAATCGTCTGCATCGTACTCCTTAACATGCGCTTCCACGGTATCGCCGCCACACCTCACACCTTCATCAATTCTTGAATTATCCGCTACCTGAACTTCATTCGATCCTATGGTATCCAATGAATCTGCCTCATGAAAGGTGTCAGAGTCGTCGTCATCATCATCATCAGTCTGGAACGCATCGGCGATTCGGGCGTCATCGTCGCTACTATCTACGTTATTAACACCTCCGAAATATTTGATGTCTTTTTCAAATGAGGCGTTATCTTTATCGACAAAAGTCTATAAGCGATACCTCGTAAGTATTAGTGCAAACATCAATCCAATCAATAATACTTGCTCGTAGACCCGGCGGTACTGCAGCATCCAAATCATTATTTGAGAGCGTTTTGATCCCTCTATCAACATAGATCACAGCAAATGGTGATGTAGGCTCGTCAAACACCTCAGCTTCTGTCACAGGTGTAACAATGGCGTCAAAGAAACGAAACCATTGGCCTTCTGGAGTAGATCCACCGTCCTCCAGAAGATCATCCTCCTCAACGGGTACACTATCCGCAGGCAGATTGCCCTGCTCCACCCAAATGTATGCCCAGTGGTGCCCAGGGCCATTCCCACCATCACTGTGTAGCAAGGCCCGGATATCATAGGGTCGTTTTTGCAAGTCCGGAGTGTCAAAGAGATATTTGAGGCTTTGCTGGCGGTACTCCTCAATCTCGTGAAGCTCTTTGCTAAAGATGTAAATTTGGATGCAACTAAGAACGCAAGTTTTGTGGCTTACCCTCCAAACGATGTGTGATGTCTTCATCGACGCTAGATAACACGCTCTGCAATGATTCCAGTGTTGCCCCGTCGATGTCATCGAACGTATTGTGTCGAAAGTATTCCATCGTTTTCTTCAACAACTCACGCTTATCCATTGATGCCTTAGCATGGTGTCCCCGACTATCCAACCAATTTGACTTAATTATAGTTTAGTGCATTTGAATAGCCTTCAAAGCTCTGCTCACCAATCATGTACGTTGTTGAAGCTCAACTTCGATATTTCTGCCTTTGCCTCCCGGATCTCATAGCGCCATTCATCGGCTTGCTCGTATCGCTTTAGTGCTTCATCTTTGTTTTCGTGGAGGTATCGATCCATATAGATTGTCTTATCGGCCTGATATTTGTTTACATTAAGCCTATTCGGGTCGTCATTTTTATCTGCGAGTGTCACAATCAATATCGGAGGGACCACTTCAAAAGTGGTAAGGCGACGTTTAACCTCGCTCGCAGTGCACCCACTGCTTATACTGGAATCGTCGCCGATGGGAGTATCATGCTTTTTCCTGCCATTGTACACCCACGGGGTGAGACAGTCATGGAATGTTCTTGCGTTGGCATCGTATTTGAGTAGAAGATAATAAAGTTCATGGTAGTCGATTTCGTCTCCATAGTCATCCTGCGCCTTGAGCAAAAAGAGGCTGTGATAGCATGTTAAAATGATGAAATAAAACAATCAGTGACTGTGCTATACCTTTGCAAGTTTGTATCCGATGGCCATTCCCGGAACTGCTCTGCCGTCGAGAAACATCTGAATAATAAGTCGAAGAAATCTATGTCAAAATTAGCCATAAGGATGCGAAAAATGCTATGTTTAAAAGCTAACAAACCATCTATTCCAAGGTCCGAAATGTCCCACGGTCTTCGAGCATGATCTGCTGTATTTAATGCTCTCACAAATGTATGCACATCACCGTACTGCCTCTTAGTGTTTCGCAGAAAGCCAAAGATCTTCTGCAACTCGGACAAAGCTATATATAGACTTATGTCATTCGTTTGATCAACGCAAGGTACCCACACGCCCTCCGCCCTCCCACAAAATTACCTTGCACATTCTTCGGGAGTACTCTCATTTCGATCTGATGGCTACTGGTGCTACTGTTCATCCCATCGTCTTCCCATACACTATCAACATCCGATTCCTGGATGTCGTTGTGCGGCCCCACAATGCTTTCGGTCGTGTTTTCTGAATCAACCAATGGAATATTGGGTATCACTCGCTCTTCCCGTATAGCCGATATCCCAGACACCGGCTCGCCTTCGCCACACCAAAATCCTCGAGGTGACCCCCAATGAATTGGCAGTGGTTGGTACGTAAGAACTGCATATTGAAAGACCGAGATATGATACAACGCTTGAACAACTGCAGGCACATAAGCGGAGTCGTAGGGTGGAGGCCTCAATCCAACGCAACTGAGGAGAGAGAGAGAGAGCCCCGGGTTAGTATACACAAATCTCAGCACGTGTCACATATGAACCATACATTCCACTTTTGCGAGCTCGCTCAGAAGGGTTGTAAGGGTCATGCCACCATGTCAGCGAGTTTCTATCCAGAGCTTTACTTGTGGTATCTACGGCGGCAGTGCTACCAGCTGGTTGAGTCACCATATCAGTCTGTCTCTATAGCGCATTTATCAGGAAATGAAATAAGAAATATACACACCGAGAATGTACACTCCACATCTTCCCCTTCTCCCCCGTCTTATACCGTTGAAGATGATACTGGTACCACACTCCACAGTGCTGGATCATAGTCGACAGTGGAATGATCTCTCTGTTTTCCATAATCCTTGACGAGTTCGACCGGTGCAGGTGGTGGTGAGGCATTTATGCTCTTGAGTTCGGGGGAGTCTATGAATGAAAATCTGCATGAATGGTCGTTGCTATCCCGCCTGGTTGTATTGGCCCCCTCCCTCTCGCGCTATCCGCTTTATAACCTGTAACAGAGTTTGGCGTGTTTGTAGTCTCAGCAGATCCGAATGAGAGTGATTCCTGGTCCTTATCCCAAGTGCTTGATGACGAACGCTCCCCTGTTGGCACTGAAGTAGGCGATGTCGTCGCGCGTCCGCCAGCAGCATCAGTATCGCTCCCACTGTCGGTATCGGCATTCCCAGAAAATATATAATCAGCTGCTCGACCGACATCATAATTATACCGCTAAAAGTGATTCAAAATCAGTTGGGCTTGATCTAGTCGTTTCTCAGCTTGGCAGAAGAAAGTGCTTGGCTTACAGAAAGTGCTTTCACCGCCTGTTTGCGAGCAATTCCCTAGATAGCCGAGTAAGTAGGTGAGAAGCTGATTTGTTGATTGTGAAACACACCATTTCCTGCATTAATTGTATAGCCTCTTCAATTTCGGTGCGTGTAGACATCGTTTTAGGGCTGGCGGGGTGATGAGAAAAGTTGAAAAAGTGTTGCCAAAAGCAAGCCCGAAACAAGAAAGTAGGAGCGCCATTAAATTCCGCTGACTCGCTCAAAGTTGATGGTATTTCGATCATGCGAGAAACAATTCTCGCTCAATTGATTTAAGCGATTTGGAGAGGATCATAACTTAAGGCACACACGCGCAAAAAAAGGCGTTGAGTAAATGATAGTGCTCAATCATCGGTCAGTATCATAACAATACTGGTTGTTACCTTCTTTGCCATGATAAGAAACCGCGTTTCTGAGGACGACTCCTTGGAATTGTAAAGAGCAGCTACAGCATTGGATGACTTCGAAGGAAATTATTGTAAGATCATCTGCTTATCGTATGGACTGGAGCGCGAGATAATGTATAGGTTAAATGGATATATTCCTACTCACTTCGAACTTGGCATAGTGTCAAGGATCCGATGCATGAGTGGTGTAGCTGAAACAAACTTCGCTTTGTTATTGTTGCTCTTCTATACCACACCTTAGTTACGTAGGTCCGGGGTGGCAAAAGTACAAAGGCCTGAAGTGCTCCAAAGCACTTGATCCCTTCTTACAAAACATGACCGACGGCGAATCACCTGTTGCGCTTTGATAAGTATCAAAGGTAGAGGATTCTGAAGTATGTCCCTCTGAACGAACAAGAACAAAGCCGGGGACACTCACTGTCATGCGGCGAATAAAGATTGTCGATCAATTTCGGGGCTGCCGATGTTTTTTGTGTACGTCAACGGCACGAAGCTCCGCAACCATTTGTGTGTGCGTGCACAATCATATTTTTACCTGCCTTTCTTTTATCGTAACAGAAAGCCCATCTCATGACGGAGGAGAATGCTACTGAAGAGCCCGTCATCACAGCATCAAACACATTGATAACTACACAAATCTCGTTGCAATCTCCTGTGCAACCGCTGGGCTTTTCAAGTTGGTCGTACATTCCACCAGACGATCAAGAATTGTTCCAGGAGGCGCTCATTCCGCCTGAGAACTTCAATATGGTGTGCGAACATGTCTACCGGAGCTCTTTTCCTAAGAAGAAACACTTTCGGTTCTTGGAAAAGCTCAAGCTCAAGAGCGTTCTGTAAGACACATACACATACACATACAAAAACCACATGCACACGCAATGTACTTGCTGACCTTTTTTGTCCCTATATATAAAAAGAACACTGATCCTTGAAGAATATCCTGAACAGAACATGAAATTTCTCGAGGAGCATGGTATCAAATTCCTCCAGTTTGGAATCGCCGGCAACAAGGTAAACCCGAACGGATGGAGGGGGAACCATGGGTAAATTGAAGCAAACCCACTGCTAACTATGTATGCCAGGAACCGTTTGTGCAAAGTAGGTGCTCTGCAATGAGACGTTACCCCCATACGTTATGAATTCCAAGTTTTAATCCGTGACGTTGTCAAAGTTCCTGAGGACAAGATCAGTGCAGCATTGGCTGCCATCTTGGGTAATTGATACCCCCATGGAATTCCTGCGTTTTCATTGACTCCCATGAAACTGCAGATAAACGGAATCATCCGATGTTAATCCATTGTAACAAGGGCAAGGTGAGCCTAACAATCGTTGTTGGAAAAAAAAACAGCATGGAACTTATATGTCTTTTTCCGTTCTCCTTTAGCACCGCACCGGATGTTTGATTGGATGTCTACGAAAGCTCCAGAACTGGAGCCACACGTCCATATTTGACGAATATAGACGGTTCTCTCATCCTAAATCTCGATCCATGGATCAACAATTTATTGAGCTTTATGATGCAAATCAGGTCTGGCCTCTCGTTGATAGACAATACTTGCCAAGATGGCCCACATTGGGTAAGGACTACGCTTAGAAGGATTCGCTGCCTTACTCACATCACCGCCACCATGTTAGCCGATCCGATGTTGTAGCTAACGTGGGAGCCCAATTTTGTAAATAGAAATTTTCAGTAAGCACTAAATTAATAATTGGCAATTCAATTTGCCTATCATGACTTAAGATAAAAACATTCCATTCATACTTACGTCTACACAACCGCCGTTATCATCCGCTTCATTTAGTGATTTCAGCGGGAAGACCTAACTTGAAACCACTGCTGCCCCGTTTTCAACTTAACAAATAGCTATGTTTTCTCGAACGCCAGGGGCAACCGCAGCATTGCTTTTTTTGAAGCCCATGATATAGTTATCTTGGAATGATCCTCAGAATCCGTTCATTTTTCCGCTATGTAATCCTGGCGAGGGCTTAATTTTGATATACACTCTTTTCCGATATCAAAGTCGTGCCTGGTCATTTCTGAAATCTTTACGCGTGATAACAAATCAAATGTCGCATATACGGGAAAAGATCGCGCGCGTATACCTCCAAACGAAAGGACAGAGACGTCTACATGATAGACACTGGGTTCAAGTGCAGCTACACAATGTACACTGACCAAGACAAGGTCAAATTCTTCAAACTAATCTTCAAGAAGCTCATTAATGCATCAGCAGCAGCCAAACAGCTACGTAGCAATCCATGTTCACTCAGCCCAGCGTTGGTCTTTACAGAATTTTCAAGAAGGAGTTTTGCCAAACAGTTAAGTTGTAGGTAGAGATCGTCTGGGCTTTTCGTTGTTTTTGGAGGTCATCCAATGCTTGCTTACATTGCTCGCATTGGTCTAGATAAAGGCTCTACACCAGGGTATGTACAATCGGGTATATCGTTGGATTTCTTTCTAGAATTTTATCCAGTAAGTATCATCCTGTTTTTAAAAATCATCGTTACCATTTTTCTGGACAATGGTCAACATTCTGGACGCGCACAACCTGTAGTTAGATTGTGTCTTTACCATTGTACATACCCTGGTGTAGAGCCTTTATCTAGACCAATGCGAGCAATGTAAGCAAGCATTGGATGACCTCCAAAAACAACGAAAAGCCCAGACGATCTCTACCTACAACTTAACTGTTTGGCAAAACTCCTTCTTGAAAATTCTGTAAAGACCAACGCTGGGCTGAGTGAACATGGATTGCTACGTAGCTGTTTGGCTGCTGCTGATGCATTAATGAACTTCTTGAAGATTAGTTTGAAGAATTTGACCTTGTCTTGGTCAGTGTACATTGTGTATCTGCACTTGAACCCAGTGTCTATCACGTAGATGTCTCTGTCCTTTCGTTTCGAGGTATGCGCAACAACAAGGTCATAATCACCGCTGCAAGATATTCTACGCAGATCTTCAGTTTGAATCGAGTACATCTCTTCATCAATGACATAGTCCATAGGTTTCAGGGGCAGTAATGTTCATCAGCAACATGATCTTGGCCATATTTGTAAAAGATAGATTTCTCATTTCAGAGTGTAAAGCTTATATGAAAGAAAAGGCCAAAGGCTAGTAGAGATAGATTTGCCAAGCTTTTTTGCGCGACATCTTTTTCCGTATATGCGATATTTGATTTGTTATCACGCGTAAAGATTTCAAAAATGAGCAGGCACGACTCTGATTTCGGAAAAGAGTGCCTGGCTTGTTTTCTATTGAACTCTAAGGCATTGGTCAATGGGGAAAGGAAGTGGAAGCAAAAGTTTAAAAGAATTTGCAGGCCCGTCTACCATACTCGGCTGAAAACTTATGTGAGGATCATGCCCTATTTGTTGACGCATGAATGCATAGTAGCAATTTTCACGCTGCGGAATAATAATCTTTTATACATATTAAGAACTCCGTGTTCTACTGTATCCAAGGAACATTGGTCTCTACAGCAAACTGCTGATATCTGGGGGGGATGTCAGTTCGTCGAGGCCTGTTTAAACTGAAGCAGACAATGCTTGAAATTAGTGTTCTTTAAGGACCACTACCATCAATTGTCTGGATAGGCCCCTTGTAATAATGTCGACCGGACGCAAACCAGAAAAATAAAGAGAGCAAAAACGCGGCACCGACCATGAGGGACGACCAGTTCATCGCTCCGGCCGAGACGGGGTTGACGGTGGGTATACAGAGCACGACGCTGAAGAAGAATATCCATAGCACAGCTAAGATATTGACAGGAATGCTCCATCGTCCAAGGCTAAACGGGCCACGTGGTAATTCATTGCGTTTCCAGATGAGTCTGCAAAGATAGGGAAGACCGTATGAGACATTGATGCAAATCACAGCCGCGCTCATGATTGCCGACCAATAAATCTGGCTCGCAAAAGACTACGTAGTGAAATCGAGCATGAGAACCATAATTGACACCTCGTTATATACAAAATTTATACCGGCATAATGACGATAATGCAGACCGCGACTTGCATCAGCATGATACGCAGTGGGACCTTATTAACACCATGGAGCTTATACCAAACATGATAATACGGCATGCATTTGTCGCGGGCCATCGACCACATCAGCTGTGCCTGAGCAAGTAGGATGTTGCATAGACATCCAAACTGCGTGACAGCAAGGATGATCAAAAAAAATGCCGCTAGTCGAGGTGTTGTCGCGCGCGAAAATAGCGTAGCTACCGGGAAAGACGATTTATGAAGCTCTTCCACGTCTTGGATCGAAAATAAGGTGGCAACACAGAGCACGAGTGACTGAAATACAGCCCCCGCAATGGCAAACAAAATCCCTTTAGGACCGGACCTCGAGGCATTTCTTGTGCCCTCGGCTAAATGGGCACCATTTTCATATCCGATCTATGCATGTAATATAAGTCTTCAGAGCATTCTTATCATCTTGGAAAACAAATATCTACCAAAGTCCAGCCTGCTTGCGTCATCCCAATCAGAAAAGCTACCCCAAAGTTATCCCACCCTGTGTAATTCTGGAACTCGGTAAATACCCAGCTCCCAGACGGGTGTGTGGGTGCCATGACCGGCATGGCAATAGCAATGATAAATGTGCCAATGACAACCCAATAAACTAATACCCATCATGTATAAGCACAAAGTTACTGTCTTGATTTGGATTGATTTCCGTTTTACTTACGTATAAAGATATTGAGCCAACCGTTGACCTTCACGCCGAGTGAATTGACTGCAACACCAGCAAAAAGTATAGCAATATAAACACCAATGGTTGCACCTTGGTTAGTAACCTGATAATCATTCACCACATTCGCAGTCGCTACATTAGGAATCAGCAAAATTAAAATTAAAAAAGATAGGAAAAGACGTAACTTACCTATTAGATATTGGGCTAGGGTATAAGACACCGTCATGGCTGTGGTCAGCTGCCCAGCTAGAAAGATGTAACCACAAATCCATGACATTACTAAAGTTAGACACACGCGGAGATTCATAGGATTAGATTTACACAGTAGTAGAAGAATTCTATGATAAGCATTATGCGTAGATATGTACATACATGGACCCCATTCGGGACTACTAAGGAGATAACACCATGAATATACACCGCCGTTGACCGGGAAAGCTATATATATGTAAGAATCACTTGCAATGTTAGGAACATCGCGGAAACAAAGAGCTTATGCTACAAACATGAGAAAAGTTCGGCCATGGCAAGCGCAATCAGTGTCACAAACGGTGATACAACGATCTGGATAAAGAAATCGAAGTTACTTAGAAACAAACAAACAGACAGACAGCAAACGATTAGAAGTAAGCTTTACAAATCCCCAGAATAAGGACATGGGTCCCCCAGCATTCATTGAGCCACCAAAGCCGACAAGCCTAATTATGTATGCAAGTGTGGATACAAATTAAATGCTATAATCCTGTGAATACCGCACAAATTTACCAATTGGGCAAAACTCCCATGCAGGAGAATGCAAAGCCCGCCTGCACAAAAAGACTGATCTCCCGCTTGAACTCTTGCTTGTATCCAAGGCCCTCCAATACCCTTATATCATCGTCTACAACCAAGTCACGCGTTTTGATTTTGGGGCTGCAGATGGTTTTTTCGATGACGTTCTCGTATGATGTTGCGAGGGTAGAGTGCAAATTCTTCGCTGCTGGTGGGTCGGTTGTGGCCGTAGTATCGGACGATTTAGCTGATAGTGTATCTTTCTATAAATCACAGCCATGAGCACAGAGCCTGCGGCATACTCGAGTGATGTAATAAGTATCACACATAAGGAATTCTTTCAAGTACCTCGGACATAATGTTCTCTTTATATTAAAAGGGAAAAGAGAAAAAAAATTAAATCTGGCGGAGGAAGAAAGAGAAAAGCGAAAGGGGGAAGAAAGGCAAGATACTCTTGATCGCTACCATCGTTTTATTTTCTATCAACACTAACTCATCGGCAACAAACTAAAAACGAAAGCTCGCATCCTGCAACACCACATCCGAAAAACCTCGTCAAAGAAAAAAAAAGGTGCTTGAATCTTATCGGCACCAGCCCTGTCATCATCCTGTCTTTATTGGATGGGAATTTTGCTTGCGCGTTACACACTGATAAGGGTGAGGAAACCTTACTCGTAGTTATCGTCGACATGCTGTCCACTAATCGATTGTCTCGCCTTATTTGTAAAAAAAATACCTATCATTTTGGTAATCTTCCGCATACTTAGGAAGCGAACTGTTTCTTTTGCATTCAATGGCGTTTTCACTGCGATATAGTACATGCATCCCATGATTGTACGGTTGCACGCCCTTGTTACGGTAACCGTGGCTTTTCTGGTCTGCTTTTATTTACATTGTATTGAGTGAAAGTTCTTTACATCCCATATGTGTAATAAACAAACTGTATGATCAGTATATGCTCTAGCATGAGCTAATCGTTCTCCTTGTGCGATATAGCACCGTTTCATTGGCGCAATATCGCCAAGATCGACGCTTTGATCGCTGGAAATTCGTTTTTTTCTCTTATCACAATATGTATGAAGAGCATCAGGGAGAAGTTGGGGTTTCCTCAATTTTATCTCACAATAAATATAAACATGTACAAAGGTATTCTTGGTTACACGGATCGAGTGTTCCAGCGTTTCGGTAGAGGTAGAGAAAAGGGAAGTATAATACAAAATGGCTAACAAGAATAGGATAGTGTGTTGCAAAGGTTCTATCCTAATAGTTTTTCTAGAAATGACCAGCTGCATCAACCTGATAAGTAGGGCCCTTGAAAACATGTTTGCCGCCCAAATGCCAGAAGGTAAGGGCCAAGATGACAACTGCGCCAAACATGAGGCAGGACCAGTTCATGGTGTACACAGAGACAGGATTGACGGTAGGGATGCAAAGAATGACAGCAAAGAAGACAATCCAGAGGATAGAGATAACAGTGATTGGGATACTAGCCTTGCCAAGACTGAAACGACCCTTGGGAAGATCGTGGCGTTTCCAGATCATGCGACAGACGTAAGGAATGCCATAGGCAACATTGGCGCAAATGACTGCTGTGCTCATGATGGCGCTCCAGTAGACTTCGCTGGCAAAAGTCTGGAATAGGAACGTTTAGTTTTTTCATGCTACTGGTGATGTGTTGGATTATCACAACCGAGATCAAAGACTTACGGGCATAATAAAGACAATGCAAACGACAACCTGAAGAATGTAAAGCCGCAGAGGGATCTTGCGCGCACCTTCGCCAGTGAGCTTGTACCAGAATTTGGCGTTGGGAAGGGCACTATCACGTGCCATGGCCCACATCAAGTTGCCTAGAGCAACGATTGTGTTGACCAAACAGCCAAATTCAGCAACGATGAGAATGACCATGAAGAAGGCCGCGAGACCGACGTTGGTCGCACGGACAAAGAGAGTGGCGACGGGGAATGAAGAGGCCATGAGTTCCTCAACGTCTTGAATAGAAAAAAGGGTCGACACGCAAAGAATAAGTGATTGAACAACGGCAGCAAAGACACTGATCAAGATACCTGTAAAGAATACTTTTTTAGAAAAACGTGCCAACCCCCTAACGCGTTATACATACTATGCGGTCCGGTGACATCAGCATTTTTGGTACCCTCGGCAAGATGAGCGCCGTTTTCGTAGCCGATCTAAAGGTGGAGGAGATATTTAGAAATGAGTCATCTAGCTTTTGTTCGCCACAGGGCAAGTTCTACATACAAGAGTCCAGCCGGCTTGAAGCATGCCAAGCAAGAAGGTAAGGCCCTTGTTGGACCAACCAGTTCTGTTCTGGAACTCAGTAAAAACCCAGCCGGCCGAAGGGTGGGTATCAGCCATAGCCGGCAAGGTAACCACGATGATGATAGTGCCAATGAAGACCCAGATAACTGTAAACAGAAGAACGTTAATTTTGAGATGCAGGGGTCTGGCAGGGACATCGTGGTGCGTACTCATAAACTTGTTCAGATAGCCGTTGAATTTAATGCCAAGGGCGCAGTATGCGAGACCGATCAGCAAAACAGCAGCGTAAATGCCGACGTAAGCGCCCTGGCTCTGGATCTGATGAACGTTCAGAATGTTGGACAATGCTACGTAGAAATGGATCGGTGAGTGAATCTGAGATATGAATCATCATGCACCATCGAAACTGCGCTTACCGATGATGTACTCTGCAAGTGAGTATGCGACGGTCATGTTGGCAGTCATCAATGCAGCAGTCATCATATAGCCACAGACCCAAGACATTACTAAGTGCATTAAGAAATATTAGCCACATGGGAAACATTCAGAAGCGTGTGAATGGGTGATGACATACAGGGACCCCACTTGGGACCTGCCAAAAGGAAACTCCATGAATAGACGCCGCCACAAACGGGATAAGCTAATTGGCCGAACAGACCGAGGTATTTAGTTTCTGCTGAAAATTAGTAGAAAATTCTGTCTGTACCTGAGAATAGTTCGGCCATAGCCAACGCAATGCAGTAAACAAAAGGAGCGGCAACAATCTATCATCCATGACATGTCGATGATTAAAGATGAGATTATTGGAACTGAGAAAGAAAGTTGGAAACACATACAAAACCCCAAAAGAGGGACATGGGTCCACCAGATATCATGGCATTGGCAAACCCGATAGACCTATAAAAAAGTGAAGATTTAATTAGCAAGAGAAGGACGTATACAAGGCATGAACAATGTTGTCTACCAGTTGGGCAATACAGCCATGGTCGAGAAGGAAAATCCTGCGAGGACAAAAAGACTGATTTCACGTTGGAATTCTTGCTTATAGCCAAAGTGTTCCAGTTGCTGAGCATCTTGGTCGGATGAAGACGCAATAGACTCGGCGTTCTTGGCGATATCAAATTGCTGTAGATTTCCCTGATGTTGTGATTAACCATGAGCGATAGCACAATGAAGGTATGATCCGTCATTATACCTTTTTCTCCTCCATTGTTCCTTTTTTTTGCGTAATACTGAGCAAAAACGTAGGAAATACTCTATTTCTTTAAATACCCTTAAGCTATCAGCGGAGAAGCCTTGACGTTATCTTCCCGCCAGTAAGATAAATTCCCAAAAGAGGTTTAAAGAATGTTTTGTAACCCAAGCGGACTGGAGATGAATCTCGGCGCATTCACAGGGTCCTTTTCCCACTGACAAATACGTGATACACGCGTTGGAGGAATGTATGATTTCGTCAATGGGCATGTCATCTTAAAAAAATTAACAATGATGACTAGTGGCTGTCAAAAGTGAATTCTTGTTACATAGAGATAACGATTTGTGTCCCAAAATTGGCACATTCTCCACAATTACAGACAAAAGAAGTAAGGCACATAAATGTTGATTGGGCAGGACTGGCTTTGAACCCTATCGCTTATCATCCATGTGCAATTGTTTGTGCTCCGATCCAAGCTAAAGAATGGTATACTTCAGAACGTGTATAATGTTTAGATGACACTGTGAGCCATGAAAAGAAAATAAATATTCTGGTGCTGGATTGGGAGAACCTTAAATTACACTGGAAGACAATGAGACACGCTACAGCAGTGAAAAATTGTACATTGCCAAGACAAGAGGAGCAGTTCCCACGGTATTATCAACGAGCAGAGAGAGATTTGATCTCCTACGTGGTATAGAACGACTTATTTCGTGTATAATGGATAGGTCCCAGATAGGATACATGGGCTCTCGATAACTTTCACGTTCATAGATGGTGTGGGAAATGACTGTTATTAGCAGTTTATCGGGAGATGTAGTGTTCGTAACGGTGAGGACGACGAGAGAAGAAATCCGGTCTGTCGACGGAAGGTATCGGTAAACCTACTAGATTTGGACCTATCAAAATGCATTAGATACACAAATAACTAATAAGGTTTACGAATCAATCGTATTTACCATCTGTCACCAAGGTATACCGTACCGGTGCCACATTCGTTCTAACCTCTTTCTGTACCCCACAAAGAAAATAGTGCGAAGGGTTATCGTTGGACAATTTGTAGGAACCCGCCTTTTCTTTATTCTTATTTGGGGAGGGACAAATTCGGCGCGACCGAGATCTGTTTTTTATTTGTGCATATATGCATCAACAACTAGGGATACTGATCCGCTATGAAACCGGACTGGACCGACTGCTTCACACAACGGTTGAAATATTCAACCACTTTAGATTTCATAGCTATGTTCGATAGTACATAAGTAAAAGAAAGGGTGCACACATGTTTAATTATGAATTTCTGTCATACATTACAACTTCGATAACGAACAATATGAGTGTACAAACAACAAAAATGAAGGAATTTATTAAACGACGTAAAGCTCATCGCAAGACATTGTAAATATGCAGTATATATACTTGAAAGCGGATCAGGGATGTGTGTAAAACAGATTGTTTTTTTTTTTTGTTAATGGCTCTCGCCCAAAGTCTGCATAGGGCCTTTATAGTTCTTCCTTCCGCCGAGGAACCAGAATGTCAGCGAGAACGTCAGTACGGCGCCGATCATTACCGAGGCCCAGTTCATTGTTTCGGCGTCCACAGGGCTAACGTTTGGGAAGCACAAAATGACACCAAAAAATGCAATCCATGAGACCGCAATAACATTCACCAAGAAACTCCAACGCCCCAAATGGAAAGGACCACGAGAGAATTCTCCACGCATAAAGATCAAACGGCAGACAAAGGGTAGACCATAAGCGACATTGACGCAAATGACCGCCGTGCTCATGATCGCTGACCAGTAGACCTGACTGGCTAATGACTATGCAAAGTGACCACATAAGCTATCCGCAATTCAACCACTTCCAGTACTCCCATCCTCCATTCCACATATCCACCCGTCTCGGTCACTCTCGATATGGAGATCAAACTCACAGGTAAAATGACAACGATGCAAATCGTGGCAACGAGGAGCAAAATGCGAAGTGGAGCTTCATGGCGACCGCTCAGTTTGTACCAGAACTTGCGGTTCGGAATGCACCCATCGCGAGCCATGGACCACATCAACTGAGCTACTGCTAGGAGCGAGTTTGCGAGTGATCCGAATTGGGCCACGACAAGGATGACCAAGAAGAATGCGGTAAGAGACTTGTTCGTAGCACGCAAAAACAGGGTCGCGACCGCGCTTGATGATGACTGGAGCTCATCCAAGTCTTGAATAGAGAACATGGTTGCAATGCAGATCACGAGCGCTTGGACAATAGCACCGACGACAGCAATTAAAATACCTCGAGCACCTGTTCTTTCAGCATTCTTGGTGCCCTCCGCGATTTGAGCGCCGTTCTCATAACCAATCTAGACAACCGGTCATAAAATCGGTCACTACAATCTGTCAATAGCCATTATTCCCACTCGCATTATCTTACCAAACTCCAACCAGCTTGAAGTAGACCGAGGAAGAATGTAATGCCGACATTTTGGTAGCCGGTGTTGTTGGTAAACTCAGTGAATACCCAGGAGGCAGAAGGATGAGTAGGGGCCATGACAGGCATAACAATGACAATAAGGATAGTGCCAATGACAACCCAGTAAACTATTATGTGAGTTGAATTCAAAGAGACCTAAAACAAATGAAAAACAAACAGGTATATAAGTTTTGCTTTATCTTACCCATGAATTTATTGAGATAACCGCTGAACTTGATTCCCATATAACTGTAACCAACGCCCAATATCAGGAACAAAATATAAAGGCCAACAAGCGCGCCTTGACTGTCGATTTGTCTAACATTCATAACGTTTGATATGGCTATCTATTGTTAGATGCATTCCATCAACACTTCTCTTTCCTCACGTACCAACCACATATTGCGCCATGGTATAAGCAACTGTCATTACAACCGCCAAGAGGCCTCCGACGAAAACATAACCGCAAACCCATGCCATTACTATGAATCCAACACTAATTAATCACACGCGTTTCTTTTCTCCCCACAAGCGCTTAGAATAGCCGTGGTACAGTACTTACAAGGGCCCCATTCCGGTCCACTCAAAAGATAACACCATGAATAGACTCCTCCATTCACAGGATAAGCTGGAGTATTAGGATTACGAGTAAGAAAATTTTCCTATAAGTGTAAAATTACCGATCATTCCCTCCACCCTCCTCCTAGAAGAAAATAATATTACCAGAAAACAACTCAGCCATTCCAAGAGCAATGCACAGGACAAAAGGGGAAATGACAATCTGTGCATGTGTTTAAGTGCCTGCGCCACATCCAGAAAAGACCTCACCTTGCAAAGCTACGTACAATTCCCCAGAAAAGAGACATAGGACCGCCTGCGTTCATTGTGCCTGAGAATCCGACGAGCCAGTTGGGCAAGACTGCCATTGTAGAGAAGGCAAAGCCAGCTTGCACGAATAGGCTGATTTCTCGGGTAAACTCTTGCTTGTATCCGAGTTCAGTTAACTTTTGAGCATCACGATCTAAAATGACAACGGATTCCACGCTAATATCCTCGTGGTTTGACTTTTCACTTGTTTTCACGGAAGCCGTTGTCGTGATGATGTTCTGCTGTAGTGACGCAACAACAAATAAGTTTTTTTGTCGTTCATAGAACGGTAAGAGGATGATCGAAAATAAGGGAATTTTCTTGCCTTCCCGTCGGGTGATACCATATTGCCGATGCCGTTCACACACGTATGTATGTCTATGCGTTTGCGTAGTAAAAGGGGAAAAATTGTGAATATGAGAAGAAGAAAAGGTTGCTTTTTATTCATGACAGAGGCACTTCCTATTCGCACGCAAGGTTAGACGAGAGGTGCATCTTGTCACCGGGTGTATGTGAAAGTGGAGATCAATATATCACACAAACACCCTATTACCCTAGTGATATCGGAAACATAGGTGATACAATGTAATTCACGCTAATCAAATCATAGGTAAAATGCTGCGATCAAAAAGTTAGATACTAAACCCCTGAACCGGGATCTAGGAATCTCTGTACTGGTTTATCAAGTCTTCCATCGGGTTATATAAGAAAGCTACTTAAAATGTAATAGCGGTCAAGACTTCGTGCATAAACAAGAAGAGAAGGACCGAGATATATGAATTTAGTAGGTTACACAAATCCAAGATAACGACATCATTTCCTTATAACCCACACACAGATTTCTAAGCGCTATCCATAAAAGTAGTGAAGGAAAACAGATCTACCTCGAAATAGAAGCTTCCACGTTGTCAGGCTGATGTCTTCTCGTCAAAAATAGCCTATAGTTTCGGATAGATTACAACTTTTGGCAATAGCAGTGGAGCATTTCAGTATAATGATCAAATGGGTACTGAGTTTTGTTCGTGATCAACAATCAGCTGCATGAATCTGAACAAACATCTTGTTGATTTTCGTTTTCTGACGATGCCTACGCTTGCCTAATCAAAGTAATACGTACTGAGCAGTATTATAATTATGATAACAGTATTTATGTTCACAGCTGGAGCTCTGATGTTTTACATTCGGCAACTTAAGACACATAAGCCAAATTGTCGATGATTCAGGAAGCAGCGTAAACCACATCTGGCATGCTCTGTACTTCAATCCTGGGGTCCTTTCTGCATTCTTCTGCACCAAATGTCGAGACACCAAGACTCGCGCTTATCTTGCCGTTCAACAGATTTCAAGACAACTTTATTTCGACTCATATGGAATCGTGCAATCGCGCCAGGCTAAATCACGTGATATCTATTATATATAGAGAATTCACATAAGCCCAAGCCGTGTAAGTATGAATTTGGGGTACTTTCGTAGGGAGACCAAGCCCTGCCTCACTAAATCATTGTGATTGTTGCGATAGATCCAGGAGAGCACCCGCGTACTTGATTTTCATTGGAGCAAAACTTCATTTTCCAGCCATGTCCCAATCTGCGCAATCTTTCTCGCTGATTTCTTCCTCCCATGTTTTTTGTTCTTGGTCGAGATACTAAATTCCATAGCAGTTCAGGGTGCCGTACTAATACTATTGTAAATCATGTCGTGCGCAAAGTCGCTGATCATAGTGCATGAGATTACAGTCGTGGGCGCCAGTGCGAAGTCGGGCAGGATGTTCCTGAGAGTAACTACATTTTTTCAACGAAATTGCGTAATATCCTCCGTCAACGGCAGCTCTAAATATTAGGAGTCTTCCCATGCATTCATTTCCACGGACGCTGAAACGGCTGCGATGTCAAATTATAATATCATTGATTCCATTTGTTTCTGCATTGAGTCAGCCGACAGCCACCCTCACCTCTTCTTGATGGATAGCCAACACCCAAAAGAATGCAGTTGCTATTTACCATAGTTATGCGCAAAACCAGGCAATCCAGCACCAGTTAGCCGCCCGCCAGCGCTTGTCAAAGCGTATGGATATATTCGATTGCGGCGTACATGTGGCATGGAAATACGTAGGTCGCTGCATTCATCAAAGTGCTCTCTGGCTGATATAGCGTTTTATCTTTGTAGCATACTGGCCTTGCGGCTGTCTGTGGAAGAAGAGAATGATCTCTTTGATGCCACGAGCTACCCATCGACTCTCAACCTCACTTCATCGAGCTAGCTTTGACCATCCAGCACGATGTGATACATAGCGTGTGACACAGTGCTGCAAGTTTTTTTCTTTACATTTGGCACAGGGATTCTTCCTGTATGCTTGATTCGTGTGCCAAAGTCTTGGACATTTCAATTTTTCTGCCTCTCTCTTTTATTCCCTAGGGTGTTGCTGATCTGCACACTTCTCGTATTCGGCACATCCAGCGTGTTTATTATTATCTTGACGCCTACCTAGTTTATCTTTGTACAATGAGATGGACATGTGCATTATCATATCGCCTGCTACAGTATGTGTATGAGACGAGTTAAATAAGAATAACATACAGTATTATCTTTATACTGCCGTGATCGCCGTGGAGTTACTACAAGTCAGATCTCAGTTGCCCGTTATTAATGCAGCTGGTTTGACATGTACGAGAGCTAGAGACAATCCTTCGAAATCAGTCAGTTTTAAGCAATTTGATGTTTCACTTAGTTGTGCGTTCAATGCCTCGCTCTACAAAGCCTATTGCATTTTTACGTTGCTCTTGACAACTGATCAAAAAAATTTAATAGAATCGAGCTTAGGCAAATATCATATGAGATAGGTATATCGATATCCTCAAGCTTCGATATATCTAGAGACACCCTCCCCCAATGCATATCTGTTCTCTATGTCTTTGGGTAGATGATTACTGTACTCAAGAATGAAAGGGCAGAGAACGAGAATGACTCCCACTAAACAGGTGACGGGCAAATGGGTGTAATATGTATAAAGAAAGAAAAAGGGAACACAGAATAACTAATCTGATGACTTTGAATGATGGATGATGCTTTCGTCTTTGGTAATCATTACCATTGCAGGGTTGCTTCTTTGGATCACGCCATGCCGGGCTTCACTTTAATATGGAACCCGGACTCATCAACGAAATGCAATATTTTCTACAGTGGCCGCCCGTTATAATGATATTCGTTACAACGATATTTCGCTATAGTGATACGCTTTTACGGAACCATACTGACCGGGCAGCGCTTATTCCAACTCGTTATAGTGATAATTCGTTATAGTGATATGATTTGCTGGGAACCAAGGGTACCATGATAACGGGCAGCCACTGTAATCAATATTAACCATGTCCCATCAGCGCACCCAGTTGAAATCTATCCTTTCCAATGACTGGTTGCTCTCGATTTCCACAATCAGATAAAGCTTCTTCATGTACTGTTACTTCAAGTCCCTCAAATCTCTTAAGCAGTTGCTCCAAAAGTTGTATGGAATAGTACTCTTATTTTCGTTAAGAATACGCGAACGGTCCTTGTTTTGGTCCTTGTAACTTATGTAGCTTCTTGTATGCGTAGTAACACTGTTGCAAATCGAGCTACGCAGGTGTTCCGTCGGGTACAAATAGATTGAAGAGAGTATATTTCCTCATCAATCATATAACCCATTGGCTAAGACCAGCCATACACATCAACAACATGACCCTGCTCATTGTAGAAATGAAGTTGATTGCTCATTTCAGAAACTAGAGGTAATTTGATCCGCTTTTTGTGTGTCATCTTTTTCCCCATGTGCGACATATGATATGTCATCTTGCGCAAAGGGTGCTTGCCCCCCCCACTAAAACTTCTGAATCTGGTGCATGCGAATTGATTTTGGGAATATCATATGACTCAACACTTGGAAACCACAAAGATGGTGTAAAATAGAAGTGTATGCACATATATTTGATAATGATAAAGACCATAGCAATCGATGGCGCTAATAGCGGAAAGTACAAGTGCGATTGCGGTCGGCAGACTTCAAAGCTGTTGATGCCGTGAGTTTTTATTTCTGATCCCTGGGCTCCAAACAGTTATCCCAGAATATATGGTACAATTGAACAAGTAAATTCATGTTTGTCGTAGTCATGAATCCATCCAGTTCATGTAACGATTTTGGGAAAGTGAATGTCATTACTTCAGCAAACACGCTAATACCCGTCCCTGGCACCGTTGTACTGACATACACCTGTACGTTCCAGCCTGATATTTGTAATTGTACAGTATGGTCCAGTAAGTATTCATATAGGCTTCATCAATATTGAAACTTACCATGTATCTGGAATGCTATAGCAGCCTTTTTCTTTGCCTTCATCAGTACTTCCTTGTTCATTACTGCTAAGCGTACTAAATTATGCGCAAGGGCATCCAAATTCGGCGTTGGCTCCGCAAGATTTGCCTCTCCATGACCAAGAGAATGTCCCCACTGGAGTTGGTCAACTTGGCACATAATAGCATGGGGATGCAATCTCACAATTTCATCCTCGTGATCGCCCTCCGGTACCACGTTACTCCTGTATAAATGTATCGTATTTAATTTGAAGATTCAACATAATAAACAATGCAACCCAACTTACCATCTCAGGAGCACATCTCTCGAGGGGTCCGATATAATCGTTGAGAGCATGGGATCGAAGACGCTATTCCAGATTTCAGCTTCACCATAGTTGGGACAATGAGGCACTGTCTGTATTGGTAGCTTTTGGACCCTTTATCGAAAAGTAGTGATGTTGATATTAAAGCATTAAATGCACAGAAAATAAGCAAAAATTTCATGAGCTTACATCTTTGAGATCCCAAGCAAAATCCTTGCCTGTGCCTCTTCTTCGGCTGCACCCATGAGCATCAGCTTTCTGATAACCTCCATGTGCGTCGTCTTCTTCTGTTTCAGATCCTATGGAAAGGAAAAGATAATTAGTGCGAGAAAGATACATCCAAGACGAGTCCAAAAGGAGCACCCACAAAGATCAGTTTGGTAGCTCCGTGTTCGGCACTGCCAAATTCCAAGTCTTTGTCAACAAGAGACCTCATAACGAGCTCATGTGTTTCGTCCAAAAGACTATCACCGAACGTTTGCCGCATTGATTCAGGGTATTACGATGGTTTTAAAACTAAAATATCGCAAAGGCACTAAACCATCATCAGTACTCAACTCTAATATCAATATTGATTTCATATTTACAGCAATTTCTGGCACGTTTGTTTCCATTGATATACCCCCTTTCGAATATGCTTGTGCTAGCGACACTTTTTTGAACGTGGCGAATTTCTCGGAAAGCGAGGCATTCCTCTCTGTTCGTTTAGCTCGGCGCTATTAAGATAATTCAGTCAACGACGCTTGAAGATCCGAGAAGAGGTTTGATTTATTTAGAACATTGATATCGTTCAATGATCCAGGGAGACCGAAGAAAGCATACCAGATCCAGGTATCCCGCGACGCTACTGCCTCCAGGATCAGCGTCGGTATTTTGGACCGGCCCTTAAATTGGCCATGCCATGCCTTTGGGCAATTTTTCCACTGCCAGTGCATGTAGTCCAGAGATCCAAGCATCCCTGGAAACCCGCGCTCCTCGTTCTCTTTCAAAAGCCGGGCGATATCCTCAGCGTTTGGAGACCGCAAATACTCGTCTCCAAAGGCGTCAATCACAGCTGACGCGAAGCGTTTAACACACTCAAGAGCTGTGGTTTCACCCATCCGGACGTACTCGTCGAGGGAGTCAGCACCGACCCCGTATGCAATCATACGGAGAGCGCCTACAGCCTTTTGCTCGGGTGAGAAACCAAGCTTGTGTGCTGCATCGCGCCTCTGAACAAAATACTCGTCCACGCTGACAACACCACTGACGATGCGCTGGAAGAGCTCAGGGCTCATTCGGAATCGGCGGCGAAACATGTCAGCTGGGTAAACAGATTCCGCGGCGAAGTAATCTAGGTGCAAGCGCCTAGCGCCCTCAAGACGACCACGGTCGAGGACACGCTTGCGAGTAGTAGCGCCCATTTGCAGGGCCCCATTGACAAGATCCCGAAGTCGTTGTTCTTCCTCCTCCTCCTCTTCAATAATGACGGAAAGCTTGCTAAGATTGCCGTACATGCGCATGGAAGGGTTATTATTGTTCATTGCTAGTTTAAGAAAGAGGGACAGTAGAGGAACAGAACACAATAGCCAATCAATTTTCGGAGGCAGCTTTGGAGAGTCAGTTTTCAGAGAGTCAGTCCACTGTGGGGACTCCCAAAAAATTGCTAAAACCTAATTCTTTTAACGCTTTAAAAAGAAATTTTTCAGAGAGTCCGCTGTGGGTGCTCTTACATTGTTATACTGGCTGTGCATAGATGCGCTGCTAGAAGATTGGACATTATCACCGAAGTCGCTTGACTGACGGCTGGCATCGGGCGCATTATCCATGGTTTTTCGTTCAACATAAGACCTTAGAGCAGTGGCTTCAGTTGCATATTCCATTACACGCACCTCTGGCTAACCACGATAGCAACGATAAGCAAAGGAAATCTTTTTATGGACGGCTCTCCTTCCTACTTGCCTTCGTTCTTTCTCCGGTCATTGCTATCTCCGCCACCTTTTTGGCATCTTGCTCCCAGAATCGCTTGTTACAATGATGCTTATGGATGTTCTGTTATATATGTTAGATCTAGAACTGCTCAAGACCGGTACTGAGATGATATATGAATCAAATAGTCAATACCTGAAGTTCAACGAGGCAACTTCTGAGTTTAGCTTGAACCATCTTGTCTTGGGTGTTTTCCAACAACACTTTGACATCGTTAGCATATGAACGGTGGGCTTCATCTTTTGATGTGCTGAACGTAGCAGCGACGTAATTGAAATCGTATTTCGTAATGTTTGTCCACTCAGTAGGAGGGAGATCCCAGAAATCTATAGCCAAACGATTATGGACTCTTTATTTTTCAATGAAGTCGTTACGTTTTTACCAGATAGTGATAATTCGCACATCATACGTATTGGATAAATGTTATAATACTGGGGATATATCAAGAACCAGATTAAAACATAGTGGGAAAGATGCGCAGAGATGACGTACGCAGACGCACAACATTTCTTCGCTAAAGCGATATACGTCGCCTCACCAATTGATTCAAAGACCGAAAAAATGCATAAACCACTAGTGCCCCTCCACGTTTAAAGAACGATTTATCCACAACTGTATGATCACTTCAATTATACAAAAAGAATTGCTTCTTGTTATTTGTAGATCCGCGTGCCGTAGACCACGTTGGCAGAGCGATTTAATACTTTGATTACTTGCACACATTGCACCAATCCGGCCGCCATTGTTGTTGTTCTGGTAAGTTTCTCATCCCTGGTGTGTTGCTGCTGGTATCCAAGACGCTCATCTCTGTCGTTGATGTTTTGTGTGTTAGAGATGGAAGCTGAGCTTGTGTATGCCCTGCCTTACGGGGAGAACTTTCGGCTGCCCTACGTCGGCGCTGGAGTGGGAAGTATGTTGGCAGAGTTTCTGTGTCTTCATGCGCAAACAAGCTACAGGCCATTTCGTCAATCGGGCCGACGCTGTTGTTGTTGTGGGGGTAAGTTTGTCATTGCCCGTGTATTGCTGCTGGTATCCAATATGCTCATCTCTGTCGCTGATGTTTTGTGCGTTAGAGAGATGGAAGCTGAGCTTGTGTATGCCCTGCCTTACGGGGAGAACTTTCGGCTGCCCTACGTCGGCGCTGGAGTGGGAAGTATGTTGGCAGAGTTTCTGTGTCTTCATGCGCAAACAAGCTACAGGCCATTTCGTCAATCGGGCCGACGCTGTTGTTGTGGTGGTAAGTTTGTCATTGCCCGTGTATTGCTGCTGGTATCCAATATGCTCATCTCTGTCGCTGATGTTTTGTGCGTTAGAGAGATGGAAGCTGAGCTTGTGTATGCCCTGCCTTACGGGGAGAACTTTCGGCTGCCCTACGTCGGCGCTGGAGTGGGAAGTATGTTGGCAGAGTTTCTGTGTCTTCATGCGCAAACAAGCTACAGGCCATTTCGTCAATCCGGTTGCCGTTGTTGTTGTGGGGGTAAGTTTGTCATTGCCCGTGTATTGCTGCTGGTATCCAAGATGCTCATCTCTGTCGTTGATGTTTTGTGGGTTAGAGATGGAAGCTGAGCTTGTGTATGCCCTGCCTTACGGGGAGAACTTTCGGCTGCCCTACGTCGGCGCTGGAGTGGGAAGTATGTTGGCAGAGTTTCTGTGTCTTCATGCGCAAACAAGCTACAGGCCATTTCGTCAATCGGGCCGACGCTGTTGTTGAGGTGGTGGTAAGTTTGTCATCGTCCGTGTATTGCTGCTGGTATCCAAGACGCTCATCTCTGTCGCTGATGTTTTGTGTGTTAGAGATGGAAGCTGAGCTTGTGTATGCCCTGCCTTACGGGGAGAACTTTCGGCTGCCCTACGTCGGCGCTGGAGTGGGAAGTATGTTGGCAGAGTTTCTGTGTCTTCATGCGCAAACAAGCTACAGGCCATTTCGTCAATCGGGCCGACGCTGTTGTTGAGGTGGTGGTAAGTTTGTCATCGTCCGTGTATTGCTGCTGGTATCCAAGACGCTCATCTCTGTCGCTGATGTTTTGTGTGTTAGAGATGGAAGCTGAGCTTGTGTATGCCCTGCCTTACGGGGAGAACTTTCGGCTGCCCTACGTCGGCGCTGGAGTGGGAAGTATGTTGGCAGAGTTTCTGTGTCTTCATGCGCAAACAAGCTACAGGCCATTTCGTCAATCGGGCCGACGCTGTTGTTGAGGTGGTGGTAAGTTTGTCATCGTCCGTGTATTGCTGCTGGTATCCAAGACGCTCATCTCTGTCGCTGATGTTTTGTGTGTTAGAGATGGAAGCTGAGCTTGTGTATGCCCTGCCTTACGGGGAGAACTTTCGGCTGCCCTACGTCGGCGCTGGAGTGGGAAGTATGTTGGCAGAGTTTCTGTGTCTTCATGCGCAAACAAGCTACAGGCCATTTCGTCAATCGGGCCGACGCTGTTGTTGAGGTGGTGGTAAGTTTGTCATCGTCCGTGTATTGCTGCTGGTATCCAAGACGCTCATCTCTGTCGCTGATGTTTTGTGTGTTAGAGATGGAAGCTGAGCTTGTGTATGCCCTGCCTTACGGGGAGAACTTTCGGCTGCCCTACATCGGCGCTGGAGTGGGAAGTATGTTGGCAGAGTTTCTGTGTCTTCATGCGCAAACAAGCTACAGGCCATTTCGTCAATCCGGTTGCCGTTGTTGTTGTGGTGGTGGTAAGTTTGTCATTGCCCGTGCATTGCTGCTGGTATCCAAGATGCTCATCCCTGTTGTTGGTATTTGGTGCTTTAGAGATGGAAGATAGTTACGACAGCGACTCCGAATTTTGAAGCTCTCGAACATGCTTTAGTTCGCTTGGCAATAACGAGCAAGGAACCGCTAAAGAAAACGAAAATATCGCTATTGCATACCAGATTTACGGTTAGTATTGATATTTTGTGGAATATCATGAAAACGTACTGAAACATACGGTGCATGGTATATATATCAGGCTTGAACGGAGAGGTGCATGTCAGTACAACAGTGCCGAGGACGGATAGCAACATGTTGGCTGAAGTATTCCCGTTTTCTGTCGCAAAAGTGCCGCTGGAAGTGGAGGGATACATGACCATGGCAGACACCGAGAAACTGTTTGTGACCCGAGGACCAGGGATAAGGACTTACACCACCCCCAATGTTTCGATTTGGAAACTTTGTATGCTGTTAGACTGATATCTGCCGACTGCAGTCGATCTTTCACATTCCGTTATTATCACTTGCGCTTTCTGTGACCTTACGATTATTAAATTTACTAGCAACACATCTCTCTTCGCTCTATAGTTGCGTGGGCTGGGGACCTCGCCCGGCCCTCCTCCGCCACAAGAAATCAGTGCATTGAGCATTATGAATATTCATCAATACACGTAAAATATTTCGTCGAAAGGATATATTAATGAGATAATATTAATGATTATTTGGGATGTATATAGAAGGAGAGTATAATAAATATAAGTAGATAAAAGCAACCTCTGCTCCTGGTCGCTGACTTTTCTCCTGACGACATTTCTTGTAAAGAACCCGCTGCGCCCAGAAGTCGAAAATGCTTCTCGATCTGGAGTATTATGAATGGATGTTGGTATCCTTACTCGAGGTAATGCTGCGTATATCTTAAGCCATGAGCAAATACTAGCTCTGTTAGATAGAGTCCAATGATTTCATAGATTTGGCTTTGGGACTAGTTAATCGAGATAGCGAAAGCTAGGCGGACTGAAATTGGGTTCTTGTGAATTCAATTGGACCTAGGCTTAATGAAGCTACTAGCTTGCTTCTTGGTAAATGACAATAGCGCCGATGCGAGATCCAGTGATGATTTCTGCTTCAATGACGTGTTGTCGAAATAAGCGAACAATCAAGTGGGTTCCATTACAAAGACCCGGAGACCGTGTTTAGGTTTCAAATGAGCATGATGGGACAGCCAATCTTCAGCCTCAGCGAAAGAGGAGAAAGCCCAGGGTGCTCAAAGCTGTCAAGGAGCTCTGGTGGGGTTTCGATTTGGTCTCCTGGGTTATGCAGGTAATCAGCGCTCATGAACTCATGGGCGGAGCCAGGGAATCGCTCTTCTATAATCCATTGATTGATTTTGGCCGTATCAGGGTTTGTTGGTGTCAAAATGCCACGATTGGTTAGCATCTGGTGGGCAAGTGCAGCACTGCGCATATCACCAAAAACAGCGTCGAGCAAGGTGTAAAGATCGGACCAAGGCAAAATCATTTGCTGAGGAACACACACCTTGTCGGTATCCATTATTACAGGTTCGGTACCATTACCAATTTGCAGCAAGTACCGTGTAAAATTTTGCAAGACTGTCGCATCATTGGAAGTGGAAGCTTGCTGCTCGCGCATGCTTGTATAGAGGCGGTGGATATGGACATACTCATTTCGATAATGGCCCACCTAATGTCAGTTTCAGAATTTAGTTACTCATCGGTGTACAGTATAATAGTTCATGAACATTGCTTAAAGCAAACTGTAAATAGCCGCAGGCTTGACGAAAATCGTCCCTGAATACAACAGTCTTCCCTCCAAAATCCAGGATTTCAAGAGCCGGGTTTTCACGCCGCATCAAATCTTGTAAACTGCGTTTTACAGCATTGATTATATCTTCGCTGATCGTGGATGCTCCGTCCCATATAATAAGCGCTGCGTCTTCGAGGAGTTGTACAATATCAGACCGACGGGATATACTGTATATTGTTATCGGAGCAACTTCTAGTGGGATTTTGACTGTAGAATGTGCAATACGGCTGTCATCTAGCAAAAGCGCGATATGCCCTTGCTGTCTGACATGTTCAAGGATCGCATTCAAAAGGAATGTTTTTCCAGTTACTACAGGCCCATCAACAAAGTGTAGTTTTGGTGCATCTGGAGTACTCGGGTTTAGCAGAGCGGTGACTGTAATAAAACTGAGGTGGAACCCCGCAGTCTCTGCGATCCGAGCAGCTGTAGGAAAAAAAGGTATTATAAAATCTGAAAACTCTGTACAGTGATTGTTATAACGATGATCTCCAGGAAGAATAAAACCATCAAACTCTGTGAGGGATCTCGAATGCTCCGCCATATAATCCTCAATAACGATAAGAGTCTGACGGTAGACAACTTCAGTCGGTTCTATATCAAGAAGGTTAAGGCCAGGCCTGCAGCATTAGTGGAATGCATGAAGTCCTCAGAAAGGTCATTGAGATGAGCAAGACACAATCCATAGGGATCTTCAGTGTGGCTATAGATAACAATAGCAGCAAATAACTGACGCAAACCGTCTGGGTGTTGATACCGGGCAGATTATTCAAGACAAAGATTCAACTCTTCCTGGCCATCAAGGCCACGTCGGCGGCAAGCTACTCAGAAAGATGGTAAAGCCTAACCATCAACAGTGCGAAACTCCTCAAAGCTTTGTGAACCAGCGACATGAGATAAAAGGAGATGAAGATGAAATTCGTCGCATAGTACAGCGGCCGCCCGTTATAGTGATATTCGCTATAATGATAATTCGATATAGCGATACACTTTATGAAGAACAAAATTGCCGGTTAGGGCTAATTCCAATTCGTTATAGTGATAATTCGCTATAGTGATGCGATTTCCTGGAACCGAGGGTATCACTATAACGGGCGGCCACTGTACCGCCAAAACCCATGTTCCAGGGATTTCCAATGGCTTTCCTGGTGATTCTCACAACGCGTATAGAAAACATACTGTCCAGAAAAGTTTGGATAGAGTGTATCCCTTACAGCAGGATCTTCGTAGTTCCGGGCAAACCAAACCATAAGGGTTGTGGTCCCAGGAACGACATCTTCGGGAATTTGGCCGTCAGGTACTTTGATTGATTGTTCGTTCTCCAGATGAATTGCACAGCGGTGGCAGGCAGCGTATTCATGGTGGAGACTAAATGACATCAGTTGAGAGCACCCCTTGCATGCAGACATATCTTCAATCAAAATATGGATTGATCTCATCGTAGATGATCTGCTCACTGGTGGCTCCATCGGATATACTCTGGTATTGCTGTCGAGTCACTCTCAGAGCAGCATGGTCGTTCCCCTTGTATACGTATTTGTAAACGCATTTGATGGACTTGACTGAGGAGCAAATTCCGATGTTGATATGCGCATCATATTTTCTAATAAGGGCAAGGTTGTGTGGAACCACCCAACAATTCTCCAGTCTGATTCCATGCTTGATATATGTTCGTTGTTGTTCCTTCTTCGATATACTGGATATCCAGCCTCAATTATAACCGTTTCGTAGGAAAACGCCTTGGGATAATGGTTTTGGTACACACTGTTTCCCATACATACTTGGTGCGGATGAAGATCATAACATGGGCTGTGGATTATGTGTCTTTCGACCGATGCGCGCTTTCCGGGCACTCTGCCGGGCAGGCAGCTCAGCAGCGACAATACTGTCGCATTGTTATTGAGTGCTGGGTTTATCTTCCGAGGCCAACATTAAAAGGATGTGTGCGTGTGCGGCAAATATCGTTTCTGAAATTCCACGGTGGGGACATGGGCAATAACGGTACTAAGCATCATATCTTGTGTGAGGCCCTTCACGAGTGTTTTGAGGTTTAAGCGAAAAGTCATGCACACATGTCCGGTCTATCACTCGTAGCCTCATTCGAGAGAAGCACTTACTGAGATCCTGGCCAAGTTGGATTACATGTAAAAGTACCAAATAAGTCAGCCTTCCCAAAAGAACGCACAATGTTCATGACATCTTTGTATCATTGCTGCATAAATCTAGGATTTCCAACGAATGATGACGGAAGGACAACACGTCTTCGCACATTGGACATGCCATTATCGCCTGCAGGAATAATGTTGTGTCCGTTATTGTAGATGTAGCTCGCAGCTGTTGCTGATTTAGACGACTGTAGGTCAGGCGGTTGTATTCCATTCTGCATACATACAAACGATAAATTGTTGGAATAATCGCCTGAATCGGTGCAAATCATTTGCCTCCGTGTCTCGAATTATAAGGCGGCATCTATACCACTGCATTAGTGTGATATTCCTGCCATTGGACGCTACTTGAATATTCCAGTCTCTATCTTCTCTTAAAACAAATACTAAATAGGTAACTGATGGACGCGAGTTATGTTATAGGAACGGACCTGGTGGAAAACATGAGGACTTAATGTAATGCATCATTGTATTGATGGACTCCGCTATGTCGTAGTCCTCTTGTTCATGACACTGTACCTTCACAGTCAGTAGTGAGCGGAACTGCTATTCATCCAACAATTTCCGTAAGTACGTCTTGATGCTCTGACTTCTTCCATCTCACATCTATCCAATCGGTGATTTCCTCTTAATGAAGGCGAAGGGAACAATCGCCCGGAACAATAACTACAGATGGAGGGTAGCGGAGAAGCGGTGTCAACGGCTAACACTTGTTCCGTCGAAGCTAACCTGGTCCATCCCAACGCATATAAAAAGAGAGTTGTTTTTATTCAACAAAGAGGATCCCGTCTCAAAGAAAAAAATGTGTTGTTGTGTAGAGAGTTAGTTGTAGATCTCAAAGACTCGATTTGACCCATCGGTTTTTCTACCTGCAACTAATTCTCTACACAACAACACACGCTAATATGCTCAAGTTGGTCCCACAAAGAGAACACCAATTTTGTGGCGCAATCGGTTTGTTGTACCGTCGATGACCTGAGGGTGCCATCTGCTTGAGTGATCATGCGTTACATGATCCATGGCCTCATTTCGAGCGACATCTGCCATATTACGATACGTGCATACAAATGGATTCTCTTCATGAATTAATATTTGTAGTTGCTCAAGGGTTTTTTATATGAATAGAAGTGGAACTTTTCAGTACAATGATCAAGTGGGTACTGAGTTTTATTCGTGATCAACAACCAACTGCATGAATCTGAACAAACATCTTGTTGATTTTCGTTTTCTGACGATGCCTACGCTTGCCTAATCAAAATAATACGTACTGAGCAGTATTATAATTATGATAACAGTATTTATGTTCACAGCTGGAGCTCTGATGTTTTACATTCGGCAACTTAAGACACATAGCCAAATTGTCGATGATTCGGGAAGCAGCGTAAACCACATCTGGCATGCTCTGTACTTCAATCCTGGGGTCCTTTCTGCATTCTTCTGCACCAAATGTCGAGACACCAAGACTCGCGCTTATCATGCCGTTCAACAGATTTCAAGACAACTTTATTTCGACTCATATGGAATCGTGCAATCGCGCCAGGCTAAATCACGTGATATCTATTATATATAGAGAATTCACATAAGCCCAAGCCGTGTAAGTATGAATTTGGGGTACTTTCTTAGGGAGACCAAGCCCTGCCTCACTAAATCATTGTGATTATTGCGGTAGATCCAGGAGAGCACCCGCGTACTTGATTTTCATTGGAGCAAAACTTCATTTTCCAGCCATGTCCCAATCTGCGCAATCTTTCTCGCTGATTTCTTCCTCCCATGTTTTTGTTCTTGGTCGAGATACTAAGTTCCATAGCAGTTCAGGGTGCTGTACTAATACTATTGTAAATCATGTCGTGCGCAAAGTCGCTGATCATAGTGCATGAGATTACAGTCGTGGGCGCCAGTGCGAAGTCGGGCAGGATGTTCCTAAGAGTATCTACATTTTTTCAACGAAATCGCGTAATATCCTCCGTCAACGGCAGCTCTAAATATTAGGAGTCTTCCCATGCATTCATTTCCATGGACGCTGAAACGGCTGCGATGTCAAATTATAATATCATCGATTCCATTTGTTTCTGCATTGAGTCAGCCGACAGCCACCCTCACCTCTTCTTGATGGATAGCCAACACCCAAAAGAATGCAGTTGCTATTTACCATAGTTATGCGCAAAACCAGGCAATCCAGCACCAGTTAGCCGCCCGCCAGCGCTTGTCAAAGCGTATGGATATATTCGATTGCGGCGTACATGTGGCATGGAAATACGTAGGTCGCTGCATTCATCAAAAGTGCCCTCTGGCTGATATAGCGTGTTATCTTTGTAGCATACTGGCCTTGCGGCTGTCTGTGGAAGAAGAGAATGATCTCTTTGATGCCACGAGCTACCCATCGACTCTCAACCTCACTTCATCGAGCTAGCTTTGATCATCCAGCACGATGTGATACATAGCGTGTGACACAGTGCTGCAAGTTTTTTTCTTTACATTTGACACAGGGATTCTTCCTGTATGCTTGATTCGTGTGCCAAAGTCTTGGACATTTCAATTTTTCTGCCTCTCTCTTTTATTCCTTAGGGTGTCGCTGATCTGCACACTTCTCGTATTCGGCACATCCAGCGTGTTTATTATTATCTTGACGCCTACCTAGTTTATTTTTGTACAATGAGATGGACATGTGCATTATCATATCGCCTGCTACAGTATGTGTATGAGACGAGTTAAATAAGAATAACATACAGTATTATCTTTATACTGCCGTGATCACCGTGGAGTTATTACAAGTCAGATCTCAGTTGCCCGTTATTAATGCAGCTGGTTTGACATGTACGAGAGCTAGAGACAATCCTTCGAAATCAGTCAGTTTTAAGCAATTTGATGTTTCACTTAGTTGTGCGTTCAGTGCTTCGCTCTACAAAGCCTATTGCATTTTTACGTTGCTCTTGACAACTGATCAAAAAAGTTTAATAGAATCGAGCTTAGGCAAATATCATATGAGATAGGTATATCGATATCCTCAAGCTTCGATATATCTAGAGACACCCTCCCCCAATGCATATCTGTTCTCTATGTCTTTGGGTAGATGATTACTGTACTCAAGAGTGAAAGGGCAGAGAACGAGAATGAATCCCACTAAACAGGTGACGGGCAAATGGGTGTAATATGTATAAAGAAAGAAAAAGGGAACACAGAATAACTAATCTGATGACTTTGAATGATGGATGGTGCTTTCGTCTTTGGTAGTCATTACCATTGCAGGGTTGCTTCTTTGGATCACGCCATGCCGGGCTTCACTTTAATATGGAACCCGGACTCATCAACGAAATGCAATATTTTCTACAGTGGCCGCCCGTTATAATGATATTCGTTACAACGATATTTCGCTATAGTGATACGCTTTTACGGAACCATACTGACCGGGCAGCGCTTATTCCAACTCGTTATAGTGATAATTCGTTATAGTGATATGATTTGCTGGGAACCAAGGGTACCATGATAACGGGCAGCCACTGTAATCAATATTAACCATGTCCCATCAGCGCACCCAGTTGAAATCTATCCTTTCCAATGACTGGTTGCTCTCGATTTCCACAATCAGATAAAGCTTCTTCATGTACTGTTACTTCAAGTCCCTCAAATCTCTTAAGCAGTTGCTCCAAAAGTTGTATGGAATAGTACTCTTATTTTCGTTAAGAATACGCGAACGGTCCTTGTTTTGGTCCTTGTAACTTATGTAGCTTCTTGTATGCGTAGTAACACTGTTGCAAATCGAGCTACGCAGGTGTTCCGTCGGGTACAATAGATTGAAGAGAGTATATTTCCTCATCAATCATATAACCCATTGGCTAAGACCAGCCATACACATCAACAACATGACCCTGCTCATTGTAGAAATGAAGTTGATTGCTCATTTCAGAAACTAGAGGTAATTTGATCAACTTTTTGTGTGTCATCTTTTCCCCCATGTGCGACATATGATATGTCATCTTGCGCAAAGGGTGCTTGCCCCCCCCACTAAAACTTCTGAATCTGGTGCATGTGAATTGATTTTGGGAATATCATATGACTCAACACTTGGAAACCACAAAGATGGTGTAAAATAGAAATGTATGCACATATATTTGATAATGATAAAGACCATAGCAATCGACGGCGCTAATGGCGGAAAGTACAAGTGCGATTGCGGTCGGCAGACTTCAGCTTAACAGCATACAGGTTTCCCAAATCCAAACCTGTTGATGCTTTGAGTTCTTGTTGCTGAACCCTGGGCTCCAAACAGTTATTCCAAAATATGTGGTACATGGAACAAGTAAATTCATGTTTGTTGTAGCCATGAATCCATCCAGTTCATGTAGCGATTTTGGAAAACTGAATGGCATTGCTTCAGCAAACACGCTGATATCTGTCCCTGGCACGGTTGTGTTGATATACAACCGTACGTTCCAGCCTGATATTTGTAATTTGTACAGTATGGTCCAGTGAGTATTCATAAATTTCATCAATATTGAAACTTACATGTATCTGGAATGCTATAGCAGCATTTTTTTGGTGCTTCCTTGTTCAATACTGCTAAGCGTATTAAATCAAGGGCAAGAGCATCCAAATTCGGCCTTGACTCCACAAGTTTTGCCTTCCCATGATCAAGAGAATGTCCCCACTGGGGTTGGTCAATTTGGAACACAATACAGGATTTTCAAAAAGAAGTTTGCCACAAGGTATAGTTGTTGGTATAGATCGTCTAGGGTTTTCGTCGTTTTTGCATCAATTCGAATAGAAATCTCAGAATTTCGTTTCTTTCTTTCTTTGAAACATAAACGTTTAGTCTTCCAAAACTATTCTGGTGTAAAGAGAATCTGAGAAAGACTCACCTAAACTTTGATTGAAAGCTTTTTGCAACTATTGCCATTGATTTTTCAATCAAAAACGACGAAAAACCTAGACAGTCAACACTGATGTTGACATTAAAGCGTTAAGGGCACAGAAAATAAGCAAAAATTTCATGAGCTTACATCTTTGAGATCACAAGCAAGATCCTTGGCCTATGCCTCTTCTTCAGCTGCACTCATAACCATCAGCTTTCTGATAACCTCCATCAGGATGTAAACCCATTGAACCCAAAGTCTACCAGGAGTACCAGTCCTCGCACATCAAGTCCATGTGCGTCGACTTCTTCTGTTTCAGATCCTATAGAAACGAAAAGATAATTAGTACCAGAAAGATACATACAAAACAAATCCAAAAGGAGTACCCACAAAGATAATTTTGGTAGCTTCGTGTTCGGTACTTCCAAATTCCAGGTTTTGTAAGCAAGAGACCTCATAACTAGCTCGTGTGTTTCGTCCAAAGCACTATCACCGAACGTTCGCCGCATTGATTCAGGGTATTCAGACAGTTTTAAAACTAAAATATCGCATAAGCACTACCATCATCAGTACATAACCCTGATATCAATATTGATTTCATATTTACAGGGCTCCAAACAGTTATCCAGAATATATGGTACATTTGAACAAAGTGAATTCATGTTTGTCATAGTCATGGATCCATCGAGTTCATGCAGCGACGTCGGGAAAGCGAATGCCATCGCTTCAGCAAACATTCACCGGCAGGTTACTACCTGGCAGAACATCCAAGAATACAGGAGAGCGATTCAAAACGTTGATATCGTTCAACGACCCCGGGAGCCCAAAAAAGAAATGCCATATCCATAGGTCATAGGGTGCCGCGGCTTCCAAGACCATGGTGGGAACCTTGTCCTTGCCGGTGAACTGCCCGTACCAAGCTATTGGGCAGTTTTTTCCAGGTCCAATGCATACAGTCAATGGACCTGGTTATACCAGGAAAACTCCAGCTCTCCCCAAAAGCCATGAGGCGCTTGATGTCCTCTTCGTTCGGTCGCCTCAAGTACTCATCTTCGTACAGCTCGATGACCAAACGACAGAACTTCTTCAAGCACTCGCGCGTTGTGTTCTTGCCGAATCGTATGTTTTCGTGCACAGCATCTGCAGAATGGTCATATGCAAGCTGGCAGTGTTGAAAGACCGAGGCGGTGTGCAGCGTCCATTTTGCACAAAGAAGTCGTCCTGCTGCTCCAGATCGCAAACAATGCGCAGAAAGAGGCTGCGACCATTCGAAACCTACGCCGGAACTGTGATTCACCATATATAAGCTCGTCTGCGAAGTAGTCTTGCATGGGTCGTTGGTGACCTTCTCCGCGGTTATGGTTGATGGCACGGTGTCCACCAAAGGAGACGATATGGACTGGTATCTCCCGCAGCATATATGCTTCCACTAGCAATAAATCGAGTGCGCCCATGTCCCTTTGCGACTTAAAATAACGTGCTCCGCGATTAAAGTTGCGACGGTTCATAATAGTTAATTGGAAATGTAGAAAGAACCGGTATCATAAATGCTTTTAGTATTTAAAAAGTGGTCAGCCGCCAAACCGTTGGCAGCAGGTTTTTGTGCAACCGTGGATCCGCTAAAACCTGTAAATTACAGGCTTAGTTAAACAACCGTTGGGGATGCTCTAAAGAAAATACCCACCACAGAAAAAGAAAGAACAACTCCAAGATAAAGAGGTTTTTTTGATTGAACCTATGGGAAAATCAAACAAAAAGCAACGACTCAAACTTCGCCGTGGTATCTCACATAGAGAAACCAGCCCGAAATAATCAACAAATCAAATCGTCCAAAGCAAAAAGTAAGCCCCGCTGGAATTACCATATCTTGGTCCTATTACGTCATAATTAGCTTTCTACCTACCCTCCTTAAATGAAAGGCCAGTAGGATAATATAGAGTAATCGATTAGTTTCACGTTCTCTTGAGACATGGCTAGATTGCGATTACTCAATCAGTTTATATGAGGAGTTATGGAGGGTTGGTACAAGGAACGTATGTTAAATCAAAACGGCATGAAAATAATATACAGGAAGATACTGTATCATAGCCTAGGGATGCAAGATATTGGCTTTGTGGCATATGCGTTACCGATATAATCCGTTATATTGTGTTCTGGAACCCTCTGCGCCGCTGTGTAAGGCAATAACTAATTATCAACGTAACCCACCAATTTATATACAAACACTATAGACATATATCGTATCTTTATTATTGATGAAGATTATTCATATTTAGCTCTCCGTATTCGCTATGTCCGTCTACTTAACCATGATACGTACGTGGTTTCTTGGCAAAGCTATCATCAGTTATATTGCGGGTTCGCGATGAGAAGAGAGAGGTTATTATTATCGAACGGAATCGTATCAAACCTTTTGTATTAGACTTAATTACAAATACACTTAGTAATTATTTAAGATGGAAGATATGGTCGATAATTATTTAATTCGACTAAAGGATGGGAGACATGCATGTTCAGATTGATGGTGGTAAAAGAAGATATAGCTAACCATTGTTACTAACTTATACCACAGAGTATCGATAGCTTTGGCTGTTGGAGTCTCGAAGCTCGGATATACATAAACATCAAGTCACGACAATTCAAAGAAAAATGGCGAGCATTGAATCATTTCAGATCACATTTTCTTGGTAAGCACTGAGGTGTTGGTTTGCATTTCCCCGGAAATGGCTTCTATGGGTATGGCTTGGATTTAAGATGATCTGATGATCAGATATACGAAAGTACTCTGGCGGAAACTGGACTTTCGTTACAGGACACGCTGATTCGGCATGCATCTAGTCTATGCCTTTCAATTCGCCACCCAACAAATATACAGCTACACGTTAACTGGATATAGAGGACCCCTCATATTGCACTCAACAAAGAAACGAGCAGGTCACTCCAGTGAAGTAATTGCTTAACGCAATAGAGAATCTTGCTTCCACAGAGAAGATGACTTTGTTTCCGAGAGAAGGCTTCGATGTTTCCAAGCAACAATGCCATGTTTCCAAGCAGAAGAGGGCTTGTTTTCCGAAACCTAACCGGCTTCTGCGTTTCAGGCCTTGTTAATATGGGTCATGACAAAACAGAAGGTGCCTCCTTTGGACCCAATATAATTGCTGCCATCATGGACAGCAACGAGAAGAAGTTTCTGGCGACGGTCGTTCCAATTGCGCCAATGAACCCAGAGATTATGGCTACATTGCCAGAATGGGCGATATTGGTAGAAAAAGGATGAAGAAAAAGTATGTGTATCATTCATACGGTGCGGCTGAACATTATTCTAACCGTGTGGCATCAAGCCTAACACAATCGTGCATTTAACAAAAAAAGAATGGGAGATTTATTACAATGCGTAAACCGACCGGAATTACCGGCAAAGATCCATTCAATCTTCCCTAGGACAAACTAATGGGAAAGAAGAAATAACGACAACTACCAGTAACATTTCCAAAGCTGTAGCGGGCATACATTGTCGATCCGATTCCCACTTTGGAATAGCTGCCGATAATGCTAACTATTGCCACCGTATTTGTATACGCTTCCAGGAATGAGCGAAATGGATCTTTATGTTAAATCCTATCAGTTTACCCGTTGTAGTACTTTTTCTGTTAGATGCACGACTGTGTTAGGCTTGATGCCACATGGTTGAAATAATGTTCAGTCGCACCGTGTGAATAATACAAGCAGAAAACACCGGTTAGATCAATACTGTTACACATATTTTTTCTTTATCTTTTTTTCCACCAATATCGTCCATTCTGGACAATGCAGCCATAATCTCTATGTTCATTGGCGCAATTGGAGCGACCGTCATCTCTGTCAAAGCAAGACTGTCTTCTGATTTGAAGCGATTCTGCACTCGAACGACATGCGCCCTCTTGGTTGAATACAATATGATAGGTCCTCTGTATGCAGTCAACGTGTAGCTGTGTATCTGTTGGGCGGAGAAATGAAAGCATAGGCTAGATGCTTATTGTATCAGCATGTTCATGCAGTGAAAGTCCTGTTATCCACCAGAGTACCTTCATAAATCTGATCACCGGATCGTATTAGATCCAAGCCCTTCCCGTAAGATCCATTTCCGGGAGACATACTCTGCCATTTCCATAATCAATCTGGATGATTCAGATCAGCGCCTCACTAAAGCAATCACTCTAATTGCTTTTTCTCAATTTGTCATACGCTTGTGTAAATAGGATCCATGAATTTATCATGCTGACTTACACTCTTTACTCCCTCGATGTCATCCCGAGTATTCTAGATACATGCGTTCCAGATGAGGTATACTTACTTAGGTCACCATTCTCTAAAATGTTCCTTATCTATTCCAGACGTATCAAAAGACTGATATGTCCGTAATTATTACTTTGACTCTCTGCTGGTTAGATCCGCACCGCTGTGCAAATTTTGGCCGAAAAGCCAATCGCACAAAGTATTTGTTCGCTGTAAGGGCCCAATAATGCTGGCCATGTTCCGACATTTTCCTTTACACTGCTACCAAAGCATGGTACTTTTGAGACGTAACATTGCTTCCTAAAGTAGACGCAACAATGGCGAAATGATGATTGTGACATTCCGATTGGCTGATGTTAGCAGAACACGGTTCGGAATCGTGCGGGGTCGCAATGCTCCTCCGCGATCCGTGTTACTACTACTGTACGCAAGACTTCAACCCCGCTCAATCTATGGTTTTGTCCATTAGTAACTATGCACGTCAGGAAAACAACCTATGCAACAACAAAAAAATTAAATGCTATACAAACTTTTGCAACAGAGAAGATGCATCCGAACTGGAGCACATCGCTGCGATGGATTCTCGCTGCTCGGTGAATTATGCGTCATCCATACAAAGTAGTTGCTTGCTGGACACATGTAATTGTAAATGCTACGTTTCTGTCTAATAAGGTACTCCTGCTAAATCCTGAGTAATCTATATCGCAACATCCATATAATAACGAGTTCTATCTCTGTGTCCCGTTGCGTATATAGAAAGACAGTAGTACCGGTAGTCTTTACTTTTTTCCCTGGTGTAGAACATTATGTCCGAGCCTCTCAGCTTGTTATTCTTTCCCTAGCTATCGCAATCCCAATCAAAACTTAGTATTTGTCTATTTCTTCTTTTGAAATATCAATCGCATATATTGATACCTGCTTTGATGAACAGAGAAGGCGGACAAGGGCAAGAGAGGCCAACGCTCGATTGGATCGTAGAAATGTGCCCAAAAAATAGTGCTGAGCCCGAGAATCAGGTGAGCGGAGTGTGAGCACACGAAGAATCCAGCTGTGCTTGTGAGATGTTATTTATGGCAACCAAGTTGCTGAACATGCGTTCAACCAATGGGAGAAGTCTGAGGCAGGTAGAAGTCTGAAATTTAGCGAATGTAAATAATAAGTCCCAACCCTTTTTATTATCGATAATCGATCGGAGCAGTAGAATTATACTATCTGCGTACATTACCAGAAGCAACAAGGTCTGGACCAGACGAAATTAGTCATACTGGTTGTAACAGTTCCTTTATTTTCCAAGAGCATCAACTCGACGTGGGTTACTTGTGGCGTGGTTGCATTGAAGCAAATAATAGAGCAGACGTCCAATTATTTGTCACACACAGATACTTAGCCGGCAAATTCAACAGCGTTGTGATCCCAGCGGGATCAGTGGCGGTTGGCGCTGTTTTGCTTGTAGGCTTCTATCTTTTAATTTTTTTCAGGCAGTTGCTCAAACAACCTTCTAAAAACAGAAAACTACACTTCACATTAGCGCGCTTCGCTCTTTTTCCAACTTACCGTAGCTAAGAACTGTGTGCACCCAGTTAGTCAAGAAAAACAATATGCATGTAATCTTGAAATGTCTGCCATTATTGCTTCACGCTTCTCAAAATAATTGTTGCCATGATCTAGTTAAACGATTGTTTCTGCTGTCGTTGGAAGCAAATCGCCGCGCACTATTGTAAAAAAAAAAAACAATTTTTAACAGCCGCCACACAGAAAGAGCCTGTGATCAGAGCTAAGAAACCTGGGGAAGTGCCATAAATAAAAAGAAGGCAAAGCTAATTTTTCTTAACCATATGTCATACGACCGCTGGGCACAGTAAATGGATTGCTGTGGTGAGTTCGCTGGGGAAGATGATACAGGTTGGGATGTGAACAGATGAAAAGACGCGGAAGGACCCCCAAGCCCGTCTGTTGTCGGTGGGTGACGAAGCCAAAAATAACAATGGTTACACCAGGGGCGAATAGACAGGTCTCTCTTCATTGAACGAAGTATTTCATTTATAGTCGTTCCCTCTTAATCCGGTTCTCGCTCTTTTTCATCTCTTCTTTCTTTTTGATAGAAGTCTCATGTCGAACCCTAATCGTACCTCTAGGTACGCACCGGTCAATAGTGGAACCTATGAACCACGACTCTCTCATCAGCCGCCTCCCCCGAGACCACCTGCCCATCATCATAACACGCCTCCCCAGCCACAACAGTACCATCATCACTCGCAATATCAACAGCAGCAACAGCATGTTACATCTTCACCTCATGGACCAGGTCGGCCGATGCGTCCAGGTCCTCCCGCCTCGTTTGGTTCTCAACAACATCAGACTATTTCACGCTCTCGGTCCCTAACTCGCCCGGAACGGCAGCGGCCCCGTCAAGGAATGATCCGTACTCCCTCGCAGCAACGTCATGCTGCGGCAGTGGCAGCAGCGTCTTCTTCCCCTGCTCAACGCCCCATGGCGTTAGGCTATCCTGGTGCTACTAATCATCATCCACAGCGCCAACAATCACCCATGTCAAACCAGTTACAACAGCAACTTCGTCTGCAAAGGCTCCAGCAGCAACAAGCTGCTGGCCTGAATAACGCGCCGCCACCTCCTGTCGCTGAAAAAAACGACGAGAATGATGACGAGCTGAAGCCCAAAGTGCTCACTAGCTGGTGGTCTTGGGTTGCATTCTTAGCAACATGTTGCTTTCCGCCATTCGTCATTAGGATCGTTTTTAGAAAGCCTAACGCCTTGATGCAACAGGCCTGGCGAGAAAAGGTATGCAGAACAATGCTTAGCATCCTTCCTCTTTTCCCATGCACTTCTTTTTCCTAATCTCTCTGTTTCCTGCTGTCGTTTCTTCTGATCTCTAGGTTACGCTCGTTTATATAATTTTGATTCTCTGCGGCGCGCTTGCTTATGTCACTTACGGTTTAAATGAGACTCTCTGTCCCGACGGAATACGGAATTATCCTTACTCCGCCATGGTTGATGGAGTACGGACCCCAGTCTATCGGGAAGAACCCCGTGTTTTCGGCTACCTTTACGAATTGGATACCCTCAAAAGTTTTTTCTCCAGTAAAGGTCTTAACCTCACCAACGACTACGAGAATATGGAGCTCGGTTCCATTTTCGACGCCGACGCGAGCGGCGCTTGCGCAAGCTTTGATCAGGGAGCGATAAAGACTAAAGGTGTATGTAGACTCGACAGTCCGTATGGTAAGCAATGCTCCTTTTTCAAATGAAAGTAATGACTGAAACGGGTATTGGGAACGAACAGGTGGGTCTATCAGCCAGCCCGACGGATCTTGCTTGTCATTTGCCGAGCTCCAAGCCTATGCAAGTACTAACGGTTCAATTGGCTTTGATTGGGTGGACCTGCGTCCGAGAGGTGCAGATGTCCTAGACGACACTGATCTGGTTGTCCTAGGCGATTCTGGTACTATTTTGAGTTTCAAACTTGTCATATGTCTCAAACCGGTTGTATCTGACCCTGCAACTTTGCCATTTCAGTGCTGAACATTACTAGATATTTGAGCTCCACCAACAAGTTTTTTGGCGACCAGGTTGATATCGCCCTACGGAACAACCGCGGAAATGATGCATCATATGCTATCCTTGCTGCAGCTGGGAATCCGACCCGCGATTGCCTGCTTGCGCGCTACCGCGTGGGCTCGATGGAAACTGATACGGCCGGATGTATTGCCAACAATATAGTCACGAACATTATGTTTGCGGTCATTATTGTCATCATTGTCATCCGTTACTCTATGGCATTATTATTCCAGTGGGTTATTGCCAAACGCCTTGTGAAGCCTGGTGGCCGATCGAACTGGCTGGCGTGGCGTTCAATTAAGGGAGGCAACGATGACCCCGCCAATCATATTCCCGGTCCCTATAATAACTATGGACCAATGAATGTCGCAAACAATGTCTCGGCGGCCTCTATCAGCTCAGCCTCATCGCGCAACACACCCAGCGATAGCTCTGTCGTAGGTCTCGGCGGAAACCGGTCTGACATAGTATCGACTGAGCTTTACACGGTCATGCTTGTTACGTGTTATTCGGAAGGCGAAGAGGGTCTTCGCACTACTATGGATAGTTTGGCAGAAACTACTTATTCCAAAAAGCACAAGGTCTGTGCGCTGATAGGGGATAAGAAATGACTGGGAATTACTTACATTTGCGTGGAAAATGCAGTGTTTCTTCGTCGTTGCTGACGGAATGATCACCGGTGCTGGTGAGACACGGTCGACTCCAGATATTGTGGTTAGCATGATGGAACTTGATCCTACCATGACAAACCCCAAGCCCTGTTCGTATCTTGCGGTAGCGGACGGCGAAAAACAGCTAAATATGGCGAAAGTGGTAACTATTTGCAATTATAATGACGTAAACACCATGATACTGAGCTTCGGGGATTGTAGTATGCAGGTCACTACAAAGGCGTGCCGTGTATTACCATCGTCAAATGCGGAACGGAGGAGGAACAAAAAGGGCCCAAGGCCGGAAACCGAGGCAAGCGTGACTCTCAGGTGAATATAGACAATGAATCCCATGTGACTCGTTTAACATAGCCTCTGTCTACTAGCTTATTCTGATGTCGTTCTTCCAACGTGTTCTATTCAATGATCGTCTATCCGAGCTTGATTATGAAATCTTTTGGAAAGCAACTTGGCTGATGAAGGGTGTGACACCCGACAAGTTTGAACTCGCGCTCATGGTACGTAGCCTGTGGGAGATCAGGAAGCATCCCTTATTTGCTAAAACGATGAGCACAATAGGTGGATGCTGATACCAAAGTTTTACCGGACGCATTAACGTATATGGTTGCTGCAATGGCAAATGATATCACCATTATGGGTCTATGTGGTGAGACACGTATCGCAAATAAGCGTGCATCATGTGAGTTTCTTTTTCCTTCGATTTGTACACGAGGACCAAGTGTCATTAACCTTCCACATAGGGGTTACTGCTATCCAAGTCTTTGAATACTACATTTCCCACCATTACGCCAAAGCCTTTGAGTCTCTTTTCGGTATTGTCACCTGTCTCCCGGGCTGCTTTAGTATGTTCCGGATAAAGGCACCCAAGAACGGTGCATGGGTTCCGTTGCTTGCCAATCCCGATATTATTCTCGAGTACAACCAGAATGTGGTTACTACGCTACACGAGAAAAATCTATTGCTACTCGGTGAGGATCGATTCCTGTCAACCCTTATGCTCCGCACATTCCCCAAGCGACAAATGATGTTTGTACCGCAAGCTCGGTGCAGGACAATTGTCCCCGATGAATTCAAAGTGTTGCTCTCACAGCGCCGGCGATGGATTAATTCCACAGTACATAACCTAATGGAACTGGTACTTGTGTCTGATCTGTGCGGTATTGCTTGTCTGTCGATGCAATTTTCAGTGTTTGTCGATCTGATTGCTGCCCTTGTTTTGCCTGCCGCTATTACCATGACCATCTATTTGATCATCAGCTCGGCTATCTCCAGCGATCCCCAGTGGCAGTCTCTCGGTTTATTGCTCTGTATATTGTTCCTGCCTGGTATTCTCATTGGAATCACGACTTTCAAGCTTATTTATATATGCTGGATGATCAGTAAGTGTCCCCCCGTTTCTTCAGCATGAGGTTATATATTAAGATTCGCTATTAGTTTACATTATTGCCTTGCCGATTTGGAACTTCGTGCTGCCATTGTATTCGTTCTGGCATTTTGACGACTTTTCATGGGGCGCCACACGCGTGGTTGCTGGCGAAAAGAAAGATAAGGGCCATGGAGATGCCGAGGGCAAGTTTGACTCATCTCGATTGGTGATGAAGAAATGGGAGGATTGGGAATCGGAGCGTACGGGCCAGCGTGTCAATAAGAACAGAATGACGCTCATGACGCCGATGGATAAACCGATCGCATTTGATGGTGGCAACAACCTCAGCCGTGTCTCCGTAACACCATCCTTGACACCTCCCCCATTCGGCAACATTTTCAACGATCGCATAATGTATGGTTCCGCATCGAATTCATTAATCTCATTATCCAACACTCCTTCTCGCACTTCGACTCCCCCTCCCCCGCCTCCTCCTCAGCGGTGAAAACGAGAAATGTGATTTGCCACTTTCTCATGCCCCCCACCATCTCACCTGCCGTCGCTTTGAAACGCACACATACATACATATACGCACGCTCACGTACATACAAACATACATACAACCGATCACAATTCAACCCGGTGAAGGATAATTTGATATTTACCATTTGTACAAATAAAGTATTTACTTACTACGCACAAATGGAGAATGTATCACCATCCACCCCCCAAAAAAATCACCAAGTGCGTGATAACGGCTCCGAATGGTATCACATGGAAGACAAGCTGCATAATTCTTTTCGCTTCTTGTGTCTTTTAAAGTTCACGCATTCCAACTCGTCCGAGAAGGAGAAGGACGATCCTTCCGCCATCTTTGGCCTAGCGTATCCGTGGTAAAGGGGGAGGGTGACATGTTACTCCCCTCCATCCATCTTCCATCTCTGTTCCCTCTGCGAATGTCAGGGGAACTTTTCATGATAACGGTTGCATGCCCTGGATGCAGGCAACCGTTTTCCACAACCGGTGTAGATGAAAGAGATCAATACAGCACCAGTGGACATGGAGAATGTTGGCGTCATAGAGCAAAAGAATGATGAGTTGAAACATATGGCCTAAAGGGCTACTACAGCTGGGATGTTCCAATCAACTTTGTCTGTTTTAACTAGGGATGGTTGGCTGGAGATGGAAATGAATTTTATGCCCAGCTTAACCAGCCACTCGTGTTTATAAAAATTGCATTTGTTGGATTCGTCCCCCTCCCCTTTCCTTCTTTCTTCTTTTTCATCGCTTTGCACAAATATGACCACCATCGACAACAGCCTAACCGACCTTGGCGTCCGAGAAAGCGTCCATCGAGACTTTATTACCTTCAAGACAGTATCCAACGTCCTCGCTTGCGTAAAACCAATATCCAACCGTGAACTCGTCGACTTGCCTTCCACCGCCACTATGGAGGAGGCATTTGACGTCCTCCTCGCAAAAGATATCCTCTCAGTCCCAGTATACCAGTTGGAAGGCAACTCCAAAAAGTACATTACGATTGTCAGTGTCCTCGACTTGTTACGGCTGTTGAGTGTAAGCTTCTTGCATGGTTGAACCGTGAGAAAGTTTGTGCTCAACATACTGGGTCGGATCATGAATAGGGTAATACGCACGACGACTCGACCGTGTTGCTCAAGCCATTGAGTGAGGCCATTGGGATGACGCCCGAGAGCTCAAAACTGGTGACCGTCCGACCGACGGATACGCTCGAGTACGTGATAAAGCTGCTCAGCAGTCACCGTGCCCATCGAGTGCTTGTTCAATCAGACGATCAGCCTCCTGTCCTCCTCTCACAAATGGACCTCGCCCGGTATCTGCAAGCCCACAACCATGAGCTCGGGCCCATTCTCGATCTAACCACACCTACCGTCGTCGAACGCGCTAAGGTTCGTCGGCACGAGACCGACATCTCCATCGTTCTGGCTCTCCCGTACCGCATCACTGCGAAAGAAGCCTTCGCAACGCTTGCTCAATCGTCTGTGGGTGCGCTGGCCATTGTGGATCCCGTCGACAATACGTTGGTGAGCGAGCTAAGCCCTGAGCAACTGCGTGGTCTTAACCGTGACCGCTTCAGTGCGCTTCAACGCCCAGTGATCATGTATCTAAAGGAGCATGACGGCGACCTCTACCCTCCCTTGACCTGCCATGATCGGTTCACTCTGTCGCAAGTCCTCACTGCCTTTGTGCTCCGCAAAGCCCACCGGTTGTGGTGGTGCGATGAGGACGGTCATGTTAAGGGTGTGATCACGCTGAGCGACCTGCTCGGCATCTTTCTTGATCAAATGGTCTGAATAACAATAAAAGACAGACTTACACCCTCAACCTCTCCCCCCCCCAAATTTTGTTGTTTGTGTGTTTAGTTTTTTCCCCATTGTCTTAGAATCATTTGCTTGTTTAAAAAAAGAAAGGGATTCCTCCTTTCTTTTTCGCCTATGTGTGTGAACTGAACGTGCGTGCGTGCGTGTGTGTGTATATACGTGCCGGTCCTTCTTTTACTTCTGCGTATTTTCCCTTCGTCGTTGATGAATCCCTCAGTGTCATTGTCATTTCATGAAGACCATCGCCGGCCACTACAGCAACCATATCCCTACACGCCGTCACCTTTACCTGCGGCGGCCGGACTGGTTATGAACACAGCAGGGCCACCGCAAACCATTGTTATGCAGCAGCATCCGCCGATGCAAAGTATCGCCCCAGTACCACCGCAGCATTATCCGATGCCTGTGCCTATGCCAGGCGGCGCGTCTTCTGCGGTTGCTGCTGCTACTCTTCATCCGCGGCTTGATATGCCAGGAGTTGCTCCGGCTCTCCAGCCCCGGCGCTACAACAACATCCGACTCGTCCGGTTAACGGGCGGCAACCTCGTGCTCGACTGTCCAGTCCCGCCACAATACATTGGGGCCGCACCGCGAAAGGACGCCAAGGAATTTGACGCCATGCGCTACACAGCTGTGACCTGCGGCCCCGCCGAATTTTCAGAATCCTACACGCTTAGGCAGGAATGGATGCAGCGAGACACCGAGCTCTTCATCTGTATTACCATGTACAACGTAAGAAAGAAAAGCTTTCCAGCCCCCGGGTTGGGTATCACAAACGATACAAGTGCATGACTGACAGGCATTGGCTAGGAAGACGAGATTCTGCTCTCTCGGACACTTCATGGGATTATGAAAAACATATCCCATTTATGTTCCCGAAGCCGTTCCAAAACTTGGGTAGGTGTATCATATCATTTCTTTTTGTATATAGAATTGTTCGCACTGAACATTATCCACGTGCTTGATCTAGGGCGACGAATCATGGAAGAAGGTGGTCGTGTGTATCATTGCAGACGGACGAAACAAGATCCATCCTCGTGTGCTGGATCTCTTGTCAGCACTGGGTGTTTATCAAGAAGGCATTGCCAAGAATTTCGTCAACCATAGACAGGTAGAAGCGCATCTCTACGAGGTATACATTACATGGGGAGAGGGGGATGTTCGTTCAATGTATGAGCTGACAGCGGTTCTAAAAGTTTACGACCCAACTGTCGTTGAACCCGGACCTGAAATTCAAGAGCGCCATCAACAACATCGTGCCGACGCAGATCCTCTTTTGTCTTAAGGAAAAAAACCAACGCAAGATCAACTCGCACCGTTGGTTCTTTCAGGCCTTTTGTGCTCGCCTTAAGCCGACAGTGTGCATGCTCTTTGATGTTGGAACCCGACCGGGGCCTTCATCGATCTACCATTTATGGAAGACTTTTGACATCAATGCCCGAGTTGCTGGCGCATGCGGAGAGGTGCGTGCGATGACAGGACGGGCGGGTGTACAGTTGCTGATCAATCCCATCGTGGCAGCGCAAAATTTCGAGTACAAGATGTCGAATATTCTCGACAAGCCACTCGAGTCTGTGCTAGGCTACATTCAGGTCCTTCCGGGTGCCTTTTCGGCATACCGGTACGAGGCGCTACTCGATGACGCAGATGGCCGGGGCCCATTGCAGAAGTATTTCCTCGGGGAGCGAATGCACGAGGATGCGGGCATCTTTGAGGCCAACATGTATCTTGCGGAGGATCGAATCCTGTGCTTTGAGCTGGTTGCGAAAAAGCACAACCAGTGGCTGCTGCATTATGTGTCGAATGCGTACGGCGAGACGGACGTGCCCAACGGCGTGGCCGAATTCATCTCACAGCGACGTCGTTGGCTAAACGGTTCGTTTTTCTCGGGCGTCTATGCCATCTTCCACTGGGGCCAGGTACTCCGGACCCATCACTCGGCCGGTCGCAAGACCCTGCTCATTGTTGAACTCGTCTATCTGTCGCTGTCATGGGTGTTTTCGTGGTTTGCGCTCGGTAATTTTTTTCTCTCTTTCTTTATCCTCACCGGCGCGCTAGGATCGCTCGCCAATCCTCCTTTTGACCCCAAGACAGCGGACAACGTGCATATCGGCCTCACCTATGTCTACGTCGTTCTTCTGATTGTCCTGTTTCTGTTTTCTATGGGCAATCGGCCACAAGGGTGTGTAAGGAGGAGAGAAGTAAGCGAGTGAGCGCCGAGATCATCCATCTGATGACTCTGTACAGGTCCAAGGTCGCTTACACGATCATCATGATTTTCTTTGCAATGCTGATGGGCTATATTCTGTTTGCGTCGATCTACCTGGCCTACGAAGGCGTTCAAAGCGCTATTGCCACGAATTCACTGCTCACAGACGGACCTTTTCGAGACATCGTGGTTGCGGTCGGGGCAACCTATGCACTGTACCTGCTCGCGAGCTTTTTATTTTTGGATCCCTGGCATATGTTTACCAGCTGCGTCCAGTACGTCTTGATGACACCGAGTTACATCAACATCCTTAATATTTTTGCGTTCTGTAACACACATGACGTCAGGTACTTTGTAACGTGTTGCGGGCTGCTCAGATGGACAAACCCATCTTAAAATATTTTTTTAGCTGGGGCACGAAGGATATCACCGAGGTCGCAATGGATCTCGGGATCGTTAAAACACAGCAAGGCGGACAGGCGGAGGTTGCGCTCCCTGAACAGAAAGACCTTGCGCTGTTGTACCAAGAGGCTTGTCTTCACCTTCATAAGCGAGATCCCGCACCGGTTACAAAAATGGACCCGAGACAGAAACAAGAGGATTATTATAAGAGCGTACGAACTCGACTCGTTACCACATGGCTGCTGAGCAACCTTGCTCTCGTCGCACTCATCGCAACGGCCGATTCGATGGGCTGGTTAGGTAAAAGAAGAGGGGGGGGAAGGGAGGTGAAGTGCGCGGTGAAGACTCAAGGATCGACAATAGGTAATTTTGATCAAAGAACCAATCGATATATGGCGTTTATCCTTTGGGTCGTTGCGGCGTTGGCTGCGTTTCGGTTCGTAGGGAGCGTATGTTACCGTATTTTTTCTATCTTTACTGGATCTTAATAAATACGCTTTACTCCTTCCTCCCCCAAACTCTATCTGTTGTGTCAGTCGAGCCGATTTCTCCGACAGAATGAAAGAAAATGGAACCTCCTTTTGCTTTCACCACCTCTCCCACCTTTTCTTTTATTCTTAAAAAAGAATATATATCCACCCTATTTCATGGCCCTTGTGTCCACACGTATAAACGCATTACGTACGTCTTTTCTGGCATTAGCACAGCTTGCCTCGGTAATCTATGGCTACCCCACGGGTTTTGTCATTCAGGAGGAAGAAAAACTCGAGATCGACTGGGGATCCCCCGAGTTTCTCGAGAAGGTAGCGATCATCATCTTTCTCGTGCTGCTGGGTGGTGTCTTTGCAGGTAAAGCAAAACAGGGGGAGGGTGTTTATAAAGCGAGAGAGAGAGAGAGAAAAGAGGTGTATGCGGCATTATTTAATGCTGGTATATATATTATCTAGGCCTGACACTTGGTCTCATGGGCCAGGACGAGACAAACCTTCACGTTCTTATTCAGTCAGGCACGCCTTCAGAGCGGAAAAATGCCAAAAAGGTGCTTGCGTTGCTTGAGCGTGGCAAGCATTGGGTTCTTGTGACGCTACTCCTCTCGAACGTGGTGATCAACGAAACCTTGCCTATCATCTTGGACAGCGTGCTTGGCGGTGGTTGGCAGGCCGTTGCCATCTCGACGGCCTTAATTGTCATTTTCGGCGAGTAAGTTCAATGAAATGCGCTCATACTTTGCTGGTGGGCAAGAAGAAGACTGACGTTTTCTTTATAGGGTGATTCCGCAATGTATGATTCTATCTATTTTTTTTTTTTGGTTTCCGTTGCAAAGCTCTGACTTGGGGGAGTAAATGTTAGCGATTTGCGTCCGATATGGTCTAGCGATCGGTGCTAGAACGGCCTGGATGGTGTTGGTGCTCATGTATGTCATGTATCCGATCGCATACCCCACTGCGCTGCTGCTGGACTATTTTCTTGGCGAGTCGCATGGCACGGTGTACAAGAAAGCGGGTACGTTATTATCATTGATGCTATGCATTCCTCACCGTTGACATCCTCCTCCCCCCCCTCCCGGGGAATTTTTTTTTTTTGTTTAGGTCTGAAGACCCTCGTGTCGCTTCACCAAGCTGTGAATCCTTCGGATGCAGAGGCGCTAACGTCCGACGAGGTGACCATCATTGGTGCAGTCCTCGACCTTCGGTCGAAGCCCGTGTCACAGATCATGACGCCCATCTCGAACGCATTTACTCTGTCGGTTAATGATATTCTCGATGAGGCGCTTGTAGATAAGGTAGTACTGCGCGGCTAATCGGGTTGGTTGCTTGGGTCGTTGAAGCTTCCGCTGCCCTGCCTTCCCACCCCACGCACACTGATGTCTCTCTCTCTTTTTTTTTTTTGCGTGCGCCCGTGCTGCCAACCTACATTAGATCCTTACAGCCGGGTACTCCCGTATTCCTGTCCATGCGGTGGACGAGAAAACCAATTTTGTCGGCATGCTGCTTACTAAACATCTCATCACGTACGACCCCGAAGATGCTTTGCCGGTGTCGAATCTTCAACTCAGCACGTTGCCCGAGACCGGGCCCGAGACCAGCTGCTTGGATATTCTCAACTTTTTCCAGGAAGGCAAAAGTAAGCGAAGGTTGCCAGTGTGTTACCTCTTTTTTTTTTCTTTGTTGTTCATGTGTACTCATGGTTGTTGTGTGTTTGTCTGTCGCTGACAGGCCATATGGCACTTGTGTCGGACGACCCAGGAGGTCAGACCGGTGCCCTTGGTGTTATTACACTCGAGGACGTGATCGAGGAACTCATTGGCGAGGTAGGCCCGTAGTGGTGGAGGGGGGGTTGTTGGGCGCGCGTGAAGGGTTGCGTGCGTGACGGTGGATAGGGGATATAGAGATGCACTTGGCTGACCTACAAAAAAAAATGATGCCATAGGAAATCATCGATGAGACGGATGTCTATGTGGATGGTAAGGAAAATAAAAAGCACGTGGTTGAGTAAGAGAGCTGACATGAAAGGCCTAGTCGCCAACAAGGTTCGTGTCGTCCGCCGACAGATTCCAAATAGCAGAAAGACCGCGAGCGGTCGCAACCAGCCCAGACGGCCCTCCCGCAAGCGCAACTCGCACCCGTTGCCGCCGTCCCGCCAGCCCGCTGCGGTTGTCCGGTCCATGTCCAGTCACTCGGTGACCAATGTGCAGCGCAACAAGGTGGTCGAGCCATACCAAAAGACATATGGTGCTATTGCCAACAGCATCCTTTCCACGTCCCCCGCCAACGTTGAGCACCAACCTCTCTTGGGCCCCAATACCAACAATGCCCGTCATTAAATGATCGCTCTTTTCGGTAGTGCAACGTACAATTTTTTTTTTTTACATCTATTCTTGTAAAACAAGTAATCCTCTCAATTCTGCAGAGGTTTGCAGCTGCTTTGAGATGTCTGAAGCGACCGGACGCTGTCCTGATCGTCTTCCTTCGGTGATGCCAGCGGGTCTCTGGGAGATCCGACAGTGGGAGGAGGAGGATGATGGGAAGTCGATGCTGGCATGATGTACTTGTCAGGATAGTCGGCCATGTCAAAGTGGATGTCTGGCGGCGGTGTGCCAGACCGCTGTTGAAACTCGTCGAGGGTGGGGACCGTCGGATGTCGGACGGACATCTTGATGTTGGTGGAGGTGACCCAATGGATGGTGATAACATTGATCGTCACGTCAACGGTACACATAGAAAGACACATGAGTCCTCGCTCACGGCCCCGGGTGATGGCAAGCGTCAGGATATTGACAAGCGAGACCACTAGGCAAACTGCAGACGCAACCACCGTGCGACGCGTCAACTTGTACAGTCGCGTCTCTTTCCAGTCGCCTTCCTCTTTGCCCCGGCGGGTCGATGTTGCCAGCGGTCGGACAAACAACGCAGTAAGATAGAGGTTGAGGAGCTTAAAAAACCAGGTTACACAAAACTGCTAATTTCTTTTCGACAGTCGCTGTGGAAATTAAAACTTACAAAATCGTAGATCTGGATAGAGAAAAGAAGTAACACCAGCAGCAACAAACAGAATCAGCTTTTATGTACTCCTCTTCTGCCAGTAGAAAAAACAAAAGATAATAGCTCGTACATACCATGAGAGGAATGCTTGAGGGAGGTTGGAGACCCATAATGCAAATGCCTTCGTCGGTAATGTAACCGTTGCGGTAGATCAACTAGGTGCAAGTTCTTCAGCTGCAGTCGGGATGGCAAAGGATTGTGTTACACACGCGTACCATTAGAACAAAAATAACAACATAAGGGCATAGCAAGCCGAGATGAAATCGGTATTGTTTTGATTTTAGACGAGGCACACGAACCGTTGTGACCAAGTGAACACGTTCTATCAGCCTGTGCGCATCAAGAGATATCCCAAATTTGAGTTTTTTATGAGCCTTGTATGCCTGGGAGGTCCAAACCCCAGCCAATCCCTCCTCCCCCTCTCCGTCCTGTCTGACTGACCATGCATAAATGGTTATCTTGGTGCCTGCATAAAAAATATCGCATATCAAAACGCCGAGAACACAAGAGACCGGATTCCCTATTGACGTTTTATTCCCCTTTTCATTTCAGTTTTCTCTCGCTCTCGTTCTCTTGTACGTGTACGTGTGTATTCATGACCCTTACAGTTGTTGGTGGAGACAGAAACAATCGCAATAGCCGAAAACACCCAAGAGAGGAGATAGAGATTAAGGACAAGTGTGCGTCCGTACGTCAAAGTGTTGAACCGTTCGAGTTTGGACTTGCTGCCCAGGAGCAATGCCATCACGGAGATGCAGCAAAGTGAAATGATCTCGGACATGACTTCGAGTCCATCAGGACCATCAGGTGCAGGTATGTCCATTATGTGATCTCGTCTTCTATGTTACTTTCTTATTTCCCCTGGGGGGGTTTTATACAGAAATCAAGAAGTGCGTCTCTGTGCTGAACCGTCGGGGTCGGGCTCTTTGTATATACGTATGTATATATCTGTCTAAGCTGCGGCCACGAGCAAGAGAAAAAAGAAGAAAGGAGTGTTGTGGCGTTCTGTAAAGAGAGAAGAAGAGAGAATAAACCAAAACGGTGTTGCCAAAAAAAAAAAAAAACTGAAGGTAGGTCTAATTTGCTGGTGACACCATGGCGATGCGAAAAAGTTGCTTGATAAGCCCCGAATCGGGCAGGATCAGCAAGACTTAAACCACCCACATGGTGGACCAAACCAAACCTGCATGGATACACGCACACACACCCTATCCCCACTCTCATAGCATTACTTTAATGGAGGAAGTAGTACCGGTCGGGTTCTACATCTTTAACATATGCGTTGGGGAGGGCGAAGGATTGTTGGATCGACGTTCATCAAAGGAATCGGATTCCAGTCACATGTGGGGTGGGAGCAGTGATTATTAAATTTTTTTTATTTTTTGATCTTGTCAGATTCCCGGCCTAGGCGGGAGAGGGGAGGGGGAAATGCCCTAGGCCTCACCAAGAAGCCATTCGACGACTGCTGTTTCTTGATCATCGTGGCCATCCTCCCACTCATCGTCGTGGAGGAACCATTCCTCGTCACTGTCCACCTTGCTCGGACCGACCGCAGAATTCATCTTGGCCGGAGGAACCATCGGTGCGCTGTCCGTCTGGATCGCCGCGTCAACCGCTCGGGGCCGACCGGCCGCGGACGCCACGCGTCGCTCAAGTACACCAGGCTCGCGCTGGAGATAGAGGAACCGTTCCCTGCGAGGAATGTAGGCGGAAGCACGGTGCTGTCGGTGATGCTGCTGCGCAAATTCATCCAGCGACCGCTCGAAAAGCATCACCTTGTCGAGCACGCTGCTCACCGGTCGAGGTGGCAAATCATCCGTCGCAATGCGCCGACGCCGGCCCGCCGGAGGCGTCGTGTTCCCCCCTTTTACCATCGTTTCCCATGTTTTTAGGGATGATGTGGAACTCTTGGGCGTCACTGCCCGCTCTTCCTCGTTCCTAGGTTGCTGACCGACCCCTGAAGTACTCTTCTCGTCAGCTTCGGTCACGGCAACGGCCGGCGTTGCCTTGATCTTCTTATGCTCTTCTTCGTCGACTTCGGATTTCTCTTGCACCTTTGTTTTCGCACCAGGTATTTCTTCATCCGTCAACGAACGCTCGCTTGGAGGCGGGGATGGCGGCGTGGGTGGCGTGACCAGCGCTGAAGCACTAGCGACCGGATCACCTCTGATGGCTGCTGCTGCTGCTGGTGCTGCTGCCTCCTCTTCTTTCTCTCTGTCCGCTGTTGATACAATCGGGGGCGGTTGCTCTTTTGCTGCTTCGCGCTTCCGTCGGAGGCTCTCTCGGCTGAGCTTGCTGCTAGAGCTACTACGACGCATAATGGTCGGTCGTACAGGTGCAGTCACTTCTTTCTTACTGGTGATTATATCAGCTGCTGGTGCGCCCGGTTCAGCTGCTGAAGTATGCGACTTTGATTGGATTGGATCAGGAATAGTAGTACGAACAATAGTAATAGGAGTAATAGTAGTAGTAGTAGATGTAGTAGATGCAGTAGAAGTAGTAATGGTAGGAGCAGCTGTAGTTGCAGATGCAGATGCAGCTGAAGTAGCGGGCTTAAGGACGGGAACCACCAGTGGCGGTTTCAACGTTTTAGATTCAGGCACGACCGCTGGTGTCGATACAGACGGCATGGGCGGGGCCGGAATTGTAGGCGCGGGAGCCGAAGGAGTAGATATCGAAGGAGTAGGTGCAACAGGCAAGGGTTGCAGTCTTGTCATAGAGTGTGACTTTTTGGCTGTCTTCTTGGACACCGAGGGAACAGGGACAGGAACCGAGTTTTCGCGTGAAAGAGGTGGTGATCGGTTTGCTAATTTGGTAGCAGTAGGCTGCGACGGCTTTCCAGAGCTGGCAGCCGGTGAGGTTGATTTACGGCCCATGAAGGGTGGTTTTGGTGGATCACGTGGATTTTCAAACCTAGAGGTAGGACTTGTAGTAAGGTCCGGAAGCTGTTTCTGCGGATGATGGTGGATATGCTGAAGAGACAGTGGTGATGAAATGCGATTACTGTTGCGCGCCGATGATGATAGGGCCGACAAGGACAGGTTAGCCGTCGACCGTCGTTCCCACGAAGCTTTGGGCGGATCATCGCGCATCTGGTCCTTGATCTCGATTGATTTCAGGCGGTTTGGAGTCAGCGACGCCTTCATGGTGTCGCCTGACCGGATCAGATCATCAAAGTCCATGGCGGTGGAGGATCCATCAGGGTCATAGATGGATGTGATCGACGCAGGCATCTCTTCCTTTCTGAAGAGTTTGTATGCTTTCTTGTTGTTTTGCTGTTGTTCAAATGTGGAGCTGAGAAAGGTGCCGTTGCTGGTGCTAGTGCTCATTATCGACATGGGCCGCTGCTGACTACTGAAGCCCGAGTAGGCCGACACCGAAAGATGGTCATTGAGGCCGTTTTCATCGTAGTCAATATCGTCAAACCCAACGTCAAACATATCTTCACCTATCCCGTTTTGCGGATGGTTTGGACTCCCGATGACTAAATGAATGCCCAAATAGATCAGCCCGGTTCGCAGACGTCATACAACACAAATTAAATTTACTTGACGAATGTTTCATGGAAGGAGCAATAAAGGACGGTGTTGCAATGCGTGGTCTGTACCCGTTTGCCTGGGCCCGTCTCTACATGTTCTCTCCATGAATTCACGGGTTTTTACACTTTTTTTCGGGGGGAGGGGGTGGGGAATGGAGTTCTTTCCGTACCTCCAACTTCTCCCGGAGATCCATCCTATAAAAAACGCCACCGACTTGGACGTCGTCAATCAAGGCCAGAAATACTTCCTTGATGCGAATGTAATCTGTATCCTCGTGTTCGGCTGTCATGGCAATGGCAGTGAGGACGTATTCTCCGATATGTTCGAGGACGGTGGTGACATAGATGGCGACGATGGGCACGATCACCAAACCTTTGGGATCGTTCCGCTGTGGTTCATAAAGCTGTACCTGTCGTTCTGCTAAAGTACAGAATTCGTGGCATTTTTCGCGCAACAGCTCAAGAACTTCTGCGAGTGGAAATGGTTCTTCTGTACCGAGCTGGCGCATACGCTCATAAGCATCAAAGTCGATAGCCTCAGTTTCTGTAAACGTCTTGACTTCCAACTCAGCCTCCACAATGGCATTTTTGCCAAGCGTCGAGGGGAGCAGCGTGAACACCACAGCTTTGACGCGCGACAGATCGAGTGAGAGTGATGACGAGACCAAAAGCCCCAGAAACTCGTCTAGGAATTGATTGATCGTCTGGAGTGCATCATTAGACACCTGGTATGGCCCAATCTCGGCAATGATGGCATTTGCGGCGCTTTGGCAAATATACCGCGGGTCCACTTGTAAAGTTCATATAAAACAAAAAAAATAACATGAGTCTCTTTCGGCTTTGAAAATAGCAGTTGGGGCTTCCAAGAGTGGTGATAGTGATGGTGACGACATGTTTGTTTGTGTAGTGCAGGTATGGAAAAGACTGACGCTGCACACGGACGTTTACCTCTGATTGACATGTGTAGATATTCAGACAGAAGTTGGTTCGGAAGGAATGGATAGGGCCAGCCTTTAGGCAAAAAGAAACATACAAAAGGAAAGGAAAGGAGGAAGAAGTTAATGAAGGGGAAGGAGAGAAAAGAGAAAAGAGAGAGAGAGCGGCGTACGATATATTTATATGTATATATATATGTGTAAAGTGGATGCTCGGGAGGAAGAAGGAGGGAGGTGTAGTGAGCGACGAAAGACTGAAAGCAACCGATTTGGTTGCCATGTCGCACGAGGCAATCGGACGAATTCGTTTAAGGTTGATCACCACACGGCCCTTCATTGTTTCCTTCTGAAGGGAACCTCCTCTGCCCAGCTCCTAATATTGCAACAGGAGATCCCGGCAATCAATTTTCAACATTCTGCAGTCTAACGTTTCTTGCGAACCACTCTTCTCTCGTTTATGATTGCCCTTGTATGCTATGCTTTTGTCTCTAAGTGACATTTCAGTTTGTGTCTATGCCATACTTCATATACAAACGATGGGAAGGGAGGGAGAAAACCACGAGAACGATGGCCTAAACCGGAGAGAGAGGGAGGCGCCGGTGGAATAAATATTTCAATTCCGTGATCTGCCAATAAAAATTAGTCACTGGGATTTAGCTCTGCAAACCAAGTTAGCATGGAAACCAAGCCGTTACATCCGCATGAAAAAAATCATGCTAATTACCATCTTGTCTCCCTCTCACCTCTTTGCTCTCTTGCATCTCTCCTGTTCTCTCAGTCATTGTCAATGTATCCTTCAAACACATATGAACATTCGCATTCTTGATACGCCTCTCCCTAGTTATGGTAATGTGTTTGCATACGTTTGCAAGGTAAGCATTGTTGCCGGACCCTATGGAATCACAAGATACAAATTTAAATCCATTTATTGCTAGACTACATACAGCCCAGCAATACCATCGTATGGTTCGGATCATAGGTACCCACTGTTCTTACTCAATAAGGGCTACGAATTTAAGAAAAAATACAAGATTGCGATAAGAGAGTGCTTGTAAATTCTAGGATAAATGAAGCACGGCACATCCTTTCATGCCATTTGTCGAGCACGAGGTTAGCTAGTTAGTCGTACGTTAGCCTTCGATACAATAAATAGTTTGGTAGAGTCTTCAACTGTAATTGGTGCGCAGAACACTCAGCTATCATAGACGGTTTCGAAGTAACGCATGGGGAATTTGTTTATGTTCTTGTTATTAATATAAGAGAAGCGTCTGAAGATACCCCTTCTCTCTTGCTATGTATGTATACTGTATCATTATTATATGTAGTAAATATTTGTAGAAGAACGGTCTGCTGTTGTCACCAGCCTTGAAATGGTTCAATCCAGGGCATGTGCAGTGATGGCGGCTGTGATGAGATGCTCTGTTGCAGTCGATGATAGCTTGCTGGTGCATGCATTGAGGGTATAAACGTAGCAGCGTCGGACCATGAAGGCTCCTCCGTGGGCCACGATAGACGGTGCGGCATAATCCCTCCTCCAAAGGTATTCTGTTGGCGTTCCCAATCGATGCAGCACCGAAGGCTTTCCGACAGTAGATTGGACTCATGAACTGAATCAGCACCATGACCAGTAGCAATAACAGAAGCAGCAGCAGCAGCAGCAGCAGCAGTAGTAGTACTAGCTGCAGTCGCTGATCCCGTGAGCTGTTGTTGCTGTTGTCGAAGCATGTATGATAAAAGCGAGAATCTCTCTTGAGGTGGTCGAGGAACCAGCTGCTTCTGAAACTCTTCATCGAAGACTGTTTCATCGTCATCATCTTCATCATCGCTAAACCATTCGGGAGGGGACGCAGGATTGGTTTGAATGAAAGAACGAGGACGCTTCAATGCAAAGAGATCCTGTTTGTCAATGAATAGACCGGCGTCATTGCTTCCATCACGTGCGTAAATCGCCATCGTCTGTTGGGGCAATTCTCGACTTTGGAGGCTGTCTTCACTATCACTCAGAGAAGATGACGACAGATGCGGCAGATATTCCTGATCCTGTTTCTTTTGTAGATGCAATACTTGGCCCTCTTGGTTGTTACTCTTTATGGATGACGGAATCAATCCCACCTTTCTGCTTTTACTATGGTGCCAAAGCCGCCAGCTAAGGTTTTCAAGGCGACGCTCGTGCCTGAGATTGTCTTTGAATTTCGCAAAGACTATCATATTTCAGGGGAGGAGCCAGAAATGTAAGCCACGCTTAAACACATTAGGAGAGTAGCGGAGGTGCGGGTGGAGGGGCGTGGTAGATAATCGCCCATGCAGGGATAGTCCTCTTTTATTGTCATTACCTGCCCATATGCAAGCCATATTGGTGGCTTCCACGGTTGACGAAAGGTCGAGGTCAGGGATATTGTATGAGCGAACAGAAAGTTCGAGCAAGGGTCTTGACATGGTTTGCAAGTGAATCCCGATTAAAGACAGGAAGGAAAGAGAAAAAAAGAGAGAGAGAGGGAACCAGGAAGGGTAAATAAGAAAAAGGAATAAAAGGAAACGGGAGTGAAGCAAGCGAGATTAGGGTTCAGTTGGCACCAAGCATTTAAGTTTGCTCATAATTGAGAAACGACACTATGTAGATTCCATCACTATGGCCATACACACACGCACATACTCTCTCTATGTCTCTCTTCCCCTATCTTTCATCCGATATCCATAGTCATTGTCATCCTGGTATTATCTGCCCATTCGATGCATATGCTGCTACAGCTTCCTCTTTTTTTTGTGTATGGTATGAGCCGTCGTGACATCTGTGAAAATATAACGGGGCGATGAGAGAAATGGGGAGGCGTTGTGCGTATATAAATGCAAGGAATAGAGAAGGTCCAATATGAATGGTTTCCTCCCACACCAAACCTTGCTCTTCATTTTGATCTGATGATGGCTTGCTCGGTATCTTGTTACCGGCTACTCTGTCGATCGGTCGAATCGAAAACACCGCCGCACTCTTTCTAGAGCCTCTACACAATGTCAATAGCCGATGTCCGATCCGACTACTCGTCAGCGAACCAGCGAATTGCTACGCCTACAATGTACTCGTCCGGCTTTACTTTTTTTGACCTATCGATCTCGGTCAAAGGGAATAGGGTTTTATCTCGGTTAGCGTTGGAATCGGTTATTTTGATTTGTAAATAGACTTTGGTATGAGCAGTTGTTACAGATGAAGACCTTCGAAGACGCAAATTAGGCATCATGCGCTTGAGCGGCGAGTATTACGTAACATCTTAGAATGGGCTACCTTTTTCAAAACGAACTGAAGCATATATATTTGGAGTGGGGATGGGGGGGAGGCAGTGTGGCTCCTGCTTTTTATTTAAACTTGAAGATCACGTATGCATGAAGAAATTCTATAGCTTCCTTAAAGTCAATGGACATGGCACGGGCCATTCTCTTAGTCAAGAAGGTATCGTCTGTCACACATACACACACACAGACAATAATGCCGCCCATTTTGTTCTATTGAGGCTGTATCTGCCCTGTAAAAAGCAGTGTTTGATGCCATTCTTGTTGACTTCATCACTTCCAAGTCCGGATCTTCCCCAACCATGATGAGGAGAGAAGTGGGTGCTGACGTGAACCAAAGTATTCTGATGCCAGTGGTGTTGATTGGGGGTGGGAGGACCTGAAGATCCCCTTTTTTCGGAGCGACACAAAATTTCAGTGATCTCCCTTTTTTCTGCGTGTAAGGACATTATTCGCTTTTTGCATACTTTCCTCACCACCACCCCAATCTCGCCTCGTTATGCAGAACAATAGTAACAATCGTATTACGAAATCATACCAAGCACGACGCACTCGTCGTGCAGACCGATTAAGAGCATTACTCCAGTGTCACACAGAAGATGTTTTGCTGCTGGATGCCTGCAGGCGCAAAACTGCGGCGGATGGTAATAGAGACGAAATTACTCTTTCCTCCCCTCATCCATCCCTTCTTGGAAGTCTTGTTGATCGGTCCTTGCCATAGTGGAAGCAATTTTGACTGAATTACCGACTCTCAATCCCGATAATGTACGAGACTCGTCGCTGCGCACGCCATTGCATATTGCGTGCGCACGACGAGATGATTACCAAGAAGCAGCAGCTATTGCCCGAATACTGATCAAACGAGGATCGGATGTTAACAATGGCGTTGGGGATATGGACGGATTTCAGCCAATGCACATGGGTGCGCTTTTTCTTTGTTTGATGTCGTTGGCGTCACTAACCTGGATGATGTAGCTGTGCTGGCGGGTAATATTCACTGCGTCCTTCTTCTATTGGAACAAGGTAAGGATATCATGATCAACAGGCATGGAGAGGGGGGCATCTTGCCGTTTTGACGTATATATTGCCTTGACCACTTAGGATTTTTTTATTATATGAATTTCCCTCTCCCTTTACATAACGGTTGCTGCAATGTATTAAGGCGCTAGTGTTCCAGCATCGGATCCATTTCGACTTACGCCGTTGCTACTGGCAAAACGCAAGATGGATAATCTTCGCTTAAGCAGGTTGTACAGCAGCAGCGGCAACGGCAGCGCACATTTATTTGATGATGATAAGAAGACCGTCAAGAGTAGTGTAGCTCTGGCAGAATATCGGGACCTTCAATCAGTAGGATAAAGAGAGAGAGAGAGGAGAGAGATTAGAGTTAGACCCTGAGACTCACGTAACAATGGTTAAGATTACGAAGGTACTCGTGACTCACTTAGCCAACAAGCATATCACGACCCATGGGTTCCCGTCACAGCACGGGCTCTCGGATATTCTATTTTCTAAGGAATCCGAACAGCAACTGAACCAAACCATTGCCAATATTACGGACCAGCTCTCTGGAATTTGCATGCATGACAAGCGGAATTCAGACCCACTTTTACAGGATGCGATGAATAACTTGATGGAGAAGGTCCGCAACATGGGCATAGAAGAGACAGCAGTAAAATAAAGCCATCGCTGCTGTTATTATCTTTGTTTCAAGCGTGCCGTCGCCAGCCACCATTTGTTTGTTTGTTTGTTTAGACATGAAAAGCAGGGAGATGCTGCTCGGAATGAAGGGGGAGTTTAGTCGAAAGACTGTTGCATTAGTCCCAGCCCTTTCAATGCTTAAACGCGCCAATCCACTTTTGTGTGTCACTCACCCTTTTGCTGCAACTCCTTAAAAATATCGCCTTTTTTTTACTTTTCTTTCTACTCTTTTTCTCCTCTGCAATTCTTGGCAATGCCCCATTCCACCGGTGTAAAGACGTCGGCAATCATGTTGATCGCCAATCGCGGTGCGAAAGGAGGGAAGGTTGCACCAGCAGAGGATTCCTTTTATGCAGGTATTCTATTAAAATACATCAGACACAAGCGCACGCTCCACTTTATTTTTCTACCTGAAAGCACATGTTGTCTTACTCAGATATTCATGCGTTTTCAACCTTTTGCTTATAGGGCTTCATAGGAATGATCGTGCTACTACCTATCTCGCATTACCCATCTTCAAAGAGGTCAGTTGCGTTTAGAAAAAAGAGGCTACGGTGCGATCACACAACAATAAATGCTCGCTTCGGCTTGTGTTCAATTCGTTTAATTATCTTTCAATTCCGTTCTCTATTTTAGCTCTCAATATTCCCGATCCATGTCTTACTGGTAATGTTAGGGCAATTTCTTCTCTCCTTCATTCGCATTCAAACACACATACACGACCCACGCACAGGTGTATACGCGCGCGCACATACATACATTGATATCTGTATAATATACTGCGTGTATGTGTGTAGAAAAGAAAGCGTTGGCACAAGTTCGCTGAAAACGTGTGCGTGTGCGTGTGTGTGTGCTTGCGCGGGTGCGTTGCACAAGAATAATGCTTGCTGATGTTTTTTTTAAAAAAAAAACTAGCGCTGCATGCTCGGCCTCTTCGGGTCGGTCCTCCTTCTATCGATGGTAACCCAGTACCTCGACGTCAGTCCAGCAACGTCCACCAGCAACGCAACATGTGTTCACCATGCTGCCACATCTTCTGCCATAACCAGTCCGACTGCGCTGCCTCATAAGGAAATTCAGACCATCCTGGCCACGGCCAAGCAGGTTCGGTCCGAGCTCGACAGCCAGCTCAGGGGACTCCGCAGGGAGGCCTGGTACGCAACGCCTTCAGCAGGCGATGTCGAAAGCATACGCAGACGCATGACGCTGTATATCCTTAAGGCCGAAACAGCCGTACGCCATCAGGCAGAGGGGATGCGGAAAAAGCAATCGGTCTGGAGTGCGTTTGAACTGACAGCAATCGGGCACGCTGAACGCCATGCCCTTTCCGAGGTGCGCAAGGTGGTTGCGATCATGGATGAAATTGAGGTTGTGCTCCAGCAACGATTATTGCGGCTGCGGCAGCAGCAACAACAACAACAACAACAGCAGCAGCAGCAGCAGCAGCAGCAGTTTCAACGACAGCCGTAAAACCTCGTCTCCCCTGATGTGTGTGTATATGTTCACCTCACCGATGTATATGACCTAAAAAAAAGAAAAAGAGAAGAAAAGGCCATCTTTGTATAGCGAGAACAGCCTTTTATATACCTATGAGATGAAGAATGTGGGACGCACATTAAAAGCGAGGAAACAGCAACAGCGTGCTTATACCTAGAAGGGAATGTCCAAGCAATGTGCGGCCCTGAGGGTTCAAAGATCCAGAACACCATGGCAAAAAGAGCGCATCGTCCAGTCAGGTTGCACGGGGGAAGGGGTTGGTGAACACCATGATTTAAGATACAGCATTGGCAGAAATAACGCATGATGCCGTGTAACCTATCTGTGTAATGTTTCCTCTTGACTGCTCGACCGTGTGGGTCTGTACGTATACATCTTTGGTGGGTGTATGTGTGCCGGATGGGGGAGATCCTTCGCGATCATCGGAATGGATAACACCCCCCAAAAAAAACGTCGATCACAGAAACTGACATGCGCGGGCGCAAAGAGAATCGCCAGACGGTTGAGTGTCGTGCAACGGAACAAGGAATTTGTGCAACCGTGAGTCGACGATAAGAGGGATTTTCTCCTCAAAGGGGCAAAGTAGGAACATGCGCGAACGGGCTAAGGCGCTTTTTAGTAATGATAACCGACATGTGGCACTCGTTTCCCATAATTGGCTATTCACTGGCAGCGATCGCGATTGCGATCGCGAGAGAGAAGGGGAGGGAAAGGAAAAGGCGAACGCATCAAGACTTGACAGCTTATACAAGTATGCATGTTCCTTAAACCGGGGAAAGGAGGCGAGTTCATCCGACGGCCTGGGTTAACTCCGTCGTGGTTTGTCCTTGGCCAATGCTTGTCCCCTTTTGTCATATCTCAATGGAGCGTTCCTTCAAATCTTGCCTCACGTGCTGTCACGCAGAAGGCGGGAAGACAGTGTGGGGAGCGAGGCATCACCTATAAAATGCTGATAGCGGCGACTCCTTACCTTATTTTCTTCTTTTCTTTTCTTTATCAATGCTTCTCTCCAGACATCAGACACAGCAGCCTCCTCTTGCGAATGACACCCCGCCCCCAGGCAGCAGAAACTACGGTTCTCTCCTGACCGACCATGCGTCGAGCAGACTGCCGGTGCGAGCCCAATACGCCTCCTGGATGGCCATCGCCCAGAACGGCTCACTCGAGACGATTCTTCAGCTTGTATCTGTGGAACACACAAGCCATGATCCCAACAGAACAGCCTGCCAGCGCTGTGATGCCGTCACAGAACTCTACATGGCCGTCCTCGATCGGCTCTCTGCGCAGGCTATGAGCGAGGGTCAGATCCGATGCTCGCGCGAGCTGCTGGTGCTTGTGTTGTACATGTCCCAAATGGTGATCGACCATGCTTCTTTCTGCCGGCCAGAGGAGGATGAGGAAAAGGGCCACTGCGAGTGGTTTGATGGGCTTGCCAAGGGCCTCTGGCATCTAGCCAAGCATCTGAAGGACGAGACGCGCGCGCCTGATTGCCATGTCATCACCACGCTGAGCAACGACGGCGGCCAGCCTACCATCATCATCTCAGAGCCTGACCATTCGCTCGTCGTTGACAATGAAGACGACATCCGACGGGCAATCCGCATCGTTGTCTACAACTGCCGCGCCCATGTCTATCGTCAGAACGCAAAGGTCGACAAAGCCATCGTGTATCTTCGCAAATGTCTCGCCGTATGCCCGCCCCGCGTCCTCGATATACCACAGCAGCTGCAGCTGCAGTATCTCCGGGAATCTGCGCAGGAGGCCCTTCAGATCCTACTCCTACAGACACAGAGCACGCCGAGCCGGTGTGGGTCGATCTCGAGTAGCGACTCCAAGGGATCCACTTCAACTACCTGCGGCCATTGCGGCATGGAAAAGCGCGCCATGCCAGTCTGTGCAAAGTGCCGTTCTCGGAGCTACTGTAGTCGCCGTTGTCTCGTCGCGGATAAACAAGCGCACGATAGGGAATGTCGCCCTCGGCTCTCGGCTTCGTCAAAACAAGGATGATCATAAACTTTGTCAAATACCACGCGCTCGCGCAAACAAAAAAGGAATACCATTCATTTTACTATATCATATATACTTTATATACATTAGACATTTACCACTACAGTACCTGATTAATCCAATAAAGCTAAAAGGCTCAGTCAAAAAGAGGGAATCTTCATGTGACTTGTCCTCGTCCATTGATCTTGGCCCACCCCGCAGTGCCACAACTACGCATTTATTTAGAAGGAGGCGGGGTAAGTCTCTGGCATTCTGTCTATCTCTCTTTCTCGCACACACACACACACACAACAATGACATTGCATGCACAACAGTACCGTCAGTTTCTTAAAGCTGCCTACAAAGCCACTAATTACCGTTACAAAGACGTGATCCGTGATCGCATCCGCAGGCGCTTTCATGATCCTCCTTCCACCCATGTCGAACTGAAAAGCAAGTGAGATTAGCCATGACTCTTTCTTTTTTTTTTTTTTCCTTCGCCTTGCTGACGCCGGCTTCAGTCAGCAACACACTGGCTTTCCTTCAACATGCGGCACTTTATAGGGGTATGGAGCATCGGATTGTTCGAAATATCTGTTATTATGATGCTTTGGAAAAAGAGTACAGTATACGGTAATAACAGAAAGATGAGCTCGCCACCCCCTTTCCTCATCTTCTTTCTTTAGGCCACCACATTACAACAAAAAGATGTCGGCTGCTAAGCGCCAGATACATGATACAGCATACGATGACCTCCATTTAATCATCCACATGCTCAACGCAGAGCTCAATGTATGCCTCTGAATGGTGGCGCGACAGAAGATGGGAACAGCAAACGCAGCCGGCAGGACAAGGAGCCTGTCCTTTGCCTTCTCTCCCTCTCGCCAATGTATAAAGCACGTATTCATCTGTTTTACACGCGCGTGTCTGGGATGAATGGAGAAAACAGACCGCGCAGCGAGTTCGGGGGGTGGGGTAGGAGGAGATGTAGATTTGGATGTAATAAGACTTTACAATTGCGAGGATGTGTTGCAAGCTTAGAATGAAGATATAATCGAAACAAACAAACAAAAGAAACAAGATGCAGTAAAATGGGTGTAGGTGTGTGCATGGAGGACGAGACGTAGGATGGAGATGCTTAAATGGGGAGGGTTTGCGTATAGCTATAGAGGATGTTCTTCGTGTTCCTGGAGTGGCTTGCCACTACTCTGAGAAACCTGTATGGATTGGATGCTTTCTACATCATCGATGGGATCCTGCTTGTAATTCTGAAGGGTGATGTTGTACTTTGTTCCATAAAGCGTGTCATCGAATGCAGATGATGCTGGCAAGGGCGGGATACCGCCCGCGACTCCGCCTGCTCCGCCGCTGGTCCCTGTTGTAGGCTGGGTAGATTCGCTGCTACCTCCACCGTTCGTCGGATGTCGTACAGACATGTTGACATTCCGCGACGTGACCTATATGGATCGGATTTCAGTAAGGGAGAAGGAACATCTAACCTCTTCCACACCGAGAGCCGGTCCAACGTACCCAATGGATTGTAATCACGTTGATGGTCACATCTGCGGTGCACATAGAGAGACACATGAGGCCGCGTTCCCGTCCCTGTGCGATGGCAAGCGTCAGGATGTTGGCGAGCGAGACGAGCAGACACACGATCGACGCGACGACGGTGCGTCGGGTCAGCTTGTACAATCGTGTCTGACGCCAATTGCGCTGGGTTTGGGTGAAGGTGCTGTTAAGAAGAGGTTTCACAAAGAGATACGTGAGGTATAAATTCAAGAGCTTGAAATAGAATGATAGAGAGTCAGCATCGGAATGCAAGTGATCGCTTTGCGCAGCATGATCGATACTCACAAAATCGTAGCACTATCCATATACCGAGTGAGTAATTCTGACCCGCTTTCTGTTCCTGAACAATGTTACGTACCATGAGCGGTATACTTGAGATGTTTTGGAGGCCAATGATGCATGTCCCGTCTTCCAAGAGGTAGTTGTTTCGGAAGATGATCTAAGAAAATGTGGAGGAGCATTTTGCTCTGTGTCACAATGGGAACGCAAAAAAAGAAAAAAAACCAAGGACCGCTCTGAAACTTACCATTAAGATGAAGATACCAACATAGGGGCAAAGTAAAATCATGTGGAATCTGTACTGCGATGAATCGAAGCGAGAGCACCGGAAATCCGAGACCAGATGCACACGTTCAATAAGCCTGTAGTAGATTGGCCGGTCAGACGTCGATGTTCTCCTGATCTTTTTTCTTGTGTAGCTTACCAGGCATACAAGACGATCTTGGTCATTGCATAGCAGCATGCACAAATCAAAATACCCATGGTGCATGAAACAATGTTGTCTGGTATTACATGAATAGAAGCAGTTTGGAAGGCGGTTGTCGAGTGAGCGGAGGAGCAAATAAATAAAAACCGATAATTGCAGTGGAGAAGAAAAAAATAAAAAACTCACGATTATTTGTGGAAACAATAACAATTGCAAAGACCGAAAAGGTCCAGGATAATATATAGAGTATAAGTACGAGGAAGCGCCCGTACGTCAAGGTATCGAACCGTTCCAGCTTTGATTTGGATCCCATGGCAATAGCCATGATCGTGATACATCCCAGCGACAGACACTCTGCCATGATCTCGAAGCCATCTGGCCCATCAGGTTGTAAATAATAATCCATCGTTGCCTATCCCAACGTGCTGAGGCTGTCTATGCTGCTTTCTGTTCTGATGCTGACAGCGGACCGAAGATTCGTCACGTGGTTCTTCTGCCGGAATTACCGCTAGCGTTCGTAACGGATAAGCGAAAAAAAAAAAAAAAATTATGGCAGAATTATAGAATGTCTTTCGTGACGATTGAAAACGGACAAGCTGGGGTGAATTGGCAGGGGAAAAATATCGGCCTCGTCCTGTAGAAGTAGAAAAAAAAAAAAGAAGAAAAAAGAAGGAAGGAAGCTGATCGGAAACACCGGTTTTTATAGTAGGCCATCTGTTCTTATTGTCAAGTTAACATTGAGATATTACACAAGGCACGCAAAAAGGCAAGATCGGCAGGTTGCAGATATGGTAATATTCGAGTAACCCAGAAACGAGAAAGAACGCATGAATAGGTCAAGGACTCAAGTTTTTTGGGCCGCAAAATGCTATGGGCTTGTCGCCTTTTTTTAACCCTGTTTCTCGGTTTTGACAAGGGGGCTTTGGCGGGTTGTATGAGCGTGATGAGGGTGGCTGACTGCATCTGTTTTGTGATACCTCCCCATCCCCGCGTCCCTCGGGTTGCGGAACACCATCATTTTGGGGGGAGCAAGGCGAGAGAGAGAAAATATTCCTTTCGACCAAAGGGCCTTGGGATCGCCACAGATGAGGACTCACTGAATTATCACGCCATAAAATAACTTCTCCATCTTTTAAGGTTCTGCCGCTATGTTGATCACTCGGCCGCCTTTGTTCCACCATTTCTATTCCTAGTTAAGCGCGCCGGACTCTGTTATATCCACATTGGCCTATCCAGCCGGCCAAGTGTTTCACCTTCCACATCTCCGCAAACATGGTTTTCTCTCACATGGGGCATCCGTTCATGGTGCGGCCGCAGGAATTATAACTTAGGTGCGGACAAGGTATACTCCCCTCAAAGTGCTACTCCGGTGATCGAATATTGCTTTTTTTTTTTACCAAAGAAAAAAGAATGGATGCACCACAACTTCATATCGCATGGTTTCATAAAAGCTCAACGTGGGCGGACAGGAATAGCAGCCTCCAATTGGACAGGATGGATATTTGCGAGCTGAGATACATGGTTGCTCTTTATTTCTGAATGGATTGTATAAATATCACCCGGGTCCAACAACCGCCCTCTCCCCCACCCCTTTCTCAATTCTGATGCAGATAGAAGATTGGTAACCCGGCACCCTTCGGTGTTAAGCTCTCGCTCTGGCGGTACGTGAAATTCTTCCTCGGCGGAGATGACGAAGCCCAATGCACGCACGATGTCTATGTATTATCACACCTCTTTGGCGAGTTGTTGAGTTCCTCAAGATCGAGCAGTATTCAAGAATGAGAGGGGTTCATAATACTAGTGTAATGGCATAGACCACCTGTATAGGCAAGGATCTACTGCCCTGTGCGTCCCGATATGTACACAAGCAATGCGTTCTTCAGAAAACAACTCATTAAATATTATGCAATGTACTTTTTCCCCCAAAGCCTTGTGTATCATGTGCTGCATGAACTACGTATGTGGATGCGCGTTATGTTATGCAATGACACGCACTTCTGCTTGCATCGAATACCTGAATGCATGCATCCATGCCACGCAGTGCTTCAAACCACCTTGATCCATTCTTCGGCCACGTGGAAAAGGGTGCATGCAACAAGTAATGTGTACACAAATATGAGATGACAAAGACGGTGTTTTCTTTGGGGGATGGGAGATTCCCTTAGAAAGTGCCCCCTTAATGTACGGGCTCGGTGGCACACACCGAATCAAAATTAATAATTGACAGCCGTCTTCATTTACCGCAACGCCTGCTCATTATGCTGCCGGGCATATTAATAAAGCCACACAGCATGGTCTACAATGATGGCATGTTGTTACCTTGCTCGTTTTGTGTTCTGCGTGCAACGGACCTACGCGGTTACTGCGCCTCCCATGTGGGTTGCCCAAACCTATTCCTCCCTTCTCCCTAAACTCGCACATATATATTTTGCGCCTCGCTAACATGTATTTACCATCCACACCATACCGGATACAAACGCGGAACCAATTAGTGTACAAGGGATCTATGGAAGGCAAGGGAATCATGTGGGGATAGCCTAAAACCGAGGAACTATGCTCTTCTTTGTGCATGTATAATTACTCTACTGGTGTGTGTGTGTGAATGTGTGGTTGGGGAATGCATATCATATTTGTTGCGCCTGTGTGTGAGGATGTCGCGGGGTTCTATGGCGCAAGAATCCCCCACGCTGTCTCAAGATCTCTTGGGGCACTCGGCAGTTTGGATATACACCGCAATACGTTGCAAATTTGAAGTTCTTGAGTGCGGGAAGCCCATTGACAATATCGATAATGTCTTCTGTGGTGATCCCGTCGCAGAAATTTAGCTTGAGGGACTCGAGGTGTCTACCGCCTCCCTTAGCACAGAACTCTTTGAGACCTGCAATCGGCATATCCGTCAGTCCGAGAAGTTCGAGCCGCCGAAGGCGTGGTGTGCCCTTGACCATGGCCCGGAGGGCCCGTGCGTCCAGACGAAGATAGTGCTGAAGGCGATCGGAAATGTGACCAAAGTCGCATGTAATCTGGAGCGACTCAAGACTTGGGCATTTTGCAAGCAGGATGGCTAAGCTGCGCTCGATGGACAACCAGCTCGGCGTCCCCCCAGAAGGATCGGCGCTCTTTTCGGTCGACAGCCGAAGCTCGCGGAGACGCAGGGCCCCGCAGGAACTTGACCCAAGGTCGCAGAGCACATTGGGTCGAATTGCGTCATTGTCGTAAAAGAGATATACAAACTCGAGCGTCCGATGGTGCTTAGCGACAATCGTCCTCAGATCGCCACGTCTACCTAACCAATTGCCTGTGAATACCAACACCTTGAGCCCGCTGTATATTTTTGGATTCCGCTCAGTCGCTTCAATGTAGTCCTGCCAATCGAGCAGCGTGTCGGTGCCTTGCGCTGGAACGACGCAGCCAGGACTGACGACGCATATCCGAAGAAGTCGGCTTGCCTTGGCCGCATTGTACACGCACCGTGTATGGTTCCCCGGATCATTTGCGTCGAGGTACAGCGATACGAGATTAGAGCAGTTCTTGAGTGCCCTCTCCAGCAGACGATACAGTGCCTTGTTATCCTCCTTGTGGTCGACGAGCGATATCTTGATCCTTGTCAATCCAGTACAAGAAGCCTGTGCGATCAAGGAAGGAACAGGCTGCTCTCTTTCCAACTGCTGGTCCCATTGCCCTTGCTCTGTCTTGTCCTCCTGCTTCAAGGACGGCTGTTGAAGCGGCGACGGTCCCATGAACATTGCCGCCGACATCTTTAAACCTGATGACGAAACATCGTCCTCCACCGACGTTTTTTCGATCGTCAAATACTTAAGATGCGTTGCTCCTGCAAAAATGCCCACAGCAAGGCTAGCGTCGATCATGCAGTCACTGATCCTCAAATCAACAAGGGAAGTGTGTTTGGATAAGACTAAGGACATGTAGATACCGGTATTGACATCGAACGATGAGAGGTCGAGGCGGTCGAGTACTGGGCTGGACGCGTTGAGTTAACCAGGTCTCTGTCTCTGTCCCTGTCTCTGTCTCACTCCCTCTCTGCATTTTCTAGGTACGAGATACCAGGAGTACAATCACCCTCCCCATTCGCCTTACCTAATGAACCACAATATTTTGCGTGCCAGAGCATTCTCAGCAGATCAATCGACAGTGGTCTAGCCATCGGCCCTACAAGACGAACTTGCTCACTGCTGCCGTGAGCAACAGCATTAGCCAAGGAGCAATCGCTTTTCGGCATGGTCATTCTCAGTCGATCCCAGAAAACAGGCCATTGGCTTATGATATGGGACCAAGTCTGGCAGACCATGAAGCACTGGATCAAATCTCGGACAGACAGATGAGACAGAATTGGGTAAATAAGCTCAATAGGTAGGATGATCAAAAAGTTGACTCCATTGAGAGCTGAATGGCATATATCTCTTGTTGATGATTGCAGTGACGGTGATCGCGGGCGCTTTGATATTCTACTGCTCGATCGTAAAAAGACAAGATTACGCATGACTTTCAAGTACCGATGCATAAAATGGGAAAAGTAAAAAGCGTGGGATTGAGATGAAGTATTGGTAGTGAGTGTCGGGAGGAGGGGAGTGTAAACGAAAAGGTAGGTGGGGCTCTCGGTCTCTCTTTACAAGTATTATAGTGTACTACAACAACAGCATATCATGAGGAAGCGATGTTTTGTTGGAACTGTCCTTGGAGAAGATGTATCTTCTTTTTTTTTGCCTAAGCTAAAGCCGCCGATCTTTTGCTCTCCCTTTTCTGCGCCGCGCCCCGGCGCCATACGCTTATTCTTTTCACCTGCTTTGGAACTCTCTCACCTACTCCTCCTTTATGTCCTGGACAGGAAATCACATGCCAAAATAGAGCGGTGATGGCAAGAACTGTCGGTCTTCAAGTCCACTTTTGTAACAAAACCGGTTGGTCATATGTCGCACAACATTTAGTGCTACGATTGCCTGAATGGACAAGGAACTGATGAGAGCAGGGCGGAGCAATGGACCAAATGGGAAAAAAAGAGAGGACAAACGGTATGTAACCGTCATCTTGAAAAGATACGAAAGAGGTGTATAACCTGAGAGATAGGAGTCATGGAGTCGGCGATGATCTGGAAAAAAAAAAGTATCAGTTCGATATGGCGTACAAAAAAGCGGGGTAAACGCTTGTGGTGCACCAATATTCAGATCAGCCCGTAGAAAAGCTGTGCGTCGATATGCGTGAACAAAATTACAGGCTGCTATGCCTAGCATAGCCCTCTAATCATCTTTACGGATTGTGTATATATTCCGGGGCATATGCTTGCTGTGCAGTGCGAAGAATAACAAACCCGTCTCCGTGTATCTTCTTTTCTGTCTGGTACTACTGTATACTTACATGTAATCCTATCTAGATCCAGCGATCCGGATGCACTCCCGATGCAATGTACATACTCTGCCGCATTTACCAAACAGGCCTGTCACTTTGACAGCGTGGACTACGCAGCATTCGGAACGAAGGAAAAGAAATATGTATCCTTTCTCGGCAAGAAAAATAAAATTACTACCTCCGTTGGACGATGATCTGTCATGCACGGAGGACAAGGCATCCGGACCTTCCAGCACCCCCTCGATAATGATGACCAATCGCTAGAGATATCATCTTTTTCACATGTTGTCATGACAGTTTACTAACCCCACGTGAAGAAAGATTTCGTCCATGATGTCAGCTCGTTCATCCCAATTAGGCAATCTCTTGAAAAGTTATATTAATCAATTCCTTTCCCCCACCGTATTTCGCGAACGCTCTCTTTCTCTTCTTCCCATTTACCCGTTCAGACAAAACGCACATGTCACCACAGGCCAGACTTAATGCTGTCAAACAGCATCTCACTCCTGAGCAGGAGCATGCCAGAGCTGTCGAGTAAGGGACCCATTGCAAAGGCCTCAAGTTTTTCCGCGCTCTTGCCATTAGCGCCTTAACATGTTAATCCCTGCATTTTAGCCCTGTTGCCAGCATGAGTGAGGAGCGCGCAAAGGCTGCTTTTGATATCCGCCAATTGACATATCTCTTGGATGGCGGTGAGAAGGCTACAGAGGTGATTTCTTTTTCGGGGCATATATCACTCGTGTATTCTTTTCGCTGACTGCGAGTTTCTGTTTCTGTTGCCCCTTAGTTACGCGAGCGCATGATGCAGGAAATCGAGCGCGATCCGCTTTTCAAGGTTTATGATATCTATGATATTACCAAGGAGGAGCTCCGTGAGCGCACAATGCAAAAGGTAAATGACGGTGTCATGGATTTCAAAGAAAGGAATGGCAAAGTCTCACAAGCAGCCATGCATATAGTTCCGAAGCATGATCCATCACCTCCAGAACGAGTCCGTTGACACCTTTAAGAAGCGCATGGAGGTCATTAGTTTGATCGACCCTGGCTTCTGGACCCGATTTGGTGTTCATTGTAAGTTATACGATCGCGCACTCGCCCACCCCCCTTCACAAACACATGGACCAGCTTCCTGCTAAACGATCAATGCTGCTATTTTATAGATGGATTGTTCGTTGGTGCTTTGCAGAGCAATGCCAGCCCAGGACAACTTTCCTATTGGTTTGAAAAGGGCGCACTGTCATTGCAAGGCATGGTTGGCTGTTTCGCCATGACCGAGATCGGCCACGGGTCAAACGTACCTGGACTCGAGACTACCGCTACCTTTGATGAGGCTTCCGATCACTTTGTTATCCACACCCCTACTTTAACCGCTACCAAGGTAAAAAAAAAAAGTTCAAAATGGAGGCTTGCGGGAAGGATAAACCAGTAAACTCAAATACATACATTAAGTGGTGGATTGGTGGTGCAGCGCATAGTGCGACCCACGCCGCTGTATTTGCACAGCTTATTGTCAAGGGCAAAAAGTATGGCACCAAGTGCTTCATTGTTCCTCTCAGAGATCCCAAGACCTACAACCTTCTACCTGGTGTGAACATTGGTGATATCGGCAAAAAGATGGTACTATTTTATCAGCAGGTGTGGTCGCTCTAAGTTTGGCTCATGTTCGGTAATTGTTCGCAGGGTCGTGATGGTATCGATAACGGCTGGATTCAGTTCACCAACGTCCGTATTCCTCGAGGATATATGCTTCAGAAGCACACTAAGGTCTCTCGTACCGGTGAGGTCACAGAGCCCAAGCTTCAGCAACTGGTATGTATGAAAAAACACAAGAGGATGTGAGCTACTCACACAAAATGGTTGTGACCGGTAGACATACGGTGCCCTTCTCCAGGGTCGAGTTGCCATGGTCGTCGATAGCGGCAATGTCTCGAAAAAAGCGCTCACTATTGCGATACGCTATGCCGCAGTCCGTCGCCAATTTGCCAACTCCAAATCGGGAGGCATTGAGACAAAACTTCTTGATTACCCTATCCACCAGCGCCGCCTGATGCCGTTGCTCGCTCAGGCCTTTGCAATGCATTTTACGGGTACTGAGATGACTACGATGTATAACAAGATGATGTCCCGCCTTGACTCTGCCAACCCCGGCGATGCGGATATGGAGGAGGTTCTGGAGGGTCTCAAGGAGACACACGCCACCAGCGCCGGACTGAAAGCATTCTGCACCTGGAACTGTTTAACTACCATAGAACAGTGCCGACAGTCCTGTGGTGGCCACGGCTACTCTGCCTATACTGGTTTGGCTGGCATGTACAATGACTTTGCTGTGCAATGCACCTGGGAGGGTGATAACACGATTCTGGCCCTTCAGGCAGGACGTTACTTGATCTCTAGTTACCGCGATGCTATGAAGGGCAAGAAACTGTCTGCCGGTGTTGATTATCTTAATAATCTTAATGGTTTGATCAAGAAGCGTTGTGACGTCAAGAAACTCGAGGATATCTTGCAGCCGATCATTATCACCGAAGCTTGGCAGGTCGTATGCGCCAATGTGGTCCGCAATGCTGCTAAGGAATTTGAGGAGTGCTTGAAGAAGGGTCTCGACATGGATGACGCGTATGAAGAGTGCTCGCAAGCCCGCCTATACGCTGCTCGCTTACACACATGTGGCTACCTCTTCAATCGCTTCGCAGACGGTATATCCAAGGTTCAAGGCGATATCAAGCAGCCCCTGATGAACCTCTGCTTGCTCTATGGATTCTATACAATTGAAGAGAACGCGGGAGCCTTCCTTCAATATGAGTACTTTACGCCCAAGCAGATCGAATTCATTCGTGCGCAGACAAATGTTCTCTGTAAAGCTGTGCGCGACCAAGCCATTCCGCTGGTAGATGCGTTCAATTTATCCGACTTTATTGTCAACAGTCCGCTTGGTCGTGCGGACGGCAATGTCTACGAGCACTACTTTGAGCAGGTCAAACGTCTGAATCCCCAAGGAGAGCATCCCTATTTCGATCGCCTGATCAAACCCCTGCTTGAGCGTGACACGGAAGGTGCCGATGTGGAGGATGAGGAAGCTGGTTTGGAAGAGGAGGACGAAGACGACGAGTAGATTGCTCAACTTACCTAGAGCTACAGCCCTGCTACACACATTTTCTTCCCTCTCATTATTTTTACATTATACCACTCCCTCTCTCTCTCTCTTTCTCTCTCTCTCTCTCTCTTTTTGTGCCGCTTTTGCGCATGCCATTTCTGTTCCCTTTTTTTCAATCTCTAGTCTAGACCTTCTTTCGCTCATTTTTGTATGATAGTTCTTCTTGCCCGGCAACTCATATTTTTCTTCAGAGTAAAATAATATTTTATGGCTTGTTCAACTCCAAAAATTCATGCCGCGGCGAGCAAGTGCCGCTCGTGTCAATTTCTCTTTCTGCTTTTGTACCGATGCTCTTGCTACGACGATCGCCTTTACTGTCTTCCCTAAAGACATTGCAATGGGGCTCTTACCGTTATGCCGTCAGATACCAGTCATCGTCATCGTCGGATGCTGCTTATCATTACAAGCTTCGTGGTAAAGTGAGTTCTTCTTAACATTTTATGGCGATGGTGAAAGACATTTTAAGATAAAGAGGAAAACTCAATGATCGCTTCTTTTTTTCTTTTACTCCGGTGAACAGGGTCGACAGTTTATAGATCTTGTTCGGTTTGTGGCCAAGGGCGGCGATGGCGGGGATGGGTGTGTTTCGTTCCATCGTGAAAAATATCTTGCGAAAGGACCGCCGAATGGTGGCAATGGCGGGCGCGGTGGCAGTGTTGTGCTTGAGGCGTCGGCAGACGAGACGACATTGCGGCATATGGGTCGGGTGTGCACGGGAAAACGTGGGCAAAATGGCATGGGCGGTGGACGGCACGGCACGATGGGTGCGGATCTGGTGATCAAGGTGCCTATTGGGACTTTGGTGCGCGAGCGACCGCTTCCTGCGTGGGTCCAGGCGGAGAAGGAAGATGATGAGGACGGCGACGAAGGGGAGAGCATGTCGAAGGATCGATGGGTATACTTTCCGCGCGAAGAGGAGGCGCGGGATCTGAAGCCGGGGCAGGTCAGCTATTTCAAGCAAGCGCAGCGGATGATGGAGCAGGAAGACCGATATCTCCGGTGGAAGGCACGACAGGAGATGCATAGCGCACCGATTGAGGTGGATCTTCTGGAGCCGGGGCAACAGGTGGTGCTCTGCCGCGGCGGACAGGGCGGGTATGGCAACCCGCATTTCATGACGACCGAGAACCGGTCGCCCAAGTTCGCGACCAAGGGCCGCAAGGGCGAGACACGCTCTTTTGAGCTCGAGCTCCGGACGATTGCGGATATTGGCCTGGTGGGGATGCCCAACGCCGGCAAGTCCTCCCTTCTGGGAGCGATCTCGAACGCGCATCCCAAGATGGCCGATTATCCTTTCACGACCCTTCACCCCTTTGTCGGGACAGTCGATTATGCCGACACGTTTCAGCTAACGGTCGCCGATATTCCGGGCCTGATCAAGGGCGCACATGAGAACATCGGCCTCGGCCACGCCTTTCTCCGTCATGTTGAGCGCGCAAAGATCCTCATCTACGTGATCGACTTGAGCGGACCCGCGCCTTGGGACGATCTCGAGACTCTCAAAAACGAACTCGAGGCCTATCGTCCCGGACTCACCGAGCGCACATCCCTCATCGTCGCCAACAAGGCCGATCAGGTCAAGTCAGCCAAGGTGAACCTGGCAAAACTTCAGGCGCTCGTCAGAGACATTCCCATTGTCCCTGTATCTGCACGCTATGAGAAGAACATTCTCAAGTTGACATCCATGATGCGGGTGCTGGTGGAGGAAGCGCGCAGAGAGCAAGAATTGGAGGCCGCGAGACTACGGACGGAGGAGGGAGAGGGAGAGGACATCAATGGCGTGTAAAATGAATACGCCTTTATATAAGTAAAAAAACGTAATAATGATTCACATGGTTCCCCATCCCCGCAGTATATATACATCCACCATTTCCCAGTATCAAAGTCGTCGAATGGACAACCATAGATTTGCAACATTTTATATATTAAGCTCGATAAGACTAGTACGTAGCGCCAAAAGTCTTGACCTTTACCTTTGTACCAGATCATTGCTCCCTAGTACAATTACAGGCAACCAGGCGCTTCCTGCTTCAACAGATTTTTTTTTACCTTCCTCGGCAAGGCCACAAGTTTTTCCATACCTCTACTGTGCAGCCTTCCAGTCAAACCCAGGCTATTCATTAGCAAATAAGACCCTTACCTCGCTCGGGTCGTCCAAAAGTCCTATCAAAAAGAGCTGAGCGTCAAATTGCCCTTTCTCGCTCGAGGACCGCCATTCCATCCTTACAATATGCATCTGAGTTGCCTTCCTGGTATATTGAATGCGCTCAGCACCTCGAAGACACGTGGAGCATTGCCGTCACACGGTTTCCTTTCAAGCGAACGTGCTCTAAACCTTTTTCCTGGACCCAAGGCAGCGCAAGAAGAGGCCTCAATGGGTTGATGGCAAGCTCGACTGGGCGGCAGGGAGATGAGGGGAGACTGTCATTTGGTCCGACGCATCCTATTCCCCGCTCCTAAAACATAATAACGGTGTCTTTGCAAACAAGACGAGAGGCTCCTTCAAAGGTATGTCCTCCCCTCCGCCCACCCGTTTAATAGGGTGGAGGCTCGGTCATGATGTGGAGCTGCTGCTGCTGCTGCTGCTCCTGGGCTGGAGGTCTGGCGGTCCTTTGGTGAGATTAAAAGGGCAAGATCAACCAGGAAAAAGTATGTCTAGTGTCCGAGCAGCCATTTCCTCCCTTGGCATGAGAAACGGAAGGATGAGCATGGCCACGACTTTATCTTTCAAGAGGATGGAGCCAGTTACCATACTGGCCAGCTATGCGACCTGGCGGAAAGAGAATGTAGAGGTCGATGGCTTTGGCTGCTGGTCAGCACACCAAAGTCCAGACCTTCACACGATCGAGAGCTTCTCGTAGGACTTGGGCGACCGAATTGCGAACCGGTGACCATTTCTGAACAGCCTTGACGAGCTGGAGGCGGCTCCCGATGAAGAATGCAGACTTATTGACAAGCATGTTTGTGAGAAGCTTGTGGGAACAGTGCCAATAAGACGCCCGGCAGTTGTGAAGGCTAGGCGGGATGGGGCGGAGACATCTGATATTAGATACTTGTATATTTGAAAACCTCATGTGCTTTTTGAAATATCTACCAAGTTTGACCGTGGTATGAAAAGGTTTGCTTACGACACTTTTCACGTTGAACAATGGTATTGTTGAAGTGAGGCTAAACCTAGTTATCGCTCCATGGGGGACCCTGATAGGAGAGGGCCTATAACTCTTCCCGTCAGCAACCAGGAGACGTTTTAAGTCCCAGCTGGTCTTCGATACAGGCCCGTCCGCGGGGGGCGCACCGTGTTGCGGGCGCTTGCGTTGGTTAGCCCAACCGTGAAGGGGACGCTACGAAGGACTGCGTCGATGCTCTGGCCACTCAACTACCGCCGTAGCGCACTAGGAAACCTCGCTTCGGCGGAGCGGGCACGAGTGTACAACCCTGGGACCAGGACTGGGCCGGAAGGCTCGCAGGAGACCAAGGCAGATGCGGGTACCTTGTCTCTGTAGCGTGTAGGCCCACGGCCATCGACCTCCTCGTGGTTGCTTCTGGAAAAACAGATTCTCCCATCGTTCGGGTCAACTGGACCATCCAATTAGCATATCATTGCTATCCGCAAGCAGGCAACAGCCTCGCTCTGTTCGGCTGAGATAATCCAGCAACAACGCTGCCAATCTCCATTACATAAATACTTGTACGTATAGGTCGTGAAAAAGATTGATTTTAGAAGTTTTTTGAAGGAAAGGTATATATAGAGCGTACGGCGCATCTTCGCGGTTTTTGTCTGCGGAAATTGGTGAATGGAGAAGCACTCCATGATATAGCAAAGGCCGAGGATATTGCTGCGCATAGACTTGTTCTAAAGAACGCTCCCACTCTTGGTCAGCTTCCAGGAGACCCTGAGCAGCAGCGACTTCTTGGAATGTCTGATATCCTTTGTTCTCGGAGGCTAAGGAGATCGTCGAATCTCCTTGACCCGCAGCGCAGAGTTCAAAAGCAGACAAAGACAATGGGACCCCCCCATGTTGGGACAACGGAGCAGCATATGTGATCAATGCCATGACATTTTGGATTCCTACAGAGTCTCCAAATCAGAAAACGTGTTTTCAGTGAACAGCAACCATTGCCCACGTTTTTGATCGATATGAAAAGGATTTCTCAGTGTGCGAGTACTGCAGCTCAAAAGCGTCAGTACCTGAGAGTATATCCTGACGCACGATAACCTCTCCAGGATTATTTCGAGTCAGGACAAATGTGTGTACGCGAAAGGTTACGATCAGCGCCGTGGTGATGACAGCATCGTTGGTGCCTGTAGCAACAGGCAAAGGAGCGTGGTGTCGTCGCTAAGCGTAGGACGTTTACTTTTGTTTTGCTATTTCCATCATGGTTGTTGTTGTAATGGGCGCGGATAGCAAAGAGATATATTCATAGCTTTTACCTTAATGAAATACTGTGCATGGCTGATGATTAACACGTTCGTTAGAGGCAGAGTGTGCCAGTGCAGCTCTCTTTGACCTGTCTCTGCTTTTTATTCATTTCATTCACAAAGACTAAAATTTGAAAGCTATTTTGCAAATTATGATGGCAGACACGATGTACAAGCATCATGCGCTTGTTTGGGCCTTTCGGCTTGTGATTCACTCGTTCTCAGAACGCTCATTTCCTGATTTTGGGATGTAGTATTGACTCCATGCACCTGCAGAACGAGTTCCAATACCAAAGCACGTACGGCGGCTCGCAAAGACACGTTTTTTACCGGTTGCCTCATTCTTGCATAGTCTATGATTGTAACCATCCTGCTAACTCATAGAGCGTGTACCTGGTGCGATATATGTAGACAGCGGAGCTGGCTCTGAGCTCCGGCTTGGCTCTAGCTCAGAACAAAATAGAAATGCTAACTTTGTACATGTGGACGATGGTGCCAATCCATGGCAGGTTGAAATCCCGTAAAGAAGTTTATCTGCAATAAATCAATGGCAGAGTCCAGAACTAAGTTTTTGATCTCCGGTCTCCTCCCCCCGCCCCTTTTCGGATGGGGCGGGAAGCGCGCGGAAATTATTTTGGCAGTGAATATTGCTGAAACGTCAAATTTATAGCTCCTGAGACGGGTTATTCGAACGATAAGAGGCGGTCAGAGGCCAAAGAGTGCTCAACCACATAGACGATCATGATCGCAAAGAGGTCATTTTTCGATGCAATGCATTACGATAGATGGATAAGGGAAAGGGAAGGTCTTGTGTATGAGAGAAAAGAAAACGAGCGCATTGTTTAGCTGGTGGGGGGGGGTAAGATGGGCATTAATTTCCCTTGTGTTTCAGATGACACTGATGAGTGGTTACAAAAAAAAAAACATAAGAACGCGTTTCAATGCGTCCATTCCACCCGACCCAAAAAAAAAAAATATGCCATTGTGAAAATATTGGGACTCTGGTCTGGACTAAAAGTGTCTTGGGCTTGGCAGGCACGCGCTACTGGGGTTCAATTCAAGCATAGAAACACGCAAAAAAAAATTACATTATCAAAATTTTATCAGTGCAACAAGAAATAAGAAATCTCGTAAAAAAAGGGCGTATCTCACGCGTTGCAAAAGCTGACCTATGACATCTGCAACCTTGGTGTCATCCGTTTTTTCAATACATCAGGAGACTCTAAATGTGAGACGCGTAAAAAAAAGATTGCCTCAACGCGCTCCTGGGTTCACGCGATTAAGGAACAAAGGAAAAAAAAAAAAAACGGAGGTGCATTAAATGTGGCCGTATGATGATTTTTTTTCCTGTGTTTTTATTGAGTAAACATTTAAGATATGGGTAATGCATACAAGCTCATTAGATGAGAGAGAGAGAGAGAGAGAGAGAGAAAGAAAGGAGAAAAGAAGGATGTGTTGGTTTCTTTAGAGAAATTGGGTGCTTTGAGATGCCTAGTGGTTTAATCGCTGTTGGCCTACAAGAAGATGCGTCAAAAATGACATACAAAAAAAAGTGGCTGATGAAGGCAAGAATTACTTACAGCAGCCTTCTCGGCCTCGTAACGCTTCTTATCAGCTTCGGCCTTGGCAACATAGGGCTATAAACAATAGATGGATAAGCATCAGATCAATAAAGCCAAAGCTTACAGCTAGCTAACTTACAGCCTTCTCCTGTTCGGACATGTTCTTCCACTTCTCACCCAAAATCTTGCCGATAGAGCCTAAAAACACACACACATACAATAAGAATACGAATAAGAGAGACGGAGAGAGAGGGAGGGCGCCGCAGAGCGAGGGGCGCTAGGCATGTTGTAGGCTGGGAAATACTGAATTGGCAACCTACCAAAGGAAGCATCAGGATTCTCCTCCTTGACCTTGGGGCGCTGGTCCTGGGAGAAGAACATATAGGCAGAGAGACCGCGCTTGGGACCGGTCTTTTCCTTCTTTCCGCGCTTGCCGTTGGCCTTGGCAGCAGCGCGCTTATCCTTGGTGGTTTCCTTGGGCATGTTTATCTAGAGAAAGGGGAGGGCGCGATGAGCAATGAGCAAGAGGAGATGGTCGAGAGGCGGGAGGCGGAGGAGAGGGATAGACCAGAGTGAGGCCACTGGCGAGCACTGCTTGGGGAAGGGAAGGCACAGGTAATTTTGATTTTTTGATATTTGACGGCAACTCACGTATTAGTTGGGCACACACTGAGTGGAGAGTATGAGTGAGTGGGTGAGTGAGTGAGTGAGATAGGTGTAGGAGTGAGTGGGGTGCTCGCCGCTCACACCCGCCTAACCGTGCAAAAAAAACCTCCTCAGCTGGGTTCCGATTCATCATTAGCTCCTAGCCAATCACCTTAGTCCGACCCATATTGTAGAGTCACGCTCCCCTAAAGTGATACAGTTCCCAAGAGCTGCCTGCGTCTCTATTGGTGCTGTTCGGGCATCACGCTCATTCCCGCTCTCTCTCGCTCTCTCGCTCTTTTCGCCTCGGACCATTCTTTCTCTATCCAATTATGGACCTACCGATAACAACTTCCTCTCTCCTTTCCTGCTTTTGGAAACCATCCTGCATTTCCCCCAAAACAGGTACTCTATGCGAAGAATCCTGGTATCCCTGTTTCGCGCGGAGATGAGGGAAATAGTGCACCTAACAGAACTGAATTTCCCATAGTCCCCCTTTTTCTACCTCCTCTCCTTTTCCTCTCTTTATCTCTCTCTCTCTCTCTCTGCGCCCCCCCCAACACACTCACACGCAACCGGTCCTGCTGGCCATAAAATATTAGCGCGCACGAGCGTGAACTACTGGCAAATGATCCTTGAGAGTTTTGTTCCTTAGCTATGAACGTGACAAAGTCGATTTCGAACTCCTGGATCGCACCAACGTTGAACGACTTCGAGAGTCATAATCATCAACTGTGAAACCTGTATACTAAATTATATATGCATTGAATGTATGGTCCTGACCAAGACCCGGACGTTTCACTGTCTCTCCACCAGATGCATACTATCTGACGCACGTGGTTCAGCCTTCATCACCCTCTACCAACGGCCCATTTATGACCCTTGGGTATCTCTCTCTTTCTTATCTCTTGGCATCTTTCGCTTACTCTTTCGCCCATTTCTTCTTTTGGTATGCGTGCGGCTTGCTCTCTATATCTTTATGCATGAACAATTAAAATAGAATTACGGCTGCTAAAAAGTATGCTTTCATTTGTCTATCCGCCATCAGCGAAAACACCTCCAGTACTGCGATTGCACCTGTTTTACGGTCTCAATGGTAGCTATGCACTCAGCACTCGGCATGGTGATTGCTGGTATCTCGGGTGGGTCACCAACCAATACTGACATGCAAGCCGCCGCCGAGTTTGCGATAGACTGGAGATTATAACCTCCCTCAAGCGTCACGACCAAGTGACCGTTGGCTAAGCTTTTAAGCTGGTGCATCATTTGACTATATCCTGCAGGTGTTACATGGCATTCACCAATATAATCCCCGTCGGCTGCATCAAACCCTGCAGACACTTCGAACACAAAGAGTAATCGTTAGCCAAAGTGCCAGTACATTATACTGGGAAAATAACATCATACCGATCACTAGGGAGGGACCAAATTCTAAGCCAATGGGCATCACTATCTGCTGGAAAGCGTAAAGATAATCCCCGTCTCGCATCCCTGCACTTCTCCAAGGGATATTGACCGTCCTAAGAAGTTGCGAGAAACATCAAACTTAATCATCCTGTGCCCTTTCAAGAGGCTTCTTCAACCTGATACAAACCTTCCTTTTCCATCACCCTCACCGACGTATGATTCACTACCACATCGATCGTAGGGATAGAAGTTGCCATCCTCGTATCGATGTAGGGAGATATAGAGGACATCCTTGTCGTCGTTTGTTAATTTTTGAGTACCGTTTCCTAATCGTCAATCAGCTGATGCATAGCGGACAGTGCAATCTGTTTGCGGCACAATTACCGAAATGAATATCCCTAAGTGAGTCAGCATCAATGCCTATCGCTTTCTTTTTTTTCTCGTCCACCCTTCTTTATGTGTAGCTTTGCTTACCAATCCACGACCAAAATGCGACCCACCTGTGGGAAATGATCTCGAAGATGCCGGATAGCGATCGCCACATTGTTGAACACACAGAATCCCATGGGACAATCCATCTCGGCATGGTGTCCCGGAGGTCGAACGATGGCAAACGCATTCTTGACCTCGTCTTTGACGACAGCCACACATGCCTCAATCACAGACCCAGCAGCGAGGAGGCCAGACGTGAAGGACTCGGCGTTGAGATAGATCGAATCATAATAAACGCCCAGCGACGTCAATTTTTCCAATGTCATATCTATAGATCCAGCAGTAAAGAAGGATCAATGCCTCTCTCTCTCTCCCTTTCTTTCTTTTTTTTTTTTCTCATAGGCTTTGTACGATGCACACCTTCAAGGTACTGCATTTCCTGAAAATGCCTGACGCTATGAACCTTCAGCACTTCTGATTTTTGTGCATATCGACTCTCGATCCTCTTACAGTCCTTCAGTAATCCTTCGCGCTCTAGTTGACGATAGATAACGTAGATACGAGAAGGTGATTCCGGATGCGGCTCATCGGGATACTCCAGATCAGCAAGCTGCTGGTGGAAATACATTGAGATGTCATAAACGTAGCCGGTCGGTAAGAGGCGGCGGTCGCGCGCTTTGCTAATCGCTTGACATGTGCTTGTTGATGGGCTTTTGGTGCGGCCCATTGATTCGTGCTTCTGTGCTTGCTCTTTTCTTCCCTCTCTTTTCTTTTTTGGTAAAGCAAGCTCCTCCAAGAAAAGAAGAAGGAAAAAGGGAAGCGGAAGGGGCGGGGAGCGGCACTTGTATTAACTATGCCTCGCTGCGTGGCTTGAAAATACGGTTCCTCAACAACGATTCAAGCAGTCTTTCCCACTCTTTTTTTTTAAACGAAAAAAGAAAAAAGGCGCTACAGTCCTCTTTGACATTGCAAATTCCATCTTTGCTAGAACCCTCCAATAATACACTTCTTTAATGGATCCAGCACCTGAATCGGTTACGCTTCTTCCTAAGGATCGCAACTTTGAGGGTGGCGATTCGCCCGCCCCAGTTGCCAAACGTAGAAAAATGTATAACGGCAACTTCACGGATGCGCCGAACGAAAGCGATGACGAGACCAACAACGATCGCGAGTCAATGGCCATCGACGATTTGAGCGGCAACCCCCCTTTCAAACCGCATCGATGGCAGTCGACTATTGAGGAAGTAGTCAAGGCCATTGTCTCGATCCGCTTCAGTCAGGTCGCTGCATTCGACACAGAAGGTTGAAAATACTTTACTCTTCTTGCGTTTAATGTACTGCATTTGCTTAAACAGAACGTATTTTATAGGCCCCGAGACGTCTGAGGCCTCCGGTTTTATTGTCGATGCTGAGAAAGGTATTATCCTCACCAATCGCCATGTAGCTTGTGCTGGTCCTTTTGTTGGTGAAGCCATTTGCCACGATCACGAAGAAGTTGATGTGTTCCCCATTTACCGAGATCCTGTGCATGACTTTGGCTTCCTCAAGTGAGATCTAAACCAAAGACTGCGGATATCTTCCCACCAGGCAACTAACATCATTCGGATTAGATTTGATCCTTCTAAAATCAAATATATGCCCGTGACTCAAATTGAGCTGCGGCCGGAACTCGCCAAGATTGGGTTGGAAATTCGCGTTGTTGGGTAAGTTTGTAGCATAGATTTCAGTAACTATATGCGAGAACAAATCGAGTTGATGATGTTATGCATGCATGTATGCAGCAACGACGCCGGCGAAAAGCTCAGTATTCTGGCTGGCTCCATTTCACGTCTCGACCGCAACACTCCCGATTACGGCGACCTGACTTACAATGATTTCAACACATTCTACTTGTAAGTCTGATGATCTACCCTATCGAAAGAGTACGGTCTTGATAGAGAGAGAAAATAGACAAGCCGCATCCAGCACGAGTGGCGGAAGTTCGGGTTCACCTGTCATTGATATTGAGGGTAACGCTGTCGCATTGCAGGCGGGCGGTCACACCAAAGCAGCAACCGATTTCTTTTTGCCACTTGACAGAATTAAACGCGCTTTGGAATATGTGCGACGCGGGGAGGTCGTTCCCCGCGGTGATATACAAGCCCAGTTCCTGTAGGTCTTGAATGGAATTCCGCATCCAAAGCAACTCATGATGAACCCACCTCGGAATAGCTACCGTCCTTTTGATGAGGTGCGTCGCCTTGGACTGAAGTCAGAGACAGAAGAAAAGCTGCGACATGCATTCCCGGAAGAGATCGGTATGCTTGTCGTTGAAGCTGTGCTACCTGGCAGTCCTACATATGGCAAACTGGAAGAGGGCGACGTTTTATTGACAATCAATGGCAAATATATCACTAAATTTGTGCCCCTTGAGGATATGCTTGATTCCAACGTTGGTAACGACATCGATCTCATGGTTGAACGTGGTGGGAAGACCTTGGAGTACCGAGTCAAGGTTGGCGATCTCCATGCTATGCAAGTATTCAGTGAAAAGGGAGAAATGAGCCGAATGGTAAAGGAGGGGTGGGAGCTGATGATCGCTGTTATAAATAGAACGCCGGATCGGTATGTTGAAATTGGTGGATCGAAGCTAAATGAGGTGTCATATCAGCTGGCCCGTGCTTATTGCGTACCCTGCCGTGGCGTATATGTTGCTGAGCCATCCGGAAGTGAGTTTTTAGAATCGTATATGTCGCCCGTTGACTGACCAAAAATAGTGTTCCGTTTGGACGGCCCCGATAACGGGTGGATCATCAAGTCAGTGGATGACAAAGAAACACCTGATTTGGACACCTTTATTGAGGTCATGAAAGGTATTCCTGATCGTGAACGGGTACCTGTGGTCTATTATTCTATTGCGGACACGCACACCATATTGGTCACTGTGGTGCAGGTGGAGCGACATTGGTCTACCTCTCGGTTAGCAGTTCGAAATGACAAAACCGGGCTCTGGGATTTCACCGATCTTGGTGAGGCTCTACCGCCAAAACCGCTAAAGCCTTCCACGAAGCGATTTGTCGAATTGGATGACAGTCTTGGGCCTTGCAAGGATCTTATCCGTTGTTTGGTGAAGGTCAGCTATTATATGCCTTGTCGACTGGATGGATTTCCCCGCAACCGTAAGCACGGTACAGGCATCATCGTAGATAAGGATAGAGGACTTGTAGTGGTAGGACGCAGTATCGTACCGACTGCAATGGGAGACTTGACCATGACGATCGCAGATTCATTGGTGATTCCAGGCAAAGTGATCGTGAGTTTAGGACTATTTGATTGTGTGGTGATACGAGATGCTTATGTTTGTGATCCAGTATCTTCATCCGATGCACAACTTTGCTTTCGTCAAGTATGACCCAAAGCTACTCGGCGAGACGGATGTAATGAGCGCACCCTTTGGCACCAAGAAATTACAGCAAGGCCACAAGGTTACACTAGTTGCACATAACCACAACCAACGCCCTGTTTGTCTGAACACGGTTGTGACGGATATTACTTGTGTGACCATTCCGCATAACGGGGTGAGATTATTGGGTGGGCGATGGATGACAGTATAGAAGACATGCTCAACAACAATTTTTTTTGCAGACTCCACGGTTCCGAGGAATAAACCAGGATGGAATCACATTGGACACACCCCTCGCCCTTCAATGCCCATCCGGTCTGCTGGCATCACCTGAAGGCGAGGTGCTGGGTCTCTGGCTGAGCTATTTAGGCGAGCGGAATATGAATGGACATGACAATGAATATCACCTTGGTCTGCACAGTTCAGCGCTTATGCCCGTGCTCAAAAAGCTGCAGCAGGGTGAGCCCGTTAATTTGCGGACGCTTAACGTAGAGCTAATGCCTGTGCAGATGGCGCAAGCAGCTGCAATGGGTGTCTCCGACGAATGGATCCGAAAGGTGCAGGATGCAAACCAAGAGAAGCATCAAATCTTCATGATCCGGCGCACAGAGGCAGGCAGCGATAGTGCGAAGGTTCTTAAGGAGCTTGACCTGATACTTGCGATAAACGGCAAGGTGATTACACGAATGGAGGAGATGGACATACAGTACGAACAAGAGGAGCTCGAGATGACGATCTTGCGGCAAAAGAAGGAGATAACTGTCCGAGCCAAGACATCGCCTGCATCAGAAGCTGGCACGAATCGAGTGGTGTACTGGGCCGGGGCAGCGTTGCAGGAGCCACACAAGGCTGTGTTACAGCAGAGCAAAACTTTGCCATCCAGAATTTACATCTCGGCACGGTCAAAGGGATCGCCTGCGTACATGTATGGTCTGACACCCACCAATTGGATCACGCACATCAACTCGATAAAAGTCGTTACGCTCGACGACCTCATCAAGGCAGTCAAGAATATCGAGGACAACACCTATGTTCGAGTCCGGTGTGTCAGTTTCGACAATGTGCCCATGATGCTCTCTGTCAAGATGATCAATCACTACTTCCCCTTGGTGGATATGGTAATGGATCCATCTGCAGAGTGCGGCTGGAGAAAAAGAGAGATTGAGTAGATAGAATTTTATATTATGTATTAGAGTGATTGGTTCTTCCTACTTGTGCGTCTGTTTATTTACAAGGATGTGATGTTACTGAAGTCAATATGCATACATACATAAGATTATTTGACGTATCATCCGGACATACATCCGAAAATGACAATGAAAGTATTGGGGGTGGTTTGGGCACGGAGCAAAGGTATGTACTTGTCAAAAACTCTAAAATCCCCTTTTGCCCGTAGCTTGCCTATACCTTCCGCGCACGCGCCCCTCCCCGATCGAGCCTAAAGAAGTGATGTTCGCCGAGAAGCAAAACAAACTTCTGGTTCCATGACAGGCTTGGCACTCTACGAATAAGCGATTGCTCAAATGACATTGGTACACATGAGTAGTCTATGCTTAGGGCATGGTGGTTTAAGCGTTTGGATGGTGTAAAGTCTAGGGCGGGCGTTCAAATATAGATTACTTGTGGGATATATACAGTATATGAGTGTGCGTGTGTATGTATGCATGGGCATCGGCCTTTTTCTAATTGGTGACCCTCTTTGATGCGCTGTTATTGGTAATGAAATCCCATTCTTTATATGAATGTCTATTCTTTTTTAATTAGGCTGCTTAGTACAGATGTGTGGGCCAATGCGCTGTGTGTGGGCACCCACGGGTATCAATTTTTTTTTTTTTTGGATGGAGATAATAAACCTCAGTTGACAAATTAGGGACGTGTTGCAGAATAACATATCGAAACACGCGTACGTACATATGCACCACTCGCTTTTTGTCAAACAATCTGATCTTGTAGATGGGATGTGGTGTTTGAGTGGATAAGTAGACGGAAAGGAATGTGGGGGGTGGGGGCGCGTTGTCCGTTGTTACTTGTCTTCTCCTCCCTCCGGGGTTGCTACATCCATAGAGAGAATCCTTTTTCATGTTCTGTATCTTACCAACAAACCCGATCCGCTTTTCTTGGACTGTTGCTCCATCCCCTTGGCTTCTCCTTTTTTGGTGCATGCTCCATTCATGTGCTGCGGTGTTGCCCGCATTCTTTGTCGATCATTGACTTGCATGGTCGTCAAACCATACAAACTTGTTTCCGTGTCGCTCTCTCTTGCACTTTCTCACTTACTCACACACTCTCTCTCTTATGTGTGTGTACAGAGAGATCTCCTCTTTGCCTCATCCCAACCAACCCCCCCAAAAAAAGTACCCTATATTTATGTATTTTTTTTATTTGTTATTTGCTTTTTTCGGATGAGAAAGAAAAGAAAATAACGCACGAGTGGCGGTTGGAAAAGAAAAAAAAAGTGGTTGTATTGAGTGAGAGAGTTGAATGCGTCTTGTGTGCATGTATAACCATATATGCACCAAAGTGCTTGTTGATTAGAGACAAACGAAGTTGTGCATTCTTATTTAGGCAAAACGCACACCAACACGCTTCTTGTGTATATGTATATATGTAAGTGAGTGAGCAAGTGAGTGACAGTCAGCTTCCTCCACGAAGAGCGGATTGGCATAATAATAAAAATAATAAAGTGTGTGAAGCATGGTGAGGCATGCTGCAATACACTAAAAATAATCCTCTCCCCATTTGACCTGTCACTTTATATAAAGGGCACACCGATTCTAATCACTCATTCTGCTTTACTCTCTAGACGAGCTCTATCCTCTTCCTCAAACTTGTCGCTTTACCTCTTTTTTTTTTTACCTTCATTTATTGCTGCTCTGTCGTGTTCTCTCTTTCTTTTTGACAAAGTTTCCCGGAACATCGCACAACGACGCTCCTTCTTCCACCCCAAAAAGTAGTCTAATTCTTGCACAAAACCGGCTTTATATTTCAATCAGTACTTTCTTCTATCGGGTAAGTCATGGGTTATTTTGTTTATTTATTCCCATCATCACCTTCATCCCGAGCAGATCAATTGACATACCCTCCGTTTGTATAAATTAGACGTTTTCCATTCTTGCCCTATTTTCCGCACTCCACCATGTATTCATCATCCCAGATGATTTCCCAGCAACAGCGACAGCAACATACCGTTGATGTTACTGTATACCCGGCGACGGTAGCAAGCACTGCCGGCAATTGCGGCTACCTCGGTGCCACCACGAATGCAGCGGCAGCTCCGTGCTTGTACACCCCGATGCAGGATATGAACTATGAATACATGCGCCGATTCAGTTACGCTGAACTCTTGTCCAATCATAGCGAGGCAAGCCTGTCCGATACGGAAACGCCGTCGCCTATCATGAATGATTATGAGGAATTCTGCTATTACCAGCAGCAGCCTCCTCCTCCGATGCTCATGATTTATGATGAAAAGAATCGTGCTTCGCCATACCTTGACTATTCATCCTACTGGCCGCCGATGTTCCCACCGTCCATCTACGGCGAGTATCTTGCCGCGAACGACGCCACCGCTGCCGCAGGACCTGTTTCGCTTCCGATTTTGATGACTACTCCGACGCCTGCATCGCCTGCCTCGCCTGCCTCGCCTGCCTCATCCGCAGATATAATGATGAGCAGCGACAGCAGCAGCAGCAGCAGTGGGTGCTCTTCGCCAACTTCCTTGACCCGCCGAGGCAAGACGAGGACGAGCACTAAAAAGAACAACTCACCGTCATCCAGCCGATCGCGCGGTCGACGAATGTCTGCCAATAACAGCGTGCCCGGTCAGAAGATGTTCACATGCCAACATGACGAGTGCGGCAAGATCTTTAAGCGGTCTGAGCACCTCAAACGCCACATCAGGTCTATTCACACGCAGGAAAAGCCGTACGAGTGCCCTTATCATGCCTGCTCCAAGCGGTTCTCTCGTTCCGACAATCTTAACCAGCACATCCGTATCCATCGACACACGTCCAAGGACAAGTCCTCCTCCTCTTCTTCTATTACTACTACTTCCCCTATGAAACCATGATTGTAATCCCCTTTATCTCATCCTTTTGCAAATCACACATCTGCATATTAACTTTGTACATTTTTTCTTCCCCAGTCTTACTTCATTTCTTGTCAAATAGGAAAAAAAAGATAAGCCCATATACAGTCCTCTTTCTTTCTTTCTCTCTCGCTGTGTGTGTGGTTTCCCCTTCGCTGCTTTCCATAATATGATGAACATGCTTTCTTATATACATTCTCTATCTCAAAGAGTCATTAAAAGCTTAAAATGATAGACCCATGCCGGATTGGAAGGCAGCTTTAATTTCCCTTGATTTCTACGCTTTAGTATTATGCTTCCTGCGGATTTAAAACAGCAGGGATGCACGGGCCTGCCCCCGTCAAAGTCATACGAAAGAAATGAACAATGCATAGCTATGCAGCAGAGAAGTCGATCGTATGAAAGGTGTGTTCGGAGGGGGAGGGAGCTGTGGGTGGGAAGAGGGAGGAGTTGATCGCCGGGGTTGTTGTACAATGTTCTCGACTGAGAAGGAAAACCCGACAGACCGACTTATCATGGGGACAAAAGTAGAAGTTCTTCTGCTCATGGGTCCTGGGAAACGTCCTTTCCTGATTTCAAGGAGAGGATGTACGGATATCCTGATTTGGTCAACCCGATCGGTGTGGCCAAGTCAGATATCATTCCGCGTCATCCAGACCCAGCTCTAGCTCTCTCTCTCTCTCCCTCATGCAAGCACGGGAGCACGTCTCCCTCTCTCTGAAAAAAAAACAAATCCCCATGACTGGATTGTATTACATGACTTGATCTATATAATCCTCCCGCTTTCCACTTTCTTTTGCAATCTTTTTACGCCCATATATTCATACACCCATGAATCAATACCCACAACAGCAGCAACTACAACAACAACAGCAGCAGCAGCAGCAACAACTGCAACAACAACAACAACAACAGCTTCATCCGTTTGGGTTTTATAATCCGGCCCACGCCCCTGCCGCCCAGGTTGCTGCCGCCCACACTTATCAACAACAGCAACAACAACAACAACAATCATTACCTTTTGCCTACCCTCACCCTGCAGTCGCCCACGTCCACGCTCAGGCCCACCAGGCCCAGATGCAGGCTGCTATTTCTGGCAATGGTCTCATTGGCCAGTTCTCATCAACAGGACCTATTCATCATTCACAACTCAACGTGCAACAACCCATGTTTCGACCTGGTAAATATAGGACATATATAGGCGCATCCATTATTCTCTCTCTCTTTCCTTCTCTCTCTCTCTCTCGCAGCGCAAAGCTCACAAATCACTTCATCTGCTTTGCAATAGGCATGACCCAGCGACCTTCATCATCCTCATCACCTTCTTCATCACAGCGATTACCATCTCCGCAAGCACAAGCAGATATGGCATGCCCAAATGGTAAAAGGTAAAAAGGAAACGCTCCTCTCCCCCCCCTCTTTTGTCGTAGCACGGATAAAACCTAAATAAGCGATTAGAATACAACAATCCAAAGCCGAACGACGTGCTGAGCACAATGCGATTGAACGTGCCCGCCGTGAGAGCTTGAATTCCAGATTTCAACAGTTGGCTCATGCTCTTCCTAATCTTCAGAACGACCGTCGCCCCTCGAAAAGCACCATCATTGAACGGACATTGGACTATGGTATAACATCGTCCGCTTGACTTTGTGTCTTTAGTGAAAAAGAGAGAGGTGAAGGGAGGGGAGGGGGGAAAGCGCATGGTGCAACATTGACATACACATACACAAAGACGCAACCAAACTCACTTGTCATCATAGTACGATTCGCGCAGATGAAAGAAGAGCGATATCGACATCAGATCTTCCTCCTCCTTAAAGACAACGAACGGATGAAGCGCCATCTGAGAAAATATCGACGGGAACAACGACAACAGCAGTATCATCATCATCCGTATGCTCCTGCCACGGCAACAGTTGCAGACTCGGGCTCTGTATCTTCCTCAGGCGACGAAGATCCTTACTTGATGACAGCCGTCCTGGGCAGCAACACTGTGCCGCCGCGCCATGCTCAATGCCATCCGTCTTCGTCTTCCATGATGATGATGATGCCCACACCACCGTCTTCGTCCATAACTACCGCCGCGGCAGCCGCCACAGCCACCGTCGCAGCCACAACTCCATGGGAACACGCTCAGTATATGACACCGTTGCCAACATCGCCCAAATGGGGCTCGCTCTCCTGCTGCGACGATGAGGACGACAGTGATTCGGCAAGTCTCACTCAGCCAAGTAAGTCCGATCCGAAGGTCTCCTTGCCTGTCCCACCTTAATTGCTATCCTGTAGCCGACGTAACGTCCTATCACCCACCACCGGCGCCCCACCACGGTCATGACCATCACCCCTATCAGCAGCAACACGTTCATCCGGTAATGGCAGCCGCAACATCCACCGTATCTGCTGGCAATGGATTTGGAAGTACGGGTGACTATATGACAGAACGTTAGTAATCAGGTGGTGTGTGTGTTTGTTTAGCGGTGGATGAATCGGGACAGGCGCAGTAGACTGATGATTGCTTGCTCGCTCGGCCAGCCATAGCAGAATATCACCCCTACGTCAAGATGGAAGCAGCTCTAAAGTGAACCAGCCATTTTCAATCGACTTACACGCACACGCTCTCTTTCTCTCTTTCTTTTCTTTACCCTAGCTCTCCTTCTATTTTCTATGCTTTCGTTGTGTACAAAGGAAAAAAACTGTCTTATGTAAATACTATTTTTTATTCCATACTACCACAGTAATATGTTCTTCACCTTCTTACCTCCCCCCCTTTTTTCTATTCCCCTGACCATCATCATCGCCCTCTTACATCATTTCTCTGCACATGCCCTGTTGTTTTGATCCACTTTAATCTCCATGTATGTAAAAACCAAAAGAAAAAAAAACGCTTTCCGTTCTTTGCTGACATACATGCACAAAGCTCCCATCATCCGTTCTCAGTGTGCATATGGATCGGGCCGATATCGGAACTGAATCCGACTTTTGAACACACCCATATGCTCTTGTATACAAATGTGTGTGTGTGTGTATCCGGTCTATTTTTGTTCATCCAAAAGCCTCGTCTTCCTCCATCTAGCTCATCAGAAAGCGTGCGCCGCCCCATGAAGCATTCGTTGTGTTTCGTGACGTTAGCGTCGCCTCTTTTTTTGTTTGCGCTCGGACCAATCATTCAGTCAGCCTGAATGAGTGATCTTCAAACGTCCTAGAGCACACGATTCAGCAGACGCCTTTCAATACTTTATCTTGTGCACATGTTCTGATGAGAAAATGGGCGGGGGGAGAGAGGTCGCGGTGAACATTGGAGCAAGATCATGCCAAAAAATAAAAATGTTTTTTAACTTTAATTTGCTTTCCAAAAATAGGAAAGCCGCGCCAAGTCGTTCGTTCGCGCGCACATCTCTTGGAAACTTGATCCAAAGAGGAATACTTGATGTGTTGGGGGCGAGGTGACAGTTGGGAGAAGACATGGAATCATTGTCCTTCCCCTTTCTCAATCATACACTCCCGAAATAGAGATCTTGTCGTTTTGGCCAAGACCAAACGTGGCCTGAGCAATGCGATCGCCCCCGATTTTCTTGGGTGGGGCAGATAAGCGCCGCTTTTCCACTTCCAGCACTGACGTGGAGCAGGGAAGCCGGCGTAGCTCCGAAAATATCGTCCTATGCGCATCTTTTTTTTTCCCCCGCAAGATGGCCAGAGAAAGAGAATGTGTGTGTGTGTGTGCACATGGACTGCCACAATGGTGCAGAAAAGGGGTGGGTGAAGAACGCTGATGCTGACGAAAAAAGAGAAGAGTAACAATCGTGTTCGACGCATAAGCTGCATAGTGAATTTCTTTTCTTATCTGCTACGTAACCCCCCTCTTCGCTTCTCAAAAGAGGCCCCCCTCCAAAGCGTTGATACGGGGAAGGCAGCCACATGGCCTCTTCTGCAGCTCTCGTCTTGGATGTTCTGCAATGTATCCCATTCCCGAAATGGCCGACAGGGCCAATGCTCTCATTCTCTGTCCGCACGTCATGCTATCCCTCATCAGCTGAGCTGGGTATGGGCGTGGGGCTGCCTGATCATGGCCCTCCCGGTCGGTTGTATTTAGAGTTTAGATCCAGCAGATAGGTTTGACCGAAATGGTAAAGTGGTCAGATAAACGAGGATAGTTCCGCCAGCGCAATGACTTTGAGAGAGACAAGGAGACTGTAGGTTTTTGCATGCGTGGCCAAGAGCCAGCAAAGGCGCTTGGGCACATGCCTGATCGGTTCGTTATTTTAGCCCCACCCAGAATGGCGCCATAGAGCGAATGTGTGGGTGATCCTGACCGCGTCCAATGCGAAGACTTCTTTTGGAAGAGAGAGAGAGAGAGAGAGAGACGTTGAGGAACCCCTCCCTCCAATATATAAAGCATTTGCTTTGCTCTTCCCTTTTTATTTTTCATTCTCCCACCCTCTTCTTTTGAAACTTTTGTCATGAGCGACCTTAACTGGTGCACTTATTGCGACAGCGCTGTGAACTCCTTCTCGGTAAAATGGAATGCATATGTTAGCGCCCTTCAACTTGTATTCACGCCTTGGCTTCTTCTAGGATTCACTCTATTGTTCCGAGGCCTGCCTTCGCCAAGATGCGCTAGATCACCATCCTCTACTCGGCTACGACTGGGGAGACCTCAAGAACTTTCCTCGATCCACCATTCCACCAGCATCATGCCCTCGCACCCCTCCAGCATCTCTTTATCAATCGCCCTTCCTGGACAGCAGCAGTGTCTCCACCTCACCCTCTTTTACAGCACCAAACACACCATCCCCGCTGACGCGGTTCTCAGACAATATGCACTTGTTCCCTCGATCCGGCAATACAAAGTTTCATTTGGCTTCTTGATCATCACACACTTGCGCACATTTCTCTTCATCCAAGGCGAAGCTGAGCATCTATGTGTGAGGTTGTATATATCCCGGACGGACGCTCTCCGTCTTTTGACAATTTTTTTTGTAAATAAAATATTCTGCTCTTCTTCTCGATCAACTTGGCCCGTGCGGTGTTTTGAAGGCTCTCTTTTTAATTATCGTACGACTTTTAAAACCCACGAGATTGAAAGATCTAGAAAACTCCTCTCCTCAAGCTGTGACATGACTTTATGAAGTCTCATAAAACATGTACATAGACATCTGCGGGCGGCAGGGGGTGGGCACAGATACTCAGAGGAGGGGCGGTACAAATTAGGGATGTTTCTATTATACACCATATCCAGTTCTGCTTCTGCCAAAAATTCTCAAGATAACAAATCTAATGTCGCACGTCTGCGCTTGTTGCTGAGCATGTCCCGAATGGAGAGATTACAGTCAGGATTCGATTGACCGTTGAGCTCTGTCAGTCGCAAATGCCACTGACTACCGATATTCGTTGAGGTAACCCAGATCGGATGATCGTTTTGTCTATCGAGCCAGCAATCTTGCAAAGTAGTAGGGCTTTGGAAGTCCACAAGAGGCAAAAGTTTCTGATATATTGTTTCGATACATGTTCAAACCAAAACTGCACAGAAGGCATGGCAGAGGGCGTTCGTCAACCAAATGTTATGGAATCGGGATCTGGGGGGGGCGCGGGTCTTGAACATGCAGCATATCCTCCATGGTCTTTGGGAAGATGAGGTTATCCCAGCAACGTTTCAAAGAGCAAGTATACATGCTCAAAACGACGGAGACGGCCATTGTTTTTATTTCGCAGACGAAATTTATTTTGGAAAATAAAGTATTTGACAGCATCCCAAGATGAATCTAATAAGCTCTTTTCTTATGCTCGACGCTCTTAGTGACACATACTACACATTAAAAAAGGTGGAGGGATTTTTTTTCATGGCTTGTCGGGGGGAGGCTTGGATGTGCGTGCGAGAGAGAGAGAGAGAGAGAAAGAGCCCATCAAAACAATGCGCGTACATGCACACACGCGCTTATATCCGTTTTAAAAAGGAATCGCGCTCTCCCATGTCGTCTTTTCCTCTCCATCTAGCAACAGAACATCGCAGTACCCTCTACAAGATACAAGACCTTTATAAGGATATTTACGAGGATGACTGAGAGGGCCTCGCAGAACCTGCAGGCTTGAGAAGAACAGAGCTCACAGAACGAGACGATAATTGCGATCCTATTTATGGCAATTCATCAGCCCTTCCTATCAAGTCCCTCTCTCATTATGTGCTATAGAGTTAATTCTCTCTGACTATTTTTTTTTGGCATTTCCCCACTATTCTTCGATATTTGAAGAGCGCCTCTTGATCTTCAAGCGGGTCACCCCCCCCAGAAAAAAGAATCGAGCATGCGTATGAGGGTGATGAGAAATCCAGAGGTTTGGAGCGGGTGGTGTAACCAAAAAATTGCCCCTCACCCCTTTGGTCCGATCGAAGGAACCGGCCGATCTGCCGAGACCCGGGGAAAGAGAGGGGCTTTCTCATGACCACCGTTTGGGCTCAAACTGCCGTATCTTACGAACAGAAGCCACCCTTTCTTTTCCCTCCCCCACCCTTCCTCATTGTAGTCCGAACAAAGATCCGCCGATGGCGGTGTAGGCGATGGAAGGATTATGTCCAGCCGATCCACATGGTGTTGGAGTGCCTTTCGGAAGTGTTACAAGCTCGGCCAATGCGGCGCCAGTGTTCGTGTCAAACAAAAAAGTCCTTTGGACCTACGTACTGTTAATTCAGGCCGCAAAAGCTTCGATGAGCCTAATCCGTCCGTACTACGCACGGGTCTCTCCTCCTATTTTTAGTTCTCAGTAGTCTAATTTCCTTTTCCTTGTTCCTTCCGGGAATCTCTCTTTTTCGCCTTCTCTCTTTCCCCTCTCTGTATTATATATATATACATTAGAACATGTCTATTTATTATGACCCTGCAAAATCAAAAGCGATAGCCATGCTGCTGCTGCTGCTGTTATGCTTCATGCTCACCGCTGTTGATGCGCAGACTCCGGTTGATACGTCAGGGTGGAATCCGGATGATGGAACCAAGACCGAGACACCAAAGAGCTGGCTCGAGAAAAACGGTCGGATTGCCTTTGTTGTTGTAATTGGTGTGGTCCTTCTTTCGCTCATCATATTTTATATTGTCCGGAGCGTTCGTACCATGCGTAAGCGGCTCAAGCAGGAGAACGAGGACCAGCTCCATGTGATACAGCAAATGTCGACGGTTCAGCAACATCCTCCGCCGCTCCATCACACCTTACCCACTCAGCTTTCCGTCGAGTCAAATACGTCCTCTCCACAACGGTATTAGATTCTCTTCTTGAGAAGAGAAAAAAAAACCGAATGAGGAGAGAAACACGCTTGTACATATTATTCTACTTTACTTATTACATGGCGCCCCTCCAAATTCCGTCTCCATCCCTGCCCCTCCCTCCCCCGGCCCGCCCTACTCACACACACACACACACAGATACACACACCCGACCCTCCTCTATCTGGAGAACAAAGGATCCACCCCTCCCTTTCCTACCCAAAAAAGTACGGACCCTTTGTGCTATCGAGTCGGAGTTCCCCTCACCTCCTTTGTCAGTGGTGTTGTGTTATTCACTAATTAAACTATTACAAGCACTTGTTGTTGTTGTTGTTGCGTGTGTGTGTGTGCTCTGGGGCTTATTGTGGGGGAGGGCGGTAAAAGCGAACGAGTATCCCATGATACTCATGGGGTAAAATTTCCCACACAATGAGGTGGTGAAATGTATTTAAACAAACAAGTACGTGGAGCGCTTTGCTCGTTGTCTCTGTCATTGAGTCGGAGGCGGTAAATTAAAAAGTTTTATGCGACTTCTTTTTACAGCAAACGGAACTTGAGCATTTCCCCTCCCCGCCCCGAAAGCAAAGGATGATTGATATTTTCTATACGACCAATGTCTTTGACCAATCAAGTAGATTTATGCATGCCGTTGTTAGAGTTCGTGCCCTTCCTGGGAGCCCGCGGATTCATTTCCTGATTTTCGGAAAGCTTTCTGGCGAAGCCCCATGGCGCGGTAACGATTGTTCTCCTGCCGGCTCGCAATGTCTTTCGAGGGCTCAAAATTCGACTTGAGGATGCGCCGGACCGCTTCCCTGGATATATTGAATTTTACAGACAAGTCTTCCATGCTATGTTGCTCAGGATCCTTAACAAACCAACACCCAACATCCCCCCCCAAAAAAAAAGAGAGTGCATGCGAAATCAGTCGGTTGCTCGTCGACATGGAGGAGACCATCTTTGAATCAACTCACCAGTGCATGAAGATTGCGCAGATCGGTCATGGCCTTTCTGGACAAACGCTTTTTCGGGGCCCAATGGCTTTGATTACGTGCAAATGACCATAGGAGTGGATGACGCGTGCTGATCCGGAACTGTTGAAGAAGCAGAGAAAACATCACGGGTGAGTGGGGGGGGGGCGGAGGGGGGTATACGATTTCCCCCCCAGCTTGTTTGTTCGCCTACCATTTTTTTTCCAAGTCAGCCTTGCATGTTAATCCTATATCGCCACTTCTCCCCTGCCCTCCCCCATCCCGAAAAACATCGCTGTGTCGCAAACGAACTTTGGTTTGGCGTAGCCGTGGTCGGTGCGCTCTTTATGATTCCATCGGCGATCTAGCAAAACGAGAACATTCATGCGATATCTCCCAAAAGAGAGATTGCTGCTGCTGCTGTTGTGCCGTTGCACAAGGAACATGAGGTAGAAACGTGTGCGTATATGTGTATATAAACATGTATATATATTGCGTGTGCAAGTGCGCCCGAACCAGTGGAAAGGGGGCCCCATCAGGATGCCTTGACGATTCTGAACGATGCATTGCTTCGTTCGTGTGATGCGAGACGGACGAAGAAAATGAAATGGGCAGCACTATGCCAAAGAAGGGATAGGCTGCTGTCCGACCGCTTCGGTGACTCTGGATGCTGATGCTCTTCTGAGAGGCAACAGGGTGCTGCAGAACCACCAGAAATCAATTGGGAGCCATCGTGAACAATCAACAGGGTCGAAGGAAATACTGCAAACCTTGTCCGATAAAAAGATGTTCGCGCATGTAAGCTCGTTCTATGCTCTCCACGGAAATGCGGATAGAAGAATATCTTGGGTTCTCGATTGTGGCAGGGAAGGGGGGGGTTGTGTGTGGATGGAGGGAAAAGAGCAAAACAGGGCTAGCAAAGATTACTCCTTATTGCTATTTTGATATGATTTCTGTGCATCCAACGTGAAGTCAACGTGGATAGACCGTTGTGGTACTTGGTGCCACATGAAAAGCATATTTTGGCATCGGGTGCTACGAGTGCCAAAGCTAGTACATCCGCACTTGATTCCGGGATAGGGTAGCTCCTTAGGTTAATTGTATGCATGTGCGCCTTACCATTGGCCAAACGTCCTGTAGAGAATGTCCTTTTGCGCGGGAGCATGCATGGTGTGACCCACTAGACCGTCTGGGAAGTCCATAAAAGATGTGCTAGAAATGGATTGTCAAATGGCGTTCATAAATAATAGGTGTGGGTTCATGTGACCAAAATCAAAATGAGGGTTGGCTCTGCCCAACATCTTATTGTGGAGACCTTCCCCAAACTGAGAACGATCCTTACTTCCCAGAGCCACTCCGCCGCCTGTCGTATAACAGGGTTTCTGGCTTGAGAACCGCAGACCATAGGGCCCCGTGACATGGCCTGCATTATCTCTATTTTCATCGTGTTTGTCCGAGGAATTCTCATGATCATCTTCACCGGATCAATCACTTTACAGCGACGACTCCTCATCATCCCACCCCCTTCATCCAAGGAGAAACTGAGTCTGCATACATATTTTGGCGGGCGATGGTAGCTTGTCGCATGTATGCAAGACAGACAAGGGAAATTTTGGCGGCAAAAAGGCTAGGATACACCCTATCTCCTGGCTCCCCTTTCGCTCCGCTGACTCATCCTCCGAACTCCCTTCCCCTTCATCTCCTCCCTTCCTCTGCCCTTGACACACGTTACCACAGAAGTGTATACCAAGGGCAAGGGCTACAGATGATATACTTGAACTTGGGGTTAGGTTAGCGCTCCGTTGTACAACCAGGCAAAGCAGACTATGGAATGCCAGCGATTGGAGAAGTTTCAAGCGAAAGTTCGACCCCACGGAAAGTAAGATGCGTAAGGCGCGTGCGTATGTGTGTGTGTATATATGTGTATATGTGTGCGAGTTATTACCTGGTGGTGCAGGTTCTTTACCACTTGGACGGCACTGCTCTCCGCAAAAAAAAAAAGCCCAGAAAAATACGTTTACTCCTTTTTTTTTCTCTCTCTTCACTCTTCCTTCTTCCTCTTCTCTCTTTCTCACCTCTTTACTTGGCTTTCTTCGCTTTGAAGCAACAGGTAAAACTTAAAGGGATCTAAAGCCCACCTACCTGACCGTCTCCCCTCCGCCAAAGCTCTAAAGTTGCTTGTTGCAGTCTCCTTTCCGCTCGGCATCTCCATACCTCATTTGCAATCTTGCTCATCGCGTCACTTTGACACTGAAGTTGCTTGTACAAGCTGTCAACCCACCTGTCACACCAATAAGATTTATGATAAAAATGGCAGCACGAGACAAGACTACTACTATTCCCCAGCAGGTTCCTAAAAATGACCCGGGTGTTTAAAAAAGCCCATGTTAGCATGCTTATTTTAAACATCTCTCTCTTTCTCGCTTCTAGCTCGAGCCATTCTACACACAATTACTCGCCCAAAGCTTCCCCACAAGCGCTTCTGCCATCGATGCCTGCCGCAGTCTCTGTGCACAGTACGGCTTCACAGTGAAGCAAGAATCAAGTACACACCGGGTGAGTCTTTTGATGCTCCAAGTAATGTTACTACTAACACAGGGCTTGATATTTAACCATACAGAACATCTACGTCTACTGTTCTCGTGAAGGTCTTGCCGATTCCGTCAGGAATCCCAAAGTCAACCCAAAGCGCAAAAGACCGTCTAAACGTTGCGACTGCAAATGGCGAGTTGTCCTCAACGAGAACAAAGAGACCCAGATGTGGAGGTTCAGAAAGTCAAACAACCCAGAGGCACTGACTCACAACCATCCGTTGATGAAGCCCGAGGAAATCGAGCGTGGTTGGCCTAAAGAAGTCCATGATACGATCTGTCAGCTCGCTCGAGGTTTTCTGCAGACACACGAGATTCGTCAGCGGGTCCAGCTGCTTTTTCCCGAGATTACATGGAACGAACGCCGGTTTTATAACAGACTTTCTGAGGAGCGGCAAAAGATTCGACAAGAGAGCACTACAGTACGCGCTCAACAGCTTACAACCACATGGTCCAAGGTCTGCATGGCAGCAGCGGGTTGCGAAGAATTAGCCGAGTACGCACAGACGCAGCTGATGCAAATGCTCAATACGATATGTACAATGGCTCAAATTCCAGTGGATTCACTTGGAGAGCCACCCGTATTGTCATCAGAAGATGAAGACGACCCGATCAGCGTTCCTAAAGGTTTTGCTGTAGTTGTAATCCCCGAACACACATACCTCGTCAAAGTACACAGTCAGCGCACGATCCAAAAGAAAAGAAAGTGCATGTCTCCGATGCTTCCGCCCTCTCAACCGTTCACCCAACTACCACCCCATCATTCACACGCGGTATCGGCTCCATCAACAGCAGTAGCGACAGCAACAGAAACGACTGCAACTGCAACTGCACCGCCACCGCCACCACCGCCGCAGATGGCAAATTACATGGTCTACCCACCCCCGATGCACGTTCCTTACTACCCTGTGCAAGAGGAGGATATGGTTTATCCGCCGCTTGATACCTCTAGCGTTACCAGCAGCCCATCACCTGCCTCGTCATCCACACCGCCGCCACCGGCAGCTACTTTCATGACCCATGCGACCGACCGACTTATACCACAACCTGCCAAACGGCGTCGGTCATCCCATATGACCTTTCCATACTCTCTGGTCTATCAGCAAAGACCGTCTTCTCCTATGAATGGTGCTGGAGTACACAAATGTTCCGCGGCTCACGTGCCTGCAACCACAATCCCCCATGGTATTTCACCACAACATTCTCCTCAGCGTCTGTCATCTCAACCGGTCTCCGTGGCCCTAACAGCAGATCCTACTCGTCATAATCATCAGGTAAGCCAACCATCCGACTCTATGCGTTGTCGAAATACGTAGCATGCTCACAAGCCAACATAGATCCCTTGCTATGATAATAACTATTGGTAATCGTCGGGATGTACTCCCCCCCTTTTTTTCCCGCCCAATAAATATTCATTCTATTATGTTTGATATTACAAAGTTTGGAGAGCCATGATGCTGCATTTGCTGCTGCTTTGTTAATGCCTTGCCACCGCCCGCTCCTTGTGATCATTCCCCTCTCTCTCTTTCTCTCTCTCTCTCCTTTTTCTTTCCCCCCTCGCTCTTCTCTCGCCCATTACTTTTTTTTTTCTCTGATGACCTTTGACTTTGAAGAACGTACAGGCAGTTTATTTGATGATGGGAGCTCCTACAGCATTGCGATTGGTTTCAGCGAAGACCTGCGATATGGAAAAGGTATACCCTTTTTAAGATCCCAACCCAATCCTGACACATGATTGTTCTCGCTTCGGAAAGGTGTCACAGCGGCGATGCGGCAGCGATACGGCAACCATCAGCATCATCTGCAAGCCCAGAAGCACAGTGTGGGACAGGTTGCCCATGTTCCGCTTACGCTCCATCGGCATGTCTTTTACCTTGTCACTCGTCCAAAGGTCTATAATCGGACGAGCTATTCGGATTTGGAAGCCTGTCTGATACAACTCCGTAAGACATGTGAACAGCTTGGAGTGCGACGTCTCGCAGTGCCATCAGAGCTTGGGTTGGACGGCGTACAGGACAAGTATTTGAAAGAGCTGATCTTCAAAACATTCCAAGGCAAGTCAAACGAAATCCCATCGTGAGGAGGGGTGTCGGTTGATTGCTTAGCGAACATATTATATATATATATAATAGGATGGCAGGGGAAGATGTTAATGTTTCAGCAGGAAGATTCATAACGAAAAAAAAAAGGAGCATACATATGTAATCCATCCATAACAGCAAAAAGGTTGATAAAAGTGAATATATACCCCTTCCCCCCCCCAGACGTTGCTTGTCAGAAACACGCGCATGATTGCACCATGTGTTGCCTACTCTCACTCTCCACACAAGGGGGGCGGCTTGTTGTTGTTGTTGGTAATTAGTACCTTTGCCTCACTCACACACATATACACAGACACCCAACATTGGGGCTTTTTCGTCAGTTACCCTCATCCGTCGGTCCGACCCATTGACAGAGAGACAAGTTGTTACTCTAGTGCAACCCCAAGTTTCGGGACGCTGGGTCGAGGTTGCCAGGTTTCCTTTTTTTTTTTGTGGGCGTAATCGCACCCCCTCCTTTTACCACGATCCAATGTGAATGAACTTGATTGGAGCAATTTCACTTTTGTGTACCGCGTGGTCCACAACCGCCCCCTCCTCCAAAAAAAAAAAGGGGAGAGCCGCGCGCTCGCAACGCGAGAGAACGAAGGGAGGAGGCATTGCAGTATTTGTTGGGTTACGAGTTAAGGTGTGCCATGTATCACATTCGTGCGCCGCCTGCCGCGTGTTCCCCCCACCCCCGGGGGTGGGGGCAGGGGGGTGGGCCTGCGAGGCGCCAGAGATCTCGGCAAATGCTTTGTTTTTTTTTGTTCATCGACAGCAAGCTGAATAATCCCCCCTCGCCCACCTCGTTATCGACTACGCTATCCACCACGGCATTGTTGATCAGTCATGTCCTGAAAGAATAAACTATGCCGTGAAGAAAATAGCTTGTTCCATGGCTGCCCGAAAAAAAATGCCCAACTATTGCCCCCGATTTCATCCTATATAAAAGAGTTTCTCTGTTTTTGTTTCCGTATGCCTATGTTTAATGAGCTCCACATTTCATTACAAAGATGGCTAGGGTAGATGGTGTCAATGAGCGTAATTGTCCATCGGTGACCAAACATGTCGCTCTTCAAGCGGAGGATTATTACGCCATTTAGATAATAATAAAAATACAAAAAGCCTACCCAAGAAGGTGGGTGGGGAGGAATATCCACACCCTTGTGTGCCAATGAACGCAGTGTTTATTACGTATATGACCTAATGGCCTTTTCATACCTTATGCATTTCATTTATTATAGCATTAAGGAAGTCAAGGTATTACCCTATTGTGGGAGTCGCAGGCACCTGATGCCGGTAAAATCGTAGTTTGGCACTGCAACTACTACTGCAGATGTCGCGGTCTTGGATCACACCACGCTTCATACAAGTATGGTATCCTGACTCGTCAAACCAAGTCGAACACACACCCTCTCTCTCTTTGCTTCAATGAACAGACTGCATTCATATATAACACAAATCGATGGGAGCCTTCGCACTGAGAGACATCAAGTCGTCTGCGTAATTGCTTGAGCGGTTGCGCCATCAGTGTACCGCTCCTTTAGGATAATCGATGGGGGGGGGAATTCTCATCGACACACGCTGCAGTAGAATGATGACACCCTTATCCTTGACCATGTACCTGAACGGCAGCAACCTGGCTATCTCTCTCTCTCCTTATCTTGACAAGGCTGTTTCATCTTGCATAGCCCCAACGTTGTGTTGGACGTATGGATTCAGCGAAGGGGTGCATCCGTTTTGTCGATGTTGTGGACCGCGCAAGTTGTCTAACTGCAGACAAGGCAGCTATTCTGTGATGGGAAAACAAAAGATGCGTGTGGATGGTTGTTTTCTCGTCAGCGATGGAGTCTATGAGCCCAGAGTAGCCATGCTCGACAACAATGATGAACGTGTGAGAAAAGGTGAAGGGATCGATGACGGGGGTGGGGAGCGCTGACATGGTCGTTCCATACAATGCTTTTTTTTTTCTGTCAACCAATGTCATTCATTGTGCAACACGGGTCTGTCGCGCTCGCTCTTTTCATACATAGGCTGGGTTCTTTTGGGTGGGGGTTGAGGTCGTTTGCAAACAACCGCCTGCCCTCTACTACCCAGGCGCTCTTTTCCTTTTGGGGGGGGGTTCCCGTCTGGGTAACTTGATGTTTGCACTAGCTATACAAGCATAGGGAATGCCATGATACATAGTTGCGACGTAACTTGCCCATCTCATTATTTCTGCAGCATGCATGCTCCGCATGGGACCGTTATTACATACTGGATTGTGTTGCTCCGACTCCGTATATAGGATAATTCATTACTGACGACATTGGTGTTACGCTGTTCAACCAGGGTTCAGAGAAAGAGAGAGGTGTGGCTTGCAGAGCGAAAGCCATCAAATACGCATCAGCCCTTAGATGGCTCGGGACAGCATAGGCCGGCAAGTCGCCCACGATGTCCTGACAAGATGGGGGGGGCGCCTCTTCTACCGCGTTCATGAGAACTCACTTGATCGGCCAAAACCTTCGGTTATGTAAGCCAGCTGCAAGACCATGCGTACACAGTTACGTAGCACATGCTTGCGAGAACAAAAGTCCACATCGAGGGGTCCAAGATGACCAATGGGACTATCTATGTATCCTCAGTCTCAACGTACTTTTCTCTGCCGCGAGGAGCACACGTTGCCCATCGTCCTCCAACGCCCGAGCACGTCTTAAAAGAAGGATCAAAACTTGCTTGGAGGGGCTTTTCGACTCTCTGAACGCAACTCGGGCCGTGTCCGTGATGGATAAATAGATCTTCCAGGAATTTTTAAAGTGATCCTATCCCGTATCTGTTGATGAGGGACAGCTGCTGGAGGTAATCGAGTAGTCGGGCGCATGATCAGGGGACTGCTGTCGTACAAATGCCGAGCACGAGAAGCCTTGGGACAGGACTGCACACACCCGCAAAGACGATTGCTGACCTATAATCCATAGTTGAGCGACCCTGAAAATTCCAACACCATCTGTCATGGGTAATTGACGTACCGAAGGACCCGTCGTATTGCGCGAGATATCCAAAGAGACTCTGGTATCTCTCGATTCTCTTACAGGTGCATAAGCCCAAGAACGGCGCAGCAGGTATGACAGGCACGTAGCTGTCAAACAAACGGTCTTTCTATATAACAAGCATCCTACGTTTATGCTCGCCCATTGTTTTGGGGGAACATGCGTAGTTTTTCATCTCAGGAACGAACAATCTGTTGGCTCAGGGCATCTGTCAACCGACTGGAAAAGTCTCGCTCATCAGAGTAGGAGAGCAAACAGAGTGCGTGAGATTACGACAGGGAAGACCTCAGAGAGAAAGAGCGGCGGCAAGGGAACGGCCAAAATACAAAAGGGTTTTTCCCGCGTCTGTTTTGTGCTGATGCACCCAGTAGTACAGTATGAATCGCAGCAGCCTCTTGGGGGAAAATGCCCGCTTCCATTCGGAAGTGTATGCATGTAGCGCGCGTTGCAAGTTGAAGAGTGTGGAGAAGGATTCGTGTTTCCCAGAGCGTGTGTCTCTCTCTCTAAACATCACTGCGACCTCCCCTTTGCCTAGGTGATGCGGTCACTTTATACCATTTTATGCAAATGTCCTTTTGTCTTGTATGCGAAATTTATTCTTTAGACGTTCATGACCGAGGGAAATCAACCAACAAAGGAAAGCAAACGTATAACCGGTGGAGCAAATGATACGAAGCACAACGATTAATAAAATTTCCAGAGACTTCGTGAGCATAATCCTAAACTCAATGCTTTGGTCACACAAACCCCGCTATATAGGAATTACCATTCCATCCGGGGAAAATGTGGGATGATGTCTGAAAACGTAGCAGGCTATATGCTCCATCGGTGGATCCTACGTACCTGTCTCCCGGTGGCTTTTGGCGTGTCTTCAAAAAGTAGGAAAGAAATAAGTTTCCCGTCTTCATATCTCTTTCTTCTGGAGTTTTAAATCCTATCGTTCTTGAGCTTGCATCAAATCCTGTGCTGTCAATTTGAAGAAGGGCTGCCATGGCGACAGGCATTATCGGCCATTTTTCTTTGTACATCTACATAAAGGGGAATATGGATATTCCAAAAGAAGAAGAAAAACCTCCGTTGCCCATACTTTCGTGAGAATCACAACCTCCACTTGTGCCACAGCGCTCGTCCAGACAGGTTCATGAGCGCTAGTGCATTTATGAACGAGAACTTAGACGTCGAGTATATAAGGAACGAGTGTCCAAGCGGTCAACCTCTTTTTACACAACCCATTTTGTCCTTCTCTCCATCTTCCTGCGAATATGGCCCCGATCATCGCAGTCAAACAATCCAAAGGAGATCCAAACATCAAATCAGACGCTGGATGGATCCTTTACATGTGAGAGTTATATATATATATATATACATATATTAGCAACTGTTGCTCACAGCATGCATCTGTTTCTTCATGTTAGGAACACAGCGTTTGCTGCCCTGGGCGGTTTTCTCTTTGGCTGTAAGGAATGCTTTTTTTTTTACGCTTAATCGCCGCCACTAGGTCTAAGTGCTAGTACTATTATAGATGACTTTGGTGTAACCAGTAGTGTCATGGCAATGGCTCCTTTCCAAGCGTACTTTGCTCCCTTGACCCCGGCGCTTAAGGTACAATTTAAGGTTCTGAAGGTTCGGGGAATGACCCATGATCTGATTTCTCAACAACGCAGGGCGCATTGAATTCACTGATGGGTGCTGGAGCTGTTATTGGTTGCTTGATCGCTGGTTGGATGTCTGATCGGTGGGGTCGTCGTGACAGTGTTGCTGTGGCAGCGCTCGTCTTTATTGTCGGTGGTGTTCTTCAGACTGCCTCTGTTCATGTGGCCATGCAGCTGGTTGGCCGTTTTATCTCGGGTCTTTCAGTAGGCGCTTGCTCAGTACTATGTAAAATTCCCTATTGCGGATGAAAACCCTGCACGAGCGTCCACGTGAAACTAAACATGTAATATAGCTCCCATGTACAATGCAGAGCTGGCTCCCAAAGAAATTCGTGGCAGACTCGTCGGCTTCCAGCAACTTATGATCAACACCGGCCTGCTTGTTTCTGGTTGGCTCGGGTTCGGCACAAACTACATCACCAACGACTGGTCATGGCGCATTCCATACCTTGTCCAAGTCTTTCCCGCCATTGTCCTCGCCCTTGCGCCCTTTGTGCTCCCTCGGTCGCCCCGCTGGCTCGTGGAGAAGGGTCGCGTTGACGAGGCGCATCGCGTCCTTGCAAAGATCCACGGCAAGAACGACCTTAACCACCCTTATGTTTTGATGGAACTCCAGGAAATCAAGGACAATGTCGAACTTGAGAACAATATCTCGGTCAACAATTATTGGGACATGCTCAAGGACCGTGCTAACAGCCGTGTTCTCTGGGTCGGCTGCTCCATCGCTGTTTTCCAGCAGCTCACCGGCGCCAATGTGATCATGTACTATGCCCCTCTCATGTTCAAGCAGGCAGGCCTCAAGGGTGACTTGTCCCTCCTCGCGAATGGCATCGACTACATTGTGATGGTTATCTTTTGCTTGCCTGGCATGTGGCTTGTCGACAAGATCGGCCGTGTCAAGCTCATGACGATTGGGTCCATCGGCATGTGCTGCGGCTTCTTTATCATGGCGGGTTTGTATGGCGGTTGCGGTTACGTTGAGTGGTCTGAGGCAGACCTTAGCCATGTCATCAACATGAGCGAGCACCCAGCAGCTGCCAATGCAGTCATTGCCTTCATTTTCATCTTTGTCGCCTTCTACGGCACCACATGGGCTCCTGTCGCCTGGATTTACATTGCAGAAATCTTCCCTCTCCGTATCCGCAGTAAAGGATTTGCTTTCGCCTCCGCCCTCCTCTGGTGCGCCAACATCTTGGTCGGCCAGGTGACACCGATCCTCATGGACGCCATAACCTATGGCACGTACATTGTGTACGGCGCGGTTGGCTTGATTATGCTTGTATGGATTATTATGTTTGCGCCCGAACCCAGAGGTCTTTCTCTTGAGGAGATGGAGGTTATCTTCCACGGCCCGGTCATTGTCACGAACCTTAATTACGAAGAATATCTGGCTGCCCACCACGAAGAGATCGAACAGAAGCGTGCTGAGGTGGCTGCTGCTGCTGCTGCTGCTGGTGGCAATCATAAGCTTGCGGACGAAAAGATTTAATTTTATACACACACAGCTCTCCTCTTTCTTTACCTTGTTGAGTTCTGTACAGTCAGTTAGTACCTTATACTTATATAGCAATAATACATCTATACCTTTTTACTCCAGTCGAATTATTATTCCTCCTCGTCATAGTTATGTACATACGTCGTAGAGGATTTTCCTATGTTCCCGAAGCATACAAGCCTCGGTGAGGTCTAGTCTAGTCATTATGTCGCGATCTGCAGTATTCTCACGTTAGTTGGCAGCCCAATCTTGCTTTTAATGTATGGTGGCCACCTGCCCGTCTACAAAACTAGGGCATGATACTGATCTCTCTCAGTCCTTGAGTCAATATACTGCAGTTATTGACAGGGAAACAGAACAAGCTTTACAAGACAGCCAACCGTGTAGACCGATCGACAGTAGCTCTTGTTTTGCCACCAAGGCCTATGAGGCGTCACCCTTACTTTTAAATGAAAGACGCCTACGGCATGAGTGAATACACTATTGCCGTGATGACACGGAACTGACCAGCGGATGATCGCTGTAGATATGCATATGTCATTAAACGGAATAAATCAAAAGCACACACCCTTCCCATTCCAAAGGTTAAAGTCTGATGACAGAGAAAAAACATACCTAAAGAAAAAATTCAAAAGTCTCTTAAAAGACGTGTGATATTTAATTTCGGGAAATGTTGTACATCAGCAGCATACATGACAGTAGCACAACGATCAAGCGTCTGAATGATGCACTTCTCAGGATAGATGACTTTGTACCCGAGTATTTCGCGCACTAAAGAGAAAACATTGCCACAGAACAGCAATAGCAAGAGGTTTCTACACTTCTAGAGATGTATAATTTTTTTATTATGCATTATTAGAAACACAATGGATCATTTAAGCAATGGTGACCTCAACCTAGAATTCAGAGAATGCGTGTTAGTTGATCTGGATACCTTTTTAAATACAACAAAAAAAAAAAAAACGGATCTTACCTCCACTCCGGGCTCGATGGAGATGGAAGTGATCTGCTTGACAATCTCGGAGGGCGAGTGCAAGTCGATCAAACGCTTGTGGATTCTCATCTCGAACTTGTCGAAAGTCTCGGAACCGTTACCGCAAGGCGACTTGCGGGTGGTGATACGGAGGACCTTGGTAGGGAGACGAACGGGACCCTTCACCTTAAGCTGCTTGTCCTTGGCGCGCTGGATGAGGTCAGCAGAAACTGATCAATTGGTACCATCAGCAAATTATCCGTCAAGAGCATTCTCTTCTCCCAAGTTCAGCCCAATCCTTACCCTTCTCGAGGTTCTTGACGTTGCGCGAGGTCAAGGTGATGCGAATGCGGTGAATCCTATGGAGAAAATAATAATTCATCATTGAGATATTTGGCCCTTGCATCATCCACCCATTATCATCGTATTTGTGGGCCATAACTTACTTGACCTGGGGTTGTTCCTCCAATCCGGGCTTAGCCTATCGAGTGCAAAACCAGGTAAGATTTAGAACACTATCTTGGGCACGCTGAAAAGCGCCATTAAAGAGAGCATTGTATCGAAATGTACGTACAATGGCAGCAGACATGGTGTATCAAAAAGAGAAGGATTTCAATGGGTTCAGGCGAAACGAAAAATTTTGTTTCGCGCCTGTGACGGTGAAAGTAGCTGATTTTAGAAATTTACCCAAATTTCAGGAACAGTGCAGTCGTATTAAGCGGGATGCCGGGGCTCACTACCTCCTCTTTTTTTTTTTCTCTCCCCGAAAGAAGGGGAGTTCGTTGTCATAAGCAAAATTCCATTCATCTCCAAATAGTTTTGCTGACATTCTTAATGAAATAGACGTAATAATGATAGTTAACTGGATGGTTCTGGAGCCGAGGACATCGTCCAGGTTTTTGCTTTTCAAAAATGATCGAGGAGCGTAGATTTCCGGCTCATGTTTGGGCCAAGGGATACGTCGCCGATGATGAACAGCTCAAATGTTGGTCCAAAGCACCATCGTTGATCCCAGAGGCAGGCGACTGACTACCTAGTGTCTAGTCATAGAGACAAGGTTTCTGTATCTGATATATATATATATATATATAGGTGCTTCCGGAACGCGTCCGAACGTTCACTACGCTATTTCGCTTTAGCGAGGTCTTGACGCGCTTGAGGAAGCGCATCATATGCAACCTACATAACCTCGTCATCGAGTAATGCTATCGAAATATTTGCTATATCGTTTTACGTGCCTCATCATTCACATGGACCCAAGTGTAAAGCGAAAAGATCATCCCTCAACCCAAGCCCTCTCCAGAGATTGATTCTCATAGTGATCTATACATCGCTTAACGCGTTGTGCATGAAGGATGGGCAGTTCTGCCCAGGATACCAACTGAATGTGGTATACCAGATAGTAGATAGAATTCTGTGTCGCAGAATAAGTTCATGGCTCCTTATGATCCAAGGCTTCTTGTGGGGTGGGGATCAAATCGCGTTGCTGCCCGGCACGATGGAGATTTTTTTTGGGGGTGGGCGGTTGAAGGGTAAAAAGCTGACACAAGGCAGGATAACCCTAATTGAAAATTTTCTATTGGATGGTCCGCTGACCCGGAGATCTTTCTAACCAATGTGCGGCAGGGCATCTCAGTGAAGGGAAAAAAAGGAACCCTTCCACCCCCGCTATGACCTCCTCCAAACGCCTTCTCATCTCTGCTCCGGGCAAAGTCATTCTTTTTGGGGAGCATGCTGTTGTTCATAAGAAGGTATGCTGGAACATGGATAGAGGGTCTGTCGTCTAATGGCAGACTTTGGGTGCACCATTTAGCTTGCAGTCGCTGCCTCGCTCGGCTTGCGCACCTACCTCTACCTCGAGCAGAATGAAAGCAGCCTAGTCCGCCTGAAACTCCCCGATGTTCAAATCGACACGGCATGGTCATTTGCCGATCTGAACATTGAAGTTGATCGTGCTGCCCTGGAGCATCGTCATCCATCGGAGATGCCGGCCCAACTCAAAGCTCAGTTCGATGCGTGGATTGGCACCAGCGCCAAGACTGACGCCGGAAGGAATGCCGTGTTTGCGTTTTTATACCTATTCCAGATTCTAAAGAAGGCAAGCCGTCCAAGCCTTGGATTCACGATTAGCACCCGTTCCACGCTGCCGGTTGGCGCTGGCCTGGGTAGCTCTGCGAGCTTTGCGACTGCCATGGCTGCCGCTTTGCTGATCCTCTTTGGCCATGTGCCGCAAGACTTCTCCAGGTCATCAGAGAAAGAGCGCTGGCTGGATATCATTAACAGCCATGCTTTCAAAGCAGAGCAGGTGATCCACGGTAACCCCAGCGGCTTGGATAATGCGGTGGCAACGTATGGTAGGTACACCATCCATTCCGGCAGCTGCAGTTGCGTGTTGTTGGATCTGGTAGCATTGACGCATCAGATAGGTGGAGCCATGTCTTTCCGCCGTGGTGAACGATTTACACGCCTTGAAGGGCTCCAGTCACTACGGCTGCTACTCACGAATACCAAGGTGCCTCGATCAACCAATCTTTTGGTAGCTGGCGTTGGCGCAAAGAAGGAAAAATATCCAACTATTATAGACCCCATTCTGGATGCGATCGACAACGTCTCGCTGCGCTGCGTAGATGCATTTCAACGTTTCCAGACGAGGACGATCACCGCAGATGAATTGACGCGTGAACTGGCGGTACTGCTGTGAAGATTTGATCTCATGACTTGATCATGTTACTGACCGATGCACACCGTTGACAGGACCTCGTTGATATTAATCACAGTTTGTTGCATGCGATTGGCGTCAGCCACGTCAGCTTGGAAACAGTGCGCAACGTAACCAGTACTCATGGTATCAAGACCAAACTGACCGGTGCTGGAGGCGGAGGCTGTGCCCTTTCTATTATTCAGGATGGTAAGGAGCATAATGCTCAGATGACAGAGTACATGGGAGGCTGAAATCTACCATGATGCGTTAGACGTGTCGGCAGATGCTATCGATGCAGTGAGCTCTGAGCTCCGGCTCAACGGCTTCGATTGCTACTCGACATCTCTAGGCGGCATCGGTGTTAGCGCTTCAGTATTGACGGCCGACGAAAATGATTCGTGGATTATTACCGCGGATCGCCAAGTGCTAGAAAATCTTGTTCTTAAATCATAGACGAAATATACCAGAGCCGCTTTTGCTACATATTTTGTTCGTTTACTTGTTATCATTGAAAATAAGAAGGTGAAATTTTACACAGTGATATATTTCCGCAGAACAATCTGCGCTAAATTAAATGCACCGCTTGTCAAATATATTATGTGCAAGTTGTACGCCGCGTCTCGGACCAGACTGGTATCGTCTACGTCACCAAAGTCGTATTCTGCATCTTCATCAAACTCATATATGTTCTCTAGGCTTTTCTCTGGAATTTTTCCCTCATTGGCTTGCGAGGGCATGACTAATACTCGCTCATAATGTGGTATGGCAAGGTGAGTCAGGCCTAGCGGTAAATATGAGCAATGGAACGAATTCATCGTAAAAAATAGTATTACCCAAATGGTGGAAAGCACGGCCGAGATTGTATTCTGCTTCTTGGTTTTTGTTTCGCAGCCTATAATATCTTTGCAAAAAGAGAAAACCCTGTTTTTTTTTAAAAAAAAAAACTTCGATCAGCACTTGCAAACTTAGCTGAGTATAGTGTTACCTGAGTGATTTGTTGATGGCGGTTGCTGGTTTTGCGATTCATTGCCCTTTGGAGAAATGAAACACCGAGAGTTAGCAAGTTCAGCGGATCATTTCCGTAGATGGCTTGGGATCGCATTAAAAATACTATATATCCTTGGTATAAGTACAAAATGAAGTCATAAGACCGCAGGACGGCGTACTTACAGCATCCAGCTATGTAGTTTCGTGTGATCGTCATCTGCTGGCCAAATATTGAAAGTAATACGGGATGGACTTGCTCCGGTACCTCGCGTTTAGCCTCCAGGTCTTCAATTTGTCGCCAATTTTTCTTTGACGCTTTGAAAAACGTTTCCAAATTGAGTTCTTCAATTGCTGTGGGGTCTATTTCTTCAGCATTAATGGCTTCGCTAAGTTTCTTCAGAAAACCCTCCTCTTCGCCGTTTCTTCGCGAAGCGATCGCATCAATAAAGCGAATATGACGCAACATAAGCTTGTGCGAGCTTCTGGATGCAAAGTATACGGCACCGTGGTGTCCACTATATCATTGTTCATGTTAGCTCCACGAGGCATCTTTCTGGACCCTTCCTACCCTTTCCAGATAGCGGAATGAAGCCGGTAAATGTCAGTCTTAAATTTTGAACCGTTTATGAGCGAACGCATAGTGTCATGTAGAACTTTCATGTTGTTGTTGATCAGAGCACAGCCTACAAAATAATGTTAAGTACAAGGTATACATTCTCCTTGCTGTTTACCTAAAAGTGCTAGCTTGAGAGAAAATCGTTTGGAAGGATCGTTGCTGAAATCGCGTACTTCAGCCACTCTATTGAGCATATCATATGCCTTTTCTGCAGGCCGTGATTGTGCAAGCATGTATCCATACTGTGTTTAATCAGCACCCAGAGAAAAAAACCCATCTTGATGCACATATCCTTGTAACTTACTGAGATGAAGACTTCAAGCCATCGATCAAAGGAAATTAAGCGGAACTGATTGGCAGCTACAATTCTGGCTTCTTCCTCTTCCTCCTCTTTAAGCCGTTGCTCCTCTTCATCAAGTTCTTCCTCTATTTCTTCCGGTTCCGCTTGTTCATCAGATGTCCGTAAGCGATCACGCAAGCGTTTGGCCATCTCCTGAGCTTCGCGGACTCGTGACCCTTTGTGGTTTGTATTCTTGCGCATACTGTAAAAACCAGTATGCATCGTTCTCTATAATATGTACATTAGTTAAGATGGTATCAGCGCATTGCGTATGTACGACATACACGAAAGATAGAATACAATGATCGTGTTTCAATGAACTCAAGATATAGCGATTGAGCGATCTTCATATATTCTCGCATCACAGTTCTATCCATGCCGACAATCCCGTCTGATATCGTCTTTTCGAGATCATGCAACTTGGAAAATGCAGCTACTGTTTGTTGCTCCTTTTCGTCCTCAGCCCGCCTTCGTTGGTCTCTCAATCGCTTATAATACTCGGTCTTTGATATGGGGTTTCCGGACTCGTCGAATATTGAAGCATGCTTATTCTTTTTCTTATCATCGCTGGCTTCTTCTTCCTTGTTGGCCTCATTCTTCTTTTGCTCCCGTCGCTTTTCACGGTTTTTCTTCATGACTATCGATCTGTCAGGCCCACCATCAGCTGACTTTGAAAAATATATTACCGAAATCTACAAGCTCCAATGCTCGTTCCTCTTGTCCTTGTTCTTCATATACAGTTGCAAGAGATAGCATGACATCTAGGTTTTCTGATTGCTCCTCCAGAACTAAAGAGTTCACTGGTTAGACGCATACATCATACTTCTCCGTGCCTGATCGGCTGTGTTACCATTGGCATAAAACATGGATGCCGTATCCAATTCACCAACTGCATGATAACAGTCGGCTGTTCGGATCAGAATATCAACTTCAACTTCCTACATCAAAAATATGAGCTCATGATAGCTAGGATATATTGATATATACCTCTGAATTGTCAATGATTTTCTGGAAGACATTTAGTGCTGGATCATAAAGTCTCTTATCCATATACGCATATGCAACATCTTGATACAAGTCAGGGTAAGCGCTTGCGGGGTATTTGAGAAGATATTTAAAATGTTCCTAGTAAAGCTGAGATAAATAACTTTAAAGTAGAACTGTGATATACTTACCATGGCTATCCTGTAGTCACCCAAATATAAGCGACAAATGCCCATACGAACTCTCATTTCGATAGGAAAATCTGCGCGATTTAGACTTTCATCATCTGGATTGGTTCCTTCAAAGAATTCTTCATCTGTGTCTGGGTCCCAGTGCGTTTCGTTTTGTCGATGTTGTACGTGCCGGATACCCTGTCTTAGACAATCGAGTGATTGCCGGTAGTCATTCTGAATTAAGTACAATTCACTGAGCATGTTAATTTCAACAAAGCCCAGCTTGTTTGCATGTTCTTCGTCCTCTTCCTCATCCATGTCGGTATTTGTAATATTCTTGGTGTGGTATTCAACAGCATCTTCGTATAAGGAGATGGCTTCGTTAATAAGTCCTTTTACACGATAAAGTTGGGCAAGCTCATTGATCACTTTGAAATGATGAGGTGTAATGGTTAAAATCTGCTTGAATCCGTCGATAGCATCATCAGAACGATCCATTTTTTTGTACAGGAATGACCGGTCCCATAGAGTATCAACGTCTGTTGGATCCACATTGAGTGCCTTCGTAAAACAATATATTGCCTGCTTTGTTGCACCACTTTCACTACAGACAAAAATGTCAGATCATTAGTCCAGATTAGCATATCTCTCTTCCCAAACTTCTTATACTTGCATCGATTTGACACCCAATTCCTTCCACAACGAAGCATCATTTTGGTTCATGTGTGCTGCAACCATACGAAGCTGGAGTGAACGTTCGGTGTTGCCGATTTCCTCGTGGATCAAGCCCAGAGTATTCCATGCCTGATGGATGTTGGAGAATTTTGTGATGACCTCTTGCAAGCAATCAATGGCTTTGCCATAATCCCTCGATATATACAGAGCATTTGCTTTGCCAAGCATTTCCTTTGCCTCCGGAGGAAGTCGACTTTCGCCTGCTGTGATCCTCTTCTTCTTGCCGTGTTTTAATTTGCCGATGCCCACCGTGTGGATCAAATTGTCTTCGAATTCCTCAAAGTCCTTTGCTAACTCGTCAAGATCACCTGTCTTCAACCGAGAACGTGCTTCTCTTGTGCTGTCCAGAAGTTGGCTGAAAGAGGATTGTATCGGTATTACGGACTTCTGTCAGCAGGAGATCAGTCACTTACGTGATCTCATCGTCCTCATATTCAGATTCTTCGTCGTCCTCGACTGCATCCTCTTCCTCCCACAATGGATCATAAGCATCGTCTTCGCCTTCGTCTTCAGCGTAGTCGTCTAGGTCCATGGCATCCACGCCGGGGCCTTTAAGTAAATTCTCGAACACGTCGTCCGGATCATTATGGGTTCCTTTGCTGGTCAATTCCTCGTCCACTTTTTTCGAGCTGCTGGCCATTGGTTATATGATTAAGTCGATTGCGCGTTAATGCGATCGCTTTGGAACTAGGCGTCAGTTAAAATACAGAGAAATAGACAGCCTTTGTGGTACCTTGCTCGCGTTTAAGGAAGACTGGAGGATATCGCATGGAACGAAAAAAAATAGAAAATTTCAATTTCCGCGAGTCTGGTCGTGTGGTGGAGATGGATTCTTTTCTGTGTCTCTTCCTGTCCTCTTGGGGTTTTTTTGTTCGTGTACTTTTTTTCTTAATTTTTTTTTCTGTTTCCCTTTTATCCCACTAAAGCGCCATGACAGACAAGTTTTGTTTTGCGCTTCTACGGACTACGGCACTCCAAATTATACAATCGGCAGGCTTTGATTCAGCTCATATAGATCCTACGAACATCCTGACGGACATCATGGGGCAATACTTACAACTTTTAGCGAGCACGACTTCGGCATATGCAAAGCTTGCAGGAAGAGCAACAGGAAATGCATGGGACGTCATGGATGGTTTGGAGGAAATCGGCGTTTCCGTGGATGCATTGCGAGAATGGTTAGAAGAAGAAGGGAAGGCATTGACACCGAGCTGGTCTGAGCAGTCTGATCCTGGGCGCACCATCGATGGTACGATTGCTGTCGAAATGAAATATCTTCTGTTACAGTAACTGACGAAAGGAATTCAGGTGTTGTTCGAAATGGGCGAAACAGGCACGAAGACGTCCTTGTATATGAGTATACGGATATTCCAGAGAACGTGCTAGAATATAACTATTCAGATGACGAGGAAGAAGAGGAGAAAGCCAAACAGCAACCCAGCGAGTATGAAGAACCGGCCGAATCACCAGTAATACCCAGAGAGGAGCAGAATAGCAATCTTCCAGAAAATATACCTTCGTATTTTCCTCCCTTTCCATCGTCAATCAAAAAGGATGCGACACCGCCTCCCCAATTTGGTCGACCTCTACATCTTGCAGCAATAGCAACAACTCCTACTGCCCCAGTTGCCTCAATAGCTGTTCCACCAGCAACACGACCCTCATCTCCAGCATCGGGTGCACCGGCTCCAATTATCGTTAGGAGTCGGAAGAAGCCCATCGATAATCCATTCACACACGTTGTTCCGTTCGAAGAGTCAGCACTAGCTATGGATAAAAACAGCTCTTTATCGCTGACATTGCACCAAGAAAATGGAGATGGAGACAGTCGACTACCGGAAGCCCCATACAAACGTCGACGTGTTGCATTAAGCAACGCTCAGATGAAGAGGGCGATCATATCATTGACGTCTGAAAATAATCCCCAAACAAAGCTCAAACAGCGTGACGAATTAGCTGGAAACCATGCAATGTTTCGAAAACTTACTCAAAACGATGCTGCACCGGGCAATACGATGTTCTCCAGCAGCAAGGGTGTATTAAGTGAGTTACTACATCGCGTAGCGCCGCCAGCCATGGTGTCAAAGTTATCAGCACCTAATCTGCTTGTGGATGTCGTGTCTCCAAGTCAACCTGCTACACCGGCGGCCGCCGTGAATGGCCCCAATCCATCTTCAGCAGCGACAGCGCCTACAGCACGTGAGCATCCGGTGCCTATCCGCTCATCGTCGAGCTCCATGCTAGCGAGCTTAGCAGGTGGGCAATATAATCGGAAACAACCACCAAATGTCGAAGAGATTACCGCGTCACCCAACACATCGTTGACATCGGCATCATCACCTCGACCCTCCACTACAGTTTCTGCACTGTCGAATACGTTAAGCGCCTCTATGAATAGTACGGCAACTGGAACAACGCCAGTAGGCAGTGGCTTGAGCCAAAATACCAGCAATAACAACACTTTCAAACCTACGCTGACACCTATATCACTTGCATCACTTTCTGCGGGACAAGAACCACAGAAGAAGAAAACAACTAAACTCACCCTCAATTTATCAAACGGGGAGTCCCTTGCTCGTACGCCTACTACCGCACCGTCTACAGCAGAAAACACGCCTACGTCTCTCAACACCCCGAAAATCCGATTCAAGATCAAGCCACCGGAGGAGAAGCCAGAAGTATCTGTAACGCCACCTCCACCGCCACCGGAGGATTCAGAAGAAAACGTTGATATCGTGCGCTGTATCTGTGACAATCCCACAGTAGACTATGGTACTTTTATGATTGCATGTGACGAATGCGGGATCTGGTATCATGGCAACTGTGTAGGAGTAGATTTGAGCGACAATGTTGAAGAATGGTATTGCAGAAATTGTAAAAAGCTATAAACGGACTCCAATAAAATGAAAAAAGTGATGTATTATTTTTGGGGAGAGAAGCACATTTAGTTCGACGATATGATTTGTGGATGTGGCAATATGCTGATATTCAGTATGTCAAGTTTTGTTGAGCTTTCGCGATAATATCGCCTATATTACTGGTGGCTAGCATGGCAGAGTCGAGGATATTTTGGTTGGAAAGATATGTCTGAAGCCGCTCCAAGAGTTCTACTTGCTCACGTGCAGTCAAATGGTTGATGGCCAGTGCTAGGATAGAGCCAACCGAAACATTGTATGTCTAGATAAGCCATGTCTCTGTGAGCTTTAGTCATTACATATATTGTGTGTGTATATATATACATCACCTTGATAAAGCTTTGGTGATACATATGCGCAAAAAGCCCCATTAAAAATTGACAGTCCATTCTGTCCGTCATGCCGCCGTGACCTGGAATGCTGTGACCGAAATCCTTAATCTTAAAGGCACGTTTCACAGCACTAGCGAAGAAACCACCAAATGGAGCAATCAAGGATGCGAAACAAGCCATCACCAAACTGTGAATTTGCACGGGTGCAATTGGGACCTCGGTAATATCGCGTCGTAACTATCAAATATATATATATATATATATATATATCAGTCGTGTCATCCTCTCCTCGTGACACGTGTGTATTTTCCCTTACAATGTGCTTCAATAACCAAACAACATTTGACGGTAGTTGCCATGGAACCGTAGCGAAGACTGGGTTCTTGGGCTCGCATGAAACATTTGACCAAGCTGTCGCACCGAGGTCCTGTTAATAGGAAAACCATATGGGTGGTGGGTGGGATCGCCGACGACATATCTCATTCTCCTTTATCCTCCCCTACAAACAGCATCCGCCGATTACCTGCACTGGACAAATAATGTAGTTGAATTGCATCAAAATGGTAGTGATCTCAAAGCGTATAAGAATTGCTTATAAGTATTGGACCAATGTCATGAATCCAACCAGCAGACCTGTACTTACGATGAAGCCAAGGAATAGGGTACATATGAAACCTCCTACAAATCCTTCCACTGTCTTTTTCGGGCTCAACTGGATGAGTGGGGTTCTTCCCCAAAAGAATCCGCATACGTAGGCAAAAATATCATTACAAATCACCAGCGCAACGGGCATGACAAACCTGCGAGCAATCACATGAATATGGGTCAAAGACGCGGTATGTGCCAGTATGAGCTTACCAAATCAGACCTTCCAAAATATTCTCAACAATGAAGTGACTTTGGACGACAATGAGGAGCAATGCCATATGCGTGTAGCAGAACTGGGCCATCTGGAACGCGTATTGTCCCTTCTTCAAATTCGCAACGAAAAAGACAAACCCTATATCCAAACCTCATAAGGCCACTACTTCCCCAGCTTCACTGCCTAAATCCATCTGGATTACTTACCTAGAACGTATAGCATGAAGCTGATGAACCTGTGGTGTGTCGCGAACGGCAGCAAGAAACGATCGACCATGACAATTTCGGTAAAGTAGTAGATAATAGATTCACCATAAAGGAAGTACTCAGTTGTAATCAAGAAGTACCTATTCATAATTATTGTTATTAACCAACATGTATCAGTAAGAGCATAAGCATGGAAGGACTTACCAGCTCATTGTTTTGAACCAACGGACGCTTTTCTCTTTCGCAGGGACTTGGGCAATTTGGATAACCTCTCGATATACCTGGACCGTGATAGCCATGACGGCCACTATAGACCATACATACCCAGACGCTAGTACAAACAGAAATGCGGCGATCATAAGCAGAGTTGTGAATGACCGGACCGCCATGTTCCGCCATTTCTTGCTGTTCTTCTCTGCAGCAAGTAGCACAGTAGGTTTCTCTTCTGCGGGTTTGCCCATCGCTTGGTCAGCGACGCTGCTTCGTCTACTACTGGATTCTGAATGTGTTGTGTCATGGTGCTTTTTGAACAGCAATCTTCGCTTTTGTGTCATGATGCTTTTGGTAAAAGATATGGAGAGGAAAGAGAAGCGGGAAATATTCCTGCAACAGGGTTCCGAGAAAAAGAGACAAGACAAATTCTACGCCTTGCGTCTGGCGGAGCCCAATCTGCAACAGACAATGGGGCACATTTTTGGACTTAAAACTGTGCAACACCGCCAGTCAACCGATCGACTACGCGATATATAGTCATTCCAGATACGTAGAAATACTATTTCACATTACTTCCAAGATAACACTGACTAAGGAAGTAGTGTGCAGTGGCATAAAAAGATAGTAAATCCTTCATGGGGTTAGAATATTAGTGTGTCTGAGTTTGATGGATGGCAGTATCTTAATTCCGTCATTCTGCAAAGGACAGTACAGCCTTGGCACTTTCTGGTTAAACCGTCATGCTTTTTTTACAAGCGCGAATTATGATTTTCCTTAGAGCGCGATAGAAAATGTGATTTTTCTTGCAACTTTGGCGCAAGGTTTTCGCCTCTTCGGATAGTTCGGCTCCATATTAGAGACGAGATACTATAAGGCAAAGAGCCACAATTGGCATAATGCTCCATCCATAGTTTTGAACTAGACAAGGGAAACTTAGTTCGATGTATGAAGAATACATACATAACTTCTTGGGTGGAATTGGGCGGATATTTGTTATAGACATACCACATAGCTTCATTTTGGAAGTAGTCCTAGGAACTAGGACGATTGCCGTGCTTCTAGCCGCGGTGCCGACATACAATGGAGTGCAACATACGACTTTGCACTTCTTGTCAATTTCCTTTAACCTGGTTATTGCTTTCCTTCTATGGCGCATCGTACAAATTTGGGATTCACTGTCCGTCCTGTTTCTCTCGTTCGAGAAAAAATAAAAGGGTATAACCCTTGCGCAACGAGCTTTGCGGAGCGACCAGACCGTTCTTTGTTATTCCCTTCTACTCCACTGGGCTTACTCATAAGCTTCCCTCCCACTCGTTTCTTCTGCAGCAAAGCAATCATGAAAGCAGCATGGGCGACAATTGTATAATCAATGACCAACCCATTGACGACGATATAGCCCTATTTAACATTGAGTCACCGCGATCACCGATACCCACAAAATCTCCCTTGAAACGGAAGCTTAACCAAGACAACCTACCGATCGCAACACAACCTACTCCACATGCTGCTGATCCTACTGGCGGAATCACCGAGCCACAAGTCGAAACGGTGGTTGACATCTTGAAACGATTATTAACGCAAGTAAATATTGACGTTAAGCATTCCAATGGTAAAATGAAAAAATAGGAGCATTAGAAGCAATGTAGAAGGGAAGAAGTGGAAAAAAGGGGGAAGCCTGACTTTATGCTAATTTGTAGATTGTCCCAAAGAATCGGGTCCAAACAATAACGGAGTGCAGGGTCTCATGACAAGCTTCATGACAACCTATCTCATATTTATCGAAATACTCCTATCGGACCTTTTAGGCCAAAATGCACCTTCTCGGACCCTTGAAGCATATATGTCCATATTTGATCCGCACGACCGCATCGTTGGCGACCTTCTTGGTCTGCAGTATATGCAAGCGACATACCAACCCTTGGTCGCTGAGTTACGGTATCAGTTACGCAGTAATAAGATCATATTCGGTTCTTTGCGGTGGATCGATACTATCTTTACGAAATTCTATACGACTTACTTTCTTGAGGTTGCCGCCCAAAAACATCAGAAAGACCACGGCCAATTTTATACACCTCAGAGTGTTGTTCAATTCATGTGGCAACTTTGCCTCAAAGATGATGCATCAGTTCCACTCGTGCTTGACCCTTGCATGGGCATGGGTGCTTTCCTTTGCGAATTCTTCACCCGCCTAGTAGACAAATGCATGTCCGTACCCAGCATTTGGAATAATGCATCCCGACTTCGACATTTACTCTGCACAGAAATCCCAGAGAACATATGGGGCGTCGAGATTGATGCGTTCGCACTTAAGCTTGGTAAACTCAACATGCTGGTCCATTTATTCCCGCTTTATAGACGGTTGCTGGACCTTGGCGAGACCAATGTGCATGTAAAACGATTTCATTTCTTTTGCAACGACACCCTCAAGCTCACCGTTGAAGGCGATCTGTGGGAGCAAGAACAGTTACAGCGGCTCCGGGGATCGCTCAAATTTGAGTACATTGTCACGAACCCGCCGTACATGATCAGGAAGACTGGATTCATAACTGAACCCGATCCAGTTCTTTATGATACATCCGTTCTAGGCGGCCGCGGCGTGCAAGCGTATGTCTACTTTATGTGGATATGTTTACAGCGCTGCGACCCACTTTCGGGCCAGTTATGCCTTATCACTCCTAGCCAATGGTTGATCCTAGAGTTCGCACGACGCCTGCGGTAAGTCCCTTATCTTTTACAAACATTTCAGTAAACTTATTAGTCTACATTCTTTTTTTTAATAGTGCTTGGATGTGGAAGCATTGCCAACTATTACAAATATACCAGTTTGAACCGTACAAAGTATGGCCAAAGGTACAAACCGACTCGCTGATCTTTCGTCTCCGCATGCGAGCGAGGAACTGTCAAGGGAACACTCTCTTTCTGCGCTACATGTCCCGTAAAGCAGACCTTGATGAGATACTTCATGCATACGCAGGTTTTGACCCAGCTCAGCCCGCTAACATCTTGTACAAATCAACACCAACACAAGATGTTAATCGTATTCATCGGTCGCCTAATGCATCGTTTGCTTTTCTCTCGCCAACATCCAAATTATCTGATCAACTTGCAGACCTGACTGTCGATCTCCCCCGCCTTTGCTACAGTGCCCGCTCTCCGCTGCTGTTCAATCGTGGTCCGAACACGAACCCGGTTTATGCACTCGTTGTCCGCACCCAATGGGCTCTTGATTATCTTGGCAAAGTCTGCTACGATCGGTGGCTACGCCCAGCCTTCTATTGGAGCGGTAAAACATCCGGTAACGATAAGGAGAGCACTTTCTGGATGGCCCGTGACCCTCTCCGCTTATCAAAAAAGGAAACGTCACCGGCTGAGGCCTATTCGCCATTATATCAACCTGAGGCCTTCTATTCAATGGTGCTTGTGGATAAAGAAGGAGCGAAAGAACTCGAGGCATCTTACGCGGAGAATGGTGATGCAAGTCCGTATTGTGCCCTCTATCATTATCTCAAGGACACGCGCCGAGAGCTCCAGCCGACCAAAGAGGATCAGGAGCTTGCATGGTGTCAATTTAACAAGTGCGGCGTTGATGTTCCGGTGAAGATCGTGCATCCCATCAATTACGGGTATTTTACGCGTTCCCAACCGCGGCAGCGCTTCTTCATTGACCGAAAGCAGCTTTGCCTCACGAACCAATGCATGTACTTCACTATCAAGCCCGATTGCCCATGGCAGTCGGCCGAATTCTTTTGTGGACTTCTTAATTCGAGTACGGTCCAACTATTTATCCGCGAACACTGTTATTATGACCAACAAGGTCGTACCCGCTTTTTTGGAAAGCACATGGCAAATATTCCGTGTGCCTTGCCAACAGGACCAGAAGATGTCGAGCTCATGACCCTACTTGTCAAGACTGCCTCAGTAGCACGTGAATGTATCCACGGCATTGTTTGGCACACAGGGGTGCAAGGCGTAATGGAGAAGGTGCGCCGATGCAGCTGGGATTTGTCGCCTGCCGATAAATTGCTTTTAGCCGATATGCGAATATCAGACATCATGCAGGCCATGACAAGCGCACTTTCCATTGACCAGCCTCACTGGATACTTGACGAGTTGAAACTGAGGGCCGATCATTTGGTGGTCGATGAGTTGGTGCGTCTTCTCAAAATCGCGTCGCTTTGCCAGTATGGTATCGATCATTTAGCCTTTGAATTATATCAAATACCTCGGGATCTCGAGCAGCTGCTCGAGAAAGAGCTTGGATTAACAATCACAGAGCAGTGGAATGAATTACCACTAAGCTCTGTCGCGGAAAACCTGAAAGCTGTGTTCTTTTCTTAACTATCCTTTGTAATTGTTTATAATACTAATACTAGTACTTCTAATTTAATAATATTTGATCCGATATCAGAATCGGCTCTTTTTTTAATACTTCAGTCTGATATGTATCATCAGTAGTATTTCGTCATGGCAACTTTCTCTTTAGAATTTCTGATAACAAATCAGAATGGGAGATTGTGCTCTGTGTTGCTTAGTCTCAATAATCAATTGCGATGTTTATGTGATTCTTTCTCAAGATTTTCTTTGAATGCCTTAACGAATTCGTTGCTCACCTTGGAGCCTTAGGCAAGTAGTGTTAGTCAAGCCAACCGCAGCAGCATGGAAACAACTACCTTTATTCGTCATAGTAGACACATGCTGATGCGTCTTTGCCGCTACGCGGTGAAATGTAGGACTTGAGAGCAATCGTTCCGTAATGAACGTCGAGACCCAGTAGTTAACGATGCGCTGAAAGACCATTCCTGGAAGACGGAGTGAAAGACCGGAGGTTACTGCAGAAAGTGACACAAGGAATTGAATTACCAGAAGAGCGACAAGTCACAGATTTTTTTTTTCACTTTTTTTGCAGCTCTTTCACCTACCTCCCCCCTCTCTCTGTCGCCTCCATCTTCACTGACTACGCCACCATGAGTGATAAGCTGACTCGTATTGCTATTGTCAACGCGGACAAGTGCAAGCCAAAAAAGTGTCGTCAAGAATGGTAAATGTCACATTATTAGCCGGAGTGGAGACCCCAATCTCACTAATGTTTCACGCATGCGTTCAATCTAGCAAAAAGTCGTGCCCTGTGAACCGTATGGGTATGTATCTTTCTCTCTAGGTTTTTTTATGAACGAAAAACAGAAGGGTCCGAAGATGGAAAAAAAATTAACTATATGTTATGCTGGGACAATAGGCAAGTTTTGTATTGAAGTTGAGCCCACGTCAAAGATCGCCTTCATTTCTGAGACACTTTGCATTGGTTGCGGTATCTGCCCGAAGAAGTGCCCCTTCAGTGCTATCAATATTATCAACCTGCCTACCAACCTTGAGAATGAGGTGACCCATCGTTACTCTGCCAACTCGTTCAAGCTCCATCGTCTCCCTGTTCCTCGTCCCGGTCAAGTGCTTGGATTGGTGGGTACCAACGGTATTGGTAAATCGACTGCTTTGAAGATTCTCTCGGGCAAGATGAAGCCTAATCTCGGCCGCTACAATGATCCTCCTGATTGGGAGGATATTTTGAAATACTTCCGCGGTTCTGAGCTCCAGAATTATTTCACCAAGATCCTGGAAGACAACTTGAAGGTAATTCATCAAGTGATGACTTCACATTAATTGGCCATGTTATTTACCTATTTGGTGTATATATACACGATTTTCTATGTAGGCTATCATCAAGCCCCAGTATGTCGATCATATTCCTAAGGTTGTTAACGGAAAGGTTGGGCAACTCTTGGAAGAGAAGCTTGAGCGAAACAATCTCAATGAGATGATTGAGCAACTCGGTATGTATGCCACAGATGTCGGTTTGGTGACAGGCTAAGTCTGATGATTGTGATATAGAGTTGGCTGGTATCATGCAACGTGACGTTGGCCAGCTCTCTGGTGGTGAGTTGCAACGCTTCGCCATTGGCGTTGTCGCTGTTCAGCAGGCGAATGTGTAAGTGGATTGTGATATATATTTCTGGTGCGTGATACGATGACGCTCAACCTATTTACAGATATATGTTTGACGAACCTTCATCGTACTTGGATGTTAAGCAACGTCTAAATGCTGCGCGTGTTATCCGCTCTTTGATTGCACCTGAGAGGTAACCAGAAATAGAATAGGAAAAAGTCGATTTGCTGAAATGTTTTGTTTCTTAGCTACATCATTGTTGTGGAGCACGATTTGTCCGTATTGGATTATCTCTCTGATTACATCTGTATTTTGTACGGTATGCCCTCTGTGTATGGTGTCGTTACCCTGCCTGCTTCTGTCCGCGATGGTATCAACATCTTCTTGGATGGTCATATCCGAACTGAGAACTTGCGTTTCCGTACGGAATCGCTCACTTTCAAGATCGCCGAGCAAACCGATGACAGTGCTATTGACAAGAACAGAAATTACGCCTACCCTGATATGGTCAAGACTCTGGGCGACTTCAAGCTCGAAGTTAGAGCTGGTGAATTTACTGATTCTGAGATTGTGGTCATGTTGGGTCAAAATGGTACTGGCAAGACCACATTCATCCGTTTGCTTGCGGGTCTTTTGAAGCCTGATGGTGGCGAGGGCGTTCCTGAATTGAACGTGTCGTACAAGCCCCAAAAGATCTCTCCCAAGTTCCCTGGCACTGTTCGCATGCTTTTCATCAAGAAGATTAAGGCTGCCTTTTTGAACCCTCAGTTCCAGACTGACGTTGTTAAGCCTTTGAATGTTGAGAACATCCTAGACCAGAACGTCACCCACTTGTCTGGTGGTGAGTTGCAGCGTGTTGCCATCATTCTCGCGCTTGGTCAACCTGCCGACATTTACCTGATCGACGAACCCTCTGCATACCTTGACTCCGAGCAGCGTATTATTGCTGCCAAGGTTATCAAGCGCTTCATCATTCACTTTAAACGCACAGCCTTCATTGTCGAGCACGATTTCATCATGGCGACATACCTCGCTGACCGAGTTGTTGTGTATGACGGTATCCCGTCCAAGCATGCCATTGCTAACTCTCCTCAGTCCCTGCTCTCTGGTATGAACAAATTCTTGGCGTCCCTTGAAATCACCTTCCGTCGCGATCCCACGAACTTCAGACCCAGAATCAACAAGCTAGACTCGCAGATGGATCAAGAGCAAAAGGCTGCCGGCAACTACTTCTTCTTAGAAAACTAAAACTACCCTTTCTCGTTAAACATTCGACCCTCCAAAAAAAAAAGAAAACTCCCACGCGTAATCCTCTGCATTTGAGCTAAAAATATCACGGCATTCTTTTTGTTTACATTGCTCCCTCTCTCACTCTCTTTCTCTATCATATTTTCTTTCTATTTTTCCCTCGTATATCATTAGTCTTGTTCTTTTGTAAACATCAACCAATCTCTATTAAAATAGTATCAAGACAAAACCCTTCTATTGTTGGCGTGACGTCCGCTCTGCATACAACGCCTCTGCCCAAGCCTTGACTACAGGATGCTTGAACTTGCCCTGCGTCGAATCAAAGAAGGACTGCAATGCCTTTTTGTCGGCTAAAAGTGAGACAGGAAAGGGCAAATGATCTCAATATGTATACAGGAAATAATCCTCCTTTGCACTCGCTGCTTACACTTTTCGTATTCGAGTGCCTGAACGATCATTTCAAACTTGTCAAGATCCTTGACCAGCAAGGCTTCAGGTGTTTTTGCATCCTCATATTCTTGCCATAGATCTACAATTTCTTGCGCCAATGACGTATTTCCCAGCAAGGACAAGAATTCATGCATTGCCGCCTATAAATCACAAAAGAGAAGAGATAAAAATTATCGGATGCCATTTCCCCCCCCCAAAAAAACACACACACACACACACACACACATTCTCTCTCTCTCTCTCGCGCGCGCGCGCGAACGTTTACTTACACGTTCCTGTTGGTACTTGTCTTCCTTGCTGACTCCAGCATGGGGAGTAATATCACCCTTAACATCCTGATGAATAATAGAGCTCACACGCAACTGGGTAAAAGAAACTGTCAACCTACCACCACAGCTTCCGCGAGATCATGAACAATGGCCATTTTCACACACCTGCGCAATTCGAGTTTGGCTTAATGCAAGCTACTGGGATTATTTTTTTGCGCATACTTGCTACGGTCCAACGACGGATCATCAATGATCATCGCCATGACACCCATGCGATGCATGTGATCGGCGATCGATTCAGGTTGTTGGATTCCGTTGTCGACCCAGCCTGTTCGTTTGGTTCTCTAAGAGAGCGGGTTTCCACGCATGCATTGGTGAAACGCGCATTGCATTCTTAATCGCTATTTCTTACTTTCAGGTTCTGGATAATGTGCAAAAACTGTATCACGCTTGCAGGATTGCTTTGAGACATTATGAAAAGATAGACAGATCGGCGAGTGCGAGAATTTTGGGATGTTTAGAGTTCTCGTGAAGAGTAGTCGCGCGCGCGCGCACCGCGCAACGAAATAAATTGCTGGTGACCAGCGCTCCCCCAACACACACACACCCGTATACGTATATTGGGATTCCCACTCCAAAAGGAGCTTCAGCAGCTGTTCCAGTTCATCCCCAGCAAGGCATATGGGCCATGCCCCCAGGACCCTTATTCTTTATTACAAGGTATCTATAGTTTTCGTTCCAACTGTCCTTGAGTTGACACAATGCGCCGATGGTTAAACGAAACAAAAGACGGAGTGGTATCAACCTGGTCGATCGTCCTATTGCCCCACCAACCCCACCACATAAAATGAGTAATTCTCTAGCCAGCCAGCCAGCTCTTCCTTGCTTTTCCACCGTTTGACATACATGGTCGCCATATAGGATGAGAAGAGAATGTTTTTAAAAGGCTGTGCAGAGATAACGACGCCAACGAGTGTCACAAAGGCTGCCAGGAGGCACTCGACTGTAATCTACAAAGCAAATTCACATTACACGTGGGGAATGCTATTTTGAAATATGCAATATTACCTCAATGGGGAGTGATGCCTCGGTCTGATCCACGGCTTTCAAATAGGCGCGATCTACAAAGAATGTGAGACGCCATCCAGGTATGTTTAGACATCGAGAGCCTTTTGTAAGTTTGTGCATTCATACGCTCATAGGTTGAATAGGCCGAGTGTGCGAGAAAAAGTGAGCTAACGATGGCCAAGACCTTTCCAAAGCTGCTGCTCATTGGTTAAAATGCAAGTTGTTCGCTTAAGCAGAGGGGCGCAGACGAGATACGTCTCTGGCGGGGAAATTTTCCTTAATATATGGTCCCGTCCAAGCACGGTTAAGATCCAATTTAAGGGAAGCAGAGAGAGAGAGAAAGAGAGAGGGAGAGAGATTCCAGCAAACAAGCTCTCCACCGCCTGATTCGCCTATACACACACACACACACACATCCATTCTCTAGCCATTCGCAAGAAGCAATCAGGGACTGAATAAGATGAAGGAAGTAGATTTTATTGCGCTGCCTGCTCCCGAGCCAATCGTCGTTGCTTGACGTCCCAGTTGTATACTCGTGCGGTATCTGTAAAGCATTAGAGTCAAGGATGTACAGTTTGATATGCGTTTGCCTTCCCATCTCTCTCCATCATTATCATCAAATCTGATCAAAAGGATACTGACTTCCATCGTAGTGATCTGGTCCCTCAAGAACTCGAGATCCTCAATGGTATTTTTCAACGATGTCTTCGCGGTGTCACGCTTGGATGTCAATAGGTCTTTTGCTTCATCAAACGTGTATTCGAGCATCACATTGGCCTGTCGGGAATCAACTGGTCAGTCTAGGCCTTCTTGTTCTGGCGCGTAGTGCTTACACCCAACCAAAGGTACACAGTGCCTGAGGGCTGGACCTTGGCCTTGCAATAGAGCGTATCGTTCAGTTCATAATCGGTGTACACAGGTTCATCTGCATTCTGCTTCTCGGCCAAAAAATTGACCATCGCAATCGTCTTCTCGATTTCGGGTATTTTCTCCTCAAGCACTTTGCGTCGCTGCAACAAGTTTATCTCCATAAACTTGTATTTGCTAAATCGCGACAGGGAGAGAGATTGGGTGAATAAAAGAGCTTCTTTACCATAATGACAGTAGTCCATCTATTGTTACCTGATGGCTTCTTGGAACTTTCTCAGGACGGCCTCCACGGGCTCAGCAGGAGACACATAATCTTCCACGCGTTCCTAACAGCAAGTTAAATAAAAAAAAACGATCGGTAGGTTACCAACGATGCCACTATAGGTTGAAGTGGGCGAGGGGCAGGTCAATTTTTTTTATTATTGTATAAAGACTCACAACAAAGGGGGATCGTGGGATGCCCCGAGGATTTGATTCCATCTGAGTTGCCATGTCAAAAAAGAGAGTGTGTGAGTGGATATGTGTTCGCGAAGGAAGGGGCGTGTGTGTGCGAGAGAAATGGTGTTACAGCGAGCACTTATCCCCGCTCTGGCAAAAAAAAAAAAAAAAAAAAAGAGAGAGGGGGGGTGGAAAAATAGAACTCAGAATTTCTTGACTAAATTCAGACCATCTTGGTTTTGATCTTTCTTGAAAGCCAGGCCAATCCTGTTCTCCGTAGGATCAAAGGAAATATAGAATAGGTTGGTAAAAGCAGTACCAAGCACCCAGTCTCGCACTGAGTTACTTCCACGGGCAATGCGGGTCGCACAACAGTCTCTGCGGCGGTCGATCACGCGTGTCCAATACTGAGGCGGGATTTCCACCAGATAGTTTCCGAGATACAACTCGAGATTAGGCAACGTGCTGATTTTGGAGCATTTGACTTTGTACGTCTGGGTATCATCCTGAAGCTTGCCGCCATAGACCTCATGGAAAATGTCGGCCTGATCGGCTGGCATGGTAATATACTGTTGCGAGGTACTGATAGATGCAACAGCGTTGCTCTTTTGTTGAATCATAAGATCCATACCGAATCGCACAAGCGTGATTGGTATATCCCATCTTCCGCCGCTGTTTTCCGCCAGATCAATGTATTGAATATCGCCTTTGATTGCATTCTTGTCAATACCACCTATTGGGCATGATAAATTGAGATGACATAGAATAAAGACAAGACATGAAGTGTGTGCATCATATACCGAGAACAAGATAGCCAGCAGGCGCATCCGTATTGTGTCGTTTGACGAATCCAAACCCATCTGAAGTAATACCGATACCTCCGCTTGTTATTGTGGTATCTGTTGTTGTAGCAACTGTGATTGCTGTCGCCATGGCCGTGGTTGTCGCAGCAGCGATAGTACTAGAAGAAGTTACAGGCATTGGAGTAGAGACACTAGGTGCGCTGGAATTGGTTGCGGATTCGATGGTCGATGAGGATGACGACGGAGTGCTGCTAGTTGCAGAACTAGAGGCCAATAACCCGGACTGACCAAATCCATTATCACTAGATGATGTTGTGTACATGCCAAACTGTGCGCTTTCGAGACCAATGGCCTGCTGATAGGCGTTTGTTACGAAGCTAGAGGCACCGAAAACATCCCGACGTATCAAGTCTGTGTGTGATTGAAAGAAAATCACGGTTAGTTTGTCCCCTTTTTTTCCTTTGGTAAAAAAACCGGGGTGCATTTTACTCTTGGTAGGATTCGTGTAGAAAGTTGTATGATTGAAGTCGACGTCACGTCCGAGGCCAAAATAACCATCTATCAAATAGTTAATAGATTCGGTAAATACGAGGGAGAAGGATTATGATACGTTATCGTAAATAGAAACATACCAAAACCATGGTCAAATCCAGTCATCCGATATGCTCCGCCAAAAGGCATTTTAACTTTTTGCCCACCAAACTCAACGTCATCCAAGTAAATGGTGGTTTCGACGCAAGCATTGTCGTATTTCACTTTGAATTTCTGGCCTGTTGACTCGGCTGTTTTCGACCGAGTAGAATAAAAAGTACATCTGCCAAGACAATTTTCGGTCTTACACTACGTCGGTTGTGTGTGTGTGTGTTTAGATGTGAGGGTAATCAAGAAAATAAATTAGGAACCTACACGAGAGCCACGGACCCAGGAATAGCCAGAACCTTAACCTGGGTTAGCTGCCGAGCAAATGCATATAGAATGAACATCCACTTACTTGTATCGAAAGCCATGGTGAACTCTTGGGGAGGTGATCCAATGAGTACTTTCCCGCCGAGCTGATTTGCATCCATTTTTAAGGAGGACGCGCATAATTTTTTTTCTTTGTTGGCAAACAAAATGCGGCGTTCTCTTTATTCTTTAAAATGAAGCAGCGAAGGCACTTACCACCCCGTTGTCCAGCTGTTCTGCCCCTGTTCGCACGATTCCATCGTTAGTGCGTCTGTAGAGAGGAATCGTGACTGGGTCTGCAAACGCTGCCGGAGCAGCTAGAAACGCCAGCCAAAAAAGCGTTTGCCGCATTATACGTATGGTGTGGTACGGACGAATTATGGAAAAGTATAGAAAAGAGGGGATTAAAGAGAAAAGAAAGAGAAGAAAAATGCTTTACTTGTGTTCGAAGCAAGGGACAAAATGCTTTTAGGTTATTGGACCCATATTCCAGGAGTTTTATTTTCCTAAAAAAAAAAAAATGTTTATTCAGTGACCGCAGTGGGTTTGCTTTGGAGTATCTGCAATAGCTGCAGTCCGGATGAGGGGAGGTGATCCAGATAGGATCAACTAGATTAGGTGACCATGATGATAGCTGGCTAGCTCGTCGATGCTCTATTGCCTTCGGCGCGGAAACAGGATGAAGTCGAAATTTGCCAGAAACTGAAGAGTAACGAAACGACAGAGTGCAGAAAACGACTTCATCCCGAACCGGTTCTTACAAAATGAAATTAGATGTTGTGTGACATGCTGTAATCCAGGAGACTGATTATCGGGAGATCGCTGTTGTCATATTGACTTTCACGACTTCTATAAATATACGAGTGCTCACGTCGGCGTTTTCTGAATGTACTTTCATAAATGAGCAACCTATGTACTTTTATTATGTGGGAAAGAGGTTATTGTTTGCCGAAAACCGGGGCATAAGCATCTGCCCATCCTCATCCCAGCTTTTTAAATATTTATTTTAAATGAAGCCTTTAGCACATAACCACAGTTGTTGCGAATTGCATAGGGTGCTTGAACAAAGAAACTGCATCAAGTCATATCCTTACCATTATGGTCACAGTGAAAAACTGCCGCTATAACTGATGTTAGTTTAATAAATGGAAATCGCTGCTGTTATTTCCAATCGAGATAGAAGTTATTCTGTGTGTTTCATTTATGCATAGGATAAAAAATATCGACATGCTGAGTGGGAGCTCCGTGTCGTTACCCTTTCATCCCAAACACTTCATTATGCAATCGTCAATCTGGTTTGTTGTTCGTTTTAAATCAGGAAACAACGAATACGGTCATTCTCCCAAACAGCCGTGCTGTAGGTAACCGCGACGATTTACATTTAATAGAGTATGCCATAATCCAAATTTGATAACTACAGGTGAATAGCGATTTTCTAAGTAGAGCAGGCTGATATCCTTATACAGCAGTCATAATGGGTTCCAAGGAAGTGCAGACGTAGTACACAATCAAAGTGAATTTTGTAAAATTCGGTTAGAGCTTTGCGACAATGGTTCAAGCAATGTAATAGAGTGATGGAAGTCTACTAAAAGTTTCGTGTTGTTACAGCATTTCCAATATACGATGATAGTCTTCCACTACGCCTTCATATGTCTGGTGTAACTTTTCTTTCCTGTCATCGGCCTCTAGTTCTCGTAGTGCATCCTATTGCCCTTGCTTGTTATTTCCTTGTATGTGCAAATAAACAAACGTTCAATGGGGTCTTACAAGATTAAACAGGTAAAGCCGCTGTTTGACCTGCAGTCGGAAAGCCTTGTATTCATCTTTTTTCAGCTTATTCAACCTAGAGAGCAAGTGCATCTCGACACATCGTTGGATTTGTCTCTATTATGCGGTTAGGATTAGCTTCGACACTTGGCGAATCTATTATCGGATATGCAGCGAGGCTTACGTCTGTGAGCTTAAACTTATCACGTAATTCCTTAAAGGTTGATTTTGAAACAGGCGCAGTCAAGCCGTCAAAAGCATGGTTTGTAATCAGCGTACGCATATCATTTTTATCGCGCATATCAGAGAAATCTTCGTTGGGATCCTCAACTTGATTTACATTCGGCATTAGCAACGCTAACTGCTTCTCCCCAAAGAAGCTTCTTCGTACCTGTGATCTCTTTGACATCTTTCCGGGACATGAAAATCTCATATAATGTTTGATAAAGTTCACCTTTGGGCCATGATGGTGAGTTCCATGATCTCCCCTTTTCATTAGAAAGTCTGTAGCTTACTTCCATGCCCTTGCTTCTGGAATGGCGGTAGGACGACAAATTGACTGGAAAATTGATTTCGTTACAATGATTACTATCTGACCAAGCTGTGTCTCATCCTTTTACCTGATACGCATACGCGTACACTCTGGCCAGAAAAAGAAAGGATAGGTGGTTGCATAGCCCACAAAGTGGTATGTGTCTGAATCGCCCATATGCTCCCGCTGAAATCTAAAGCATCACAATAAGCTTGTGAGAAAGCTATAAACATTTCAGAGCCTTGTGCTTACATGGTATAGATTTCCCATTTTTCATCATCGTCTTCAATATAACTCGAGCCCTCAATAAACAAAAGGACAAAGAGCTGCATACGACGATGATACTCACGGAATTTGCTGCTTTTAAAAGAGGACTGTCATAGGTGTAGATAGCCAGAAGTTATTAAGTTGAAACCAGTTTCTACTCGCATACGTGAAATGTGTCAAACATACCGTGTAAATCTCAAAATGTTCTTCTACCCCATCCTCGTTTTCTCGGCTGTATTCATGGATCTTTTCGCCAATAGGTCTGAACGACTTTGCGTCCTCCAGGACAGCCCGCTGAAATTCGTCACCATTACTAATCAGATCTAACAGGATGTTATGCTAATATCAGTTGCTGTTTGGACTATTTCTGATTTGCGACAAACCTGGAGGAAGATACTCCTTCAATATGCCGAACACGTCATCCGCTCTAATGTGTTCTGCAGTAGCTCCAGGGGCAGACGAATTCGTTGCCGACTGGTATTTTTGCTTGTAATCTATGCGGGGATACAGCCGAAGTGAGCCGGAGGAGTACGAAAGCTTTAAAGAAGTAACGTTTTCATATGTCAGATAAAATGAGATAACGAAGTTGTCGATCGTACATGCGGGGCGGTGCAATTGCTACGAACAAGGTTATACCTGGATGGATAGGCCTTTGTAACCAAACACCACTTCTTGTTCCCCAAATATAGGATAGGTAAAGGAAGGCTGAAATGCGACAGCCTCGACCGGATCACGCGTCTCGCCATTGTGCTGTGGTCGCACTGAACGTACGTTTCCGATTAGATCAAGTTCTTAAAAAGGGGTTTCATCTTCTTTCCAACCTAGCTGGATTGTGGTTCGCTCTGTTGTTTTTGCGATCCAAGGGGCCATTTGTGTAGGAATCGCTGCTAGGTCCATGGGAAGGTTGTGTGCGATAAGAAGGGGTAAAAAAGAGCAAAAAGATTTGATGCTTGGTCCTGTAAAACCGAGTGTGGAGTCTATTTTTTCGGTCCATGCAAATTCAGCAGAAAAAAATTATTTTAAATCCATTTTCTTCCACTTTATTATTGTATCGCCCTGATAGAATACTATGGCATTGACTCGGCGACAATCAAGACTTCTCGCAAGCAAGCAGAATCAAGGAACAGCTGAGGTAAGTATAGCAACAATAATACGACCTTGCACAATTGCGTATTCTGATCGTGGAGAAAAATGATCGGATCTCGCGATCTGCAGAAACTCACCGATGAATCATCACAAATCGCCGGAACCAAACCCGCTTCTCGACCGGAGGTTCCAATAGAAACAGAGATCTCGCATGACAGCACTCAGGAGCAACTCGACGGGAAAGTCGAACATAGCAATGATCAGACAGCAGAAGAAGAAGCCGAAAAAAATGATAGCCAAACATTAGAAGGCTCCGACAATACCAGCGACCATGAAGGAAATGAAGAACAAAAGGTCGATGACGAGAACGATGAGCAGCCGTCTGATGAGGAGCAATCGGATGAGGAGCAATCGGATGAGGAGCAATCGGATGAGGAGCAATCGGAGGAGGAGCAATCGGAGGAGGAGCAGTCGGAGGAGGAGCAGTCGGATGAGGATGATTTGGAGAAGCTGCTCAATAATGCTCAGGAAGCACTTTCTAAGCAAAAGCAATTTGAGGAGGTGGAGATGTATGTGTGAAATAGGTAAAGTGGGGTTCTCATAGGCCTGAGGTTGATTATTGTTATTTGTAGGCAAGAAGATGACGATGCTAAACGGGCATTTTTAATTCCTAAATTAAACACGGGAATCAATGTATACGACCAGCTTTATATAAAGAAAGAAAAGGGATTAGCAAGGCTTGTCGAAGATAGTGTCGCTCTGGTAGAGGAAGATAACCAAGGACCTCTTAAGAGCCGTCAAGCGGTGGTTCTCAAAGAAAGTAAAATCGAAGGGAAGAGACTGTCACGAAAAGAGCGTCAGCAGGTAATATGATTGTGGATCGATCCTTCACAGATGGGTATATATTCATGCGGAGTTCTCCCCTCCTCGACAATAGGAACGTGAAAAGACAGCTGGCAAGGGTTGGTTTGACATGCCCAAACCAGAGATGACACCAGAGATGAAACGAGACCTTCAGGTCCTCAAGATGCGCCACGTCATTGACCCGAAAAGACACTACAAAAAATTCGGCAAAGGAGAGGATCCCAAGTACTTCCAGACAGGTACCATCATTGAAGGCCCCACCGAATTCTTCTCGTCACGTATCAATCGCAAGGATCGGAAACAAACCTTTGTGGATGAGCTGTTGGCTGACGAGACTGCGAGAAGCTATCACAAGCGGAAGCATCTTGAGGCACAATCTCGGGGCAGAAATGGAAGAAAGAAGATGAAGCGGGAGATGAAACGGCTGTAATTAAAAGAATACAATGCTTTTCTGTTCGATGTAATTACGTTAGGGTTTATGTATTCTTTTGCAACAAACATCGATTGCTGGAGGGAGACGTATGTATGCAAGTTATTCAGAAAAAGTATGCTTCATACAGCATAAGTCAATGACTTTCGGCTACCACATTATCTAGGTTGTAAGTTTTATTTATCACTATGAGATGGTTAGGCAAGGCGATTCCTTGGTATTCCGGTGTTTGTGTTTCAAATCTTGGTCCTTTTTCATCGCTTTCAACGTTTCTGTGCTTTCCTTCATAAGTAATTAGTTTGCGCCGTGTTTTCTTTAACGAAAGTGACAACCATATTATTGTATACTTAGTTGCTTTGCTATACCGGGATGAAGCAGTGACATAGCACATACAGGAAATTTATTACTAGTGCTTGATCAATCAGATCGTTTGTATTAAGCGGCTAGCAACGATTTTGCATAGCATATCAGCGTAGTATCCAAGATGATAGCTCTCGATCTCAAGCATCTCACAATCTCATAAGGTAAAGTGTGATAGGTGGCTTTTTTCTATGGTGTTCACGCGATGAATAAGGAAAACAAGGGCGTGAATCCAACGAACCTTCACCTGCAAGTTTACCCAGGTACAGGTCGAAACTATGCTTTAAATAACATGAAGTGGAGTATCATGATAAAGAGCAAAAATCCCCCGGCCGCTGTTATTGTCATACCTTCTCTTGTTGGAAGACTAGTAAGGTTCAGAGAGGACATGAGACTTGATATGGTCGAATAAACATGAAGTCGGGTGTCCTACATTTCGAAAGACAGTATGCCGGTCACTCAAGTAAAAAGGTTTACGGACATTTCAGTCTCAACTTTGAACATCTGGGCACGAGTGATCATGACTACGGAAAGAAGCTCACGAAGTAATCAAAATCTTTCTTATGGGGCTCGTGATACTTGTCGACGACGCGGTCTACTGTAGATATCATGTTCCTTATAATTTTACTATATAAAATTTAAGGTTAAACTGTGATGAAAGAAGAGGTAAGTACCCCAGTTTTGAGAGCGGAAGTATGGACCTTGACCTGACAGATAGAGTGATATTGGCCTGGGTGGTCGTAGCATATGGTGAAGAGCGACGGAACGGCAAAAACCCGACTTATTTGCTGAAAATGGCATTTCCGCTTGTGGCGGGGAAGGGGGCTACGGACGCATCTCTCTTTCTCTCTCTCTCTCTTCGGGTGAGTGTATTTTTATAATATAATTTATTAGATAAACTGGTTTCGAGAATCGGAATGTCACTAGATCTTTGTTGAAGTGAGCAACCAGTTATTAAGAACGTTAACCACAATTGCGCGAGCTCTTCGCTGATCGGTGACAAGAATCTGCCTTCTGAACTTCTTGAAGGAAGGTCGGTACCCATCATAAGGGATGACATCAAGATTACAGTAAATGTCAGTATAGAGCATAGTGGTTTCTGTATGACAGCGCACATTATATCATTGGATATATAAAAAGCGACACGCCGCAGTTCGCATCCTACGCGATGCGCGCCGTCACTTACCCGTTTGGCATTCATTCTTTATCTCTTGCGCTGTTGTTTCCGTTTTTCTCTGTTTTCCCCCCTCTTTGACCGGCGTATCCGCCTCTGGATCTATATAGAGAAAACAGAGACGACAGCGATGATCTACAAGGAACACCATGTTTGGAAGCGAACCGGAAAACGGAACGCGCCCATTGTTTTTGATGTCTCTACTGAGAGAATGACCGAACATGGGCGCTCGTGCGACGTTGATCGGTTAAATAAAGATACAGGGAAGCAAAGCATGTATTCTTTGCGCCTCCGTGCCAGCGCTATTCCAGTAAAAGGAAAGGAAGGGTTCTAGCCCATTAACGAGAGAACGCAGAAAAAAGAGAAAAAAGGATGATCGTGATGTCCGTATCGATAGGTCCCGATTTCGTATGTCCTCTGTGCGTATGTGTCACGGCCTAGACTTAACTAGGGAACGCCAAAGACATTGCACGTTGTTTTTCAGATTTTTCTCTCGTGGCAGCAACGTCGGTAGCAGTCTTGACTATCTCTCTGCCTCCCTCGGGGCATCTTGTTGAGTGCTGACACAAACGAGGAAAACGGCAGATGCAGGGGTAATAATAAACATCTGGCTTCCATGACTCTTAGCCTTATGGAGCATAACAACAACATGGTGGATTTGCACCAAAACGAGTGTCACAGATGGAAGATGCCACGTTGTAGCACACTTGGGTTGGCTGTGGTGGGTAAGCCTGTTAACGTTCCCGGGCCGCATTGTTACAATTTTGTACAAACACCGAAAAAGACCGACTATGACAAAAACAATGTTGTTTCTCGTAACGTCGTACACCCTTCACTGCGCACTACTTTGGCTTCCATGCGGCTCTCATCACCATCGGTTCGGTGCGCTCGATTTTCATCGTGTAACCTGTTCTCCATGCCCTCTTTCCTCGGTTCCATGTCTTTATAAACCTCATGTGTGTCTCCGCCTTCTCAACCTTTTTTCATTGTCACCTTTCTTATGGCTCCCACGACTTCAACGAGGCGCAAACGAACGCTACTCAATTTTAACCAGCTGGCTATCCTACAGCACTCCTTTGCAAAGAACCCTTTACCCGACAATGCCGTCCGCGCCAAGCTGGCAATTGATCTTGGTGTTACTGAGCGCACTGTACAAATCTGGTTTCAAAACCGTAGGGCAAAGACTCGCAAGAGCTCCAAGGAATTACTTGCACAGCAAAATGTTGCATCTGGCCCTTCGGAGAATCCAGTCTCAGGGCATCCATTATCTCGGTCAGCAACGGTGACGTCGCAGGATGAACCAATGGATCATCAAAAGCAGCAGCGACGATCTTTGCCCAGTGGGGGGCGGTATCAGCCTACATTTCGGACATTGATGACCCCCGAGCGGTACGAGGAATTACGAGATCGGCGCCGTCCTCGGGCCACTCTGTCAAGCAGTAGTAGTACGAGTGAAAACACCATCAGAAGCAGCACGAGCACTGTCAGTAGTGTTGGCAACAGCGACAGTGTTAGTGTCATGACGAAAAAAGAACCTCCGTTGCCTAATCCAGAGATCGCCTCAGGTGAGAAAGACAGAGAGACAGAGTGTGTTATTGATACAAAGTCGGAAAGATTGATTTTTTCTTTCAACATACGTAGGCGTGACCCTCTCATTTATGGCGCATATGCTCCGGATCGGCACCTGGACCCGATTCGCCAAGCACACCGCCACACCCAAGAATGCTGGGGGCAGCTGGGACCTTGCGTGCGAGGTGGACCCGTTTCTCCGCCGCATTGTCTGGCAGATTCAGGTACAGGACGGCAATCTTTTTCGCATGCAGATTCCCTTTGAGGCCATCCGACAAATCCGTCTTTCCAACGCCTATGACGATCTTTGCCTCGCTGACCTCGAATTCGATCTCTTCAACCCCGCCCTTGTCGTCTTCACTATGCTGCGTCGCGAGATCGATCTCGACTGGGTCCTGTGCAGCGACTTTTCAGAAGAGTGCCAGGCGACCCAATGCTTCGTCCATGTGTTGCAAGGCTACTATGAGATATTCAACCAGACGCTCCTCAATCTCATCACTCTGGTCCCTGAATTTGCTTCGACGGTCATCTTCGCGACTCCGCCCGTGTGTCGGGATACCCTGACCTCGTCCCCTTCTGCGACACCCGAGCCATATATTGCGACTTCAAACACAACGATGACTGCGATGAATTACTCTACTCCAATCATTTATCAACAAAGTTACCTGCAACCGCACTTCCTTCCCCTCGGCTTGGTTGAAAAGCCGATCAACCCCAATGATCTCTACCTGATTGCCGCCACTGGGACTTACTTTTAGACTTTTGTTCGTTGCTTTCTATATACCAGGGCTGGTTCCCTTCTTTTTGTACAGCAGTATACCAACGTTACTCTCTTTATACATATCTTTACTTATCCTATCTAGCTCCCAATCACCATACCGATATACTTACTGGATTCCCTCGATTCTATATATATTTATCTAGTAGTTAGTACCTATATTTTATCCATTCCCCCTTTTTTGGTCTCTGTACATGTCATATTCTTAATTACACACCCATAAAGTCAGCCTGGCCCCACATTCCCGGCTCTGTCACGTATTCACTTGGCATTCGTTTCACCAGCAAAGGAGCTTGAATTGACCTCACACAGGACAACATGACTCTATTTTGACAGAAGAACATTTGTAAGCAGATTTAAAAGAAAGGTATGATATTCGAAAATTTTGGAAGGATGCAAACTGTAGCTTCCTTGACGGGTCTGAATTCCATATTAACAATGAAACAGCAGCATGGCACGGTCTAAGGAATGAACTCTGCAGTGCTTACATTACCAAACACAAAAACAAAGCCGATGTCAGTCTTGGAAACCACGTCGGTATCAAGCACCATTCAATTTAACATGTGGCTATTGTAGTCATTAGCCAAGGAAAGAGGAGACGGCAGATTAACCCATACCTACAAGCGATGAATCTGTAGATTACATTATCTCAGCTCCCTCAACACTACAATGGACAGAACGAATACGTGTAAACACATTTAGACTATTGCATGTACGGTTGATAATGGATAATGCAGCTATTCATAAGGCCGATGATATCTTTCAATATATCGAATTTTAACATGCCTGTCTTCTGGCATACTTGCATGAACTAAGTCTAAAGAGGAGCTTTTTGACCAGCTGTCAAGAGCAATATAAAACAGATTGCATCTTTGGAAAGTTGGTGGGTTCGTGATTCATTGAATACGTGAGAACTGGGCGATAGCTAAGGTCATGTCTGTTATCCTTATAGGCGTCTAATTGCTGTGACTGTTGTAATTAAGATGTCCGTTTGATCTCACTACGCATGATAACTCTACAGAGATTATCATAGTGTACGTATACATAATATCATCATTACTTCTTGGTCTACAGCAATACAAGTGCTTGATTGCTTTGTGCACATATCCATATTATTATGCGAAAGTGCGTGATTTATGTAGATGCCGAAGACATTATTACAAGCAGAGGACAAAGCTATGATTGTCGTTAAACTTCATGTGAGAACTTGTAGAATGGAAAGAGGTCTGTCCCTTCACATACAGTGAAACTATACCTTTTTCAGATAGGACATAAGCCGCAAAATGTGTGAAACCTTTGGATACAACCATTCGAACAAGTCAAACCTGAGCCTACTGCTGCGACTCCTCAAGTTGTACAGAATAAGAGCCCTGTAGGACCGCTTTTCCAAGCACTAACCGATCGCAGGAATGGCGAAATGAGTGTTCACGAGATATCAATACCTTCCCATTGTTCAAGAATACAAATACGCCGTTAAATATTTACAGAGAAATCTTTAACCGTCTTTCTGGTGAAAATAACCGAAGTTTCCAGGATCTTAGATATGTATAATAATAGAACAGGATGACACAATGCGCCAGATCCCCGGGATTCTCTATAACTCCACAAGCCGAGACGAGTCTTTTTTATACAATGCATATCAAAACCGGCGCCTGAGGACTCTCAATACATGCCTTATTTAACACTGTTCTATACCAATGAGTGGCCCAATAACAAAATATAACATAATGAACAGCATCAGCAAGTAATGAACGTCGCGCATTGAGATTTGGATACAATCGACCGCTGTAGCGTCTGCGACGTTGATTTCATATAAGTAACAGACTATCGAGAAATCTGGTCCTCCGTAGACTCCAACCTCGTTATCTCTTCCATGCTCTTATCCGGTATGATCATTACATATCATATTACATGCTTTTGCAGATTTGTCCAATCATACTCTTACCTTATGAACCAGATGAGGGAGGATGTCATGGACACTTTTCCGCTGCTGTCTCCAGTCCCACTCTACCCATTTCCTCTGTCGCCGCCTGTTTCATCCTGCATACAGGCTCTTACTCCTTGTCCTGCTTCTTCGTGCTGGTTATTGCCGAGGGCTGCCCAGACTAACTGTTGAGTCCCTTGTAGTGGATCCTCTAGTGTAAAGTTAAAGTACATAGAAGGAAAGGGTAATACCCTCTAATGGAGTGACAGGCTCCAACTCAAACAGGATGCGAAATCTAATACAGTAGCTTTAGTTGCACGCCACCCAATTCTGAAGTCATCAGACGCCAACAATAGAAGTAGCTTCTGCCAAAAATTCTCTGCGTAATATGACAAATCTAACCTTGCATACACGGAAATACAATAGGAGAAAATGTACTTTCCTCAACCGACTGTTCTCACAGCGTCTACTTACCCAGTGTATCTTCCATGAGCAAGTCTGCACTTGTTGCTGAGCATGTCCCGAATTGAGAGAATACAGTCAGGATTCGATTGACCGTTGAGCTCTGTCAGGCGCAAATGCCACTGACTACCGATATTCGTTGAAGTAACCCAGATCGGATAATCGCAATCCTTTTCGGCTATCGTAGGATAGAGGTTAGATACATTATCCTATTCAAATAATAGCTGTATTGTCTATCGAGCCAGCAATCTTGCAAGTAGTAGGGTTTTGGAAGTCCACAGTAGGCAAAATAGGCGAAAGTTTCTGATATATTGTTTCGATAGATGTTCAAACCAAAAATGTACAGCAGGCATGGCAGAGGGCGTTCGTCAACCAAATGTTATGGAATCGGGATCTGGGGGGTCATAACATGAAACATATCCTCCGTGGTCTTCGAGAAAATGAGTTATCCTCAGCAACGTTTCAGAGAGGAAGTACTGCACAAGTGTCTGAGGCTCGTGGAAGGCCACGCTCACCTAATCAGAGTAGCGGGACGTGAGACCACGGCGGGCAAGGCCAGGAAGACCATGACGCACACGCTCAAGGCGATGGAAACGGTCATGAGCCCGACCAATAATTTTACGCGTCAGTTATCGCTGATGTATTCAAGATAACCCCAGCCCTTTGGGGTAAGCCCTCTTCTGTTGGAAGAAACGGTGTATTGTAAGTTCACGGGTGTGATAAAGGACTAACACACAGTTTAATTCATGAATGCGAAATCTTTCTACCTATTGATACCCCTTTCTTTTCGTATTTTATACGCCATTGGAAAATATAGTACGTGCATACACAACCTACGCATATGGAAATCAAATTTGGAAAGCAAAGTTGATGTCTCACCAGCTCCAGCTGGCACAAAACACAATTCAGCCTCGTAGTAGGTTTTGCTGCATACCCCTTTTGCTCGCATCATGCGCATCGCAGCCGTTCAATTCCATATTGACCATGAAGACAAGCAATCCAATTTTGACCGCGTCGAAGAGTTTATGGCAGAAGCTGCAAAGAAGCAGGTCGATCTAATTGTCTTCCCTGAGCAAGTGGTCATCTTTCTATTTTCGTCTCTTGCACATGTATTCCGTGGCTAAAAGCTCTCTGTTATCAATTAAGATTTTTCCATGGTGGTCCAGGTCGGAAATCCATCGCGCCAAATGGGCGTGAGCGGTTCCAAGAGTTTGCCAGGCGGTACAATATAGATGTTGTGACGGGGTCGCTCGTTGAGAGACGGCAAGATGGGAAGGTGTACAATGTCATTTATTACATTGAGAATACCGGGAACATTCTCCTCGAATATTGCAAGGTCCATCTTTGGCTCCCGGAGCGGCGATATCTGACAGCCGGTCCGCCTGAATTCAAGACCGCCAGGAACCGATTTAATATTGTGGTGGGGGTATGTGCTTGCTGGGATGTGATGTTTAACGAGGTGTTTCGCTCGATGGCTATGGATCAAGGTGCGCAGCTCATCCTTGCACCAGGTAAGATATACATATAACAATATTTCGTGCAAGTGCTCACGATGACAATGGCCTCAGCATACTGGGTAATCGGCGATTTCGAGGATGATAATGGTGTCATCCATAAATACGATCCAGTGTTTGAAACGCGACTATTAAACGCACTGTGCACCGCGCGCGCTCATGAGAACGAATGCTGCGTGATTTTATGCAACATCGCATACCAAAGCAACAAGAACCGCCCGCAGCCGTTTGGCGTGTCCGCGGGATGCACTCAAATTACTGTACCATTCCTTGGTCCAGTGGCAGAATGCCAGCATAACCGAGAAGAAATGATCATCGCCGATCTTGATATCCATACTCTCATAGCAGACATTGAAAAAGCTTACCAAATTCGCAAAGACTGGAGTCAGGGTAAGATCTACAACAGTAGTCTGAAACCTGCAAAATTATAAGCGATCCGTAATTCAGAAGAGCCTATGAAAATGCTCTCAATATTATCCCATTCACACAAGTCACTGGGAAAACCATCCTTGGCTTATCTCTAGAGATTGAGTAGTAAAACTGTCATTGCTTTGGAAAGACATCGACTTCATATGTAACGCCATGTGTCGGACTTGTGCATACATCGATGCACCAATTCTTATCTATGTAATGATTTACTTTATCGACGAGCACTATTAAGAGTAGTGGTATATTGGACGCGCATCTTCAGTGGAGGGAAATGTAATTATTGCGACATGTGGTTGTTGACTCACTCATGCTGTAGGCGGCTCACCGCCGAATTGGCCTAATATGGTGTTGCGCTTTGCTATGGTTTACTCGTATCCACGGATCTACAGGACGATGTAGAGCTCTCTCGATGTCCTAACGCGTGGAAAGCCATCGGAGTGCTCGTCTATCTCAGATAATTTATTTATGAATTCTGTTTTGACGACACACAACTGATCTATTTCTTTGGTTTATGGATGTCCTTGATAGCATCCGCAACGGGCACTCAATTTTGGAGGGTCTGTAGAGTGTCTATTGTGAGATGAAAGCTTATTTCGGCCCCTCCAAAATTAAAATCCAAATGTAGTGCTTGATATGCCAAAGTCCCCGCGCATCGAAACTTAGTAAGCGTACGATATACTCGATGAGCTCTATCAGGCTCGAGATGAGGTGTAATATCGAATATCAGTTATAACTTATTGTCTTTACCCCTTCTATGTCAAGATTAACCCTAAAAAGACTCGAAAGAAGCAGATATGCATTAATGGACAAAGCAGATCGAACACAAAGCCGAGATGCTGGCAGTGTGCGGTCCAATGGCCTATATAAATTTTCATACAAGAGCCAACCCTCCTCAACTATGGGGGACATCCCCAAGCTTGAAAGAAATGGAACCAACTGACCAACCCACCCTCAATTCCAGTCAGCCGTCTATATTACAACCTGAAGCAAAGATCGGGGCGAAAATCTGCCTGATGGAAAACCAACAGAAACTGGCGCGGGTTTGTGATGATGTGCAGGAGGAGTTCATGTTGGTCAAATCTAAGATTACTAAAACACAAGCCAGAGCATGATACAGCATTGATGAGATCGGCTTGTACTCGAGAATACCCGCCCGAGTGAGTCCATGTTGCAAGCATCAGTCAGAGGCACAGAGAAGGGTAAGGGGCGGTTTATTGTTGTACCTGCGTGCAAAGTGGATGAGTTAAAATAAACTCCCCATGGCATCTATGGGTCATCATCAAGGATCAAGTGCTCTCGGTCTCAATGGAGTTCAACAGCAGTTTGTGTCTTTTTGGGCGAGAATCCATGCAGTGCCTATGCTAAATGAGAGGTTTGACCTCTTTTTTTTTTGGGTAGAAACTACTTGCTGTACACAGGATGAAGATGCATTATATATTTGAAATATAAGCGCAATGCAATTGTCATTTACTAAATACTCTACGGCGATTCCAGATCCAGAGCTACTATCGATGACTCTTGCCACCCGCAAGGCACCTGTGCACTCAAAGATAAGAGATTTGATTTCGATGGACAGATTGCCACGGCAACTCAGTGCAGTCCTATGCGATTGTCAAACCAAAATAAACTAATTGATATGAAAGTACCAGAGTCCCCTGTCTGTGTACTGCACAAGAGATTTTAAAGAGCACTGGGCCCTATCTTTCTTCTTTTGTTGGGAGTTCTTCATGAGACATGGTCTCTATCTAGGGTCTTTGATCGGGACATGGAGCATGTCGTGTCAGACGTCCTCCGGGCAAATGCGGCGGAAGAATTGGCAGCGACAATGTTTCCGCCTAAAAAGGGTTGATCCCATTTTTCACCGCCTCCTGTCCTCTTGAGTTATGCAGCGAGCCATCCTATTATTCGTGTTAGCCTTGGCATGCACCACAGCCGCTCTCGATTTCAAGCAAATTCTCTTTGGGAATGGTGATGCGCAAGGACATAAAACGAACTTTGGCATGCAGGTTCCTCATCACGACCAGAAACGTATGCATCTCTCTCTGATTTTACGCATGGAATATTGCTAATGATTCTTTCTCTTAGATGTGGATTGTGACAAGTACATGTGCCCATATACCCTTACCTGTGTTTCAAAGCCAATCGACTGTCCTTGTCCACATGTGCGCGAAAACAAATGTCCCGTTGGACCAGACTGGTATACCTGTGTCCGAAGCAGTTGCGATAGTTTATCATTAAAGTGAGGCTATGCTACGTACTTTCCTTTAATGATAACTCCTGTCTGTACATGGGTTATCGCTTGTACATTTGCATTTTATTGGTGATTATCTACTGTACAGGATGAAATATTTAATATATAGAATGTGGAAGCTTCCTAAATTTCGGGAATGAATATTCAAACGACTGGTATGCAAAGAGAGTGATAAGATGGCCTTATTGCAGGCGTGCCTGAAGTTCTAAAGACAACAAGGCATGAGTTGGTTACACGTACGTTATTATATAAATTCACTTACTCTCGATAATATCCTCGTATGCCCGACATGCAGGCGAATCTGGATACTCTTCCAAGAATGATACACCCATGTCACAGCTCTTTGCAATCCTAGGATCCAATGGGATGCGACCCAACAGTTCAATACCTGTTTCCTTGGCCAATGCCTCCGCACCACCTGTGGTTGGTGGGAAAATGACAGACTCCCCTTTGCAACTCGGGCACACGAATCCCGACATGTTTTCAACCAACCCGAGCACAGGTATCTTGACCTTGCGGCAGAAATCGATCTCCTTGCGCACATCCTGGAGCGCCACCTCTTGAGGGGTAGTAATTACAATGGCCCCGTCAATGCCCGATTCCTTTAGATAGGTCGCCACCGACAAATGTTCGTCAGATGTGCCGGGTGGGGTGTCCACCAGCAAAAAGTCGAGCGTGCCCCAGTCCACGTCCTTGAGGAACTGTTTGATTAAACCATTTTTCTTTGGTCCACGCCAAATGACGGCATCGTCTTGGTCAGGCAGCATGAATCCGATGCTCATCACACCGAGATTATCTTGCACAAATACAGGCTGCCAGCCACTGTTGCTCTGATGGATTTGCTCACCCGCCAGACCCATAATGGTCGGCATAGAAGGCCCGCAAATATCAATGTCCATCACACCCACTTGTGTGTCATCATCGTGGGCAAGTGCAAAGGCCAGCTGGGCAGTGAAGCTGGATTTGCCGACGCCGCCTTTGCCCGAGAGTACAAGAATCTTGCGTTTGACAGTTTGCATGCGAGCAGTAATGAGTGGAATCGCTTAGCCATCAAACTCAATTAGTTCAACTGCTATCAAAACAACTGGAACGTCAGTCGATGCTCACCTGGATCAGGTCCTTTGGGTGCAGTGGCGCAAATGCTCTGATTGGGACAACCTTCGCATGCAGAAGCTTTACCGGCTTGATCGCTTTCTGTACCCTAATGGTAGCTGTGTTAAGTTAAAGACCGTTATTTAAGAATCACTATCTTAGATCATACAGGACAATGCTCAGGTGCATTTTCGGGAGCCTTGTCTTTCGAATGGGGAGGGGTCATAGTGTATACAAATCCGTATGGAAAGAAGAAAAGCGCTGCACGACTTGATTAATAATCTGTCTCAAATGGAAAGGCGCAAGGAACTTGGTTGTCCAATCGTATGCATCCCTTAATTGTAACCAATCGCCATCTTTTCATAAACCAAGATGAAAGAATTCTCATGCTTTTTACGATCCAATCGAGGCATTCCGGAGAAGAGGAACTGAGATATCCAAGCGGCCTATCTATCAGATTGATTGACATTCTTTTACATAGTTCGATCACATCACACAAATAAAGCGGTTGGGCGGTGTGAATTGACCCGGCAATTCGTGGGCAAATGCCTATCGGAAGTGGCCGCTCGTATGAATCGCAATGAACTCAAGGCAGTTCAATAACTGTATGAACCGCAACCGTGATCTATCGTTTCGCATACGAAAAAGGAATCATTGAATCCTGGATACTTGGCTCTGGCTTCATCAATTGGCTGCTGAGTGGTTAGTTTGGAATTAACTTTCACCTTCTCGTGGCGATAAGAAAGCTACGATGGTACCAAATGGTATTCATAACACATTAGCCAATACCGTTTTGCATGCTGCGTAGAGATTTGTATCAGAGCGTCAGCATGAACCAAGGTTTTGAACTAAAGATTCCAGGAGCAGGCCTCGCTCCGCACTGCAATCTTTTTTTTTTTTTTTTACCTCTTTTTCTGTTCCCTTTTCACGAAATATACTCTGATGTACCCCTCACCCTATAATGTCACTAGTCCACCGCCAGTTCATCGCGCCACTAGTGCTGCTAGTGCAGCAGCAGCTTTTCGCCGATCTTCTTCTGCTGTGAGCACATCAACGCCTCGGCGTCAGAGCAATTCTAGCAGCAGTGGTGTCACACCAGCAGCTCATTCCATGTCACGTCAAGGATCTGTCGAGACAGATCGCGAGGGAAGCGTCACCCATACTTTACCTGCGGACGAGACAGATGAAAATGCACAAAATACACAGCCTGATTCACAGCAGCCTCAGGATGCTGAGGCTGAGGATGACGATGAGAATAAAGAAGACTTGCTGGCGGCCGACATGGATGCTTATATGCAAGCGCAAATGGAAAAACAGAAGGAAGACATGAAGTGAGTTAATACACCTCTTCGCCATATCCACCAAATCGACACCAACACCGGTTTCTTATCAAAGGTTATTGCTTGAGAATTTCTCAACTGAGCAACTACAACGCTATGAAGCATATCGAAGGTCCGCATTGAATAGGACCAATGTGCGAAGGGTATGGTATATACATAGTGTATATAGGTATATGTATCAAGCAAGGATAGAAATTTGCATTGGCTGATGTGAATGCGTATTAGCTTGCAAGTCAGGTCTTGAACCAACAATGTTCGCAAACCATGGCCATTGTAGTGGCTGGTTTCACTAAGGTCTATGTAGGCGAGATCATTGAGAAAGGCAAGCTGACAAAAGAGTGAAACGCAATACCGAGTGTTTTGACGAAAATTTTGTAACGAGTAGCTCGGGAGGTGATGGAGGAATGGGGTCAAACAGGATCTATACGACCAGAGCATCTACGTGAAGCCCATCGTAGATATAAGCTAGAACGTGAGGCGTCTTCTAGTGTGGGGAAAACCCTGTTCCGACGATAAGTCATTTCCATAGCTACTTTTGTATTTTTGTCCGCTTGTTGTGTTCCAATGCATGCACATCATTCGCCTACATATAAAAAGTTCGATTCTCTAAATGAAACGACGCCCGAGAGCTACTCAAGATGTAAATACTGATCTTTTGAAGAGAAGAACAATATCTGATGGATCATCAGATGGAGTCATGTCTGTCCCTGATGAACCATAGCCTATCTTTAAGCAAGCTATGTGCGAGGCCGTGCAGTCTCTGTCCAAGTGGTGTGGTTTCGCAATACAGCAACCATATCATTCCTGAAAGTTTCCACTGATGCTGTCATATTTTATTGCCTCATGTTGTCTTTTGGCATCACAGTTATTGGCAACAGCAGGCGGATCACTTGACAGATGTCACAGAAAAGACATACACTAGTCAAGCTCTGGCGGAAGGCTCCCAATGATCGCCCTTCCCACAGTGAAATGTCGCGGCCTCTGTGATGGTGCTGTACCCAGAACCAGCGAGAGGAGGTATCAATAGGATATTCCATTTCGTATGTTAGATCAATGGACCTTAATAGATATGCGAGATTAAAGGACGCATACCTGAATATGAAGGCAAAAGTGCTAAGCTCGCGGCCATTATCAGATGAGCCTTTTCTGTGACGCACATTCACTATTGGACGGAAGTCAGCTGGCGTCACTTCCACAATCGGTTTCAATATCCACTATTGCGCCGGACCTCTAGGAAAGACGATATCAGAAAAAGCACATCTTGATTAGAAGATCAATAGTGCAATTTCGTACCACCGGTTGATCAAGATTTCCAGGGTTGCCTCTTTTTTTGGGGGGTGGGAATGGAGGAGGAGGAAGTTATAGGTGGGGGGAGCAAGGTTTCCGTTTTTGGACCTCGCATAACGTACACTGTACAAACGCCGCATTTCTTATTTTCCTTTTTGCTTCTCATCCTCTTCCTCTATTGCAGCAATGCCCCTTCACATCTACCGGTCTCAGCTCCTTATTCTGAGACAGCGATTCCTAGTTTCAGGTGTCATCCATCGCTGTCGGCTCTATCATGTTTATGGCCAAGAACCTCAGACCACCTCCCTGTACCACAACGACTCACCGCAACACCATCTCGATACTATTGCCGACCCTCGAACGGTAAAGATATCCTTCAGGAATTTCTAGCATGCCAGGTGCACTGCGCTTCTCTAATTCTTTGTTCGTTTCTGTGCACTCCATGTACGGCAGATTGTCAAACATCTGGATGATTACGTGATTGGTCAAGAACGAGCTAAAAAGATCCTTGCGGTCGCTGTTTTTAATCATTATAACCGCGTTCGTGCAAATCTTGCAATGCAGCGCGATGCTTCTCAGGCAGATAGCGCATTATCAGAAGACATGGTCAGCGTATCTGGCTCTGGAGCAGCCCCAATGACCTCAGGAGGATCGTCCGTCGGGGCAGGGACAAATACTGCAGCGCCGGCCGACAGCGAGAAGCATACCCAGTTGGCACATGATTATTACACTTCCAGCTCACTCATTGGGGCTGCGGATATTGTTCCGGCGGAACGTGTTTATGGTATACATGCAAAATGGCGGGAAGGTCGAGTTTTCGAGCGAGCGAAAAATTGAAGATAGGAAGCTCACATGGGAAGCGTCGTAGGGTCACAACAGCGAGCATGGCTCAATCCTCCTACCCAATCCGCAAGCGGCATACGAGACATGATGTCGAAACCAACACAGTCTTCACTCGCAAACCCGGATGGAACAATATACGAGAAGAGTAACGTGCTCCTCATTGGACCTACGGGCTCAGGTAAAATAAAAGAAGCGCGCATTAAAGCACTCTTTTGCCTCACATGCACATGTCTGTCAGGCAAAACATTGTTGGCAAAAACAATGGCTCAGATCCTGCAGGTTCCGTTCTCCATGTCCGACGCAACTCCGTTCACACAAGCTGGCTATGTGGGAGAGGACGTTGAATTGGTTATCCAACGGTTATTACAGGTAGAAGGCACACTCATACACACAGCGAGAGAGAAAGAGAATATATACATATATAGAGAAGGGCGGACACTCATGCATATATGTTAGTCATGCGACTATGATGTGAAAAAAGCAGAGACAGGCATTGTTTTCATCGATGAAATAGACAAAATATCGAGGCGATCAGATAGTCTCTCCACGTCGAGGGATGTCTCTGGCGAAGGAGTTCAACAGGTAAATTGGGAAGAAGCGTAAAGGAGACTGTAGACTGAAACCGAGACAAGTCACTGCTTAGGATGCTGGAAGGCACTATTGTCAATGTAACCGATAAATCCGGAGGAGCAGGAGGACGGCGGACTGGTTCGCCTGGATCCATTGGCAACAACGGTCCGGGTCTGGGTGGTGGCAGTAGCAGCGGCAAAGGAGAGACCTATGCAGTAGATACCAGCAACATCCTCTTTATCCTTAGCGGTGCTTTTGTAGGGCTAGAGAAGATTGTGCAGGAACGACTTGCGAAAGGTGTAAGTAACAGATAGGCCGAGTAGCCATACTGTTGGTATTGATGGCAGTATTATATTAGTCTATCGGTTTCGATGCCACTCTTCGTACGACAGGCGACGACATATTTGATAACGTGGAAAAACATACCTCTCAATCGTTAGCACAGGTTGAGCCTGCAGGTGAGATGTCAATTGAGAGATTGTTTCTTTTTTATCGCTAACCCGCAAGCTTCAATGAGATCTTGTCAAATATGGCTTGATCCCAGAGTTCGTCGGTAGATTACCTGTGATTGCATCCGTCAACAATCTGTCGGTGCAGGACCTCGTTCGGGTCATGACAGAGCCCAAAAATTCGCTTATAAAGCAGTATGAGGGTCTTTTCAGGTTGAACCAGGTACATCCAGATGATGAGGGATTATATATCCATATGGACGCAAGAAAGCTGATTCTCATATGCTGTTAATCCAGGTTGAACTTATTTTCAGTAAATCTGCATTGCAGCGCATTGCAGAAGCCGCGCTTGAGAACAAGACAGGTGCACGTGGTCTTCGTCGTATCATGGTAGGGGGGCGCATTTTCTGACTGGAAATGGAGTTTTGTCTAAACGGACGTGCGATTGTAGGAGAATATATTACTGGATCCAATGTTTGATGCGCCTGCATCTTACATCAACAAAGTGGTGATCGACAGCAAGGTTGTAACTTCAGGAAAAGCGGCAGTCTATCTTGCGAATGATCAGAAAGAACTCGCCTCTGACATCGTCGCCGCAGATGATAACATGGATGATAAATTGGAAACTATTCAGCAGCAGATGACGCACGCATAAAACACTCCTTAACATGACGGATATTTACAAGGATGTATTCCCATTCTTTTTTCCCATTACGCCCCACTATCGTTCATTGTGTGTATACAGTACATCTTGTTTATTCACTCATATCCTCGTCCTCAACTTGAATTTTCCGTCGTTTTTTCTGAGATAAATGTAGAAATAAAGGCGTATCTTCATCATCTGTTGATTCATGCATCTTGTCGTCCTTTTGAGTGAGAGCTTGGGCTGAGGTGGTACTGCTGGGAGAGTTGGAAGCAGGAAGGGCGGTTGTGGCATTTGTAGCAGGAGTTACAGTGTTGGAAGTGGGGCTCGAACGGTTGACATTGGTTACAAAGTTTGTAAAGAGCTCGTCATCGTCGTCATCATCATCGTGGTTGCTCTTGTCGAGAGGAGACTGAGAGGGATTGGTTTTCGGTCGGTTTGGTACGATGGATGGCGTTGGAGCGTCCTCGATAGAAATGGTACCCTGCTTGACGCCCACCAAGTAGTCCATAAATACTTCATTCATGGCTTCATCATCATCGTCATCGTCTTTGTCAGTCTGTTGTGAGCTATGAGTATCCGTAAAGGGATCTTTTGCAAGCAAGGGTGAATAAAAAACATCCCATTATGCATAACACACATTTAAACACACCTTTCTCTCCTTCAAGTTCAGCGAGCATCCGCGCTCTTTCGTCCGTCTTCTCTCGATGTTCGTCTTGCCACGTTCGGAGCTCCTGAATGACTTTGGGGTTGGCAGTTGCCTTGAGCACATTTCGAGCAAAGTCGCGAAATTGCAGGCGAGGGTATAGATTGTGGGCCCACATTTGGTAATAGTCCATGAGCTTACGCAAATCGGCAACCTGGAAACAAGAACATTTTGTCATGCGCTCGTATGAGACAGCCATGGTGGAGGAGGACAGCATGGATGGCAACACATACGCCTTCCCTCCCTTGTAGTCTGTTTACCTCATTGCCTTTGCCATAGAATTTAATGAGTGGTGTCTGTTTACGTATCCGTGGTAATCCTTTGCTGGACAGTAGCCTACAGTCGGACAAAACAGTTGAGACCTACGACCAAGAGAGGCGCGGACGATCCTTACAATTCCGCATCGAGTTTCTTAAATCGGCGTCGTTTCGTTATAGGCAGAGCTGCATTATGACCGTCTGCGGAAGAGAGTGATGGAGCAAGAGGATCAAATTCTGTTTTTCGTCCTTGATTGTCGTTCGTGTTGAACGTTTCATAGTCGTCTAATAAGATCTCATCGAGCTCATCAATGTCCATAATGAAAAATGTACACAGAAAAAATTGAGACGCGAGACGCGCTCGCGATTTTACGGACGCGATAAAAATCCACAGTGGCTCCTTCATTATTCCCCCACCCCACCCCATTTCCCGGTATAAATACTGGGAATGGACCAAAAGAACGTCTCGAATGCTCATGTCACGATTGTTAGTGAAGCATCCATAAGAACAAAAAATCATCAACGCTGTATTTTCTGCAAAGAACATACCGCATCTTAGCATGCTCGCCTCTCTGACCAAAACTGCTCAACAATATTAAGTTCAAGCAAATACTGTGTGGATGGGCAGCTGAAATCATGATCCGTAACGCGTTAGTGGTTGAGCGATCGACGCCACAAGTTGTGTCCTACCCCGCAAGGTTTGAAGAGCGAGTATACGGCATAGAGATGTCGGAAGGTACTGTGAAACCAAGGGCCCGTTTGGAGCCATTCTTTGGATGAAGGCCAACAAACGAGAAGGCTAGTAGTCATGGCGCATGATCCACCAATAGGTTTTAAACCATGTGTCCCTTGGTTAAACTTTATTCTCTTCGACTAGACTTCTTCGAAACGCAAAGCGTCAGGGTTTTCTCAAACAATGTCAGCGAAGAAACCGTGCAATCCTTTCGGACAAAAAGAAAGAAACCGATCTCGGTGTTTACATCAAGCGTTCCTGGGGTGTAGGGGATTGACAAAAGTTTTCTCAGGTGAAGAATGAATTGTCCCATTTTGCAGGACATAACGCATCAATATAATTGTGGGATATGGAGTTCCAACACTTGAGGAGAAATAGGCTCGGTCGCACAAACGGATCCACACTATGTAGATACTTCGCCGAAAGTAGGTGCGTCCGCCAAAAACAAAAGTGGCATTTTATCGATTGGGATGCCCGATTTCTTGATAGCTCCAGCAGATCGGTAGGGTCGGTTTTCCCCCCCAAGGTACAGGAAAGATCTTGTCCTAGCAACAAAAGCCATCATACGTACCCGATGGTCGTCTAGCTGAAATATTGAGCTCAGTAAGATCAGGCTCAATGGCACTGTCCCTTTTCGGAAGAGCGCCTCCCCCGCCCCAAAAGACATCAGTGGCAAGTACTGCCTTTTTATACCGTGACTGTGTATATCAGAACTGGGCAGAGCATGGCTTTAATAACAGAAAAGGATGTATAGAGTAGGCAGTAAAAACATGAGAAGGTTCTACACACACACACAGGGCGATTGATCAGGTAGTTTGTGTGGTTGAAGGGGAACGAGGGAATGAACAAAGTAGGATGGACACTATCTAGGCAGCAGGCGGGAGGTTTGGAGGAGGCCCGTGGGTTCCAATTTCGCTAGGTCGATGTGGGTACGGAGAAGGCTGGAACGAGGAACGTAGAATGACGATTGATGAGAACATATCTGAAGCACAGAAAACGCGTATGGGATTAAGTTAGGACCAGAGATCGCAGTATGAAGCTACCAACGGGTCGTAGCCCGTCTCCCATTCCTTTTATACTGTTCAAACTGCAAGACGCCGCCATTCAACGAAAATTAAAGACGCTTCGTGTTGCCGTCTAGAATAAAACAACAGCATCAAACGGTCTGCCGCCTTGCCTTAGCCCCACGCGTAATGGTTACATGGGAAGCCAAAAAGGAAGATCGTGTTTTTGAGCCACATTGTCATGAACGCATGTATCGCTCATACCACGCAAAGCGCTTATTATAAGTAAACCTGAGGCGGATGATTTTGTGCGAGGTAGAATAGAACTAGTGACCCGACTCTGAGGATTTTTTCTGTAGCACATGCGAACCTGCTGATGGACATCCCCAAGTTATTTTTAACCTTGACATATGGCAGATTAATAACTAAAAAAAACCACCGTATCAAGACGTCTCGATATTGTATGTGCATTGATCATTTCTTAGGCCAGTGCGCCTCGTTCTGCCCGGAAGCGTCCCGTGTGTTCCTCAGAGGAAAAGGCAAGGTCTACTCCGCCCACTACCTCCCGCCTGTTCTCCACCCACTCTGCCCCCCCACCCACCCAAATAAAACACCGAGCTGATAAAATTTGAACCAAATGCTGGCGGCTGCCTATGCTCAACAAGCGAGCCGCTGTTTTATTCCAGTTACAAAATGTCAGAGAACGACACAGATTTCCTTGAATCCGAAGCGGAGGAATATGAAGTCGAAGCAATCGCAGGGCATCGAAAAAACCGGAAAAAGGCAAGTGCTTTTCTTTTTCGATTGCCTCTGTCGCGTCCCAAATCGCCTTCAAATGACCAAATTTTTGACCACTCTATACGCTTAGCTCGGTGTCGATTATTTAATCAAATGGAAGGGCTATGATGAGTCTGACAATACATGGGAGCACGAATCCAATGTGTAAGAGCGATCCCGCACCACATTACACGCGATACGGCGGATGTTTGAAGAATGCCTTTCCTCATTGGCTTTCACTCACTCACCCAAAATATAATTGTTTTTGGTTATACATATGTTCATATAGACATGCCCCAGAGCTCATCGAAGCGTACTGGGCAGACAAGGGCGGGAAAGAAGGACAAAAGGCTGCCAGAATGGAGAAGAAGAAGAAGAAGGAGGAATCACCGCGAAGGCGACGATCGCTCATCAATCGAAAGAAAGAGATCAGCACGCCCAAGGAGAGTCATGACCTTAGCGCGTCCTATGACGATATTATACCTTCACCCTCATCACCAACAAAACGCGATTCGCCTTCTTTGGATGAAGAATCAAAGAAGCGCTTGAAACCCCTTCCGCCCAAAGATATGGAAGAAGACGAAGATAAGATGAACGAGGACCAGGTGGAAAAGGAGGCAGTCGAAGAAAACATGATGAAAGAAGACTTGTCGAAGGAAAAGGAGGTAGAGCAGAGCAACAGAGATTTGGAGAATAAAGCAAGGCCGGCAACATCCTTGGATAATTTCCTGATACAGAAAACGCTAAAGGAAGTGAATACGGACGATATTATCTTCGATTCGAATTACCCTCCTGACGGTGACTCGATTGATTGGGAGGACGAGGTGGCGTCAGTGGAGTACATGGTGTGTGACCCCGACGACATTACCGTGGTATATGTCGTACTACGATGGTAAGCGCTCGTTGACATTGTTATGTACCACGCTGACCGGCCCTAAAAGGAAAAATGGCGACCTATCTATGCACGAAAGGACCTTGATACACAAGAAATGCCCTCATCTTGTAAGTCACTGAGCCAAAGAGCTCCCAGGCGCAGATGACGCTAAACTCCACACCCTTCCTAGCTTCTTCAATATTATGAAAAACGGGTAAAATTCCCTGGACAGAATCTTCCGGCTTAACCAAGAAGTCTCTGTCATATGCATTTAGTATCGACAACGCAAAAGGAAAAGATCTTCTCACTTTCACATTCTCGTTGATCGTTTTCATCTTCACCTTATTTTATTTTGACTCATCCCGGTTGCTCGAAAGAGCCTCTGTCACTTTGTATTCCTGTTCATGACCAGCATGTTGGGCGTCGACTGGATGTCGTGTATGATAGGCTATGTATGCCGGATTACTGAGATCAAGTATATAGTTCATCTCGCGGAACAGACGTAGCTGATCCATGAAGCCTGGATTTGGGTTGACAAAAGGGCGCTTCTGTTTAATAAGGGCAAGAGCCGCTTTTGGGTGGATATGGCGTTTGTTCATGAGATAGGCCGATACAATAGTTGGGCTTCTAGACACGCCTGCCAAGCAATGGACCAAAATGCGCTTTCCGGCATCGAGTGCTCCATCGATGAATTCAATGGCTTCCGGAAAATGGACAAGAATATTGGCCTCTGGATTGTCCGCAATGGCAATAATCTACAGACGCGCAACAGAAGAAGCATATTAGGGAATGGAGTACTATTCTTTTTTCTTGTGCTTTTACTTTATGTGTAAATTCATTTGTTGGGTATTGCTCTTTGAAATGGCCCAGAGTCAATATTGCTTCGATCTTGTTTTTTTTTAGAAATGATAGGTCTTCGTACGCCTTGTAACCGCCGATCCAGAGATTGGGGAAGATCTCCTGTGCGAAGCTCGTAATGAGGATGCCTCCAGGTTTTCCATCGGCGCCGGCTTCCAGAGCAAGATAAAGGGACTCGGGTGGCGTTGCGGAGGAGTGTGTCGCTATTGCAGGACTTGCCAACTCATTGCGTTCACAGCCCATGGTAGAGGATTTAAAAGAGAGATAAGAATCATGCAAGTAATTTTTCAACCCCTGAAAAACGAATCATTTTATGTCTCAGCCCAGTCGTAAGGATGGGATCCATAATAAGCAGCATTCAATTCCTGTGCATGATGACTTGCAACTTTGTATCGCTATGCCATGTTCGAAAAGTCAAATGATGGTGTCAAGTCACGAAGGCTTTGACTTCAATATGGGCCACCTTGATCCTTTTGATCCAGGGCATAGCTTTCACGCATGATCTGCGCGGGTTAAACAAAGCGTACACGTTACTGGCTGTAATTGACCGACGTGTCAAATACGCTTTTTTTTATTTTTGCTTTTACCTCTTGCGGATACACGCTCATATGCCACGTCTAGTCGGCCTCGTAGGCTTGGCAACCATCGCCAGCCTCTTTATGCAACCGACCCAAGCCGTCGTCGACCCGGAAAATGTTGAATTCGTCCTGAATGCCGATCGCGCTGCTAATGAATCGTTGCTTTGGGGTACATACAGACCCAACCTCTACTTCGGTACCCGAACACGGCTACCCGAGTCGCTCATGTCCGGTCTCATCTGGTTCGATGCCAGCAATTTCCAAGGATTTCAACGTAACATATATATTCCTTCATCATCCCGATCGGCCAGCGCAAGCACGCACGCACACACATACCCCTTTTTCTCCTTGCACACTTTGACAAACCTGGACGGTTTCAATTTTGAATATAGGGGCTCGGCACGCTTGCGATCAGGGCGACGGTATTCAAGGCTATGGCTATCAGAAGCACGACGGCCGAACCTATGCTATGCAAAAGATCAATGACGCGCCGAGCAATATCGCCATCACAACCGAATTCATCAAAATACCTGGCGGCGAACATGGTAATTCCAACCTATTTCGTCATGGAAAGAATTAATAACTAAATGTCACCGATGCTGAGTCGACCTAAGGTGGTGATTGGGGTGTACGAATCCATGGTATCCCGGTGGACAATCAACGTAAAGTGGATACAAAGGCGGGAATGCATAAAGAAAAAAACAAACAGAGGATCTAATACAACGAATCACAAAAAAAAAAGATCCGTCCACGACAAGTATCATTTACTACTTTGGTTTGGAAGGCGAGGGAAGCATGGACATCACCAGCCAGATCTCCCGCAAGGGCTTACGCTCACCGGTGCGCATTGAAGGCGATACCCCGGATCTGGGCGATTTTGAGATCGAAATCGTGGATGGTCCCTTGAATAGGAACCCGACTCAGGTAGTGGATGGACACGATCTTTCACGAACGCAGTGGTGGGGTGTCGAGGTGGACGATAAACAGATCTGGAGAGCCAAAGGTATATTTTACCCATTACGGGCGCGCAAAGCGCAGAATGCATTCTGAACATCAAATGTCAAACATTCATTCCTGTCTATTGCTAGACATCATTATGCCAAAAATCCTTGATGAGGCCAGGACAAGGCTCTCTCGGGCAAATCCTGAGGAAGCGATGACCATCCCTTTTTCCTATCTTACCCTCGAAAATGCCTTGAGCGAAAATGAAGGCGAAGTTGCTAATCTCTATGCATTTCAAAAAGTTTTCCATGGAGAGTTCCAGGTAGATGAATATCAAGAGAAAGGTCTGACAAGCGCTTCTAAAAATGATTCGTATGACCAGTTTGACGTTCTTTTCCGGTCCGCGAGCTCGCAAGAAAAGATCAGTGGTACGTAAAGTAAAGGAGGGAGAAGGTGTTAAGACAGGTGATGCGTTTCCTCTCTCTCTCTAACTGCAGAGCAGTCGATAGCATCAGCCGAAAGCTCCTCCAAAAGAAGGACGAGTTCCGAGAGAGATTTGAGAAAACATTCCATCTGAAGGAAAAGGGCTTTTCAAACAAAGAAATCGAGTTTGGAGAATTTTTGCTGAGCAACTTGCTTGGCGGCATTGGCTACTTTTACGGCTCTTCTATCGTTGACAGATCGCATCATCCGATGCAGGATGAAGAAACCTTCGCTGGTGAGCACACCCGTCCCCAATTCACGAGCCCTTACAGTCTCTTTACCGCAACGCCCAGCCGTCCTTTCTTCCCCCGCGGCTTTTACTGGTATGGATGCTTATCGATGGCGAGAGAGAGAGAGAGAAAGAGAATAGATTGACACATTCACTAGGGACGAAGGCTTCCATCAGCTAGTGATAGGCAAATGGGATAATGGCTTAAGGTGAGGGGGCCCCATGCGAAAGGGATAAGTCTGTCATTTCTCTTTTCTCATAGTTGGCAATAAGTCTTGATATCATTAAGCACTGGATCTCTCTCATTGACGAGAACGGCTGGGTGGGCCGTGAGCAAATTCTTGGCGAAGAGGCACGGAGCAAAGTGCCTCCCGAATTCCAGACACAGTTTCCACACTATGCCAATCCGCCTACACTCTATCTCGCCATCAAGCGCTACGTTGACCGTGTCTCGAGCCACCGTCATGCAATCTTTGAGGAGACAGCACAGCTAACCTTTGGAAGTTTTGATGACCCGGTGCTGCTCAATGACCTTCATCTGGAAAGCCCTGTACTGGCACGCGCATGGCTTGACTCGGTGTATCCCAAGCTGCGTCTGAACTGGCAATGGTTCCGGGCCACACAGCGAGGACATCTAGACCGGTTTGGCAGACAGGCACCCCATGACGAAGCCTATCGCTGGAGGGGCCGCACGCCCGAGCATACGTTGACATCAGGCTTGGATGATTATCCTCGTGGTGAACCACCCAATATCGGCGAACTTCATGCTGACTTGATGTCGTGGATGGCCTTTGCGACACGCCTGCTGAAGGACATTGCATCGGAGCTTGACAAGCCTGACGATGTGGCAGAGTATACAAAGATTGAAAGCGAGATGTTGGAAAATCTTGATGCTCTTCACTGGAGCGAAGAGGAGCAGTCGTACTGCGATCAAACTATAGAACAGGGTAGGGGTTGAGGCTGAATCCTCCTATGCGACATTGGGAGATCGAGACGTTCAACTTTCTTTGCATCTATAGGTGCGCCAGTTCATGTGTGCCACAAAGGTTATGCCTCCTTGATGCCTCTTGTTCTGGGTCTACTGCCGCCCGATTCGCCAAAACTAGGGGCTATTCTCGAGACAATCCGCAGCGAGGACGAGCTCTGGTCGCCCTATGGCCTGCGATCACTCTCTGCATCGGATCCATACTATAATACGGGTGAAGTCTACTGGCGCGGTCCGATCTGGATCAACATCAATTATTTGACTCTCCAGAGTCTGTACAACGTAAATATGCAAACATCCTTTATTTGCACATAGGGTAGACAGCATATCCTCACTCTGCATTTTTAGAACTACATGAATACACCCGGTCCTTACCAAGCTCGCGCCAAGGAGATCTATGGTGAACTGCGGAACAACCTTATCCGGACAGTCTATAAAGTAATATGGGATGCTTTCTTCCAATACCACAGCTGCCTTTACTTACTCGCCAGCCGTTTGATCTTGTAGGATTACCGCAAAACAGGCTATGTATGGGAGCAGTACGATGACGCGACCGGCCAGGGACAACGGAGTCATCCATTCACTGGATGGACAAGCCTTGTGCTCCTCATTATGGCGGAGCAATATGCTTGAACTAGATTAGTGTTGTTGCAGTGTATAAAAACAGAATACGAGGAGGACGGATTAGCGTGTTTGAGGTATTATTCTCTCATTCCTGTCTGCCATTCTACCGTGTCCGATAAAAACTCAACGAGAGAGAAAGATCATTGGTGGAAGCTCTTAACAGGACGAAAGAAGATAAAACCGAGGCAGAGGAGATGGTTGTTCATGCGATCATCATGGACGAGACTTTGTGGGAGACCCTGTCAAATGCCCGCAATCGGCTTGACCAGCCGGCGGAGTCAACGTAGCCTGAAAAGCGTAACAGTGATTTTTCGTTCAATAGCTCTTGTTCAGATTGTAAACAACGACAACATCATTGACATTTATTCATAATACATATATATATATACATACATATATACGCCGAAAATGACAGAGACGACATCCGAGCCCTCACAAAACAATGAAATGTCCTTGAAGGACATGAAAAAATTCGAAAAATGGAGAAAGTCGTTGCAATACATTACCGGCCTGGGCATGTCCGAGGAAGAGCAAAAGCAGTTTCGTAAAGGACTGGATGCGGAGCTCCAGGATCATCAATGCCGGCAATGCGAAGTTTGGCGCGACAATTTGATGAAAAACAGTAATGAGCGTTCTTTTCTTTCGCACAAAACCTAACATCTGAAGACAACCACACACACACACACACACACACACACACACACACACACACACACACACACACACACACACACACACGCAGATATATATCTATATACTGGAAGCTAACAGTCATGCCATTGCGCTAGGTCCTTCTGTCCGTTTTATGGTGGACAGCCTTCGCAAGATTGGACATGAGCTCAAGCGGGACGATTTTATGTGTGCGCCGTGTGACGCCACGCGATCGGGCGGTTTCTCGCCCGAGGACGGTATCTTGCTGTGCCAGAACCGATTCAACTCAAAGACTCACCAAGAACACACGATGGTGCATGAAATGGTCCACTTGTACGACCATCACAAGTTCAAGGTTGATTGGCTCAACCTGAGGCATCATGCATGCAGTGAAGTAAGAGCGGTTTTTTTTTTGCGTGTGATGCATGGGAGCGAACAAAACAGGAGCTTTGCTCCTCGAAAAAGAACCTCGTCCAACACACCCCCCTCCCTTTCCCATCAGGTGCGAGCCGCAAGTCTTAGTGGTGACTGCAACTGGTCACGAGAAATTCAACGTGGGTTCTACACATTCACAAAGCAGCATCAGGCATGTGTCAAACGGCGCGCGATCCTGTCCGTGAGAGAGAATCCCAACTGCAAGTCAAAAGAGGAGGCCGAACGAGCTGTGGCGAGCGTGTTTGATAGTTGTTTTGCAGATACTCGGCCATTTGATGAAATCTACTGAAAGCCATCAACTCCCTATAGATGAACCATGTCCATTCATAAAATACCGATATTGCCCCCCCACCGCCACACGGCGGGCGGGGGAGGGCCTTGAGCTCGCCCAGAGAATAGACACATAACCATTTATTCATGCCATCCATATATGCCGTTGTTGTTGTTGGAATCATCTAGTGTATCAGGCCTCGTGTAGGTTCGCTATGACAATGGGAGATCGACTCCGCGATGATGTCGAGGGCAGCAGCATGGGATTCATGCGTGATTTGCGTCCATTTACATGCCAAGGGGATTGGCAGCGGAGGAATTGTTTGTACTGGGTATTCAGCATCCATTATTTGCAGTGTTGCCACAATTTCAGCCACATTACGGCTCGGGACTCAGTTCACTCTCCGTCCTGGTCGTTTCGTGTTACTGCAGTCGCTCGCCACTACTTGAACGTCAACCATTTCGAATACAAGATGGTAGACGAGGCGAAGGCTTGCAGAGTAATGGGACGAGTTTATGATCTTCCCTAAGCGGTCCTTGAGTCCTTACGTCAGATGTATCCTCATAAGTCAAGCAGGTTGATTCAGCAAACTTCTGCAGATCATTCTCGGAGCGGTGGCTATGCGCTGCATCTATACCGGAAACGAACCAACGGATGGGACCAATCGTAGGGGCGCTCCTTTCCACAAGGTATGTATTCACTCTCTCATTCCGTAGTGTCCTTATCTTAAAACACGGACAACCTTCTTTCATATTTACCTGGTCGTGTAGCACAGCTTATTCTGATCCTTGCCCCTGATTGAATACTACGATTGTATCCTTGACTACTATGTAAGACCAAGGACACATGTCAAAAGAGCGGTTCTTATCAGATTACCCCTCCGTTCCCACCCCCCTTGGTGTGCTCCAGCTTGTACTTTGTTATCAAATGGATGAATGAGTAGACAATACGATAATTGTTTGGAGCTGGATCTTTGATATATAGGACGAATGCAGTTATTTACATGGCCCTTTTTCATTTACATGCATCTAGATGAAATTCAAAGCAATCCTTGTTTTTAGCAAATCCAACCGTAATGATCTTTGGGGTGTTTCTTCTCCTACATGGTTTACTTCGCAATCTTTCGTCCTGCTAATTATGGTGACGACAAACAGCAAGATGAAAGTACTCTACGCATGTCTTCACAGTCTCTAACCAAGGATCTGAAGGGGGTGGTGCCCTCGCATTAAATAAAATAAAAAGGAGAAGTGGCGAAATACACACCCAGAGAAAGAGAGCATATGTATCATATTATGTATATATTTAATATTGCTAATGTAGACAATGTATAATAATAGCGCTATATTCATTGTATACTGTACTGCTATCACGTACTTTTTTTTTTTCTATCCTGCAATAAGGAGCAAAAAATACATACTTGCAAGTGATGTCAATCATACATTTATACATCATAACCAGCCGTTTGCAGCTAAAACCTTTGCCGCATCGTGTTCATAGGTATCCCATATATTTGATAATTGTTCAATCGCACGGACCATATGCCTTATATTCCCTATAGGTCCATGTTAGCTAATAGCAATGCGTTTTCTGCTTGCAGAAAGCGACCATGTACCTTGAATATGATCAAAGCTGATTGATACCTGGTTGCTGTCACCGCGGGGGGCAATGTGACATAAGAAATGAAACGGCTCATGTGGCTGTTGCTTTTCTGTAGAAAGATAAAAAGGAGTATATATAAGCATCACTTATTGCTTGATTACATTGATGTCTATACAACATGCCTTGATGTAATAATGACCCATTCCACACGATCTGGCCGGTCGGGTAAACACGGCCGCTCAGTTTGCCTTGAAAATGCTACTTGAGCGCATGAGTGACATCGGTCGATACATGGATGTTTTTTTTGGGGGAGGGGCAGGCCACTCTTTATATATATATATGTCGATCGGATTTTTACCTGTTCAAGGATTTGATGCAGTTTCGCAGCCGCTTCACACTCGTGTTTTGCAGATCGCTCAAGCGCAATGGCTTGCTGTTGCTGATGAGGATCGAAAATGACGGGCGACTCCTTGGTGGCACGGTAATGACATGTTTGTTGTCGGGGTGACACAAGATCCATGCACCACCGACCAATCCAGCTGAAGAAGGAGCTGTGGCGACCATGGTCCTCGCGTACCGGCTGGACGAGGACGCCCTGGGCATGGTCAAAGCGCGCTACCACCGGATCTGCTGCGGTCGTGGTTGGTCGCATGAGAGCAAGCGATGAACTTTTGCGGTCATCGACCCCACTCTTAAAAAGCCGGACCTGCGTAGCGTTATCAGCAACCGGCTGAAGCTGGATTTCAGAATGCCATGACATCTCAAGCTCCAGCGTGGGGATGCTCTCGGGCGTTTGAGGCATATCGACAATCGTGGTGCGGCCGCAGGACATGGTGCTGTAGGATGGGAAATTGTTGTCTTCGCAAAAGGGTGTCAGGGGCGGCGTCATGGGAGCGACAATGGATCCACTGTCTTCTTGGAGGGGAGGGGGAGTACCTGAATGGGTACCCATCGGGTAATTCAACATCTCTGTTTTTAGTCTTGATTACTTTTTTTTTTCCATAAAACGAAAAATTTACCCATTTGTCGCCATGCACGTTCCTGCAAAAGCCGGCATGTCAATTTGGGGAGGTTGGGCCTAGACACATCCAAGATGGAAATGAATATTTGTTTGTTTGCTCACTTTTTTCTCTCTGTGTGTATATGTGTGTGTGTTTACCGTTCGCTTGCCAAGGCTGCAACGAGTTCTTCTTGCGCGACGTCGCGCCATAATACTTTGAGCGTTTCCCAGATGCGACCACTCAGGTCCTGGACATCTGCGATCATGGGCTTCTTGAGGTCCAAGTGTTGCAAAGGATCATGTATTTTCTGAAGATGAATAGGTAATGCATCAGGGAAGCGAAGTTCGGTGCCCAGGTACGACTTGTTTGTCAGCCATGGATGAGCAAGTACGGCGTCGAGCTTAAAAAAAAGGGGGGGAGCAGAGAAAGAGAGTCAGCAATGCAGGACACAGAGATGCACATGTTACAATATATTAATAGATTCTTGTTAATGCTTCTGCTAGCTATACATACCGTGATGCGCTTAGAAGGATCCACTGTGAGCATGCTCTTTATTAAGTCTGCTGCTTCGCGCGAAACGTGCGACGGCAACGGAACAAACTTTCCTAGCTTGATCTTGGCCAGCAAGCGACTAACGTGGCTGTCATCAAAGGGGAGATGGCCGGCAAGCATGGCATACAAGACAACACCGCAAGACCATACATCGGTGCTCTGGCCATCATAGGGTTTGCCCTAAAAAAGAAAATATGTCAAGTCAGCAAACCTGTTAATAATCCAAATACGCACGACTTGTATCCATTTCTCTTACTCTCACAATCTCTGGGCTTGCGTAGTGAGGAGATCTGCAACAGGGCAATATTGAGATGTTTGTACAAGGAATCTCAGAAGATTTTGCTTCTGGTCTTACCCGCAGCTTGTCTGAAGGAGAGTGTCCATAGAACCAAATACTGTTGCCATGCCGAAATCTGCAATTTTGAGATTTTTCCGGTCCTTGTCAAGCAAGATATTTTCAGGCTTAAGATCACGGTGGCTTCGTGGAAAACAAAAAAAAAGTGAGCCACTTGATTTTTCTTTTGATTAAAAAGAAAAAGCAGGCGTACCAGATATGGTGAGCATGGCACCAGGACAGCGCGGTCGTCAATTGCCGAAAAAGGTGCCTTGCTTCAGATTCAGGCAGTCGTCCGCGTTCGGCAAGTACCTGGAATAGCTCGCCGCCTTCGAGATACTCCATGACGAAATACACGTTGGAGGAATCTTGAAGGACTTGGCGAAGATCGACAAGATGTGGATGATGCAGCAGCTGCAGCACCGCTAATTCCCGCTGGAGGCATCGGGCCATGGTGGCCGATGTGGCAAGTTGGGACCGCGAAATCACCTTGATGGCTACCTCCTCACCTGTGCGTCGATGTATACCGATTTTGACTCGGCCTAAATAAACCCATTTGTTCACAAGTCAGCCAAAAACTTTATATGGTTCTATTTTCCATATCCGTCATTTTAAGGAGCACGCGCTGCTTCTGAAAAGGGAAGAAACGGGGAGGATATAGAGAGAGAGAAAGAGAAAAGGAAAAAAGAGAGCATAGCAAAGAAAGGAAAAGGGGGGGCAAGTGGCCTGGATAGGGGGGTGGCGGCGGCGGTAGAATGCTACACATACGCACATACGTCCACCCAAACAAAATAAAAGATTCGAACATAAATGCGGGCGTGTATATAAATAAATCCAGCATGCTCAAGGGTTCCTCGCATCGTTTGGGGGGAGAAGAGAAAGAGAGAGAGAGAGGAGGTGCATAAGGGGAAGTTGTGGGGATGAAGTCTCAATATATTGCAATGGTTGACATACATGCGCACGCACATGCACACGCAAACGCTCGCTTATGTGGTGGGGATAATAGTTTTGTTCAAAAAAAAAATAAACGGCAGCTTACCGGATGAACCACGACCAATGGTTCTGCCAAGCCAATACTCGCCAATTAGTTGACGTTTGCGGTGTAATGGAGGAGGAACGTGCGATCGCTGTTTGCGCGCTTTTTCTGTTGAATGATGAATGACAATTTGGTTGTTATTGTGGCGTGCGAGATACGACATGAATGGCATTGCGATGACGTAAGTTCGAGTAATGCGCGTTTTATGGAGAAGAATGGATTATCGAGTTGTTGCCGGCAACAAAACGTAAGAGAGCAGTTATTAAGGGTAGAAGGGGAGAAAAATCAAGAAAAGAAAGGGAAAGGGAAAAAAGACGAGGGACAGAATTCGTGGTGTATTTTAAATATAATGAATGAAAGGGAGGGAGAAAGAAGGGGGAGGGGTACGTAGTAAGGAAGTAACTGAAGTAAGCGAGCGATAGGTAGCTAACCACTAGCAAACAGTATAAAAAGCCTGTTGCTATATATGCAAGAAGGCTCTTGTCCTTTAATCCCATTCTCGCCCTCGTGTGATCCGCCGCACCCTCATATATACCATTATAATTTGTAATGTTTATGCTTTAGTGACAAGACACTCCGCATACAAGTAATTTCATGGGCATCTGTAGCAGTATTCTGTTACTATATGCGACAGTTTTATTTACAAAAGATAGAAAGTTGTTTGGTGGGGGGGGGAAGAGATGGCATGAAAGAGAGTGCTGCGCGACTGAGCAACTTGTAGCAGCAGCATATTGTTGGTGCGGATGATACGTGCAAGACGTTTTACACAGTCGGGGGATGTGGAAGGGACCCATGCGCGCCGGAAGCGATTTTGAGCCAAAAGAAAAGAGAAAAAAGACTGGGGCCAAATGCACGAATATGTACAAGGGATGCAGATGGAAAGAAAAACTAGTATGGTTATACTGACTTGAGAAGCGAAGCCAGTCCAACAAGGAATATGCCAGCAAAAAAGAAGACAGGTGCATATTGCTGACGGGTATCTGCTCTTATTGCCTGCGGAAGCATACTCTGTATGAAGATGCCTTAAGAAACCGAGAAAAAGAGAAAATAAGCAGAGGTCGAAACCAATTACCTGAATGGCGATAAACGACATCATCCCGCTGACGATGCCAAAGGTAATCCCAAAAAGTTTATCTTGCTGACTTTGATTGACTTCGTGAAACACTGCAAGCCCCAGTGCCGCACCCAGCGGCTGCGACATGCCGCCTAGGAGGGATGCGTATCCAAAAGCGCTCGCTCTGGATTTCGTAGCAAAATATAAAGGCAGTGCAATCATAAACCCCTCGATGAAATTGTGGATACTCATGGCAGCACACACACTCAGACCCAGGCGTCGGGATGCTTGTCCGGATATAAACATGATCAAGCCCTCTATTGCAGTAGTAGCACCGTGCGCATCAGCCACAGACACATTTTGTTACGTTCAGAGATGGAGACGGCTGACACATTACCTGGGAACTTGTGAATGCATATTGCAACTGCAGTCTGGATACCGATACGAAAGTAATCGTTGGAAGTGTCCATATCGTCAATATCTTCGTCGAACACGTCCTGGGGATCAAAGTAGGAACGGTCTGTTGACCCATACTCGACGCTATCCCAGTTCGTCAGCCGCGTGCCTTCACCCGGTGCACATTTTATTATTGAGTGTTGTTGTTGTTGCTGCTGCTGCTGCTGCTGCTGCTGCTGCTGCTGGTTGTCGTCATGCACCGTTGTTGATGTTACAGGTAAGAGCGTGCTTTGGCTGCTGCTTGTACTGCAGCTCTTGGTATGCGGATGATGATGGTGGTGGTGACACATATACTCGGTCGCTCCTATGGCCCCATCGCTATCACTTCCGTGAGGTCCCTCATTGTAAGCATGTATGGCTTTTGGTGCGCACCAATGGATACACCGGTTGATGACCACAGTCGTACCCACGCCCACAAAATAGTAGAGGAATGTCAAGGGGTCGGATCCCAACCGAATCCGTGATGCAGGCAGCAAAGTGTACAACGAGGAGAAAAGCATTACGCCTGCTGCCAATGACATTGAAGACGCGATTACACTCGGTCGTTCCAATATTGACGACGACGCAAACCGAGATGATGACGACGGCCATACCGTGTCAACGAACACCACCGAGGCTACCAATTATACAACCAGCGCCACAACGCCGACCCCGTTTTGCTCAATGTTAGTATATGCGTCTCAAAGCAACCCCATGAACATTTACTCACCTCCCGCTATGCAGGCAATTGACGAAATCAATACCAGAATCCAGCTGTTTTCTGATTCACCATTGTGTAAGAGATGGGTATCCATGGTTAACCTGTAACCGATAAGGTACCACTGCTCTTTTTAAATTCCAGCGGGAATAAGCCGAACGCTTTCCCACATGCGAATTTTTGGGAACGCCAGGGGCATGACATGCGTTGTACTAGCGCATACATACAAAACTTGTATTCTTTCTCGCCTTATATGGTCACAAGACAACGTCTATGGAATGGAAAGAAGGACTAAAAAAACACATTCGCCAGTTGCATAATCGAAGAAAACATGCTTCCGTGCGATGGAAAATGAACTATTTGAACTCACCCTCGATGCGCCCCATGGCTGTGTCACAAACAAGCAGGGCCGGCCATTCTACATTATTTTTCTCAGAGTGTTATGACCCGTCATGGACGACTAGCAGCAAGGTACCCAGGAATAGTCGTTAGTGGTATCCTCGTCATCTGGTCAGGTGAAGCAGATTGTTTTGATATGTTTATAGGTACCTGCTGGATATGCCGTTTTTTACTTTGCCCATTAAGCGGAAAAAGAGACTTGGAGGCCCAGTCCTTAGTCGTCTTGATAATTCATTTGCAACGGGACCAAGTCGGAACTTGTGCTTTGATTCATGTTCCTGATATGACATTTCCGTCTTACATCCATCCTCCAGTTATAGAGTATGTGTTCTAAGTAAATGAGATTGCGTACGCATGTACAAACACGTAATTTATACATTATTATTCGTATGAATACTCAAGACATCCGGTCTCACAGACTCAGGCGTAACCCGATAGCAACATTATCAATCAATCTTTCCATACATTCTGGTTTGGTAATGCATAAGAAAATATCATTCTGAGGAGCCGTATAACTGTAAGTATTAATGGGAGATTACCACCGAATCTTTCAATCAAAAAGGTTATAGGGGTTCAAACACAGTTTATGTTTCTTGTGGAATCCATTATTGCGTGGGGCCTTTCGAGTAGCGAGAGCCAAACGAAAAGAAACCGCCGACCTTATGATGGTAACGTAAGGGTCACCAACGCTCCAGTTCTCTCACATGCACAGCTGTATTGTGGCGCTATGTAGTATCTACTGAGATCCCCAAGTTTATATTACGGGCTCCACGGCATCTTTACATCGGCTATCATGCCTTCGGGCCGTCGGCTGATTCTGTCAGCAGTATTGTGCGTGTGTTTGCAATACGCCCATATGTACTGTGTCAGATCACCTTACTTCAGAATTCTGGGAGCCTTTGCAGGGCGACCGGGTACCTATGTGACCGTTTTAGCTCTATGTAAGATATACTGTCAGTAAAAATGTGAACTTCCAAACAAACGAGTATATGTGGTTAGGGGAAACACCTATTTACAGCCAAGAGAGAGAAAAGCTGGTCTCTATAGATGGCATAAATAGAAAACCTACTGCTAAAAGCCAAATGGTTGTCAAGCTGCCTCCAACAATCTACATATGATGCACAATAAGTCGACCTCCAGGTTCTGTCTTTGTTATGAAAACTGTGAGCCTTCAAATTAAGAAATAAACCAGAACCCTCCTTCATATCCCACCGACCTGGGAGGCTGGTGGTTTCCCCTCGTACGTAATACGTACTGTGTAAAGCAGAAGAAGTCGCTGGATAGTAAAACTCGAGAGAGTAAGTAGAGTCATGATGAAAATGGGCCTCTTGCTGCTTGCTCCTACCTAAGTTCCAGGAACTAGTAGTTGCACCAAGATGATGAGATATCCCCAATAATGAATGTGCACAGAGGTATCTCAGGAAGTTGATCTCGGGTATTGGCTCAGCATGCCTGATGTGCCCATTATTATCGGTGAATGAGACCATATTTCTATGCATTCACAGGGAGGAAGAATAAAGGACCTCAGCATATTGGGTTTTACCAACTGTTTTAAGAAACATCTTGATGACTGAGGAGATAGCCTTCAGTCTTTTGACTCATAGCAGATATTTCTATCACTTAAAGACGTAGACAGCTCAGAAGGATTTAAGGGGCAGGAGCTTGTATCTCTACAGACAGGGATATTTAACAGGTGGAAAGCATTTATGCACACACACATCGGTCCCTGAACCCGATTATTACGTAAATTCAAACGTGTATTCATTTAATAGCAAGACGCCCTTGTCAATAGCGAAAAGAATCGCTACAGCTTAGACTGCATGCTCAAAATATACTGATTGTTACATAGACATGATTTTGCTGTATGTGAGATTAGCTATCTGCTCGCAGTATGTACTCCCATTCATTTTTGGATGTTCTTGACAGGGGTTGGGAGGGAACGTGTATTTTCAATCAAATACGTACGTATATAATCCCTTTCATCTGCAAAGAATCATGCGCACAGACTCTTTAGGAATCAAGGGACTCAACCGAGAGATGCGCAAGTACCCTAAACCAAGATATCCTGCAGATGAAGGAAGAGATGTTTTACTAATATGGATGATTTTTTATGTGCTCGATGCGGAACCAATAACAATGTACAGACATGAATATGTATTGTCTTGAGAGAGACTTCAGAAGGTGGCGGACCTATGAGAGCTGAAAAACGACGAAACGACGTCCGTTTCGCGCAATTGGTGAACACCTGATGCGTTCATTTTCTTGTTCTGTACAATTCTTGAGGAAGCGGTGACTGATGGAAGACGTGGAGATATTATGGATCAACAAAGAGGTCCAAACAATAAATGGCTTTCCTGTTGACCTGAAGTGCGAAGAACATAAGATGGATAAATGATTAGGATTGACAATATGCAATCTTCATTATGTAGGAAGTAAACTAAATCGGCGCAGTTAGATACGAGGTATGTTCAAGTGACAACATGGGCGTAGATCAAAGGGTACCTATTTCCATGGTCTTTCCCGGGCGGGCACCTGAGTCTCCAGTCCTTGGAACAACTGTAAGATAGGTGAGCAGTATATGAACTGAGCCGTACCAAATATATAAAATGCTGATATGACTTCAATGTATTAAACTCATGTGTCTCGGGGAACAATGGGATTTCGTAATTCTATATTACCCCAGGAGATTTAACCATAGGGACAGTACGAGACATTAACTTATGCGAATAGATCAATCAACCATGTAAGGGTGATTAACGGGATGTACCATATGATTAGCACATGATATCCTCCTTCGTGTACCATAAATCACCTACGTACAAGCACTCAAGCTGTGAAGGTTCGATGATTTGATTTTCTGAAGGTCAGACGATATTCTACCGTTGACTGGATGAAAGGTTGATTGGTTTAAAATAGCTAGAATTGAACCTCACCGAGCGCTAAATCCCAGTATTATTGTGCAGATATAGCGTAAGCGTGCTCTCGAACAAAGTTTGTTCACGTTGACATCCGTTGCAAAACATGGGATCGATGTTCATTGAGACAGTGCAGGTATAAAATGACCCCTAAACTGTGAGGTCTTAATTTTTTTCCCGAACTCATATATTAAGAACATGATATTCTCTTCCTCTGTACGAGCAAAGTCCTGGTTCTGTATATATAAAGTTTTCCACATTGAGCTTCAAGAGCAGTACGCAGTGTAGCACTTATTTAGCATAAAGAAAAAGGCATTTGGGCACATACGATGGAATGGATATCGCAAAATATATTTCTCTACAAATCTATCATAGAAGGTAGCTCACTTGGTTCTGGATCGATATTTTAGACTACGATAGTATAAGTGCGCTCATAATATTCAGGGCTCAAGTTCGTAAATAGACGTCCCTTGGCACTTGGCTTTGGCATTATAGTAACATTACATGGGAACAGCCTATCAGCGCAACCCGTTGCGCAAGCAAAAGCGAGTGGTCAGATAGAGATTACTGTGCTCGCCGCCCTCGAGAAGGACTCTCACAGAAATTGCGGGAATGAGTCTATGTCAACTATCTTGAAGCACGGACTATCGACGGCCATTCGCGCACCCGACTCTGTCAATAAAGGTCGTGGATGGCGGTACCATCTTCAAACCACTGTAGAAAGGATCTTATTCTCACACGCAGGGTAAATACGTATTGACCGGTCTTAAATTCAAACGCTGCATAAAACCATATGAAATTGTGGTATTTTTGACAGTTGAAATGATTTCGTTACTCAATATAAAACATCTTCTTTACACTTTAAATACACCAATTCGGGTTGCATCAGGCCTGCGGCAGTTTATACCAGCTGAGCGCGGGGACAAGGAAGACGACAGCAAAACAAAAAAAAATGAAAGCATCGAGGGCGGAAGCAACGCCAAGTGAGAGCAGGGACAAGGCAAGCGACATCGAAATAAGGGAACGTCTTGGGTGAAAGCAACGCCGAAGCGACGACGCAAGACGCCAAAAAAATTGAGGGGAAGTCCCTGTCCGAGGGCAACCGAATTGTGGCCCTACCGGATGGTGCAATTCCGTTCGGACCTCTCTTCCATGGCTCATCAAGTAGGGATACGATTGGTTCAATCTACAAAAGACAGTAGCTGTTAGATTCGAATAAAACGGAAGTCGATCTAAAGATTCATACCGAATAACCCATGGAACAGAGGCCAATGAATGATTTGATAAAGAGGAAATAACTCACTTCAGAATCTCTATTATTTATGAGAAATTAGTCATCCATGTGATTGACAATGCTACAATGTTTCTTGTTTATCAGACCACAGTTTTGTTCTAGACAAGTTTAAACGGGAGATATCCAAAGAAATCTAAGATATGCTATCTTCTCATACTCAGTCTTTTCCCTCCTTTTGTTAACGTATTCATATCCATATCCATACCGCTGGTGGTCTCCGTAGAATTATCGCAAGTCGGGTCATAAGTTCCCCCAATTACGACAGTTAAATAGACACGTGTAAGAATGAGAGCTGGATCCTTCGAAACAGCTCAACTTTAAGCTATTTGATGTTTCACCGATTTAGGTCATCCGGGTCCACTTTCCAAGAATCTATTACGCTTTACTTATCTCACAACCGGTCAAACCTGTTCAATAAGATTGAGTTCAGGCCAATAGGATGGAAGATAGACGCATCGATATTCTCGAGAGTGATGTATTTATTAGAGATGAAAGCTTTTTGTGTGCCACCTTTTGATGTGCGTGTGACATTTGCTTTGTCATCACGCGTAAAGATTTCTTGAGCAAACACGACTTCTATTATTGTGGTCTTGCCACTTCAATTTTGGAAAACGGTGTATACCGTGCTTGACCAACGTGTCTGAACCAGATACGATGAATTGGCCTGTGAAAAAAGAACATTCTGGCGCAGAGAGCGTACCCATCATCGAACATAGTATGTGGGTCAGACCTGCCGATCAACCAGGGGTTGGGGTGGGGTAAAAAGGGGAGGGCGCCCATGTTTTCTATAGAGGGGCTATTTGCATAAAAATCCTCGAGAACGTGTGGCGATTTTGACGGGATAATCAAGGATGTGTTCGCAGTAGATACTGTTCAACATATGGGCGTGTCGGACCGCCAGCCACTCCTCCGCAAATGCAATTTCAGGCTCATCGTGCGTAGTTGAGCTGTTCCATCAATCGAGGGCACTTAGCCCGCGTTTGCAAGCCTGATCCTACTGCGGATATATATACATATCGGAATCTCTGATAGATATCGCGTTCTGCGCCGGAATCCTCAAAGAGACAAAGGAGAAGGTATGTCCTCTCCCTCCTAGGGTCGCCGGTGACGCACCTACAAGATGATCTCTAGTGTTCCTATGAATATCAGCCTGCGCTCCCCGTTGGTCTCTCCTTTGAGCCCTTTGTATGTCCGAAAACCTACCCATTAGGGCTTGGCAGTCACCGATATAGCAACAAGTTAGCCACATTACTTCGTCAAAGCATGGATAGTCACACAGCAAAAGAGAATTGCAGGAGTTATGTTCGCGCTTCCGCTCCTAAAGGATGAGGAACTTGGGCAAAGCTGTACACACCCGTGTTATCCGATGGAAAGCAGGTATTAAATCTGCCCTTGGTTGATGATAGGGAAGGGGTTTATCCCAGCGAATAACACACATGGACATTTTGAATGCCCACTATGAGGCCAGGGAAGACACAAGGTTAGGATAACCTAGATCCACACCTCCTTCTCCCAGAGTCATCAGATTGCTCTATTATGTCTTACCGCCCCCCCTATCGGAAGGCTACAGTGATGCCTCTTTTAGTACAACGCCTTCCCATCAGGTCTTATAACAAAAGTCTCACTTTTCAATGTGTGATATTCCGCTGTAGAGGAGGATCACAGTATGTGGGCTGAAGTATGAAATGGAGAAAGGTAAAGGGGGCGAGTGTTTCTAACCAAGCTATACAGAAAACTAGCTTGTACAATGTTGTATTTTTGGTACTCTGAACGAATGCCGACACCGCTGTGCTCTTTGTAATCCGAGTACGTAGTTCTCAACTGCGGTTGTAATCCGCAATAATTTTGCAGACTCGCTCAAGACGAAAGAACTAATGTGCTCGCCACTGAAGCCATGAAAGGTTACGTATATATACCCCTAAATTCTTGACAGAAAATTGTAAATGCCATCCCGTAGCACTGGTTGCAAAATTCAGGGTTTACCTATATATTTTCTGGCGCATGATTATACTGTACTTCCTTTTTGGAAAGAGCTTTCTGCTTTTTTACACAAACATGCATGGGTGGCGGTCTCCATGGAGCCCTAACGCTGTGTTGAAGAGAGGGCTTGTCGCTTTGGAGAATAAAGAAAGTATCCTCAATGGTTGGCGGGCTTAAAGCACAGAGCTCAACACGCAGAAGACGGACAAAGTTCCTAGAGATCTCCAGCGATAGCAATGACATGACCAGTCCATTAAGAAATAGCGGGCTCATATCGAGAATATTATGCTATGTGAAAGTCTCTAGAAAAGCAAGAAGAGGAACGGGGGAAAAGGCCAGAAAATGTGGTGATCGTGTAGCATGTAATGAAGAGAGGTGAAGTGAAACGAAAAAGCCTCCTTCGGAATGCTTATTTAAGCTCAAGGAGTGTATGGGCTTTGGACTTGATCTTAAGACTTTCGAAATAGTCGCTGTTATTGTGGGGACGTGAAAGGCATGGGTTTCGCATTTTCTTTCATGAGCTTTATTAGAGTCGCAAAAATGTAGTTGATCTCTCGATACCGTTATCTTCAGCAATGCCAGTTTATGATCCAATGTAGCAGCCAGAACATTATAACGAAGTATCGTTATAGCGAAAGGATGGTACCTCATCATTATGATTTGATCCAATCAAAATTATTCAGAGAACAAAAAATCATGTAGACGAGGGTAACAGTAAGCATTGGGTGAGATAGCGGGAGTACCACGAATTTTTGATTGCGGAAAACGGTGTATGCATAACATTACATTATATGCTATAAGATGGCCATCAAATGTTATCATCACAAGAGGCTCATGCAGAAGGCGTCTAATCTTGATGCATCAGCCAGCATATATCGGCTACCTCAAAGACATCTCTTTTTGATAAGCACGTTTTATGAAAATAACCACAACCTTGAACCTTGAGGCTTTCTGATTCAGCGCTTCAGAAACTCCGTTTTTTTTTCCTCTGGAAAAATATTATGCAGCAACAGAAAGAACACGATTCAACATCCAGCGTTGGTCTATTGCACACACAATTCTTCGAGCCATTCACACTTACCATGCCGGTATCTCATCGTCCTCCTACGGCTCTATTGGCTTCAGCGCCCAGCCCAGACGCAATTTCGCTTGGCGCTAACACCCCTACGACCGCGAAAACCAGTTCAATGAGTACAAAGCGACACACATGCACAGAGCCCGGTTGCGGTCGACGTTTCAATCAGCTGGAACGCCTCAAGGCACACATGAGGTAATTTCGTCTTCTTATGTCCGTGTTTCTCTTGTCTAATCCCGCTTTTTCTTCTGCACCTTGATAGCTCGCACAGTGATACCACCCTTGGTGCACCTAAAACGCGTACCTATGTAAGTCATGCACACACTCATATAATATATATATATATACGTATAAATATAGCTAAAGGGAGTCGCAACCTGGCGTTATTTAAAGCTATGTCAATACCCCAACTGTGGCAAATCATTTACACAACAAGGCAATCTCAAGGTAGGATATTGGCGCGCGAAAGAAAAGATAGGATTTGACATATATGCGATCGATGTTGCTGTATGCTGCAAGGTACATTTCCGAAAGCATACCGGCGAGAAACCCTACCAGGTAGAGTAGTTTAGATCAATCTTTTTTCTTCATAATCAAATCTGTATGTGTGCGCGTACGTACATTTTCACATCGCAAAGTGCTCCTTTGAAGGGTGCCAAAAGGCATTCTCACAGCTAGGGAATCTCAAGACACACGAGAAGATCCATTGGGCTGTTAAGCCATATATTTGTCCTCATCCAGGATGCGTCAAAGCATTCACCCAGCGAGGGAACCTCAAGGTACGGGCATGAAAACATTGGGGCGCATAGATGCACGCACGCACGCACATATACAATTAGCATATTGAAAACAGCATTTTTAGATCCATCAAATTAAAATGCATGACAGTGAAGGTTAAAGGAAATGCACATTCGCCGTCTCTCTCCTTTCCGATACACCTTGCGCACAGAATAAAACAAATAAATGGACATCTGCTATCTTTGCTTCTCTTTGAATACTGGATGACTTGCTTTTGTACATGGCGTATACCTCAGTGTTGAGAGAAAACATTTATTGACCTTCCTCCATTGGGTCTGCACCAACATTCTGTTCCTTCAACAGTGCGTCGATCTCTGCTGGTTTGTAAAGATCATACTTGACTTTACCATCCACCATGCGGATCGTTGCGAATTCCACTACGAACAGGAGGGGTCATTTATATACGCACAGAAGCTTCTTCACCCATCTTCTCACTTACGCTTTTCACTGTTAAGAGTTGTACTATCCATAGTTTTGCTCAGGACCTTGACAGCCAGGGCCTTTGCTTCTTCCACTGTCATGTCGTCCTTATAATCTTGCTTCAGGATGCTTTGTGCTGTTGCATTGTTGGCGCCAATGCACGTCGCCTTCCAGCCGCCATAGTTACCCGAAGGATCGGAGTGATAGAGCTGAAAGCCGTGCTGATCGTCGTAGCCTGCAAAGATAAAAGACACACCGAAAGGTCGAAGACCGCCATACTGAGTGTAGCCCTGCTTCAAATCACACACGCGCTGGACAAGCTGCTCCACAGGGATCTCCTCGTTGTATGTGAACAGGTATTTCTGAGCATTCGACCGGGTCCAGTTGATCAGAATATTTGCATCGGCTGTCATGCCGGCCACACCACATATCATGCGACTGAAAAAAGGCAAGGTGAGATGCTAGTTAGCTATAAGTGCCGGAATGGAGGAGGAGGAGGAGGGAGAAAACCACTTCGACATGTTGTGTATCCGTAAACGTACTCGCTCAATTTATAGATCTTTTCAGCAGAAGACGATTGCTCAAGTAACTTCGAGGTTACCTTCTTTTCGGCTGCAATAACAATACCGTCTTTAGCAAGAACACCGAGCGCAATGCCAGCCAATGAGATGGCTTCCATGGCATACTCGACTTGGTATAAGCGCCCTGGAACGCGTTGTCAGTAGGCTGAAATTCTTAATGCTGAGCGAAACGTCACGATCTACCTTCGGGCGAAAAGATGGTTGTCCTTGAATCGTAGCGTCTAGCCATGGTGTAACTTTTCTCTTATTATTTTTCCTTTTCAAAGAGAAAAAAAAAGGGCGAGGGAGGAGGGAAAAAGTTTGTGTTGGAGAGAGAAAGGCAGGAGTAAAGCGTACGTAGCCTCGACGCGGCGCGATTACTCGCTTGCGTACGTCTCCCAACGTGACGTAATCTCCGACGCAGGGCCATGAAAGCACCTGGGAGACACCCATCTTTCTTTGATTTATTAAAAGTAGCATTTTAGTAGGCAGAGTTAAGAAAGTTGAGTAGCTCTGAGCGGTTCTGGTCCCTTTTTTTGTCATCAGCCGACTTGTGAACCTTTAACTTGAGCTGTCCGATAAGGTTAATTGCTTTGTTCTTGGTGAATGAAATAAAACAGGTACCTTTTTTCCAGTGATGGCACTCCGCCGCCTTTCATCCTCGCTGTCGTCACTGGTGTCGTGCTTTTTACGGTGCTTTTTCTGCTTTTCCGGTTTAAGCGTTTGACAGCCCTCCTGAGAATCCCATTCTCTTGCTTTTCCAACCAGCAACCCAACCCTCCCCTCCCCTCCCCTCCCAGGCCAGACTCACGCTGCTCTTGCGCTTTTTGCTACTATCGCTACTGCTACGCTTGGTGCGGTTCTTCTTTTCCTTTCTCCTCTTTCTTTTCTTCTCGCCTACACACAATAACAATGCTCTAGGATGCTGCATCGAGATCTTTAACATCATTCCGTAACCCACCTTCTGAATTGGAGGAAGAGGAAGAGGAATCACTGTCCTCATCAGACGACGAGGATGGGCTTACAGATCGCCGTCGCTTCCGTCGAGTCGAGGACGGGCGAGGGGGCGATCTTCGATCTGTCAGAGTGTCACCAGTTTATCCCATGATGGTTGACCAATAGTGCATTAAACGACGTATAAGGAGAGTATGCCAAAAAAACCAAATATGATTTGTGATTTGCTGCTACTTGCTCGGCTTACCTTTTGATCGGCTGTCGCGTAATTCTCGTTTGTACCGCTCGCGACTATGATGGCGATGATGAGAAGATCGTGATCGATGAGGTGATCGGCTACGGCTACGGTCTCGACTGCGACATCTTCGCCCCTCGGTTGAGGAATAATCTGTAGAGAAGCAATATCTATTAGACTCCATGTTCGGTTTAATGCGAATCTTCACCTGCCCTTTGTTTCGCCCATGAGGGTGGGAAATAGATAAAATTTACCCAAAGCCAAAAAGTCGCGCACCCTCCCCAATTCAGAAGTCGCAGGATAACCCAAAAACAGCAAGTCGCAAAGATGACAAATCAAAATGTCGCACAAATAGGTCGGCAGACTCACCTCCATACACATTCAACATTTGGACGTGCGCTGTCGATTTTTTCACGATGGACTCGGATCATGTGGTTGACAAGCATGGCAGTCCTCTGCCTATGGACTATGCCGTTGATGAGGAAACGTATTCGCTCCGATCGATTGCTCTCACATGCATTAGTACCCGCCTAGTCTATTTGTAGTGGTAATTCCAAGATTGTTGCTGCGCACATCCCCAAGCGAAAAGAGTACAGCCATTCAGATGAAAACTATCTGTTTTTATGCGCACAATTATATAGCGTAATTGACTAACAAAAGGTTATGTGGTGATTTGTGAAGATATGAGGGTATCAACCACAAACGAAATAACTCCTTATTATACACTATTTTTCTAAATCGAAGTCGCAGGATCGCAAAAGTACAAATCGCATTTTTGCCCAGAAATCTTTACGCATGATGACAAAGCAAATGTCACATACATACACGGGAAGATGTCGCGTAAAAAAAGCTTTCTCTTTTATACATTTTTCCATTCTGAAATGAGCAACCTATTTCTCTACGAATATGGCCAATGTCATGTCGTTGATGAGCGTGGCTGTCCTGAACCTATGGACTATGCCATTGATGAGGAAATGCTCATTTCAATCCGTTTGTTCTCACACTGAATATCTGGGTAGCATATCGTGCAAAGATAACCCTGAGCTTACTCCCACACACATTCCCCAGCGAAAGGATACAGACATTCGGATGAAAGAGGCGGGGATCAAGCGCAGTTACACAGCATACACTGACGGAGACAAGGTCAGATTTTTCAAACTGATGTTTGAGAAGACCTTGAGTGCATCAGCTGCTAGAACTTCATATTCGTTCAGCCCAGCGATGGGCATTACAGTACGAGAAGGTCCCTGACAGCATCTTTAAGAAACCTAACGCGGGGGGATCGTTCGCGTATTCTCAATGAAGAGCATAAGCGCATTATGTTAGGATGAGTTGATGAAGACCCATCCATAGTCCTAGAGTAGCTGCTCCAGCGATTTGAGGGTCTCAAAGCATCTAAAACGATGCTCCATCGATTTATGAAAACGTATGCAATTTGTCATTAAAAATGATTCGGTTTCAGCCTATAGACAGGAATAGTGCTGCGAAGATCCAAGAGCGCCTTGACTGAGTACGCAGATGTTATAGGACCGACATCGACTTCAAAAAGCTGCGCTTTTCTTTGGTGAGTCTGGATTTCATATTAACATGAAATGCAGCATGGCGTGGTCCAAGAAAGGGACCCCTGCAGTGGTTACAGTACCAAAGACAACCACAATCGTGGGAGCTATCTCAGCATCAGACATCCTTCAATGTAGCTTGACACTCCCGCAGCCACCAATCAAGAAAGAAGAGAGCTGGTCAATCTGAAGTTGCGAGCAGAGGAACTGCAACTGTACATCATCTCAGCTCCGTTTAAGGCTTCAATGAACGAGATGGACGAATTTGATAAGTATGAACATATGAAGGGCCATTATTTGGTAATGGATAATGCACCTATCCATACGGCTCAGGATATCTCTGAATACATCGAGTCTCGGCGATATCGATATGTTTATCTTCCACCATACTCGCCTGAACTCTATTCCATTGAGCAGTTTTGGTCAGTGGTCTAGAGCAAAGTTAAATGCAATAGGTTCTTGGAAAGCGAGACGTTGATAACACAGATCAGCGAGGCATCCAATAGCTTAAAACTGAGCGATTTCGAAGGTTTCGTTTCTCATTCTCATATGTGCTTAGTTAACTGCCGCTGTATCTATTGCAGCATCGTTTATCACAAAGAAATTTCTTCTTCTTCTTCTTCTTCTTCTTCTTCTTCTTCTTCTTCTTCTCCTTGATTTCCTATAAATAATGAACAGCCGAGGAATCTCCTTTCTACATCAACTTCATCCCGACCCTCTCTTCCATGGTCTTATCCGGTATGGTTGCTATAATACCAAACTATTTTATTGCAACTAACATCCACTGTCCTTTTTAGATTAACCAACCGTACCCGTGCTTGATGAGCATGGAAGAGAGGAGTTCCTGAACACCCTTCCTGCCTCTTCTGGTGTGCTGGCTCTCTCCTCCTGGGTCCTTCGGGGCCCTTGTGTGTAAGTTAAAACGTATAAAGTAGTAGTGTTTTCTGTTGACTAACAGGGTTTAATACATGAATGCGAAATCTTTTTACCTACCGATACGACAAATTTATACAATTCTATGTGACATTTTTTTGTATTTTGCATGGCATTATTTTATCTTGTTTACGACATTTATTTTTGAAAATAAAGTACTAACGCAACAGCTTTGTCAATTCTACATCTAATCAAATAATGGAAAATCGACTCCATATACTTCTAATTCGTTATATCGCATATTGAGATCCAGTGCATTGAGGTCAGCTCGGTCCTGGTCATCAAGGGACCAAGTAAAAAGATCCCGATTGCTCCTCATGCGGTCCGATGTAGCGGACTTGGGAATGACCGCAATACCTTTCTCGACCAAGTGCTTGAGTAAGATCTGACCATTGGTCTTGTGGTGCTTCGTTGCGATGGTGGTAACGACAGGATGTTGCAAAAGATACGGCGTCTTGCTAGAGACGTCTCTAAATTGCTGATGGCCGGCTGAACCAAAAGACGAGTAGGCCACAACCTGGATACCCTGTTTGTTCATCCATCTAACGTAGTCAGGGCGTTGCAGGTAAGCATGCAATTCGACTGTGGCGACGGCAGGGCGAATTCTGGCATATGACAGGACATCCAGTGTGATTTGAACTCCAAAGTTGGAGATGCCAATGTGTCGCATCAAGCCTTCGTCAACGAGCTTTTCGAGCTCGTGATACGTCTCGGAAAGAGGCACAAAGTCGAGTTCGAATGCATGCGTGACTGGATCGATGAGGCCAGCAGGATATTCGATTTTGGGATCAACATATTTTTGGGCAAAGGGGACTTTTACCGATAGCACAAGTGGAATCCGTCAGCACATTTACAATAATTGCAGCTTGAATATAGTAAATGAGATGAGACTTACAATGGATATAGTAGAGATCGATGTAATCAAGGCCGAGGTCTTTCAATGAACGCTCAAAAGCAGGACGGACATGTTCCTTGCGATGGTTCGTATTCCAAAGCTTTGTGGCCACTAAATTTCCGTATTGGCATCGTTTCACGAATGTATGGCCTGGGCGTACATACCAAAGAGATCTTCACGCTTTACAATGCCGTCGCTAATAGCTTTCTTAATCCCACGGCCGATACCGACTTCATTGTTGTAACTAGCAGCTGTATCAAAAGCTCTACAGACGCAGAAATAAGAAGCGTAAATTTGTATAGAACACGCTTATTGCATGGATTCTCTATGGATATTTTACCTGTACCCAGCTTTAATAGCGTTGTATACTACATTTTCGGCGTCGTCAGATGTGATAGGCCAGGTACCAAAGCCAACGATAGGCAGCTTGGCCCCGGTGTGTAGCTCAAGATATTCAGCAGTGGTAATGGACATAGGAGTGGATGTTGGTTGTTGCATTTGAAATTTGATATTTTTCAGACCTTTTATACACCGTTCAAGGGTGCGGTGCGACAAACAATGACGTTGTTGCAAAGCCTTTTCCTCGGCTAATAAACACCGAGTTTCCTTTTGCTTGCAGAATAACCGGAGCCTTCCCCATGCTGAGCACCATCATTGCTGAAGAATTTCTATTGCTTAATAATCAAGCAGGTCTCGAAAATTCCTTTTGCGTAGAGAAGGAGCCTCTCTCTGTCTCCTGATACTAATAAACTATTGATATAGTAACATCCTTAGATTTATCATCAAAATGTTCGAGTTTAGACATCTGTTCACCGTAAGATTGGTAGGGTAAAAGCTGAGCTCTCGGGTAAAGGATCTTCCAGCCACAGTATCTGGTCAATTGTTTTTGGTCCATCCATTCAGTGCGAAGTCAAATAGAGCTCTACTACGAACAACAACGTTATCGTGAAGAAGATACCAATTTCCGAATTGTTTTATATTCACCCGGCTGGCAGAGAGTAGTTCCTGCTTAAAATTTTCGTGTCTGTCCAGGTTGTCTATGATTTACTACTTCCTGCAGGCTTACGCTTCTTGGATAGAACAACGAATTGAGACGCCTCGAAGATATATTGACGACCCCAAAAGGAGAAATCGCACCGAAAATGGTCGTAATGACCGCCTTGCTTTTCCGGTATTGTGACATTCGCAAGTGTACCCTTGGTCAGCCAAGCATATAAAGCCTTCATGTTGATGTGGAACGCTGTTTCGTTTACAAACACGCGGTTGCTCAAGAAGTACATATTAGTCTTAAGCCAGCCTGTCACCCATGCGTTTCATGCTTGAAAATGAGTTTGCCTCAGATTTGATTTCCATTCTCCAGTCATAAAGTTGTACAAGGCAATTTCCTGGATGCTAAGATTGGTGGACTTCCCATCAAACTTGCTGTGATCTCCTCCGGCATAATGAAGGCTTTTCGTCGATTAAAGCGACCAGGATGCCCCACGCGCATATCCTTTTAATTCTGACGTGGAGGATAAATCCGGGGTTCAAGGGTTGAGCTACCTGCCCTGGTAGATCTTCCTAAAGAGTGCGTATCAGCCGAACGATACATGATCCATGATAGAAATTGATCCAACAACAATTTACAATAGCGCCACGGCCTGACGTGGTACAAATTCTCGAAGCGGCAACGTTTGTTGTATGGGACGAGACACCCAGGATCAGTAAAGATATAATCAATGATTTAGATCTGTTGCTATTTACAATTTGCTTTAAGCATTGTTCATGAGCTATTATACCGTATAGGAGTGTAGCAAGCGCCCACCTCCAATGATGCAACAGTCTTGCAAAATTTAGCACAGCCCTTGCTGTGTAATCATTGATACTGACAAGATGTGTTCCTCTGCTAATAATTTTGCATAGATCCCATCTGTACACCTTGATCTATGATGTTTTCTGGTGACATGCGCAACGCGCCGCCTGCCCATCAAATTCTAATCGATCTTGGCATTTTGACACCAGCAAACCGTGATGCCCAAAATCAATCTATGGATTATAAAAGAGCGATTCCCTGGCGACGTGCATGAGTTCCTGAGCGCTGTTTATCTGGATAACCCAGATGACCAAATCGCACACCCGCTAGAGCTCCATAAACAGCTTTGAGCCCTCTGGACCTCCTCCTCATTCGCTGAAATCGAAGGTTGGCTGTCCCAGCATGCTCCTTCAAATTTAGACACGCCTCGGGGTCTTTGTAATAGAATCTGCTTGATTATTTGCTCTTTTCAACATATGCCGTCGAAGCAGACATTGTGCCTGGATATAACATCGACGTTGTTGTCCTTATACCAAGATTAAGCTGGTCGCCTCCTTTAGCCAATATTCCATTAAATTCACCAGAACCCAATCTCCAGTACAGCTGTCTTTTGCTATGGCGATTTACACGTCCTAAGACCAAATGTTTGAAAGCATTCGTCCCATCTACCGGAGCCAATGTTTGTTCATGGCTTACTATGCGTAGCATTATCTCGAGTACACACCGACATCCGCTCATATTACTCTAGACCGAGATGCTTCTTCGATTTCTCGGCGCAGCGAGTTATACACAAGAAATGTCGCCTGGAGAGACGTTCTTGACCAGGAGTAAAGCTTCGTTTTATCTATCTTATTCTTATAGTTATACTTTTCTAACGAAAGATATTATGAAACTCAGAAGGGACTTATGCCCGGGAAAGAAATGTCCGATCTCTTGGACTTGGATCGGTAGGCTGTCCGAGTCGGACCCCCTCCTTTCGACACCGGGAGTGCGCAAAGAATTTCTGAAAAAGTGTATACAGCCTCCTTTTTGTGAACGCCTTATTAAAAGATTCAATGGGAAATCAAAAAAAGAAACAAAAAGATCCCGTCCTCCTTGGCGTTCCCAACGGCGCAATATCGGAAAATGATGACACTGATGCTTATATAACAAAGATCGGCGGTGTTCCTGTACGCAAGCAAGCTCTTCTATTTCCTTTGCGGGCAATTTGGACATTGAATTGCTAAAGCAGCCATTGTCGTCTTTATTATTAGATCTGGTTAGATCCCGAAAGGCCTCCTTCCCCCGAGATCTTGACCTGCAAAATTTGCAAGAAGCCAAAATATTTAATTTTCCAAGGTTATGCACCTCTGAATAACTCGGCTTATCATCGGGTTATCTATGTCTGGGGTTGTAACAACCGAGGATGCATGCGCAAGGAGGGAAGGTAAGCGTAAAGGGTTCAATTGCGCCAAGCGAGATTGTGTGTGCTCACGATGGTTTCTTTCTGTTTATCTCGCATCGCTTGTGATCAACAGTTTCTCGGTTCTACGATCCCATTTGGTTGATCCAGAGTATCTGGCAGCCCAGAAGCGGAAAGAAGAGGAGAAACGGAAAAAAGAGGAGCTTCGGAAACAGCAAGCATCCCCTTTTGGTGCTGGTGGCTTTCAGGTAAAAGCGTCGGTTTGCATCCCTTTTCGTCATCCCCTTCTATATTCATTGATGTCTGTTTCTTTGGATTACATAGTTGGGTGATCTCTGGGGTGCGGCGCCAACGTCGATGATGCAAAATACCATGCCTACTTTTGCCTCTATGGCTTCGAAGACTGCAGACTCATCTAAAAAGGATCCGCTCGCGGAATCTCTGGCAAAGATGTCCCTCAATGCTACCCCGCGCACCGTGATCCCGCCCGAAGCCATTGTAAGCTTCCCGGCCGTGAACCTTTGGATTGACGAAGAGGATCTGACGAATCTGGCTAATATGGGCATCGATATGTCGCGCTATCAGCACTATGTTGACATGGAAAATGAGCTTCTCGAAAGCGCTGCAGACGAAGAATGGAGTGGCGAGGCATATGAAAAGCAACACTTACCTCGTGGTGTTGATAAATTGTTCAAAAAATTCATGGAGCGTGTCGAGTGTGAGCCGAGCCAGTGCGTCCGCTATGAAATGGGTGGCACTCCCCTTTTGTATCACCAACTTCAGAAACCTCCCCAGGCGATGGCGGGCCGGTGTAATCATTGCGGTGCTCCACGGATATTCGAGCTTCAACTGATGCCGAACATCTTGTCTGTCCTGCCTGTGTCAGACTATGCATCAACCGGAAGTACAGATGGCCAGAACAAGCGCATCAACAGCTGGGATGTTGGCATGGAGTTTGGAACTGTTCTGGTGTTTGTCTGCGAAAAAGATTGCCATCCGGATAGCATGGAGCTTCCTTCACATGTGGAAGAATACGCCATTGTGCAGTATGAACAAGATTAGTCTTGCCAGACCCAGCATCTCCATGTCCATTTTCCCCACCCGACAGCCCACCGCTACGCATTGTGTATATAGGCCAGAAAAAACACATTCAGTTTAAAATGTAAAGTTTTATTTTTCATGTTTATGCACAATTTCCCCAAAAATCAAAAGGCCGCATGTCAACAACCGAATTTGCCGCAAGATGTCGCTCTACAAAGAGATACGTCAGTGGCGTATCGATCCTTCGTCTTCTGTATACGCAGCTTTCCACATTTGTAGTCGTGCCCTAGCAGTTCGGAAGCCGTAGGATCGCCAAAATAGAAACCGCGGTTCGCCCAGATCACAGGGAATACTGTCGCAAAACTAAAGCTGAGGATATCGCTATATAAAACATCGAGTCTCGAGGATAACGATGTGCTTATCTCCCACCCTATTCGCCTGAACTCAATCCTATTGAACAACTTTGGTCGGTTATGAAGAGCAAAGTGAAACGTAGTAGGTCCTCGCAAAGCGAGACATACGGATGACCCGAATCAGCGGAACATGAATAACCTAAAGTTGGGTGATTTCGAAGCACTCGCCCCTTATTCTTATAGGTATCTAGTTAAGTTGTATATGAAGGCACTTGACTTGCATGTGCATCCTGAACAATGATTTATTCGAGCAAGCGTACGGATTCAGTCATCTGAAGCGAGTAAGATTTGGCTTCAATAACTCCGGGTTGGCAAATAAAGCAGCGTTACCGCGGTATTGATTACACAAATTGACTAGCTACTGCAGCTAAGAGGAATAGTATTGGTTATTTAGTAGAAGTAACAACCAAGCCTTATGGCTCGAATTCACCCGCTTAAATATAACTGCTTTCGCGATCCAATCCAGGTATTGCCGGGTCTTGCGTAGGTTTTTTAATATGAAAACCGGCCTGCGCACGGACTTTTTCAATTATTGTTCCAACTCAAATGTAAGCATACCTTACTTAAAAGGATAAGGAACCAATTGAGACCATGATATTGACTGAAGAGGGGAATTAGCCTCCTTTTACATCAAATACCTGTTGATTTGGAACATTGACAATGGGGTCAAATATAGAATTAGCAATAAGGGTTTGTGAGTGAGTGAGTGCGTGCGTGCGTGCGCGGGTATGTGTCAATGTTCCTGCAGCGGCGAATAACCAGACGTACGGACGCGTGTTAGCACTAAGCTTTCCGCTATGAGGAATCAGTAAATGCGCCAGTAGCGGGTAACAGATACTGAAAGATGATGTCCTTTTGATTCATACAGCGGGAGTATGAAAGTGGCTTTCATTTCCACTTGTCGTAAAATTGCACTTTACACTCGCCTTCCGAGCAGATAAAGCAAGTTATTCACCATCACGGAAAAATCTATATGGCCAGTTGCGATCGCAAAGGTCAATCTACTAACAGCACTCAAATTTACTTTGGAACATCCAATGATCTGAGGAGTTGCCAATTCCTCCGTTGATTGATCGCATCGTCTACATTCACTTTTGAATCTCGCCTCACTTCCTAAAATAGAAACGTTTATCCCTTTTCCATAGATGCCGGAAACGCAATTCCACCTCGTCTCTTTATCCCACTGAGCCAATTGCACCGTGACATTCCGCATCCACAATAATAACAGTAGCTGAACTCTCGCGACTAGGCATAATTCCAAACGTTTATCTCCCTACGCAGGCTAAATTAGTGAAGCCAAACCCAAATGATATAGCCCAACTCGCATCACCGGCTGTTTTAAGACACTCTCGCTGAACCTGTATTCTGGAAGAAAGTTATAGCAAGCCAAAGTTCTACGAATCACTCATAAGGAATAATCAACGATACCAAAACAAATTTGATAGCATTTCAGCCTAAGGCTGCCACCCTCCATACACCAATGCCAACCGCATAACCAATGTACCGATTACTCAGACCTATAATATCGAATATTAACTAATGGCTTATCTCTGTGGGAATACGCAATTTACTTCATCTCGACATTGATTAAATTCCGTATGCCATGGTCAATCCCAAAGTCATGATCAGAACGCTTCGTTGAAGAAGACGTCAGATATGAACCTCCTACAGTTGCCGTCTGGCACTTTGATGACGCTTTATTCTTCCATATCGTTTTCTACCATTTAATAGTGGTACTGGTAGAACATAGTTTTATAGGATGAACCAATTGGACAAGTTCAAGATCCCTCCGCCGTTTTGCATCCATATGACTGGTGACTTGGAGAATGCTTTCACAGCGGATGTTACTTCGTCGTTGAAAGCAAACGTTTGATTCTCGCTACTAGTGCCAAATGGTTAGCTGTTAATGAAGGTATTTATTCCTTACCCTTTGAAAGGCATGGCGTTACTACATATTCCAATAGTTTGAACCGGGGCGAGGAAGATCAAGGCACACCTTCTGTTTCCCATCCTGGCTTAAAGCGGTTTATTTATACCTATTATTTAAAACATTAATCTTTATACGTATTGCTACTGTACAGATTGGCGCAAGAACCAAGAACAAGACACGCCCGCGGGCATTTCCATCTTGGCTCCTTCACTGACGACGGCCGATGTTGGTATGCCTGCATGCTGGCTGGGTATTACTTCTTTAACAATTTCATCCTTGGTCTCTCACTCGATCCAATTGCCCACGTACTTGAATTGGCACAGAAGAGAGGTCAAAAAGGATACCGGACCACCCAGTGGTGCTGCTATTTGGCTCTCTTCGGTGCAGGGCCTTTCTCTTTTTTTTTTCTTGTTTACCGAGTAACGCGCTTGCTTCTCGCTTTGCCTGTGCTTGTTCCCTGCAGTCGCTTCTACATTGCTCTCACCCAGGTGCTCCCTCCCCCCTTTTTTTCGGCTCTAGTCTGATCGGTCCCGCGTTCATCGGCGTAATTTAACGCTGCACCGCATTCCATTTTGCGTCGTGCCGCCTTTATCACCTCCCCCAAGCGATCCCCAACCGTTGCTTCTAGCGCTCGCCCGTGCCTTGTCGCTGCTGCCCCTTTTCTTCTCTTGTCATTGCTTCTGGCCTTGTCTTTCCTTGCTCCCGCTGCTGCTCCTGGCGCACCACCCATCCTTTGCCGTGGTTATCCGGGGGGGGTCACCTGAATACGCCAGGTGACCCGGGTTGGTAAGTCAAAGTGTAAAGCGAAGGTAGTAACCAAATCGGTTTACTCGTAGAAAGGAAAAATTATGGCAAGAGCCAAAAAGTGCCAATGGTGACATGGCTGACACTCAACCCACGTTTCCTTGCTGGTGAGGCTGAATTCCGTATGGTATGACATGGCCCAAAAAAAAACGCAACTCTGTATGGGTGACAGGACAAAAGACAAAAGCAAGGACGACGGGCATCAGAAAAGAAAAAGGGATGTCCCACCCATTCTTTTCAAGCAAGGATGCTCTAGGTGGGTCTTTTCTCAGTTTCCTTATACGACGTAAGCGACTTCTTTTTCGTTATTATTTTATCTTGTGTTCGAAGTTTATTTTGGAAATAAAGTAATTCGTTAATGAATGCTAGTAGCGCTGTAAGAATGTGGAGGTGATTGTAAACCCTAGGAAAGCAAGATGATTTAGTTTTTAATCTACATTTCTGTCGTTCGACCCCCTCGTACCTTTTACGATGATGCCAAACCAAATATACAAAAGATATTAATTCATTCCGTTATCAGACAAGTTCATTAATAGCTGTCCTAGGCATCGTCGGGTGGCTGCGTCATCTTTGAGGACTGCGTGAAAAGTCGTGTCCCGCAGAGGCTCGGGAAGGCACTGACGTAATGCCTCACGCGCTCTAGCCAAGGTAAATGTTAGCGAAGATGCTCTCTGAGTCCCTCTTTGTATGAGATATTTACCTGGGATTATCGGATAATCTTAAATAGCAGCGAATAACATGTTTAAGCAACCGAATCGCTTGCGTTTCGACGAGCTGCGTCACCATGTTATGCAGCACCGTGGCAACTGCATAAAATCGTTCGTAGGTTTGGCAAATGTAGTACTAGGTCGCATAAGTTCGTTGTGAAGTCCCGTGTAGCATGGAGTAATCCAACAACACTTACGAGTCCAGTCTCGTCCAGCAAGATTTTTTGAATGATGAAGATAGCGACGGTTTTAGACAATTCGCTGCCGGTTTCCATGATTCGGAGACACAGGGGTATAATTTCAGTGGAAAGCAAGAAGCTAATCACTTCTGGATTATCATTCTAAAATACCACAATTAACATATTTTCCTTTTCTTTCCTTGATCCTCCTTCCTTACCTTTACAAGGGCGCCGATCACACCGAGACTCGTCAAGCGCAGATACTCAAATGGCCGAGTTTTGCTAGTCGTGTTTAGGAATGGATATAAGTAGAGGGGAAGATGGGCTACATTATTATGAGAAAGGATATCATGAGGATACACTGCCGTTGTTCCTCCTCCCTCCATTCACATCGCCTTTTTTATCCGTTACCATTCAGAAACAACGTCCGGGTCTCGTTATGGTTTGCAACGCATTGAAGTAGTGCGAGTGCATTGCACACCCGATTAGATGTGACTCCGTTCAAAGTAGGGGGAGTAAGCATGGGATAGACCGACACAATTTCCTGAAGCAGCACCGTAATCACTCCTAATAATTGTTAAAAGTTATTCCTGAACCTGCTCGTGGACTGTGTCGTTCCGCATAGCCCCTCAAGACACACGTATTCCCCAACGCACACGCACATACAAACACGTTCGCTTTCTTCTACCTACCATACGAATACCAAAGCACCAGCGCCAAATCCTCGTACTGTTCGCGTTTCTTGCTGAGATCAAGCAAAGCCTGTTCACGTAGAGATGGATTCAACAGCTCAAGGACAAGTGTGTAAATCTTGTCTTCCTCGAGCTGTGCCAATTTCTGCTGTACTTGATGATCTTGCTGCTGTTGTTGCAGAAAGGGTAAGTTCATTGCCCCTGCTGCCTTGCCACCGGACATTGGCGCATTCTGTGCCGCCGCTGCCGCTGCTGCTGCCGCTGCTGCTGCTGCCATGTTACTATTGGCTAGGAATGCTGCAGGATAGCCTCCATTACCGCCGCCACCATATAGGTCCGTGGATGTGCCGCCGCGACCGGCTGCTGCTGCCGCGGACATGCCAGGATGCTGGTGTTGTTGCTGCTGCTGAGCCACAGCGGCGGCAACAGCGGCTGCAGCGTGATGGACTGCTTGCTGCTGTTGCTGTTGCTGCTGTTGCTGCTGTTGCTGTTGTTGTTGTTGTTGATTATTGCTGCCAAGCGTAGGGAACTGCTGTGACATGTTCCCGGTGCCGTTTGACTGAAGCAGAGCAGCAAGCGGATTAGGTGCCCCTCCCGAAGGCTGCTGAAGGTATTGATGGTACTGTGAGTTAGGTAGCATTGACAGTACAATTCAATAGAAAAAAGGGTTTTTCTAGAGAGGAAAAAAAAAGAGCGAGGAGGCCTCAGTAAGCTGAATCGCGGTTGTTTGCCGTATTTGTGATCAAATTAAACCCAGCCATTTCTAGACATACAGATCATTTCTCATAATCTCTACGTCTACCCCCATTTAAGAAGCGTGAACAGAACCAGTCCCTCTTTTATAAATATAAACCACTTCTTCTGCTTAACAGAAGGAAAGTTCCCAAACTTTCGGTCAATTCGTGACCCACAGGGTTCTTGTTCCTTCTATATTAATTGCTGTTGCTCTTCTCTTGTTCCCAATAGAGCTTTTCCATCATCCCTAAAAACACACAGGTTTGACTTGGTTAACCAAACATTGGCATTGCTATAAAAGATGCCACTTGCCTGTAATAGGCAGCACGTCAATTGCGGGAAGACTTTGCTCTTCCGGTACTCCTACACTGTCTTTCGCATCACTCTGGGCCATTCTGTTTTCCGAGAAAAACTTGGCAGCCTTTTGAGTATCTTCTGGTGATGAGAAGCGAACATGGCACTAATGCGTAATAATTTTACGATCTTGAATGATTTGCGATATTCCCCCTCCAGAGCTGGCACTGCTTACGCTGACATTTCCCCTTTTGAAATTGAGAAAGGCAATCTTAGCGCCAGACGATTCCAATAAAGCCTATGAAGAGACCATTGAGTATCTGTATCCGGAATATCTTCAAAACAATGATGATGGTGGCGGTGAAAGCATACTTTAACGACCGTTTTTGAGCTTTTGGGATGCAGGTTAGATACAACAGCGATGATGTCCTTGGGATAGTCCCCCGCTTTCTCCTCGTTGCCTCCCGAGTCTTGTGCATCTGCTTCGTCTGATTTTCTCCTCTTGGATCTAGAGAGCTCATTATACTTGTTCCAAAGTTCGGTGATTTCCTGTTTTCTTTTGGCTTGATGTTCCAGATATTGATCCCTATACTTTATCCAGTCGGCCCTATATATTTGCATGTCAGGTACTCTTGTTCCTACTCAGCTGGCCGTGGCAGGGGGAATCAGGGGAACGGAGAGGATTTGATTGCTGCTCACTTTGTCATAACACGCAGAGCAAGTACATCGATCTTGGGGTTATTTTTTTCTTCCTCAGCGGACGCATCGACGCCATACCGATTCATCAGCTGGATAGCCTTGTTGACGTTCTCCTTGTTATCAAATTCGACAAAGCAATAGCCATGGAACCGATTTTTGCCCGATGCATCTTGAGGTATTCTTATGAACGACACATGTCCGACACACTCATTAAACAATTCGGCGATTTTTGCATCCGTATCATATGGTTTCTCGAGCCCTTCCTGATATTGGACCATCAGAGGACGATAAAACGGTTCTTGTCCAACCGATCCTCAACCCTTTGGATATAAAAAGTTATCCTCTTCAACATACCACATAGATAGACCAGTCATCGAGCTCCTCCTTTTTGCTAAGGACAAAAGGCTTCAACCTGCCCACAGCCAGCTCTTCTTCGTTCAACTAGGCATCCAAACCACACGCAAAACGGTTCAACCCCAGAACTGGACAGGACATATCTCATAGAGCGTTTACGAAAGAAAACCTACCATAAGTCTAGACGATCCTTGAACAGCTCCCTTAATGTCTTCTGCTGAAGCCTTTAGTGGCGCCAGTTTGGTCAGCGTTAAAAGCGTATTGATCGGGACAACTGGTGTAAATTGGCACGGTCAACATTAAAGACGCGACTTGGCCATGATTAGCTTGTCTTACAGCCGTTTCCCTTGTCTAGGTGATTTTGCATAATTTTATCCCACTGTAAATTGGCATCGCTAAACAGAGTTTCGAGTGCATTCAAGACTTTGCGATCTGTATTTGCCATTCTAGTAATTGTTAAAGCAGAAAGGGAAAAAAAATGAGAAGGGAAAATGCTTTCCAAATTTGGAATCCACGTTCAGTTTGGGGGGCGGTTGATTGAATGTGGAGGGTTCTTTTTTTGGGGGGGAGTTGGGCAGTTGGGTGGGCCAGGGCTGGTTGGGAGGGGCGGGAAGGTGTGCCGCTGTGCGGGGCCCTAGACAAATTAAGGGCTACTGCTGGGACAGTCTGACAACCCTCCTTTTTTCTTGCCCTAGCGAATCAATCATGGCGTCTCAAGCCGCTCAAATCTCCAAGAAGAGAAAGGTAGAGAGAAGCAACTGCAATGGATGGATGGATGGATAGAAGGATGGCATGAAAGGGGCTCTCTTTTATTTGGACTGACATTCATGTTTATAATTGTTATTGGACAAAATTTAGTTCGTAAGTAACTCAATCTTCCCTCCCTCCTCCCCAAAAATGACCACAACAGCAAACATTCTCGAAAAGAACGACAACTTAATAATCGTGGGTTCCAGGTTGCCGATGGTGTTTTCTATGCTGAATTGAACGAATTCCTCACCCGTGAGTTGGCCGATGATGGCTATGCCGGTGTCGAAGTCCGTGTCACTCCCGCTCGTACCGAGTATGTGTCTACTGCCCAGCCCGCAACATTCTTTTTTCTTTCCTTCTCTTCCACACACACTCTCTTTTCATCAAACATCGGGAAACTAAGCGTCATTCCTATTTTTTTTTGCGCTACGATAGAATCATTATCCGTGCCACTCACACGCAGAATGTTCTCGGCGAGAAGGGCCGTCGCATCCGCGAGCTTACCTTCTTGGTCCAGAAGCGTTTCCGCTTCGCCGAGAACACCGTCGAGCTCTACGCTGAGCGCGTCCAGAACCGCGGTTTGTCGGCCATTGCCCAGGCTGAGTCTGTCAAGTACAAGCTGCTCAACGGCTTGGCTGTCCGCCGTGCCTGCTATGGTGTTGTTCGCTTCGTCATGGAGTCTGGTGCCAAGGGTTGCGAGGTTGTTGTCTCTGGCAAGCTCCGTGCTGCCCGTGCCAAGGCCATGAAGTTCGGCGACGGCTTCATGATTCACTCTGGTCAGCCCACCAATGACTTTATCACCACCGCTGTCCGTCACGTCATGTTGCGCCAGGGTGTTTTGGGTATCAAGGTCAAGATCATGCTCGACAGCGATCCCTCTGGTCGTCAGGGCCCCAAGAACGCCTTGCCCGATGTGATCACCATTCTCGAGCCCAAGGACGAGACCCCCATTGTCGAGCCCATGACCCAGGAATTTGGTCGTGTTGCTGCTGCCCCTGAGCAGCCCGCAGCTCAACCTATCGAGGCATGAAGTGAAGATACAAATACAACCCGACCATTTCGCCCCTCAACCCCCCCGTAACCGCTCACTAGGATGAACGAAGAGAGTAATAAAATAAAAGAGAACAAATAATCCACTTCTCTTTTCTCTTGCACAGGGTAGTTTTATTATGATCTGGCCATAAAGAACATCACGCCAGTGATATGATTTCTTCATCGTCGATGCGGGTTATAATCCGGTCAAGCCAACTGTAAATGTCGCGAATGACAAAATCAGCGGCTGCAACAGTAATCGTGATCCAGCGAAATGTCCAGAGCGGCAGCTCGGCGGAGAAGCGCTTGGATGCATAGGCCTGTTCGGGTACGACATAAAATGCAAAGAGATAAAAGTGGATCCAGACGAGGATGGCCAACAAACAGCAATAGACGAGGAGGAAACCGCGAATGATTTTGCCGAGCACACGAGTGATAGTGTCGACCATAGTGTCGTTGTTTCCTGCTGCTGCTGCCAGGACAACAACAGCACGCATGAATTCATGCTCATGATTCCCGTCGTTAGCGTCGTCGTTGTCGTCATCGTCATCGTCGTCATTCAACATCCATGCGTCTTGTTGCTCCTGCTGCGTCGTGAGCATGTCGTTGAGCATTGTATACGTGAAGTAGACTTTGCGGATGCTGCCTATGAGAAAAAGGCCGAGGTGAAGATGTTCAAGGCGACAGAGAACGAATTGCCAGAGCCGTTCATCGGCGAGAGGGAACAGAATATAATAAATAAGGCTACTCGATACCAGTGAATGGTTATCGCCGCAGCTCGACAGGCAAAATGGAAAGGGTGCATACAGAATGATGCGGTTGTCAATGTTGGCGCTGCCCAGTGACGAAGTTGAATTGGATAGGGAATGGCGTATTGCATTATGGGTTGCGCAGAGAAGCAAACTTGGCCAGGCCCCTGACGACCACGCGTCCTTCCACCCTCCAGGGTAATCTATCAACTGCGCCGAGAAATGGAGCAGCATCTTCATCAGCGTCCCTGTATGTGTTATTTTCCCTTTTTAAGTATCCACCACAAGATGATTTATTCGAATTTAAATGAAAAAGAAAGTAGGGAAGGAGACACACTTGCCTGCCGGTATCAAGAAGAGAAGAAACAAAATTGCCGTCGCCACCACTCGGGTTACTGAGAAGAGCTATCAATATCTTCTGGAGCACTTAGGAAAAAAGAGACAGTATTGCCTAACCTTTTTGACTAAACAGAGACGCCCACCTTCGTCGATGGCGAATACGGAACTTCTCTCTACAGAGTGTGCAGCGGTACAGGTCATGTCGCCCATTATTCAAGGCAAGCGATGTGCGCCATGCGGCTAAGCAATGACTGTGCACATATTTTCTATCCGTGTTTGCATCAGTCAATGAAGACAGAAGGAACATGGAAAAAGAGAGATAGAAAGAAAGAGGGAAGGAAGGAAGGAAGCCCAATTGGATTGATTACATGGACCCTTTGCATCGGCAAGGGGCAATGAGCTTTGATTTGTCGTCTTTTTCCAGACAAATTCTACAGACCCGGCAGTTGTCATTTGTGGAGAAAGAATAGGTGTTGTCAAGGCAGGGTACACTTTGCATTAATCGTTGTATTCAGCAATGAGAAGCTGTCTTAATTTCTCGTGCGTATGTCTCCCTCTGTGTGTATCGTTTTCCAGCAATAATAAGAAGATGTGGTCGTGCCCTGCTGCTGTTGCTGCAGGAATAGCAAATCCAGGGGAAGGCGGAGCAAGGGATATGAGGTGTTTTGTTCCACTAAGCGCTTTTTTTCCTCTTTCTTTCTTTCTCTCTCTCTTTTTTTTTTCCTTCTTTTTTTCCCACAGCGGCTCACGGGCACAAGAGGTTCCTGGATATCCAAAACTTACCTCAGTAGATTTTTATTTTATTATTATTAGTAATAGAAGTGGCAGAAGTGACACTAGCGCGGTAAATTTGGGAAACCAAAACCAGTTCACATGGTTACACTTCCGGAACAATAGAAATAAGAGTGAACTCGCTGTCTCGAGGCAACAAGCGTGTGGATGGAGGTAACGCAAATTTCGGCCTGTGCTAAATGAATCAACTCACCGGTCTCGATGCAGCATGTCTTGTGTGACCTTCCGAGATAGAATACCGTCCGTTTTCAACGCGAATATTGACTGTGCGGTCGCAATCTAAGCAGATCAAGGCAAGGCTCCCTTCTTCTATCCCTTTCTTCGGTTAAATACCAAATCACCCTGAAAGGAGAAATAATTATGTTGACAGACTTGCTCTTAATATTGTTACGTCAGACAACCATATGCATACATATATAAAAGAAAACGACAGATATACAAATAAAGACAAAAGGTGGGGTCATTTGTGCATGAGAAAAAAACAAACAGCATGGTGGAGCGCAAGGAGAGATATTTACATATATTTTTTTATGAGTGGGGATGGGTGGATGAATTTGTAGCAGCATAGATGAAAAATACGATTATGAACGAGAGGCTGGGTATAGACACATACGGGGAAGTCGTGATTAATATTACAGGACTTTCTGTATTGCTTTCTTTGGAATCCACGCCGTAGATCGAATACGGTTGATGGATTGGCGTACGACATCTATTTTACGGGCTGCTGCTGCTGCTGGTGACGGCGGCGCGTTGGACGTTGACCAAGCCCGCTCGGGAAAGGGGTTATCATCGGGTGTCACAGGTTCAGTGGACGATACTGATCCAGCATCATCATCGCTTGCGACAGAGGGTGGCGCTTTAGTTTTCCGCTGATAATTTGGATTCCGTATAGGTCGGAGGTCTAGGCGCTTCAGCGATCGAGCATGGATGGCGCTCGGGCGATAGACAACGGCAGTCATGTTTCCTTCTTCATCATCTTCATTGTCGTCGTTTTCTGCTTTGAGCATCATGTGAGCAACGAGGGCTGGATCTATTGGCATATAAGACGATGATGGTCTGTTCACGTCGTCAGCGTCGTACTCGGGCTCATATTCGTACACAGTCGGCGCTTCCGTTGAGATCCGAACACGTCGTTGCTCTGATTTTTTGTCTAGGTCTTCGGGTTGCATTTTTGACTTGGCAAGTACTTGGGTGTAAATTTTTTCCAGATCTAGGTGGCGTGTGCGGCCGTAATACCGGCTTGGCCATGATGAATGGTCGTCTTTGAGATGAGGTGTGTTCATGTTTGCATTTAAATGAGAAGAGAAGAGGAAGAAAGGAAAAGAGAGAAGGACGGTTGGTCTTTATACCGTTTGAGGTTGTGTGTCATTAGGGGAAAACGATACACACTTATCCAGTGGTGGGACTTGTCCGCAAGAGCGTGGGCAATAATTAGGGGTTTGATTGGTTGACTGATGAGCACATGGCAACAGCCGTAGGTTGGAAGCTCACCTCTCAATCCCCGTCCCTGCTCTTCAACCCCCACTCGTGGCAATGCAGCATCTTCGTCGATGAGGATGGATCCATCTGATTGAGTATGTTGGGGGGAGAGGTGAGGGAGTGCGGCTTGCGTGATAAAGAAAGCTACTCCTATTGTCGGACTCGACTGTGTGACCAAAGAATGACTTCCTATTCGTCTGTCACCTGCTGGTCCATGCATGTATCGAGTGCGTATTGTTCCTCCTCTTTCAACTCCTCAACGGCCCACCAGAGACTTCCCATAGGATGGCCCAACCAATAGGCTGCAATGCTTCATTTTATTGTGTCCCGGACCTTAATCGTGTAACCAGCTGTTTATAAACTCAATACTGTTATTGGTACCACCTGATGAAAAGGCTGACACAATCCTTTGGTTTTCAAATAAGGGATCCATGCATAGGCAAGATGCCTCAGAAACCGCGCATGATTTTAAGAAGCCCTTGGAAGAAGTTCGATGTTCCTTTAATCATAAAAATAAAAGATGGAGCCATCACTTTCTTATTTCCTTGTTTATTCCTATGCCCTAATTGCATATCGGAAAGGAAAGGCGTGCATCGAGACTCAAATTAATTGGCGTGATTAACTAGCATGAACGTTTTGTTTACGAATGGAGTCTACTTACTGCCATTTTGACATTGATATACGCTCAAATGTCCGTTTTTGCTCTTTCCTTCTATAAACCCGTTCCTCAGGTCCCAGACCTAGCCATACCCTTCACTTTTGCTGCTTCCATATCTAAATAGCCCAGCGAGGGGTGTCGGTTTATATCGGTTACGATAGAATACAGATGAAATTTCCCAAACATCATTTCGTAGAACAAATGATCGATCGATCTATAGAAACGCTCTATGGAAGTGTGTGGCTCTCGTGGCCCAATAAACTGTATCTGAACAGTCATGTTGGATTTATGGCGTGTTAAATTTAAGTGTTGCCGCACAATCTTACTCTTTAGGCAAAAAATCCTCACCCAATTTCCATGATTGGTTGTACTACATACTGTATTTAGCCAGAGTGGACAAAGATGTGAGATGGGTGCAGCAGCTGCTTTTCAGTATTATCAAAATCCTTTTTCATCGATTCCATATCCTGTTAATCCCAGTTAAAAAAAGAGAGAGTTTGTGAAAGGGTATTATCGCACGTTGGATGACCTCATTACATGTCTCCTTCTGTAGCTAGTATCAGATGTCGTAACTTTATCCTTGGCACAATGAGAGCAAATTACAGTTGCGGATTATCCTAGCTATGCTTACTTTTTCAGGAAATAAATTTCGCATTCAAACATAAAATTGTATAAAACCGTCATATCAACTATGATCACGCATCAATGGATTAAGATATATCGGTAGGAATATAGAAAATGTCTAGCCAGCAGCATATATTGATCCTTTTCCACATGTTTTAACTGATACTCTGGACCGCGAGGTTTTCCGGTTCCTTGTTGGCGATAATCAGTACTATGGAAGCAGTGAAAGAGCCAGAAGAGCGGGTAACGCCGGATGTGGCGTCTTTGTACGGCAAATATCCCCCATACGGCAAATCAATGATTATAAAAAAAGGGGGGTAGGCCCTGAAAGTGGCAATCCAATCACAGCCTAACCGGGGATCCCGGAATACGTGGCACTCCCTTGCATAATCTTGGTATCGGTAAGATTGGTCAATCTAAAAACAGCAACAAGTGTCAAGAACAAATTGGGTAAGGTCAAAGAAAAGAGGCTGAGGATAAAATTTGATAGGCAATCCAAATGGAATTGAGGTGGAGGAAGGGTTGCTCATCCTCGATTTCCTTGCAATTGACGACCCTAGCAATTGATTACCTCTAAGTACTAAAATATTTATTGTTCATCGGTCTATAGGGATGTTATGGACAAACTTAAGGGATCGTTTCATCTTGGGGATAAATTAACGCAGGTCCTGGTTAAGGTCTATAGGCTGGGCATTGGATCTGGCACCTACTTGCCTTGGTGTACCGAAGTTGGCGTTCTACTCTGTTATGATATCTGGCACAGGCAAATATTTGGCTCTTTGTAACGGCATCCCCACAAGTGGCAGAGCCCTTGATTTAGATATGCACATAGACAAAGGTTTTTAGTGATATGTCAAATGAGCATATATACCGTAAAGAATTCCTAATTTCCTTTTACATGATAAAGCGTTTAATCATGCGTTTCCGTGACGCACTGTTTCTATGCAAATCAGACAATGACCATCCTCGTCTTCCAGAATTTTCTCCATATCTTGCATGATACCACGCCGTCGTCTTGTTTAGGTCATAATTAAGGATTCCCTACCTGATCCACATAATTCCGAAAGGGGCGGGATTGTTTTATAGAAACAATGTTTTAAATATTGGAAGATTTGTTTCTCCACTCCTTCAGATATCAAATACTCGGTATCCAATGTCTGATCGTATTCGCGCTTCTTTTATTCAAAAATAGATATAAATATGACTTCTGTAGAATTACCATAAATTGGATCCCATAAATTCTCAATCATAACCGTTATCTAACTAGCGTTAAGAACGAGAAACGAAACCTCTGAAATCGCTCAGTTTTAAGTTGTCCGATGCCTCCCTTATTTGTGTCAACAATGTCTCGCTTTCCAAGAAACTATTACGCTTTACTTCCCCCTTGACAGATTCTTCAAGCTACTTAATAAGACTGGGTTCGG